>JAUDYJ010000003.1:23579324-24179324 GCA_030761175.1 Masticophis lateralis
TTAAAGCTATATGGATCTGCAGAAACATATATTAGTTCCTGACAATTTAATAGAGGTAGCTGTTCTGAGAATAATAGAAGGTAAATAATGGCTCCATTAAAAAGCACCTCTTTCTTTTTCCCCATCTTCCCCATCTCTCTTTTAGGTTGGTGTGGTTATTTTCAGGCTGATGTTCTGATATATTAAGGGACATCTTGTAATGGCATAAAGCTGAAAGTAAAGAATGACACTTAATAATATGTTAATATTAACTTGTACAACTGATTTGCTTGCAGTGTCAACCTGTGATTATAAAGAATGAATTTCTTCTTTCAATTTGCGGTCCTAGTTGCCCTTTAGATTAAACTGGTTCAGTATGTAAAAAAATGGAAATCCATTCTTTTACTATGTTTTTTTTTATACAAAGAATTAATTGCACTATATCTATATATTTGTTACTATTGAAAATCATCTGTGTTAATCTTTATATTGTATGTTATAGACTGATGACTTTTGATGGATGTATTTCAAGATCAGGCAGCACATTCGGAATCACCTATGTGCTAGTTGGGCAACCATATAAAGTAAATAAATAAACAAACAATGTGTTTAATCAATAAAATAAATGTGAGGCAGGTGAGCAAATTGAGCATGTTACAAGTTCTTACAAAATAACACTCAAATGCCAATTGCAAAATCTCTGTTACCTAGGAGACAAGGTTGATCTCTACCACTACTTTTATAGTATGCTTTATAGTAGGGGTGTCAAACTTGATTTCATCGAGGGCCGCATCAGGGTTGTGTTTGACCTTATGGGCTGGGCTGGGTGTGGCCAGGGTGGGCATGCCAGATTGATGTCACTCATGTCGGGGGTGCCTTTGGCGGCCCAAGTGCTTTGCCAGCGAACATGGGCTCCAGAGCTCCATTTTCAATTTCCACGGCCTCCTGCCACCTTCTGCCAGCAAAAACGGGCTCCACAGCTCCGTTTACAGCTGCAACGGCCTCCTGTTGCCCTCTGCCAGTGAAAACGGAGTTGGGGGGGGGCACATGCTGGCAGACGCACCACAGCCCAGTCCTTTGCTGTTTCTAGAGTGGCCCCATGGGCCAATCTAAGCACCTCATGGGCTGGACCCAGCCCACGGGGCCTTGAGTTTGACACCCCTGCTTTATAGTTTGTTTTATTTCACAAAGATTTTCTTATGTTTTGCTTCTCCTTAGAAAATGAACAGAGCCTCAGCCACCCATCATTTTTATTTTCTAAGAATTCCTTCAGAGCTGGGATGAGTCTGTTCAGAGGCATTCTTATAAATAAAGATGATGTTGGAAATTAGTGCTTTGCTTTGTAGAATACTACTTCTTGTTTATTTAAATGTAAAGATTAAGAGAGTGTAAAATGTTTGCTGCTCAACAAGTATGAGAGTAGAATGTTTGCTGCTCTCTTATTTATTGTTTATAAATAAATCTAGAGCTAGCCTATTGATGGTTTAGAAATATGATGTATTTCATTATAGAAGAAAAGAATTTGCTTTCAACTAGAGCCTGACTTCTGATGACTTTGTCACACAGTTTTCTTGTCATGATGTAGGGGTTAATTGTCATTGTTTGGAAGGAATAATCCATGATTTACACTCCATCAGCATTTCTCAGGTGGTCACCCAATCAAAATTTTCACTTCTCTTTTGATAGGTGCCAAGGTCTGCAATTTGTTGAGACCATCCTGCTTATTTTCCAAGAAAAAAAAGGGTATAAATATTAATAAATATTTGATGTTATTCTGATATCTTAAAGCCACAACCTCAACCTCAGCATACTCCATCACATTCAAAGACCAACTCATGGATGGCCATTACCTAGGGGTATGGTCTTTGTGATATTCATGGTAAAGGTTGCTGATCTGAAGACTCTGCATGGGTTTATTTCCACCCACATGAGATGACAATTTGGACCCTATTTTGGAAGTCTTTAAAGGCAGTGCTCCTTTTTTTAAGTGATTTTAATTGTTCAAAATAACATTTGGAGTTCTCCAGATTGTTTTCAATTGTTCCTGTTCTAAAGCTTATTTAGAAGCTGTTTTTAATTAGCCTGTTCAGCACACTGTATTGTTTTTAACTGCTGTTGTCTCACTAGTTGAGTGATCAAATGCAGGAATGGACAATGTGCAATCGTCCATATATTATTGAAATCCAACTCCTATCAAGCCTAGCCAGCACTGAAAATTGTAAGCAGTCACAACATCTGGAAGACTGCTAACTGACTACTGCTGATCACATATTTTAGTGTGAAATGAGCTTTCTGCATTACTTTAAGATCAATTAAAAGAAAGTCAGCCTTGAAAAGTTGTGCTTTGCATGCAGATATTGAAACAATCAAGCAGCTAAATGAATGTGAGTCTCTGAAAATTGAATTCTATGTTGGATATGATTATTTTTCTTTTCAGAGCATTTTTTCACCACAAAGTTGCTGTCATTCCTATATTTTTTTTTAATGACTTCCCCAGTTCTTCTGATGGATGGGAGTAAAATAATGGCCCTCACTTCTATGACACATCGGCATTTGAATTTTAGCAATGATCTACTGAATAGAATTGAAACCCAGCTACAGTATGTCCTGGACAAGAATCAAAACAGGGGACTTCTTATAATATTGTACAGTTCTCCATATTTTGGGAGGTTCAACATAAATTAGGGTTTGCACATGATTCATTAGGCCCTGCAATTCTCCATAGGGAAAAAGAGCATACTTTATGAAAAGCGGCTCATATATTGTTTCAGCAGACTTAAGATTTGTACAGTCCGAGGATCATATGGGTTTTGGAGCAGTAGCAATTTTATAACATCAAAAATCTCAGAAATGTGGATTCAACCCTGGCTGATTTTTGTGAGATTAATAGAAGCTACTGTATTGTAGAACTTTGTAATTCAATATCAAAAACATCATCAAAAAAGCACAACAAAGAATGTTCTTTCTGCACCAACTCAGAAAGCTCAAACTGCCCAAGGAGCTGCTGATACAATTCTACAGAGGAATTATTGAGCCTGTCATCTGCACCTCTATAAAACTGACTGGTTTGGTTCTGCAACCCAACAAGACAGACACAGACTTCAGAGGATTATTAGAACTGCAGAAAAAAACAATTGCTACCAACCTGCCTTCCACTGAGGACCTGCATATTGCACGAGTCAAAAAGAGGGCTGTGAAAATATTTACAGACCCCTCACATCTTGGACATAAACTGTTTCAACTCCTACCCTCAAAACGACTCTATAGAGCACTGCACAGCAGAACAACTAGACACAAGAACAGTTTTTTCCCAAACGCCATCACTCTGCTAAACAAATAATTCCCTCAACACTGTCAAACTATCTACTAAGTCTGCACTACTATTAATCTTCTGATCTTCTGATCTTCTCATAGTTCTCATCACCCATCTCCTCCCACTTATAACTGTAACCTTGTCGCTAGTATCCTTACAATTTATATTGATATTGTTTCCTGATTGCTTATATATACCCTATGACTATCATTAAGTGTTGTAACTTATGATTCTTGATGAACGTATCTTTTCTTTTATGTACACTGAGAGCGTATGCACCAAGACAAATTCCTTGTGTGTCCAATCACGCACAATAATTGGCCAATAAAGAATTCTATTCTATTCTATAACTTTTTAAAATTGTGACTAAAATGATAGGAAAAAAAGATCTGTCCTTAAGATTTTGTTCCCCAAATACGTATAAAAATGGTGCATTGTTTCCTACATCTAATATGGAAACTCATCATTGTTGAGTCATAGAAAAATGTTCCAATGGCAATTGTCCCAAGGTCCATGGTCGTCCTCGGACAACCATGACCTGGATGACTGAGAATCTCCATAGACCTTCCAATGGCAAGAATCACTGGATTGCCTCCATTAGCTTGATTTCAGTGTTCAGAAGTGGTGCCAACTTTATTTAGAAGTAACTATGTATAAGGCTTTTGAGAATTGTAACTGCTTTCCTCTCAATTCTGACTCACTGAAAGAAAATTACCTTGCAGGTACAGAAGTAATATCTAGTTTTTAGTATCTCTTTGGAAATCAGAGCAAATCCCATCTAGAACTGGGATGGTGCAGTAGTTAGATTGCAGTATTGCAGGCTAACTCTGCCTACTGCCAGCAGTTTGATCCCAACTGGCTCAAGGTTGACTCAGCCTTCCATCTTTCCAAGGTCAGTAAAATGAGGATCCAGATTGTTGGGGGCAATATGCTGATTCTGTAAAACACTATGAAGCAGTATATAAGTCTAAGTGCTGTTGCTATTACTATCTAGTCTGACTTTCTGTCTGCAGTCTCAAATAGATCTTGGTTGTTCTTTTGTTTCTCTTTTTTGTAAAAGAGAAAAAATTTGAAACCCCAAATTTGAGAATGTTTTGTAACACACTTTATTTTACTTTTAAAAATTTCTTAATTGGTTCTTTTATCCTGCCTTTATTACTGTATCAATAAATCAAGGTAGTGAACATACATAATACATATTCCTCCTCCTATTTTCCCCACAAAAAAACCCTATGAAATGGATTGGGCTGGGAGAGTGATTGGCCCAAAGTCATCCAGCCAGCTTTCATGCCTAAGGTGACACTTGAACTCACAGTCTCCTGGTTTCTAGACTACTACCTCAACTACTACACCAAATTAGTTTAGTTTATGCTAAAATATCAGTATAAAATGTCAGAATATGGTGCATATTCTATACATACTTGCATTTTTTCATTTGTAGTTTTGTATATTTCAATTGGTTTTTGCATTTTTATACATTAGGATTATAAATAAGGAAACTATACATACAGAGAAATAGTAATGTAGAGAGAGACAGAAAAAGGCAGGGCAAACAGCATGGCAAAATGTCAAGAATTGTTGATTTGAAATGTTAAGCAATAAATGATAAATGAAAAAAAAGAGGTATATATTTCTATTAAGAGGTGCACTAAATTTCTCTCCAGTTTTTAGCATTTCCTACAGCACTAGATAATCAATGTTATAAAAGTGCACATTGGAGACAATAGATGGCAGACTTCACCACTCAGAAACCTCAGTTGTAATACTCTAAGCTTCATTATTGTCTATATCCAATATAGATACAGCAAATTGCAGTGATATACTCTTACTACTACACGGTTTTAAAGATAGATGATAGACAAATAGGTAGATAGATGATAGATAGATAGATAGATAGATAGATAGATAGATAGATAGATAGATAGATAGATAGATAGATAGATAGATATAGATAGATAGATAGATAGATTCTAATTTGTTACTTGCTGCAATGGGATTTAGCCTAGGTGAAAAGTAAGGACAGAGCTTGGAATCCAGTCACATATGAAGTTGTCATTGGATAGACAGCTTGCCCTAAGTCTGAATGGCTGAAGAAAGAGAAGAGGTCATGTTGCAATGTGGCTCTCAGGGATATTCCGAGCCTCCAAATTTCCCTGATTAAAGACTTTCTAATAATGACATCAGTGGTGGGTTTCTACCGGTTTGTCTCAGTTTGGACAAACCAGTAGTGGCGGTGGTGGAAGACTCCACCCACCCACTCGGACATCATCATGGACACTTTGCAGATGCACATGCGCAGAAGCACCTCACGTGAGCAAAGTGAGCGCACACACACACACACACACACTCACAGTTCCGAACCAATAGCAAAGGTAAGTGGAACCCACTACTGGATGACATCCAAAGTTGATAGAATTATGGTGCTGGTTCTACTGCCTACACGATTACATTGCCTACATTCTACATGATAGTATCTGGCTTCAGAGCAGAGCAAGCTATTGTTTTTTTTTTAGAAGATGAGATATATGGTCAAAATAAAAACCTCACAATTTATGATTACTACATCTATTTGACTAATCCAGCCAATGGTTTCACTGAGGATGTTTTTCACTCCCCTGTATGTCTAAGGCTAGTTTTTTGAGAAAGAGGCTGAACTTCCAACCATTGAAAAATGTATGTGCTTCAATTTATGTCCATATATATAAATACATGTATATAAACAGTCACATTGTGCAAGAAGAGAGTTTGATCTCAGACTGTTTAAAGTTAAAATCTGTCACTTTGGCAAATGGCTATGGAGATTCTCAGTCATTCAGGTCATGATTGTCCCAAAGATGCTTTTTTTTTAATCAAGAGGCAACTGGACTTTCTGGTTTTTCTTTGAAGACATTTCGCTTCTTATGAGAAGTGAAACATCTTCAAACAAAAACCAGAAAGTTCAGTTGCCTCTTGCGGAAAAAAAAGCACATTTGTATCACTTTGGCATTTATTTTTCCTGCCTGAAACTCTGAAGACAGCATAAATTGCCCTGGTGCTACTCCCAGATGATTTTCAGTTTATATAATGCTGTTGTTGTTAGTTGCAAAGACCCATTGCGACCCCATGGACAACGTTCCTCCAGGCCTTCCTTTCCTCTACCATCTCCCAGAGTCCATTTAAGCTCATGTCTACTGCTTCAGTGACTCCATCCAGCCACCTCATTCTCTGTCATCCCCTTCTTCTTTTGTCCTCAATCTTTCCCAGCATTAGGCTCTTCTCCAGTGAGCCCTTCCTTCTCATTAGGTGACCAAAGTATTTGAGTTTCATCTTCAGGAACTGGCCTTCTAAAGAGCAGTCAGGGTTGATCTCCTCTAGGACTGACTGGTTTGATCGCTTTGCAGTCCATGGGACTCACAGGAATCTTCTCCAGCACCATAGTTCAAAGGCCTCAATTCTTTGGTGCTCAGCCTTCCTTATGGCCAACTTTCATTTATATAATAGTAGGGAATAAATAGACTGAATAAATTCTCAGCAGACTTTTTATCAACTTCCAGGCTTAACTAAAGGAGCAAGACCTTCAGAACAGAGCTTGGCCAATGGGAGTTTTGGGAATTGAACTCCATGCATCTTAAAGCTGCCAGGGTTGAGAAACACTACTTCGGAATGATGTCAGCTGTTCACTGGAATGTAAAGTTAACAGTGCTAGTCATGAGAGAAGCATCAACTAATGAGGTCAGCCAGAAAGATGTAATGATGCATCAGAAGCAAAGATGTCCATATCTTATTATATGAGCCAGCTTTGTGATCATAGCATTTGAAGGTAGCCATACTTTTATAATTCAGGTCCTAATAGGGCATTCCTACATATGTGCAAGGGACACAGTGGCTCGGTGGCTCAGATGCTGAGCTTGTCGATCAGAAGGTCGGCAGTTCAGCAGTTCAAATTTCTTGCACCATGTAAGCTGCCCTGAGTCTCTGGAGAAGGGCGGCATATAAAGCAAACCAATAAATAAATAAATAATAAACAGAGTGAGCTCCTGTTATTTGTCCCAGCTTCTGCCAACCTAGCAGTTTGAAAGCATGTAAAAAATGCAAGTAGAAAAATAGGGACCACGTGTGCCTTTGGCATTTAGTCATGACGGCCACATGACCACAGAGACGTCTTCGAACAGTGTTCCCTCTTTGGCTTTGAAATGGAGATGATCACCACTCCTAGAGCCGGAAATGACTAGCACGCATGTGTGGGGGAAACCTTTACCTTTACATATGTGCACTCAGAAGTAAGAGTCACTTACTTAGGCACAGACAGACTCAATACTAAGAAAATAACCTGTGGAACAGCTTGCCTTCAGAAGTTGTCACTTGAGGTTTTTAAGAAGAGACTGGACAGCCACTTGTCTGAAATGTTTATAAGGTCTCCTGCTTGGGCAGGGGGTTGGACTAGAAGACCTCCAAGGTCCCTTCCAGCTCTATTCTGTTTGAAAATGGATACCATTTTCTTTTTAACTTCGTTGCTATTTTTAAAACCAAGCCTTTGGATTGGGTTCCATTTATAGTGCAAAGACCAATTCCATTTCACTTGATTATTGCAACACCAAAAGAGAGGGATTGCTTCAAATCAAATGTCCATGCTAAGGAACATCATGTCACTAAGTTACAATGCCTGCAAGGCAAGACTTTGTTCTGCTTAACTTAACGCTTGATTGAGGGATAAAAATAGGAACGGAAAGTTTGTACTGAGCCTTTTTGAAAGATTTTTTTCCCCCTAGCACAGTTACTTCTTTGAAAACAATAGAAAAACACTGCCCCTATTTTATTGCTGCAGTTGCTATATGACTATATAAGTGTAATATAAATAAAAGCACATCTAGAGTATCCCCAAAGCAAGATGAAAAGGTATGAAGAAGCTGCAGAGAAAACTAACTTAGACACGGAATGGAACGAAATAAATCTTTGCTTTAGCTCAAAAGGATCACGATAATCTCTTTCGTGCTAGAAGAGAGAATGGAGATTTTTCTTGGCCTGAAGCAGTGAATTTGGAAAAAGAGAGGGAAAAAATAGATAACTGACTGCTATGGCATCCAACTTTGGTTCAAGCTATCAGACCATGGACTAGTACAGAGAAAATAGAAATAATTTCAATGACTTTATGTTTAGAGTATTCCCTGATAAAAACCCTTAGGATTACCTCAGTTACACAAAAAACAAAAAGTAACTCTTTGTGGTTAGTAGAGAAAAATGATAACATTAATCCCTCCATCCTAATATAGGCCAAAATTTGATCTTGGAAGGAAGGGAAATGAAAAGGAATTCATTTTCAAGAAAAAGGAAAGGAAAAAGAAAATTTGAAGAACAAATTCTTCATTTGTTGCCAAAGAAACTTCCACATCCTTCTCTCTTTGACTCTCGTGTCTTTTCATGTGAGTTTTTCATTTGCTTCTTTTATCCTCTTGGTTACGGATAACGGAACTTTGCTTTTACAGTTTGGTATTGTCATTTGCAATTATTTTTAGGTTTTTCAGAACCTAGTTTTCTACACACACCATGCACAAATATATATTATGTTTGGGAAGACCCTAAGTATGATTATATATAACTGTTCACTGTGATGTTTCACAAAAAACTCTTTCTTGGGCTATTTTTTTTTTTTTTTTGTGTTCTACGATAAATGTAGACTTTGAACCTTCCATCTTTTTCTACTGTACAGTACTTCCTAATGCGACTCAGACTTTAGGGTTCACTGGTTAATACATTTTTAACCCTGGAACTTTCAAGGCACAAAAGAACAACAGTTTGATAACTATAATATACTATAATGTAAAGTAAGAGGCAACGTGGATGTAAGAATTGATTTAAAAGTGGGGAGGTGTGTCTCATGGACGTTGTTGGGATTTTCCATTTCCCCCCTCATTGTTTTCTAAGAGATTAAGGAAGTATTGAGGCTATGTTAAAGTTTTGTGTTATTTCCATTTGAAAATAGCTCATTGCACTGTCAAGTGGGGAGTTTTAAGTTCTTGTTCAGCAATCTTTAGACCAAACTGTTACAGACAAATAGGAGATACGTGGAAGATTGCAATGCAGAATTCCATTAAAATATATATAAAATCCCTCATTTTTTCTATTGTCCTTACAATTTCATCTTCATTTCATAGTTTTTATAGTTGGCAAACCTTTTCAGCACTGGGTGCCGAAATGGTAGAGCGCCATAGGTGGGTTTCAGCAGGTTCTGACCAGTTCTGGACAACTGGTAGCGGAAATTTTGAGTAGTTCAGAGAACTAGTAGTAAAAATTCTGTCTGGCCCTGCCCCCCATCTATTCTTGCTGCTGTAATTATATGAATAATTAAGTATCTTATTTCTTTTTCATATGACTCGATAATTATTCCCAGTATAGTTTCTGGCCTCATTTCTATTTGTTGATTTATAATTTCTCCTATTTATGTCTATTTATTGATTTCTAAATCTTTAACCTCATAATGTTCTGAGTCCAAACAACTATTACAACCTATTGATACATCTATGGAGATTCTCAATCATCCAGATCATGGTTATCCCAAAGATGTTTTTCTGAAAGGTAATTGGACTTTCTTTTTTTTCTTGAAAACATTTTGCTTATCATCTAGAAAGTTTCTTCAGAACCAAAGCAAAAACAAAAAAGCAAAAAAACAAAACAAAAACAAAACAAAACCCCAAACCCCAAACCCAGAAAGTCTAATTGTTTTTTGGACTACCTATCAGTACCAACTATTACATTGTAGACCCTTTAAATATATTCAGCAAGAAGAAATATATGAGTGTGAAGGAGACCAAATAAGTACCTTGAGAACTAAAGGTGGAAGTGTGTTTTTAAGAAGAATGGATATAATCACAAATTGCAAAGATGTTGTCAAAATGGGACAACTCTTCCTTTTAACACAGTCCCAGTTTGGAAGTTGTGGGATTTTCCACCTTGGCTACAGAGGTGTGTTGCACAACTCTGTGTAGCTCCCTATAATCCAGAAAGCTCAGAACATAAGAGCACAACTGCCAGAATTCCTAATTGTGTTAGTATCTGTGGTCTCAACATATTTGAAAGTTGCCAGGTTGGGAGAAATTGGTTAATAGCAATAAATAACCACTTAACCAGAGAGCTTGACACCTATAGAATGGGAACAGATTATTAATGAAGACTGTTCTTCTTCCAGCAGTAGGGCACCCCAGCTGGTTTGTGTTTGATTCATCTTTCTATACAATTAATCTCTTTTTGAGGTTAGCAGAAGACCATTGGATTGGGTGAACATTCCTGAAAGTGATTGCTGACTTTTCTTGCTTGAGGTTGAACAGCTTTTCTGAAATAAATACATTATAAACTGTGACACTCCATATTAACATTGGGCTTGGGTTAGATATTTTCCCAAGACCTCCTAAAAATAAAAGTTTTAATGTCAGAGGATTGCTTATCATCAAACAGCTTCAAATATTGGAAATATATGGTACTTAATGACTGCATGCTTTGACATCTCACCATTACTATCTAACAGATGGCCTAGAAAAACTCTGGGATATTTCACTGTGTAATGATCTATCCACCTCTAGAATAGAATAGAATAGAGCAGAGCAGAGCAGAGCAGAGCAGAGCAGAACAGAATTCTTTATTGGCCAAGTGTGATTGGACACACAAGGAATTTGTCTTGGTGCATACAAGTGCACATAAAAGAAAAGATACATTCATCAAGAATCATAAAGTGCAACACTTAATGACAGCCGTAGGGTACAAATAAGCAATCAAATCATATTAGGAAACAGTTAATATAAACTGTAAGGATATCAGCAACAAGTCTACAGTTATCAGTGGGAGGATATGGGTGATAGGAATGATGAGAAGATTAATAGTAATGCAGACTTAGTAACTAGTTTGACAATGTTGAGGGAATTATTTGTTTAGCAGAGCAATGACGTTAGGGAAAAAAACTGTTCTTGTGTCTAGTTCTGGTGTGCACTGCTCTATAGTATTGTTTTGAGGGTAGGAGTTGAAACAGTTTACATCCAGGATGTGAGGGGGTCTGTAAATATTTTCATTCTTTTTGATTTGTGCAGTATACAGGTCCTCAATGGAAGACAGATTGGTAGTAATTGTTTTTTCTGCAGTTCTAATTATCCTCTGATTTGTCTTGTTGGGTTGCAGAACTAAACCAGACAGTTATAGAGGTGCAAATGACAGACTCAATAATTCCTCTGTAGAACTCTATAAGCTGCAGTTACTTATAATAAATTCTGGAGAAGTCATTTCAGAATAGGACCACTTTTTAAATTACTACAGTGTCTTAGAATTGAAATTAAAGGATGTGGAATTTTTTTTTCTAGCTTGGCCTGTGCCTTTGCTTTCCTGAGGCTATTTGATTTCTTCCAAACTGATAAATAAGGATGCCTTTTGAAGCACGTGGAAGACCTACTGTGGATTACCACATTTTGTGGTTTGTGAAGTATGTGGGAAAGTATGTTATGAAAAGTACACTGTATGTCTTATAAAGATGGATCACGAAGGCATAGTTCTGCACACTGAAGGTTTATCAGATTTGAGGGCTGGGAAGTTCTAACATCTGGTTTTAGGCAAGCTTTGCAGGACTTCCAAACTAACCAAGAGATGAATCTAAAGCAATGATAAACATTTTAACAGATACAGAAGTTACAGGTAGTGCTTCCCTGCCATTATAACTTATCAAATCTCAGCAGCTTCTTTGTTTGTATTATCTATTGGGAAGACTATGATATAGTCCAGTTCTCTAGAATTCAACCAGTTCTCCTTCCCCAAATTTGCTAATCATGTTATTTTTAAGGATGTCTTTGTGGGGTAAAGATATATTATTTCTGCACATGTTAACTTAAAATTTTCATTGATTTTTTTTAAAAAAAGTTAAATAGTTCTTAAAATATTAAAGTCAATAAATGCAGGAAGCTCGTATGTGCTAAAGGAGAAACCATTATCTATAGGCCTCATCTTATCAACTTCTGCTTCGAAGCATTGAGGACTATAGCTTTGTTTGAACTATCTCTTTCTTTCCTTTTGTCTGTAAATTTAAGACATTATTTTAGAATTCTCAACAGCTACTATCGTTCTTGGTAGACATCTGTATTCTCTTGTGCATAGCCCATTGCACCCGCCCCCCGCATTTAAGGATTGGCTAACGAGTGTCCTTGTAGGTGTCCTTTCTCACCAGCTTGAGCTCATTAATCACATCTGATATCAAAATAAACAATCAATGTATTATGCTGGTGTTATGAAAACAGAATTACCGCATAGAGCCTTTTGATTTCTCCTCTCAGCCATTTTTTTTAGCAGCTTGTTCTTCAATTTTTCATAGAGGCTTCCTGTTTTCCAGATCTTATTCATCGTCATTTTCTCACAGTTTCTCCTTTTCATGGGCTGCATTCCTGAAAGATCCCTTGCAGCCTCTATAAATCAAGGGTCGCACATGACATGCATTGTCCTAGTCACTCTGAATTTCAGATCTGCATGAAGAATAACGACATTTACAAATGATGAAAATCTAATGTATTGGATCCATGATCTCCTTCGGAGTGGTGGAAACTAATAAATGAAAACTGTCTTCATTGAGTTTTATATATGGAAGTTTTCATTTGCTTAAAAAGACTTACATTGGGATTTTGCTAATCCTTTTAGAAAAGAAACCATCTCCCCCCGTTCTGTTAACTTGAAACTAATAATGGAATGAATCCACTATTACAGTTTTCATGTCTCAGAAAGTCTAAATTTTTGGAGTCTTTCTTTTAATTAGATGAAGCAGTTATTTCTCATCCGAGTTATCATTTTCTCCTTTATTAAGAAAAAAAAAAAGAGATAGTTTACAATTGTAAAAACATAAATCTGGAAGGCACTGTTGAAGCAGGGAGTTGAATGAACTTTTATCCAAATTAAATCTGGGCATGTTATAGAGACAATTACCGTATTTTTTGGAGTATAAGACACACTCCCCCCCCAAAAGAGGGTGAGCATTTGGGTGCATCTTATACACTGCCCACCTACTAGCCCCCACCCTCTGGCCTCTGCCTCCCAGCAATTTACCTCCCTGCAGCAAGCAGCAAACAGCAAACAGCCCATTTCAGCTTCAGCACAGCCGGATTACACAAGCAGTTGATTGCCAGTTGGATCGGCCTCCTGATCTTCAGCTGTTTCAGGCTGCAGGGATTGCCATTGCCTATTGCCGTGAGGGCCTTCACTGTTTGCTGCAATATCATATATTTTTCTTTGGGAGAATCATTCCTGATCTTACACCTGTCAGTCATGCTTCATGCCTGTATTTCCACCATGAACTTATTTATGGTTTATAATAAAAAAATATCAGTCTTTTCTGTTACAACTCTTGGGCTCTTTGAAATTATAATATTCTTGATATTCTGCAACCTAGTTTGAACCAACACAACTAGAGATAGGAAATAAACATGGATTCAATCAGACCCATCATAACAAAAATAGAACTTTTTCGGGTCTTCTACTTGTGACCAGATGAAAAACCCTTCTACCTACAATGGATTCAGTAAGAACTGCACTTAAGGTGAACACTGAAGCAATTCTACATAGTGCAAGAATATAGAATTTTTCCTTTATCCATTCTATCCATTGGAAATTTCCTTATTGACTACCCTGCTGACATTATATCAAAAAGAATTACAGAGAAACAGGTAGTCCTAGTTTAGCAATTGTCTCAGATAGTGACTGTTATGATAATTATGAAAAAGAGAGTATTCAACTACGATGCCTAGGGTAGGACAGGCTTCTGCTAAAGTTCAATCATGTTGAACATATTTTTGTTTGGTCTTTGATAGTAAATAAAGACGATGTGTGTATCTTTGAAGTTGATGTTGCTTATAAGCATGTACCATCAACTTTTTTACCCAGGTATTTTAAGTTTATCATCCTGTCCACCATGCATACATCATATACAAGAAGAGAGCTTACCCTAATAGGTAAGCTATCTTCTTATCCCAGATAGTAAGATTCCATAAAACCACATCTGATAATAAAGAAAACAAGAGTGATCAAATTTATCCTCTTCCATAGGTTGGCCAGGAAGAGCTTCTGAAACAAATTCCTGCAACAAGAAAACTATTATATTCTAGATAGATTGTGTCCCACATTATTTTTTTTTAACCATCAGAAGACATAATATGTGTTGAGCCAATTCTCAAGATGATAGACATAAAATAAAGCATTTGTGTATTTTAGCCTAAACCTTTTTACATTGTACGTCATTCTGTCTCTTTTTG
This sequence comes from Masticophis lateralis, assembly GCA_030761175.1. Lineage (NCBI taxonomy): Eukaryota > Metazoa > Chordata > Lepidosauria > Squamata > Colubridae > Masticophis > Masticophis lateralis. Next base: position 23,593,860 of record JAUDYJ010000003.1, read on the forward strand.
GTCACAATCACAATTCCATTCTATAAGACTAGGAGGACAACTCTTAAAAAATGTTATTCAAGTTATATTCCTTCTGGATGAGTTGAGTCTATATAGTAGTGGAAGCCAAAAGAGACTGGGGGTGGGGGAAGAGCTTGGGGCTAGAAGTGGGATGGATCTTATTTGAATTATTGTATATCTGACTGCCATTTTACTCTCCTGGCACTTTAATTTCTCTCTTCTGAATAGAGAGCAAAGATGTTTTCCAGTGTTGGGCTTGAAATTACGTTGAGGATCACAAGAAATTACCCTGAGGGCTACAAGAGGCTGAAGGGCTATAGATAGTTTCTTCTATAAAACACTAATTCCATCCTGATTGGTTATTTTTCATGAAATATATATATATATATTAATTGTTTCTTTCCATGAGTTGCTGTTGAATTCCCTGCCAAGTGCTGCAGTCTCCCAAGAAGTAAGGACACACAAAAATTATGCAGGATCCTGGGATGTGTATATTCACCTTCATTCATGACACAAAAATTATGTGCGGTCTTCATTTGGAAATGAATTGACCTTTTCCTCCGATTAACACATGTCAAAAAAGAACTATCCATTGGCTTTCATACATCTTATTGTAGCTCGTAACTTCAAAAACAGAACTAGATTGCACATGCAATTAATTTGGAGGGTTTGTGGTGGTGATGAAAATGGATACACAATTGTGGCTTCAGAATGAAATGTGTGGAATAATTCTCAGTTCAAATGTTTAGAGAAATATGCCTGCAAATTGTGCACTTTTCGTGGTGTTTGAAAATAACTGTAGACTGATGTGGAGACAGGATTTATGAATGAACATGTGTAGAACAGAACTGGCTGAAACAGTTATTCCGTACAGTAAATTTTTATGGAATGCAAGAATGGAAAAGACAAAGCGGTCTAATGCTGCAGGGATAAAGATATATTTTGCTTTACAGTCAGTCAGCTCCAAATCTACAGTGTCCCAAAGACTCATGTTGTTAAGCAATCAAAAGATTTCCAGTTTATCCCTTAATCTTTTAACATTGTCTCAAAATTTAAACTTATTAAGCTTGAGGAAGTGATAACATACTGAAAGTCAAACACTTTTCAAACTAATTAATTGATCAGATTGTGAAAGGTCTTATTCTTTCAAAGCCAACTTGCATTGGCCTATTGAAAGTTTTAAAAAAACTTTACAAGGTTCTCACTCATTACTTGCTGCTTAATACAGAGCATTGCCAAATTTATTTTAATTGTGCAATTTCCCTTTCCATACATTGTTGCTAGATCTTTTCTGACTCCCATCTTACTCTTATGTTCTCAGCTAGCTGCCCTTTCTGTAATTAATCACAGGGAACTGTATTCCCAGTCATTCCTCCTTGGGGGAATTCAGACGAGGTATTTTAATTGCTTTGCCAAAGAGAAGAAAGTCGTGTTTGAGTCCTTTTTCAAGCAAATTAGAAGATTTTCTTACATCCTTATGATTTGGAGTGCTGGGGATTGTGACCTACTAGGAATGCCATTTTCTCAAACTATTGCATCAATCATGGAACAGAAAAATTTAAAACAAGATAACCTTCCCTATTATTATTTTGAGGCAAGCATGTCCTGTTTTTGCAGGGAAAAAGGAATATTTATTCAATAGGAAGTAACAAAGACCCTAAAGGTAAAGGTAAAGGTTCCCCTCGCACATATGTGCTAGTCGTTCCCAACTGTAGAGGGCGTTGCTTATCTCTGTTTCAAAGTGCTGTCTGAAGACGTCTCCATGGGTCATGTGGCCGGCATGACTAAATGCCAAAGGTGCATGGAATGCTGTTACCTTCCCACCCAAGTTGGTTCCTATTTTTCTACTTGCATGTTTTACATGCTTTTAAACTGCTAGGTTGGCAGAAGCTGGGAAAAGTAATGGGAGCTCACGCCATTACATCCACTAGGGAACCACTGAACTGCCGACCTTTCGATTGACAAGCTCAGTGTCTTAGCCACTGAGCCACCGTGTCACAAAGACCCTGGTAATCACCATAATTGTGCATAAAAGTTCCTTTTTTGCATCTATTTCCAATCATGTAGATTCTTCATTTAAATGTGCATTTTCCTTCAACTGATAACAGAAATGGAGTTCTCTGAAATGACTTCAGCTAATAGGGAGAAATGGATTGGAGTATACATTTTCTTCCGTGGTCAAACCTTCCTTCTGATGAAAGCCAGGATTTAGAGTTAGTAGTGGTGGTGGGGATTCAAGAAATTTGTGAAAAGCTCACACCATTGCTTTTTCTTAGCCATACAATGCCTGGGGTCTTAGAGGTCAAAAAAAGAGGTGGGCAAAGGTTGGTTACAGCCCAGAGACTGTGGATTATCCACCCGGGGCTACATCATTAGAGCAGGAAGTGGAGAGCAGTGGGAATAGAGAGATCATAGTGATGGATTTGGGCTTCTCTGCACTTAGACTTTTAGCATGGTAAAATATTCTCTGTAGCGTCAGTTTGTATTTGTGTATATATGGGGGTTTTCTTTTTGACTCAAGGTGAAATGATATAAACATAAGAGGATGCCTCTGGAGAACAGTCAAACTGACATTCGTTATCTGAATTCACTGTTATGGTTTCGCAATGCCCTTGTTATCCAGGGGGTTCCTGCTTGGCAAATGAAATTATCCACGAGTTAGTTTAACTCAAAAAAAAGCCTGACATATTAAATGCATTATAATGAAACCTGTGACTTGGCAGTGCAAAACAATATGTTTGCTTTGTGCTTGAAATCTGGCACATTCCTACAATTAATAACATCTTAATTATTAACAAATGAATACAGAATACTTGTGGAACTCAAACATCTTGTATGAATTAAATTTAAACTCATTGTTTAAGTAATAAAAATAAACATTGCAATTAAAAAGATTAAAAACTAATGCAAACTAAAAAAAGAATAAAAAGGAAAAAAATGGAAAGTGCAGAAAAGAAAAAAAATGAAAGAAGTTTAAAAAAATAAGAAATAGTAAAGTAAAAAAGAAATATATAAAGACATGACTTCCTCCTTCATCACAATAAATTTAAACAATTTTTGTAATTTATCACCATCTCTTGATATACAATAAATAATCTCTTCTTCCCATACTTCATTTCTTATCTATAAATAAAGCCTTAAAGTCTCGTTGTTCAGTTCTGATCAGAAAATGGCCTTTAAATGGTTACAAGAGATAACAAGATATCAATTTTAATTTTGGTCAAATAAACCAACTTTATATTCCTTTTACCTTTAACATTCCTGAACTTTAATTCCTTCAAATAATCTCCTAGAATTTGATTTATTTTTATTTTTTCTTTGTCCCTTCACACAAAATTCTTCCAATCTTTAATAAGATTTTTTTTGTAAATTCAATATAAAAAAGAAATTCAAGTCACTGTATTGAAATTTAATAAAATTATATTAATTCCAAAATCTTATTTCAAATTTATCTGTGCTCTTAGTCCACTTGTAAATTTCCAAAAGCAATGTTCTAATCTCCCATTTGCTGTTATTTCCATTTTTAAAAGTCTTTAAACTTTTAAAAAAACTTAAACTTATTTTGTTAAGGAGTCAAGGAAACCTATCAAGTACTGTAATTCAAAGTACTAGTCCAAGTTTCAGTGTTTATTGAGCCAAAGTTTTCTAATAACTGAAAAACAATTTACAATTTTATAAGTAATATCAAGTTCTAAAAGGAGAAAAGGAAGTATTCTCTTTTAGTGGAATTTTCTGTTTGCCATTTTTTCTTACCACTTTCTGGACTATACCTTTATACTTCTCAGAAAATCTTAACTTCACATCAATTTTCTTTTGTTGCTTAAGTTCTTATTGGTCTTGTGTTGATGACGATGTTCAGTTATCCAGGTAGAATTGTCTGGAAGTTGAGTAATGGCAACTGGACTTCTTTTCTTTTTTATATATATATTTGCTGCTTTTTCAGAAGCTACCTGGATGAGCAGCAAAATATTTCAAGCCAAAAAAGAAAAGAAGTCCAGTTGTCATGACTCAACTTCCACATTCTTTTTGGTCATCAACTAAAAAGCAGAGATGGAACTTTGTTTGTTTGTTTTTAAGTGACTTACTTTTTATGGTGACATCCTTTGTCCATAGCCACCAGAAATAGTGGCTAATACGTGAGATTTTGCATATCTGATAGTTTCTCAGCATCATACTGGGGATGATTCACTTTTGACCTAGGTGAGACATTTTAGCATTACTGGGACTCACCAATGGATGCTGTCCAAGGTCCTGTTCTTTGGGCTTTGGTAGGACCATGAATGTTCCTGAACCAACTAGAAGTAAGACTTTCTCTACTGCAACCCCCTTTTAAATCATTCAGATAACTTACTCAAGAGTTTGGTGACTTAAGATAATGTTCCTTTGATATTTTTGACTGGTAATGTTTCATCACAGTGATGGTGCTGAAATTTAAATTTATGAACATGCTTTATGTGGCTTATGTATTTTATTGTGTGATGTTAATTTTAAAATGTCTTTAGATTGTTTATAGATAGGAATTACAGTGGTATTTAATGGATAGACATTTGATGAAAAACAGATGGCTATGTAAGAATTGATCAAAACTGTTATGGGTAATTTTTGTAAGAATAGCATATGTAATATATTGGTGGTTTTTTCCTGAATTTTGAAGACTTGTTCTAGCATATCCCATGGGGCTTCTAAAAAACAATTTTTATTACATTACTTTATTTGCAAAGATCATTCAGACAAGTTAATAAGATGAACTAAGAAAAATATGGCAAAACATATCCTATTCAAGCCTGAAATTCTATTATGACCAGAGGAAAGACAAAATTTTTAGGCAATGGAATAAGGAGAAAAAGATTAAAATATTCCATTAAATTCATTTTGAAGTTAATATAAGACCAAATATAACTTAAATATGCCAATTGCACAATTTTTTTCAGGAAAATTCCTAAAACTCTGGTATATACAATGTATTGAAATATATTCAGCTAATCAGATTTAAATTCCAAAGTGCATGAGCTGTTCCCTCAAGATGTTATTCCTAAATGTTCTCTTGAAATGTTGTTTACATTTTGTGAAAGAACATAAGATTGGACTTCAGCATACACATGTACACACACAAACACACAAAATTATCATATGATTTTTTTAAAAAACTGAAGCAAAATTTCTGTCAAGGCTTGATTGAGCTAGGATAGAAAACTATCCATTAAAAAAAGAATGAGACATGGATTGAATCCTTCAGTGAGCAAACACCAAGTTTGCCAAATGAGCAGAACAGAACATTGCTGGAAATGGAACTTTTGTTATTGCATTTCTATGATACATTCAGTTACAATTATGTGAGATCAATATCTGTGGAACAAAATTTCCCGATTAGATCATACAATTTCTTTCTGAGCCTTTTGGAACTCTTTGGAAATAGGACAATTTAGTTCCTGCTACCTTTTGCAATAAATTCCCCTTGCTTTACACAAAGACAAGCATAACGGATCACCTTGAAAAGATATCCTTGAAAATATGAGGGCCATGGTTGCCGAAGGTTAAAAAAAAAATTATCAGTCAGAATCATGTTCATCATTTATTGCTTTTCCATTGAAATGGCATGCAAGGCAAAAACAATAATAATTAGTAATGAAACAAGAAACCTTCAATGAACTACATAACATAATAACTGAGATAAAAAATAGAGAGTAATTTAACTTCTTGCAACAAAATATAATTCATCTTATTTAGCACCAGCTGTTTTACAGTCTAGGTTGGTATGTTTTACTGTTTGTGTGGCTTCCAAATCAGCCCATGACAATTGTGGGAGAGGAAGGAGAGCTTTTCCTGAAGATGTTAAAGTACAGACCAGCTTTGATTTTAACTTTTATGGATAGGTTTTCCAGTCAGATGATAGAATTAACATTTTGGAGAGCGTGGGATAAAAAAAATCTTACAACCATCTCCTGTAATAAAGGGCACTGGCTTAGCAAAGTCTCTGTTTGTATGACATCATTAAACAATGAATCAGTAAAATCCTAGATTGTCTTCTAAACCCATGTAAAGTGACTCCACTGTATTCTGCTTTAAGGCATTACCTTAATCCAGACAATTAAGCAATGTAATTCAAGGATATTTACACCGAGATTAATACTAGTCCAACAATCAAGCAGTTAAACAATACTTCAATCAAGGAACTATCAACTCAGACAATCAAACAGTAAACAACAGTCTAATCAAGGAACCATCAAGAACGCTCTTACCATATTGACAGGGCAAGTCACTTGCATATAAACTGAGAGTAAACCCCACTCCCTTCTAGCACTGATGATATTGCTTAGTTTGGTAATGAAACATTTGCAAGGAAACAACCAAGTTTAGAGAGCACCAAGGACCCAACAGTTCAACCCTGAGCTACAAATATTCTCTTTGATCAGACTCTATTTGAAAGTTGCTCTTGATCTGGCAAATTGAATTAGTCTTCTTGATTACTTTAGATGAAGCACTGAAGTGAGCTGACCTGATCTTGTCAACCCACTTTGATCTCATAGAAAAGCAGAGAAACCTTTTTTAAAAAAAATATCTGGACATAGCAAGGAAACTGCTCTGATTCAGCAGTTTGGTGGGTATGTGGGTATTTCTTCAATTTAAAAGGGGGAGTTTGCTTAAAAAGTTTCATTGAATCAAAGCATTTCTTCAAAGGTTTGCCCAGCTTACAATATTATGAATTGAGAACTGGACAATCGCCTTTAGACTGGTTGGATCACAATAGCTGTGCTCTTTCTGCTTTGTAGCTGAATGATACTCTGCATTAACTAAGCAAGATTGGTGCAGAAAAGGTGACTGAATAGAGAATATTGGGTTGCATTATGTAGGCTAGATTGGCTCAAAATCATTAAGTGGTTTCTTCTTTTAGCACATTCCCAACAGATAAGAATGCCTTTCAACTATAAGTTGTGCGATAGCGAGATGGGTGGCATATAAATTTACTAAATAAATCATACCAGGAAGTCAGAGATATCCATGGTGAAAATGGTGGCAGGTTTCTCATTGTTTAGTAATCTCAGATGCTGAAGTGAAATTTGGATGGATTTCTGTATACAAGAAATGTGCTATGAGCATTCTTCGTATTGTTTTTTTCTCCCAACTTAATACAAGGCTAGCAATAAGGAAGTAAGAGAATGAAAATAAAAGAAAGTTCATTTTAATTATTTAAGCAGGGTTTTGTAGGGGTTGACCAGGCTGAGCCCAAGGGAGGGGTCAGACATGTCATAAATCACGAGTCCCTGTGCATCCACGAGAAATCTAAGTCCAGCCCAAATTGAATGCCTTCCTATTCTTGCTCATTTCCTTTGGCTCAGTTTAGCTCAGATTTTTGTAGAGAGTTTAAGCTTGCAATAAATCTTCAGACTCATTTGAACTGCCTGAATCTCCTGAATTCCCTAGCACTTGACTGTTTCGTATTTTTCCTCACATTTGAGGGAAAAAAAAAACCCCTCTCATTTTTTTAAAACCATTATTCTAATTTAGATGTAGGATAACATTCTTTCAGATACATCATTTCTAAAGGCTGTTTGAGTGCAAACTATTTCACCTTTCAATATAAAAGCAGGAAAGTATTTTGCCTGCAAATAATACTTGTTATGCTCACAATGCACACACACATAACCGAAAGTAGTGACATGACATTCCTGGAGAACTGAGGCCGTGACATTTCTTATTGCCCTATCACAACAGTGGAAGCTTTCAACCAAATACTAGAAAAACACAACCTGAACTCTGAAGAAATGCACTGGAGAGCCAAAACGGGCTCAACTTTCATGATGCCTGAAGTAAACAGTTCAGCTGAACTAAAGAAGAGTTGGATCTTCTTACTTCAAACCCTAAATCTGATAGCCTTTCACCTATGACATTAAAACAAACCCAAAAGGGAGAGGAGCGAAAGAGGAAGAAGAAAAAAAAATCATTTCCCTCTCTATACAAAAAAAAAAAAAAAAAAAAAAAGTGGTGGTGGTGTACCTCAAATAACAGGAGAAATGCAATACCTTCTCCAAAATGGTATGCATTTATAATTTCACGATTGACTCTCAAAACATTTGAAACACAAACTATGAACTTTTTAATTCCTTTGCTGTACAGCAAAAGAAAACCAGGACCTGATTTATTCTTTAAAGCTTATATACACTGCTGAAGCCTTATTTTTAATTGTCTTGCAGCATTTTCTGCTGAAAGTACTCGATGTGAATTAATATTCAATGTTCATCAAACAATAATTGCATCAAATTGCTATAATCTAATTACATGTTAATCCACGTCAGGTGGATTGCTCCAGGTTCCAAAAGTACGCAATTCTTTTTTGGAATTCCAAACAAGAGGGGGAAAAACATGTCTAGGGCAGGGATAAAATCCAGCAGGTTTTGACAGGTTCTGGAGAACTGGTAGCGGAAATTTTGAGCAGTTTGGAGAAACCAGCAAATACCACCTCTGGCTGGCCCCAGAGTGGGGTGGAAATGGCGATTTTGCAATATCCTTTCCCCAGGAGTGGGGAGGGAATGGGGATTTTGCAGTATCCTTCCCCTGGAGTGGGGTGAGAACGGAGAATTTGCAATATCCTTCCTCTGCCATGCCCACCAAGCCACACCATGCCCACCAAGCCATGCACATAGAACTGGTAGAAAAAAAATTTGAATTTCACCACTGGGTTAGATATACCCTCCTGCCATCTATTGTCCCTTGTGTACCACAAGTCTTCCTTAGTAGGTTTGCAGTTATGGCAAGGCACATTTCCCAAGCATCTTCTCTCATATCCAGGAAAAAAGGACTGAGATTTCAGATCCCAAATGTAAAATATATCTATGAAGCTGTAGAGTTATTTTCCTGTAAAAAGTACTATGGAGGTAATCCCTGACTTACAATAGTTCATTTAGTGGCTGTTCAAAGTTACAGCAGTGCTGAAAAAAGTGACTGTTTTTCACACTTATGACCATTTTTTTAAAAAAATTAGATTTATATGCTGCCCTTCTCCGGAGACTCAGGGCGGCTTACAATGCGTTAAGCAATAGCCTTCATACTTTTGTATATTTATACAAAGTCAGCTTATTGCCCACACAAACTGGGTCCTCAATTTACCTACCTTAGAAAGGATGGAAGGCTGAGTCAACCTTGAGCCTCGAACTCCCATAATTGCAGACAGCTGGGTGTTAATATCTAGCCCGTCGAGCTATCTGAGCTCTTTTTGACCATTGCAGCACCTCCTTGATCAGATGATCAAAATTCAGGTGCTTGGCAACTGGTTCATATTTATGATGGTTGCAATATCCCAGGGTCATGTGATCCCCTCCTGCAACCTTCTGACAAGCAAAGTCAATGGGGAAGGTCATGAAATGGGGCAAACTCATTTAATGTCTGTCTTGCTTAACAACAGAAAGTTTGGTTGTAAGCTGAGCACTACCTGCAATCTTGGTCTTTTCCCCATAGGATTATGAACATCCAACGCCACAATAGAAGAGAAATCTGTTTTCAGGACTGCACAGTAGCATTTTTGGCTGTTTTCCTGCAGACATTTGATTACCCAACTTTATCTGTGTTAGAAACCCCACTATCTCTGGCACTGATGATGCTCTAGTTAGGCAATGAAATGACTGCAACAAAACAACTGAAGCTCAGAGAGAATCAAGGACTTCACACTTAATAATATGCTGTCACCTTCGTGTATTCTCCTCCAATGGGCAAGATTTTTTGATTATGGAATGGTAAGGAAAGCAGTGCAGGAATAATTCTCGCCTGGACTACTGTAATACTCTCTGCATGGGGCTCCCCTTGAGGTGTACCCGGAGGCTCCAACTGGTCCAGAATGCGGCCGCACGGGTGATTGTGGGGGCAACATGGCGCTCTCATGTAACACCTATCCTGCGCGAGCTGCAGTGGCTCCTGGTGATCTTCCGGGTGCACTTCAAGGTATTGGTTCTCATCTTCAAAGCGCTCCATGGCTTAGGGCCTGGGTATTTATGAGACCACCTTCTGCCACCGGTAACCTCCCACCGGCCAATATGCTCCCACATAGAAGGTCTCCTCAGGGTGACGTCAGCCAAGCAGTGTCGACTGGTGGCCCCCAGGGGGAAAGCCTTCTCTGTGGGGGCGCCCACCCTCTGGAATGAGCTACCCCCAGAGATACGACTGATCCCAGATCTCCGTACTTTCTGCAAGGTCCTGAAGACTCTTTTATTTCGGCAAGCTAGGCTGGCTTAAAGAATTTTGTAATGGGTAAATTTTATAGGTGGGGGTTTTAAATTGGGGTAGCCAAATTAATTTAATCTGGTTTTAATTATTTTAAATTTTATATTGTGTGTATTTTAACTTTGGCTGTTCACCGCCCTGAGTCCTTCGGGAGAAGGGCGGTATACAAATTTAATAAATAATGATAATGATAATGTTAATGATGATAATAATAATAATAACAACAACAACAACAACAACAGTTAGGTCATTGTTGAATGAAATATCCTCATTTTGATTTCACTCATAAGGAGATGAATCTCAATTATATTTTTGACTCTGCTTAAGCCAGCCCAGTTAAGATATGACTTCACTGGAACTTTCATTTTTATTTCCACTCATGATGCACTGAGAATGAGCATTGAGAGAACTTCTCAGAAGTTTTATCAATATTTTACAGAGGCAATAGTAGCTCTCAGGTCTTTTAGTCCTAAATGGAGAGAGGTCTGTTGCTATATTCCAATCAGTAGATACCAGTTATTGAAATACTGTAATTCCCTGGTCAAGGCTCTTATTAGTTTCCTGCTAGACCAGGAGTTGGTAACCTTAAATACTCAAAGAGCCACAAAGGTCCTAACTGAAAGCCCCTGTTCAATTGTGGAGCAGACTGGAAGTCTGGTTCCCCCATCATAGTCTCCTAGCGCGACATCCTTTTTCCTCTGCTGACTGAAAGTCTGTTCCCCCACCATAGAGTCTCCTTCCAAGCACAGCATTCTCTTTCCTCTGCCAACTAGAAGTCTGTTCCCCCCACCATATAGTCTCCTCCTAGTGTGGCATCCTTTTTCCTCTACCTGTCCTAACCAAAAGCCCTATCAATTGTGGAGCTGACCAGCAACATGGAGCCGCAGCAGCGGGATGAAAGAGCCACACTCGGCTCCAGAGCTACAGGTTGCTGACCTCTATGCTAGATGTTTGTAGGTCTGTATGCACCACTGATTAGCAAGCCAAAATAGAAATTGCCAGAAACATTTGGAATAAGATCTAGAGCCTATGGTCAACAGTCATATTTGGCCTGGCCCCATTCATAGCCAGATGAGACAAGGACAATCCATGGGCATCTTGAAGTCAGAATATTATTTCATGATACTGAATTTGGTTTGCATTTAATTGAAACTCTGACATTTGATTTTTAGTTTCTTTTTGGATGTATCTCTCCATGATTTAATCCAAAGCTCATCAACCATAGACTTGCTAAAACTGACATTTTAATAGCTGATCTGTTTGGTTGCCTATGGATGAGCCCTAACTGAAGGAATATGTTCTTCAAACTCATGAAAAAAACCCTAGCTATGATTAAATAAATGCATGTCAGTTACTTACTGATTGTTACTTACTTACTGATTGTTTCCTGATTGCTTATTTGTACCCTATGACTATCATTAAGTGTTGTACCTTATGATTCTTGATGAACATATATTTTCTTTTATGTACACCGAGAGCGTATGCACCAAGACAAATTCCTTGTGTGTCCAATCACATTTAGCCTATAAAAAATTCTATTCTATTCTATTCTATTCTATTCTATTCTATTCTATTCTATTCTATTCTATTCTATTCTATTCTATTCCGAAAGTAATTTATCCCTCCACTTCAAATGCAGCACACTTGAAGAACATCAAATATCTTGTTGCAATTGATATATATTTCATAGCTATTCTCTCTGTAAAATATGCATACTAGACATACATACAGATACACATACCTGCAATATTTGCTTACCTTTTACTTAGTCCTATTGGAAAGCAAAATAAATCATAAATAAATCAGTCCTGAATCCTTCAAACTGAAACTTTAGGGGCTCTAATATTTCAAAAAGGTCCTGGAACACAGTTTTGCATAGGTGTGCAAATTCCCCTTCTGTATATTAATTCACAATGGGCTTCTATAAAGGAAACGGAATTTAGTCCCATCATTCCTTGGGACTTTTTATGGAGGTTGTGGAGTTAATCCTCTTAAATCCCACTGAAAATGTCTGGGTTATAAGTATCTGTCAAGACCATATAATGAGGAAATTTATATTGATTGATGACTCTCCAAAGGTTTGGGATTTGGGTGAGTTTTGAGTAAGAATCTAAAAGTATAGATTCTTATCTCAGTACATAATAACTACAGAGCTGTACTAGAAAACTTACAGGACTAGGCTTCTTCTGGGAAAATTCATAATTGTCAGGTCATACTGCAACCCTCTCCATTTCTCCCAAGTATTTTGGCTTCCAGTCCCTATTGCATCTGGAAAATAGGAGAGTAAATTGTTTATAATTTACTGGCTTTATAACAAAATCCATGCACCCTCATTTCCATACAAAGATAAAAAATATTGTTTCAACTATAGCATAAATAATGCTGAATCTGTTTTTATTCCTCCATTCCAAACTCTTGCATCTGGAAAATAGAAATTAAATGATTATGTTTACGGTATACACAAAATATAAATCAATTGATATAATATAGAAGGTCTGTTTTTCAAGGCTATAAATAAACATCTTAAAAATATTGTTTATTCATATTGCATTAGGCCTTTTAGAATGTTGCTTCTCTTATTGAGGCAGATTGTAGAAATAAATCACACTCTAATGAAAGAAGCTGATATACCTATTTTCTTGTGTGTGTGTTTTATTTATTTCCCTCTGCATTATTTTTATAAATAACTTTTCCACCTTATTATAAATAAGGTGGAAAACATGCCTAGCACTCCTTCTTCCTCCTATTTTCCCCACAACAACCCTATGAGGTGATTTGGCCCAACATCACCCAACTGGCTTTCATTTCCACGGGGGGACTAGAATTCACAGTCTGGTTTTACTGCCTTAATAACTAGACCAAAATGATATATCCATTGCTTGTACTCCATGTTGGTGCTCCAGAGATAGATTTATGAAATTGGCTGTCACAAAATATGTTTCATTACTGTCCAATTACAACAACCCTAAGCCATTTACAGAATCACTAATACAAACTTAATAAAACCATTTTGAACCAAAAACCAGATTTAAAATGCAATACATCTACTAGTTAAGGTGGAATGCAAGTATACTCTTCCCCAGAAGCTTGTCTAATAAACCAAGTTTTAAATTTAGATAGTGAGCATGGAACCATCTGGATTTTAGGAGGGAGCTAATTCTAAAGTTAATGATGGAAAAACATAACTCACAGGTGCCAACCTCCCGTCTCCCACCTGCAACACAGATGGCTTTCACACTGATGGCATTTTGGAGGGCTTGAAGAGCTGCCACTTTCTCCAGATTTTAGGCTGGAGAAGAGTGGATGGGGTGAGTTAGAACCAGAGGTGGGCTTGAGATCCTTTAGCAATGGGTTTACTGCCACATTGCTGGATGGGCATGGCCAGGGTGGGTGTGGCCTAGTCAGCTGCCTGCACCATGGTGGCATTTTTTGCTCTCCCCAGGCTCCGGAAGCTTTCTTTGAGCCTCCAGGAGTGCGAAAACTGCTTCCCCTGGGCTCTGGAGGCCCTCTGGTGGCCGGAAACAGTCTGTTTCTGGGCTTCCAAAATTCCAGTAGGCCCATTTCTTGCCCTCCCAGATCCTCTGTGTGGCCCTTGCACTTACCTGGAATGATGAACAAGCTGCATGGACACTCCTGGGAGGGGCAGGGAGGGGTGGTGCAGGGTTGGCATAGCCAGCCAGGGGTGGCATTTGGGGGTTCGCTGAACCCCAGTGATCCTTGGCTGGAGGATTGCCTGAACCCTGCAGAACCCCCAGGAGCTCACCTCTGGTTAGAGCCCTTTGTATGGTTTATGCATTTTGATGTTGACTGGATTTGTCATTATGCTCATTTTTTAAAAGTTGGATTGTATATTTATTTGTATTTGTTTTTATTCTGTGAGCAACTCGAAGTCAATTGGAGTCAGGTGGTGTCCAGTTCAAATAAATAAGAAGAAGAACCAGGTCTCTCAAGTCAACAAACGGGCTGGTACATTCTGCACAAAGTGTAGCTTCTGAGTATCTTCAAGAACCACCTTGTGTAAACCAAATTGCAGTAAACCAATATAGAGGAATGGGTGTGTATAATAAGGGGCTCCTAGGTCCTATTCCAAGAAGGGTAGTTCATATACCAGATGTAATTGGTCAAAGGCATTCCTGGGTGAACCCTCCATCAGTAGCATATTTTTCAGAGTATAAGACGCTCCGGACTATAAGAAACACCTACCTTTTTTGGGGAGGTAAACAAGAAAAAAAATCTGCTTCTGCCTCCCAGCAATTTGCCTCCTTGCAGCAAACAGCCTGTTTCAATTTCAGCTTCAGCACAGCCTGATTAGCACAAGTAGCTGATTGTTCATTGGATCAGCCTCCTGAAGATCAGCTGTTTTAGGCTGCAGGGATTGCCATAACCTATTTCCGCCTCCCTGCGCCCCATATTCCGGGTGCTGGTGGGTGGGCAGGGCTACATTCGGTGTATAACATGCACCTAAATTTTCACCCTCTTTTATGTGGGAAAAAAGTGCATCTTATACTCCAAAAATTACAGGCATATCTATGAGTCTAAGAGTGTTGAGCTCTTGATAGCTGACTCAACTGACAATAAGCTTTTTGCAGGGGTTTCTTTACAGGGATAACATTACAGAAATTTCAGCAACTGGATTACTTTTGTTTGAGAACCTAATTTGTCTTTCAGTTCATTAAGGAGCTTTTCTCAGTAATGGCTTTTCTAGGAAATGAAAAGTTGACTTCACCGAAAACTGAGGAATTTTCTGGTGACTGTTGTTTTCTACCCCATATCCCCCCAACTATCTCTTGAATCTCTACCAGGCTGTGAACAGAATCATTATGAAAAGCTGTTTTGAGCTGTACTTTAATCCTTTTGGGAGACTGTTACTCTGTCATCATGCAGAGCTGGATGAACAGCTATGCTGTCTTTTGGGGATTTAATTTCAACTTGTTTCATCCCATCCAATCTCATTCAGCTACAGAGCTCAGGTAAGGGCTGTCCTAGCAATCTATATTCATCTTCAGATGAAGGATATAACTGGGTATCATTGATAATTGTCCACTCCCATATCTTTACATAGAAATTAAATAACATGAAGTACAGACTCTTCTAAAACACTGAACAAAAGAAACCAGGAACTTCACTGCTTATTCCTCACCATTTTTGATTACCATTGGTTCCTCAGAAAGGGATATAGAATCATTCTAATAAATGCTTCCAATTCTCAGTCCTCATAGATGGTCCAAGAAGATGCTGTAGACCAGGGGTGTCAAACTCGTGGCGTCATGTTTTTATCATGTGGCATATTACAACTTTTTCCCCCTTCGCTAAACCGGGGGTGGGCATGGCCAGTGTGTGACTCATCCAGCCTATGGGCCATGAGTTTGACACCCCTGCTATATACAAAGATTTCAAAGCCCCTGGGTATTCTAAGGGCCACAAGAGCCACATTCCTATTGTCCAGGTCCTAGTGAAGAGAATTCACAAGGGCTAATTGTGTTATTTCCATCCAGTGCCTGAATCTAAAATCTGCCTAGAAGGGATCTAGATACTGTAACATGCTTCCTCCAGAATAAATGTGGCTTGTGGTTGAAGTTCAACTTTTTAAAAGTCTTCTTTAAAAGGAAGGAATGGCATTTCCTAAACTGGAGGTTGACCTATCTTGCTTCAACATAAAGTCCTGGACAGTATTCTATTGACAGAATATGATTCCAGAATTGTCAGTTGATTTTCCTCCATGTACTGTTAATGAGTTTTCTGAAGGCAGACTTGATCAATGTGGAAAACATGGTGGTGAAATCAGACAGACCTTTGAACTAACCCACTGGGGTCTTTCCATGTGTCTGGTGTAGTTTTTATTATTAGGCAATCATTACATTACAGTAAATTTGAAATAATTGCATAGCTTGCTATTGTCCTTGGAATTATAGAGATCAGAAGTTCCTTTGGCATCTATCATAACAAACCCTTTCTCATAAACTCTCAAAATCAGGAAAAAAACCCAAAAACAAATTATGGGCTATAGTTTACATCTCAGATTAAATATCTACTATATTCAAAAGATTTTCATTCCAAATTGTGACATTTAAACAGGGGTGAAATCCAGCAGGTTCTGACAGGTTCTAGAGAACCGGTAGCAGAAATTTTGAGTAGTTTGGAGAACTGGCAAATATTATCTCTGGCTGGCCCCAGAGTGGGGTAGGAATGGAGATTTTCTAATATCCTTCCCCCAGGAGTGGGGAGGGAATGGGGATTTTGCAATATCCTTCCCCTGGAGTGGGGTGAGACTGGAGATTTTGCAGTATCCTTCCCCTGCCACGCCCACTAAGCCACGCCCACCAAGCCACACCACGCCCACCAAGCCATGCCCACAGAACCGGTAGTAAAAAAATTTGGATTTCACCACTGCATTTAGATCATTTAAATCAAAATGAACATCTCCATTTCTTCTTTGGGTGGAATTTTAATTTTAATAGAGTACCAAGAACAGTGAAGATAATTTCTTTTTCCCAACTTCCTCATCTCTAGACTATAGTCTTCCTTCTTTCCCATTTCTGTCAGATAATCTACAAACACTAATTCTGCACAAAACTTTGAATTAGCATTTTTGACTCCTAAAATTTGCTTCCCCATTCTTTCAAATTTCAACTTTCAACTTTCTTGCTCTTCTGCCTGGGTGATTTTTATGAGTTGATGTACCTGCTATAAAATATGTATCAATTACATATCCCATTCAAGAACTGTTAGTGGTTTTGTTTTTATTCTTCCCAAACCATTTCCTGTTCTGAAGTTTGCTGCACTTGGACAAACCAACCAAAGTTAAAGTTGTGAAAATGAGTAAACTGCATTAATCTCAGATCTCAGGCTATAAGGTATCCTTCCTAAGGGAACATACGCAGTGCTTCATTGTTCTATGTTAAAGAGCAGCTCCAGTTTGCCTATTCAAAGGAAAACACAGCTGACACAACGAAGCAAAAAGCAGATCTAAGATCTGAGAAAAGAGATTGCTTCCTATTCTAGTTGCTTTAAAGGAGAAGAGATTAAGAAGTATTTCTGGCACGGCTTACATATCTGGAATCAGGTGCCTTTTGCAAAAACATTTGTCATCCCACCCACAGAAATTACAGAAGGATTTATGGGTCTTACGGTGCAAAGAGCATCAAAGACAGCTGTGAGGCCTGATTCAAGCAAGACATTCTTCAGAGTGCCATTTCATCTGCTGAAAGCTTTCTTGGCCGGGAACTCTCATCACCCCAAGGTGTTCTAAGAAAGAAACTCACTTTCAGCTGGCAAACTGTGATGAAACTTGCAGACTCCATATGCTTTTGGTTAAACCTGTTCAATAGTTCAGTGTAGTGGTGGAATTCAAAATTTTTGCTACTGGTTCTGTGGCCGTGGCTTAGTGGGCATGGTGTGGCTTGGTGGGCATGGCAGGGGAAGGATACTGCAAAATCTCCATTCCCACCCCACTCCAGGGGAAGGATACTGCAAAATTTACCTATTGCTCTTCTCTCAGGTGGCCAAAAACAGAACAAATCAAATTATGGGCTACAGTTTGCACTTGACTGATTATCAGTGATAGCCAAAGGCAAAGCTACAGTTGAATTTAGACAGGAGGAGTCATTCCCATGACAGAGCAAAAACTCTTTGGGATATGGGGAGTCCTGAAATAACATTTCTCATGTAAGAGCAATTACTTATCAGGAACTTCCTGCTGCTGCCATATTGGCACGATGAATTGTGCACATCTGGAATCACCAACACTATTTTATTGCCTGATGGTGCTGGAACTTGTGTTTTTGTTTTTTTCTCTTTGAGGATGTTTCCAAGACTGGCTGGAGAAAGGTCTAGGCAGAATGTGGATCCTTTTTCTAATCAGACCCTGATTGCAGAGGCATACAGATAGTCCTTGACTTACGATCACAACTGGGATGGGAATTTTCATTACTAAGCAAGCAATTTTTATGTGAATCAAGCCCAATTTTACCATGGTTATTAAGTGAATCACTGTAATTGTTACATGAATGACATGGTCATTAAGCGGATTTGGCTTCTTCCATTGATTTTATTTGTCAGAAGCTGAGTGAGAAGGTAACTAATGGCGATCATATGAGCCCAGAGTGCTGCAACTTGTGTAAATACTTTCCTAAGTATTTGCTAAGTGCCTAATTTTTGATCATGTAACTGGGATGCTGTGATAATTGTAAGTGCGACAATTGTTGCAAATCATTTTTCAATGTTGCTCTAACTTTGAACTGTTTCTAAACAAATGATTTAGGTCAAGGACTACCTGTCTGGTTGGGCTTACTCCTTTCATTGCTGTTAAAGCTTTTCCATACTGAGAGAGTGAGCTCAGTACAACTTTAAGTGACATTTATGGCTGCTTATTTTGTTTCTACTACTAGTAAAGAAATGAGTGAAAAACCATCATTGTTATAATTATTCCTGAAGTGGTTTGTGTGTGTAAAAGGCAGCACTGATCACTGATCATAACAGCACAAGAATAGGCACTAAGCACCAGATCCATAGAAGCAGGGATTTACCACTCTAGATAGAATCCAAGGGGTAGATCAGTGTCTCTCTGCTGAAAGATGTATGGACTTTAATTCCCAGAATTCTGCAGCCAGCCATCAAGGAGTTTCCACAGAAGATTGTGGAGAATAAATAATAGAGCTAAGAATCTGTGGGAGTTCCGGATCCAGAAGGACAGGCAGATATTAGATAATCAACCAGACACCATAGTAGTAGACAAATTAATAGACAAAGACAAGAAGAGCTCAGGAGGCCAGGCAAACGGGGTGAGGCAAGGCACCCCTCGACGTGAGTGATATGGACTTGGCACACCCACCCACTCACATGACCACCCAGCCCCACCCACCCACTCACATGACCATCCAGCCATGCCCACCCACCCACCAAGCCATGCCCACCAAGCCACGCCCACCAAGCCACGCCCACAGAACCGGTAGTAAAAAAAATTGAATCTTACCACTGTGGTACAAATAGTCCTTTACTTACAACAGTTCATTTTAGACCATTTGATCTTACAACAGCACCGAAAAAAGTACTTATGGCCATTTTTCATACTTTACAATAATTGCAGCATCCCACGGTCATGTGATCCAAATTCAAACATTTGGCAACTGACTCATATCTACGAAGGTCGCAGTGTCCTGAGGTCATGTGGTTTCCGATCTCCGCACTTTCCGCGCTGGCCTGAAGACATGGCTTTTTCATCAAATTCCCTGACCGATTATGGGGTTTTTAATTCTGGGGATTTTAAATTGGATTGGATTTTAGAATTTTACTGTTGTCTTTTTACTGTGTGAGCTGCCCTGAGTCCTACAGGAGAAGGGTGGCATATAAATTTTAATAATAAAATAAATAAATAAATAAATAAATGTGGTCACCTTTTGTGAGTTTCTGACAAGCAAAGTCAATGGGGAAAGGAAGATTTACATAAAAACCATGTTACTAGCTTAACCACTGCAGTGATTCACTTAACAACTGTGGCAGGGAAGGTCATAAAATGGGGCAAAATTCACTTAACAAACATCTCGCTTAGCAAGAGAAATTTTGGGCTCAATTGTGGTGGTAAGTCGAGGACTACCTGTAAAAAAAAGCTGGAAGGGGGTGGAAGGCTTGAATGAGATCTTATTAAGGGCCTGGAACTTGGCTAACAGTCCAAACATCTGAGATGTCAACATCAATTCTGCTCCTAGTTTGTAACTGTTTATTTGTTACTCTGCTGAGACTCAATTATGAGAGGGACACTGATTATTTGGATGAACTTTACTTATATAAACTCATACCACATAGAAGGATTATTCTGGAAATTAATTTTAGAGACCTTTAGCCTGTTTGATAAAAAAAAAAACCCCAATAACTTTTAAAGAAGCAGATGTTCAGTTTATGGATATAGGCAATGTTTTATCCAAGCAGAAGATCTGGGGGAACTAAAGGCTGCTTCAGATGAAGCATTTACTATAACTAAACCCTTCTTTAAAACAAGCTTGAGTCACACTGACTCAATTGTACAAGAGTAGTTTTTCACTGCTTATTCCAGGATAATTTTTGGATTGTCAGTTTAGCCTGAAGCTCTGGAATTACCTATCAATCTTCCATGAAAGTGCTAATCACTTTTTAATGAAAGTGGAATCCATAAGGACAAGTGTTACACAGCAGAAAAATGTACAGGTAGTTCTCCACATGACCACAATTGAACCCAAAATTTCTGTTGCTAAATAAGAATACGTCGCCACGATGTAAAAAAAGAAGTGGAGACTGTAGAAAGAGTGCAGAGAAGAGCAACAAAGATGATTAGGGGACTGGAGGCTAAAACATACGAAGAACGGTTGCAGGAACTGGGTATGTCTAGTTTAATGAAAAGAAGGACTAGGGAAGACATGATAGCAGTGTTCCAACATCTCAGGGGCTGCCACAAAGAAGAAGGAGTCAAGCTATTCTCCAAAGCACCTGAGGGCAGGACAAGAAGCAATGTGTGGAAACTAATCAAGGAGAGAAGCAACCTAGAACTAAGGGGAAAATTCCTGACAGTTAGAACAATTAATCAGTGGATCAACTTGCCTCCAGAAGTTATGAATGCTGCAACACTGGAAGTTTTTAAGAAGATGTTAGATAACCATTTGTCTGAAGTGGTGTAGGGTTTCCTGCCTAAACAGGGGGTTGGACTAGAAAACCTCCAAGGTCCCTTCCAACTCTGTTATTCTGTTCTAAGATGGTTGCTAAGTGAGTTTTGCCCCATTTTACAAACTTTCTTGCCACAGTTGTTAAGTGAACCATTGCAGTTGTTAGGTTAGTAATACGATTGTATGTGAATCTGGCTTCCCCATTGACTTTGCTTGTCATAATGTTGCAAAAGATGATCACATTAACCTTGGACACTGCAACCATCATAAATACAAATCAGTTGCTAAATTTTGATAACATGGGCATTGAGATACTGCAGTGACCATAAGTGTGAAAAACGGTCATAAGTCACTTTTTTCAGTGCTGTTGTAAATTCAAAAGGTCACTAAACAAATGATTGTAAGTCAAGGACTATTTGTAATAAAGAAATGTAGACAAGAAAGTGTTCTTATCTATGAAATGACAAAACATTCTTTCCTTATCAATAACTAATATAGAGATGACTATTGCTTTACTAATATTGGCAAAGTTGTGTATCCCATTTCAAATCGGGAGTTGTTGTGGCCCGTCAGTGGCCTGTGCAGCTAGTAGCTGATTCCGACAGCGAGGAGGCTGGTGTGGTGCTGCACCAGCAGCCTGTATAGCTGGCACTTGAGTCAGACAATGAGGAGGCTGGAGAAGATGTGGTGCCAGAGGTGGGCATTCAGCCAGGGCCTTCAGAACCTCCAGAAGCTCCCGTAAGTGAAGAGGAAGAAGAGGAGGAGCCTCTTCTCGATGCACGAGCATGCAGAGCTGCCAAAAGGCAGGAGTGGCTCCTCAGGAGGAGGTCGCCTCAAAAGTAAGGCTTGGGGCTAATTGGCCACTTCCCTAGCCTATTTAAGGAAGGATGACGACTGAGGCAATTTGCAGGAAACAACTTCGTTCACATTCCTTCACGTCTTGATCTTGTTTCTCTTATCAGTTTCCTGCGAATTGCTTCTGGGCATTCTGCCAACCACAGTAAGATTATGGTTATTATTCTTTGGATTCTTGTCGGCTGTTAATGAAGTTAATTTAAAAGCCTTTGTTTGGAAAAGACTGATTTAAATTAGTCAACTAAGGTTTGTACGGACTTTGTTTGTGCTGCATTCATTGGGGTCCGTAGCTGGGGCAGAACAGGAGTGAGTGCAAGGCACATATACCTCAAAGGGCTTATATATTGAAAATCTCAACAGGCATCTCTGTGTATAAAATATGTGGTGAGTTATTTAAATAGTAAGGGTTGTGTGTACACTGTGTAGATTCAGTGGGATCTGCTGTTTCTTTCTTTGTTGTGGGCTCCTGCAGATGTTTTCTGCAGCTTCAGATGCCAGATAAATAGATTCCAGCCTCAGTAGAAATACATAGATTTAACAAATAAAGAAATTTGCCTGGCTGGGATAGTGACTTTGAAATTCAGAAGGGAGACAAGATTTCTATATTCTCATTTTGTCAAGAGTGAGGCCATTCATCTTTGTAAATGTCAAATTTGATTAAATGCATTAAAAATTATTGAGGTCAGTGCAAAGATCAGCCCATTATAATTTTCTTAATGTTCATGATTTACAATTGTTTAGCAGCTTCATAATCATGATTTTTTTTAAAAAAAATAGAATTATCTCAGAATTGCTGCAAAACCCTTAACCGGTTATCAATAAAAGTGTTGATGTTATTTTTTGCAAGTATTTTGGTGACAATAATGTACTGATTCTAGACTTTTATATTAAATCAAATGCTTGTTCTCTCTTACTTGATTACCTTATTAGTAATCATATTTCTTTTTTAAAAAATGTATTCATGGTGCTTAAATAATAAAAATATGGTTGTTAAATGATACTCTTTAAAACAAACCAATTAAGAGAGCTATAAAAAATTGAAACTTTTAAGAAATATTTGAAATATTAAATAGAATTGTTCATTCAGTGGTTACAAAATAAGAGAATCATAATATTTGGAAGGCAAACACAGAGGACATATTAACCTAACATCAATATTCTTTCATATAAAGTAACATTCCCAGGATGTCTCCTGCTAGGGGGGATACCATTGAAAAGCTCAGGTGTACAATTTCCACTCTTTTTGCTTGAAATAGATTTTAAAAATGGAAAGATGGACTCTTTATTTTCTTAGGGGAAAAAACCCCTTGTGAATTATGAGGTTAATTATGGGGCCTCAGTAAATGTCAGCACCTGGCTGATCTTAACTGGGTTTGGAAACTAACAAGATTGAACCTAAGTAATTCTTGAATAGGGAGCAATTAGATTCTAGAATAGATTGGGAAATCACAATAATTCCTAGAATAACAATGGCAAATCACTTATGGGTAGCATCCTGCTTCAGCTTTTAATTACATACTCAGAGTTGCTCTGCAAATTAGCAATTTACTCAAGACTGAAGAGATAACTGCAGACAAGGAAAAGAATGTAAATCAAATCATAGTCTTTGGAGGAATAAAAGCTTGCTTCAATGGTTTCACTTTCAACAGGAGCATGCAGAAGAATAGTCAAAATCCAGTCCAAAATTCAGAGAGCCAGTTCAGGTTTGTTAGTCTGCAGGTCAGAGTTTGATGAGCAGAATCCACAAGAACATCACTCAAGAGCTGGAGGTCAGACAGTTGTTTCCAATGAAAAGATAAGGGTCAGTTGCCTTCAAATACAAAGACTTCTTACTCTGTTTGGCAAGTAGCCTCACTGAATATTGTTCTTCTTCTTGCCATTCTACTTGCTGGGTATGAGGACTTGGAAATGACAGCCTAAAGCAGTGGTGTCCAACTTGTGGCCCGCAGGTCAGATTCGTCATCATGCACTGGCCATGCCCACACCCATTTTAGTGAAGGAAAAAAGTCACAATGTGATGAACACAAGTTTGTCACTCCTGGCCTAAAGCGTTGCTGCCAAATCACCTGCCTCTCCTTGAGGGCTAAAACGCTGAGCTTGTCAATCAGAAAGGTTGGCAGTTCAGCGGTTCAAATCCCTAGTGCTGCGTAATGGGGTGAGCCAACCTAGCAGTTTGAAAGCACATAAAAATGCAAGTAGAGAAATAGGACCACCTTTGGTGGGAAGGTAACAGCGTTCCATGTGCTTTTGGTGTTTAGTCATGCCAGCCACATGACCATGGAGATGTCTTCAGACAGCACTGGCTCTTCAGCTTTGAAATGGAGATGAGCACCACCCCCTAGAGTCAGGAACAATTAGCACATATGTGTGAGGGGAACCTTTTTACCTTTTAAAGTTGTAGGAACAAGGCTTGGCTACAGCAGCCCGGACTATTCTGCATTTTTTACACAAGTGACATCTAGCCATAAATCTCTTTGTGCCTCTTTGGCCACAGGAATATTTGTGGAGAGTTGACTCAAAATATAATCAATAAAAAAATAAGTGCTCATACTTCGGAATACAACAGAAACAGAAGACAAGAAGAAAATAGGTTCCAATCAGGTTGGAAGTAGTAGTGAACCCTCATGGGCTGAGGAATAATAAACATATTATTTTGAACATTTGCCTAACCAAACTACAATTTGATGGCTCCATTTCCACTTTCTGTTTCTTGTCAGTATACTATGCCTCATATCCAAAGGGCAATGTACTTCATATATAGTCTTTCTTCATGCCATTCTTGTTTTTAATCCTTATGAAGGGTATCACTTTACCCAGCCCCTAGTCTCTAAGGTTCTGTGGAATAGTCTCTAGGGCTAACACAGCAATATTTCTCTGTAAGAAATGTTTATTACTGTTGTCATATAACATGTGCATGCCTGGTCCTGGTACTCCTGCTATTCTTTCCTTTTTTCACGGAAGGCTGCTTCTGTGAGTTGGTTCTGGCTTTATTGTTTACATGGACAAAACATGTGTCTGCTCTTTTTTTTCCTTTCAGTGAGTCCAATCGTGGAGCTTTTGACAAGAAGAGTTTTTCAGTCGTGTGGTTTTGCAGGTGCTGCATTGATAAATAACAGACAGTGAACACAATTCTAGTGTGGCTTGTGATGTGGGAAGAATAAATCCTCATGCAACACCATTATCTTGTAGAGCAGATTATGAAATTATTTGTGGGCTATTTGCTCATTTTAGGATTGCTATGATAGTCCTTGCATCTGAGGTCAGTTTTGTTCAACACAAATCACCAAGCTGAAGGAAAATAATAATAATAATATTAATATTAATAATAATAATAATAAGTCTTTACAAGAGGTCATTCTTCAAGAGTTGCCCAAAATACCATTCTATTCCAATTTTTATACAAGACTTTTTGGAGACACGAAGATCTCAGAAATGTATAATGTTATGCTTATTTTACATCTTGACAGTTATTTAGGCACCATTCTTGTTTTTTACTGGATTTCTTCAACCTTACAACTTCACCCAGCCAATCAGAGACTATCTTGTGAAAGTAACAGAGTCACCACATACCTAATCTTGTGCCATATCTGTACTGAGATTCTATCACTGAAGTCAAGCATAGTGACAGCTCACAAGTGTCCTAAAAACCCCTTCCCCCACTTAACAACAGTATTTTGATCGTTTGATCTAGAAACTTCTGTTATATTATTAATATTTTAGTTAAGGTGTACAGCTATGTTTTTCTCTCTTTTGCCTTCCGAAACTCATACTGAAAAATAGAATCTGTAAATAATCAACAATGATTTGAGGGAAGACAGCACGGGGCTCAGAAAACATAACTTTTAAACTCTGTATAGAAGTATGAAAAATGGAAAGTACCAAATGATACACCAAGTATCAAATATTTCCTTTATCCCCATCTTGACATGCTCAAAATTTTATTATAGTAGCATAATCAGATTACGTCCTATAACTACATTAGTTTCCCTTTTTGATCCTCTTGAATGTTGACCTACAATTTAGTGCTATTGACAGAGAAAGATTTCACAAAGATTCTTACATGTTTGCCTTTAGAATGCTTGCAGATGTCTATTCCTAAGGGTCATCCTGACCTGTAGTTATGAAATCAGATTAAAGTTTTTGGAATGAAAGTTGTCTCAAAAATGTAACAACAGATAAGTATCTTTCTTTTGTAACAGTCCCAAATCTTCATCATTTTTTTCAAATTTTGATAGTGCTTCTTAAGACATTTAATTCCCTTTTTATGACCCTGTCATCCCTTTATTTGAGGTAGAGTCAGGATGACTGGATGGAGCTGTATATTTACTGGCCAGATGCCCTTCCTGATGCCATGTGGAGTTTGCAGCAGATATTTTTTCTTTCTGCCCTAGGAGAGAAACATCTGCCGCTACCAAGGATTGAACTCTCAACCTTCCAAGTGGGAGGGAAGTGTCTTCACCAATAGACCACCATGCCATTCCTGCTTAAGATATTTAAAGGCATCTTTCTTTTCTTTCTTTTCTTTTGTCTTCATTTGACTCTTGTCTTGTCTTGTCTTGTCTTGTCTTGTCTTGTCTTGTCTTGTCTTGTCTTGTCTTGTCTTGTCTTGTCTTGTCTTGTCTTGTCTTCTCTTCTCTTCTCTTCTCTTCTCTTCTCTTCTCTTCTCTTCTCTTCTCTTCTCTTCTCTTCTCTTCTCTTCTCTAATGCCCAGTGGAAATATTGTTGCAGCTTTCTGTAGAGTTCTTTCCAAAGGCAAGATAATGTTTCTATTTGCTCTGTCCTTTACAAATAATCTTTGCTAGAAATAGGATTGCAGAACAACCTTAATAAGTATAGAAAAGTCTTATGTCTCTCCACCTTCAGAGCTAGGCTGAGTGGAAATACAGAATTACATCATAATTCTAGAATTTCAGCAGATGACATAATGGAGAACTACCAAAAGACAATTCATATTTTATCCAAGAAAGAAATATTTTTCTTTTCCTTTACTAAGGTTGGGAAAAAATGGTGCAGGAATAAATGGATAGTATTTTTCTTTTCACTGTTCCAATTTATAGTTCCCTCCAGTTGAATTTTAGGGACATTCAAGCATCAGGAGATTTGATCGCAGAGTTCTTTTTTAAAAAAATTGAGAATTTTATTAAGTTTATCATAGTATAAAATTATCATAGTATAAAATACAAAAATAAATATGATAGGAAAACTGGAAAGGGAAATAATAATAATAATAATAATAATAATAATAATAATAATAATAATAATAATAATAATAATTTTATTTCTATACCGCTCTTCTCAGGGCAGTGTACAGCTTATTAAAAGCACAAAGACAGACAAAAATTAAAAATAATTAAAATTATTAAATAATTTTGGCTCAAATATAAAACCCCAAATTTAAAATCCCAAATTTAAAACATCCAGTTAAAATTGTTACATTGATAAGAAAACAGAGGTGTAGGTACAGAGAAAAGAAAAAAAAAAAAACCATTGTCTTTCAAACTTTTTTCAGTGAAATAAAGTACAGAATGAAATTACAGCCTCAACTTTTTATTTTACCAATTTAGCAAATACTAGCCATTTCCATAACAAAAAAACTATTAATCAGCAATACCCAGTGTGAAAAGTTCTTTTTTTTTTCTGTCTCAAACAAAAGTCCAGAAGCAGTTTCCAAGTAGAAACATAGTTGGATATGTTCTTTTCTCTAATTAAAGCAGTCAATTATGCCATTTCTGCTAGCTCCATCACTTTTCCCATCCATTCTTCTGTTGTGGGGATGTTGATATATCTTTCCATTTCTGCGCGCATAGAATTCTCACTGCAAATCAAAGTATACAAAAACAAACTTCAGAATCTTTTTCTCCCCAACTTCTTATCTAGTAATCCTAAAAGAAAAATCTCAGGTTTCAGTATTATGTTAGTTGATCAGAAAGTTCTTACAGGGTAGCCTTATAAGACAGAAGCCAGAAAGTTGAAACTCTGCAAAATCAGACAGGTGAAGGACAACTTTTTGGCTCACCAAGCAGCTACTGAGACTCAGTCAAAACGACTGCCTGGTGAGCTGAAAATATCCCAGCCAGCTTCACTGTCCCCTCCTTCAGACTGTAAAATGTGTAAATCATGCTTCGACTTTAATTTACAATGTGACTACTATTTCATATGCTGTGTTTTAGAAAGTTAGGCTATTTCTGAAGGGGTGCTAACTATACCTTGTCAGCAGCTGCTGTCATCCATGAACTTATGGTAAGAAACTTTAAATTTACAGAACCTTGGAGTATATGATCTTGAAACCCCTGTTGACTGAGTGGAACCACCGTTAATATTGTGAATAACTGTGGCAATTGGTGTGAAAATACAAAGTAGGCATATGATAACATGTGTTCACTGCACCGTGTGTGCCGTTCCAAAATCTGTTGCATCACGAATTTCCCATTGTTTGATGAATCAACCTTTGATGCCAATTGGTTTTATTTTATTAACATTATGTGATAGGAACATTTTGCAATGGGCTGAATAATTTACGATTTGTATTACTGGCTGAAAACCGTCAGGTTTCAGAAGCTGAACCAACTCAGGTCTGTTTAATGCTTGGAGGGGATACTGTTGTAAAACTGAACTGAGAAGGAACTATATATCACAAAATGCTGTTTCTAAGAAAACTGCTTGGTTAAGTCCTTTCAATCACAAACGTATGAAGCAGTAGTGGGTTTCACATTTTTTTTACTACCGGTTCTATGGGTGTGGCTTGGTGGGCATGGCAGGGGAAGGATACTGTAAAATCTCCATTTCCTCCCCACTCAAGGGGAAGGTTACTGCAAAATCCCCTTTTCCTCCCAATCAGCTGGGACTCGGGAGGCAGAGAATAGATGGGAGCGGGGCTAGTCAGAGGTGGTATTTACCGATTCTCCAAACTCCTCAAAATTTCCACTATCGGTTCTCCAGAACTGGTCAGAACCTGCTGAAACCCACCTCTGATGTGAAGGCTGGTAAATCCCATACTCGTAGAATACTGAACTATGGTTTGCACAAGATAATATTTTCATGGTACAAAGAACTTTTCCATGAATGTTCCCAGTTTTGTTCATGATGAAATAGCAGACAAGTATCAGGGGAGACAGATAAATCACTTCTTCTCTGTCCCAAGCAAAGAGGACTGGAAACAATAGAGGGATGAGTTGGGTGCAGATCAGTCAAAAAAGGCTATATATTGATCTGATGAACTTCATGAATTGGTGATTTCCACATACAGGCACTAAATAAGTACTCTGCTGGATGAAATTGGATTCTCATTGAAAAGGCAGTTTGAGAGCACTCTGAGATTCATTTTTGTGAATGGTTTGGGGTGAATTTGGCTTTGTTTTATTATCTCTTTATGAATATTCCTGGACAGTGATGGCCAGACTCTAGTGATATTCTAAGTGAACCAATTGGCTATAGTGATTCAAGGCACTAGTCTAGAAACTGAGGACCTGTGACTTCTAATTCTGCCTTAGCTATGAGGCTTGCTAAGTAACTTTGGGTCAATCGTTTTCTCTCAGTCCTAGGAAAAAGGCAATAGCAAACCACTTCTGAAAAGCCATGGATGGAACCTCATGAAGGGGAGAACCAACCTAAAACTAAGGAAGAGTTTCCTGATTGTTAGAACAATTAGTCAGTGGAACACCTTACCTTCAGAAGTTGTGGGTGCTCCAACACTGGAGATTTTCAAGAAGACACTGGACAAGCATTTGTCTGAATTGGTGTAGGGTTTCCTGTCTAAGCAGGGGGTTGGACTAGAAGACCACCAAGGGCCCTTCCAACTCTCTTATTCTGTTATAATGTATTGATAAGAAAAGACATAGACTTGTCCAGGGAGTCATCAAAATAATGATTGATTTAAATGATGCACACAACACACACACAAGATATCCTAACTGAATTATTTTCAGTCTCAGTTATTTAACTTACTGAGTTACCACTTTGATTCATTATGGTTTTCATAAAGACATCTGAATCTAGTACTATCAGTAGAAGGCTATTGTTGGCTACTAATCGTGATGGATGCTTGTCCCTCTATACTCATAGAAGGCATGGTTTAAATGCAAGCTTCTGGGGCCAAGTAAAAGGCTACTGTTTTTCTATCTGCATTTAGATTCAATGCATCTTGTTAACCACACTGTGGTCAAAATCCTAGACTAGTTGGGCCATAAGATCTTACCTGGACATTATGTACTTATAAATACATGTGACATTGAGAATTAATGATTTTTTTTTAAAAAAGCAACCGCATTTAGTAAGGTCACAATATTGTTTTAGTGAATTGCAATAAATTGATTCTTGCAAACATCATTGTAACATTTCATGGCAGCCCAGTGGCTCATTTTCTGATGAAATATAGTAAGAGTTGCAATGTATGGCTGTGAAAGTTGGACCATAAGGAAGGCTCAGCGCCAAAGAATTGATGCCTTTGAACTATGGTTCTGGAGAAGACTCACGCGAGTCCCTTGGATTGCAAGAAAAACAAACAAGTCAGTCCTAGGGGAGATCAACCCTGACTGCTCCTTAGAAGGTCAGATCCTGAAGATGAAACTAAAATACTTTGGCCACCTAATGAGAAGGAAGGACTCACTGGAGAAGAGACTAATGCTGGGAAAGATTAAGAGTATAAGAACAGTGGTGGGTTTCTCCCGGTTCGGCCCGGTTCTCCCAAGCTGGTAGCAGTGATGATATGATGTCACCGAACTGGTTCTGCCCTCCCGCCCCCCCACCCCGCACATTATTATTACCTTTTATTTGGCCCTACCTCCAATCTATTGCTGCCTCCTGAGTCCCAGCTGATGGCTAGAAGGAAAAAAACTATTTAAACTTTTGCTGTGGGGCTTCAAAGGGCCGCCCTATAGCTGATCAGTGTTAAAAGAAAACAAATGGGTAGACCAGTCCTGCAAAAATACATGAATAGATCAGTGCCTGCAAAAATAAAAGGATAGATTGGTACAGCTCTGCAAGCAGTTAAAAGCCTGGTAGACCAGTACTCTGCTAAATCCTAAATAATTGCCACATGACCATCAAGCCACACCCACAAAATAAGCCACACTCTCAGAACCAGTAGTAAAAAAATTTAGAACCCAGCTCCGCGTAAGAAGAAGGGGACGAAAAAGAATGAGGTGGCTGGATGGAGTCACTGAAGCAGTAGGCGTGAGCTTAAATGGACCCCAGAGGATGGTTGAGGACAGGAAGGCCTGGAGAAATGGTGTCCATAGGGTTGCAATGGGTTGGACATAACTTTGCAACTAACAACAACAACAACAACAAAAAGAGAACATAATTTAGGGACTGATTGAAAGTTGAAACTTGAGATGATTCATATGAATACTGAATGAGAACTATTTCTTTGAAATAAACCTAAGAGGGAAAAAATGCATTGCTTCCCCTGCCTTTCTCATTTGTGACATCGTGTGACTTTTCAATGTAATTGATTGCATTTATTGCAATAATTATTTACAGGCTGTATCAGAGTACCCAAGCAAAGGGTTGTCATTTCATAAGTTGCGAAAATAACGTACCACAGTTTATAGGAATGTTCATGTGGGCAAAATTATGAATTGTTTTGTGGGCCACATGAAAGCAATAAAAAGCATATTAAAAAGAATGGCAATGTCCATATTGCATTAATGGAAAACATTGAACTAAGCATTTTTTTGAGGACATACTTGATGACACAAAATCATATTTCTCTTATTCTTAGGAAGTTTTGATTTGGAAGCTGTTGATGCTTCAGCTAGTGGTTTCCTGTTGTAATATAAAATATTTCTGTCTGGCCAAATATCTCCATTGTCTGAGTTTTTTTTATTTTTGTGACAACATGGTTACTCAAAATGAACAATCCCTACTACTTTTCTTCAGATGCTTCATCCTTATGGTTTATTCTTGAAAGTATAAGCAAAAGCTTACTGAAATTATCAAACAAATGAAAAATTTTCCTAGAGGGCTTCACAAAAAATAATTTCATAAGATATACATTGTTATACCATTCCAACGATCATTTATACAAATCATTCTATGTCTCTTACCATTCTGGATGTAACCCTATCAATCAGTGGTGAAATTCAAATTTTTTTACTACCGGTTCTGTGGGTGTGGCTTGGTGTGGCTTGGTGGGTGTGGCAGGGGAAAGATATTGCAAAATCTCCATTCCCACCCAACTCCAGGGGAAGGACATTGCAAAATCTCCATTCCCACCCCATTCTGGGGCCAGCCAGAGGTGGTATTTGCCAGTTCTCCAAACTACTCAAAATTTCCGCTACCGGTTCTCCAGAACCTGTCAGAACCTACTAGATTTCACTCCTGCTATCAATCCTATCATCCTATAAAAAAGTATTTCAATAACCATGTAACTGTTTGATATCCACCCACCCAACACAAGAGATAGCTTCCCATCCTCTGAAGAGTCAAAATTTACTAGAATAGAATAGAATAGAATAGAATAGAATAGAATGGAATGGAATGGAACGGAACGGAACGGAACGGAACGGAACGGAACGGAACGGAACGGAACGGAACGGAACGGAACAGAACAGAACAGAACAGAACAGAATAGAATAGAATAGAATAGAATGGAATAGAATAGAATTCTTTATTGGCCAAGTGTGATTGGACACACAAGGAATTTGTCTTGGTGCATATACTCTCAGTGTACATAAAAGAAAAGATACATTCGTCAAGAATCATAAGGTACAATATTTAATGATAGTCATAGGGAAGAGATAAGTTTTAGAAAAATAAAAAGTTTGGGAAGAAAATTTGTCTCACCAATCCACAAGTCCACTTCTTTTATTCTCATTCATGCCAGAAGGAATTAATATATCTCCTTTTTGTTAATTCTGTTTGAATTGCTTTCTCAGCCTTTATGAATGGAGTGAGCTAACAGTGGAAAGTCTTCAGCAATCTTTCAGTCATAAAAATGATTGAATGAATCAATTACGATGGGTTGGAAATGTGTGGTAGAATAACCCACATGTGGCTCAAGCTGGAAGAGGAAAGTTTTGAGCAGCACAAAATCATAAGGAAGTAATGTTTCTTCTCTGGATAGACATTTAGAGGTATTTCATAACTCACAAATAAGGTTTTGAAAGTCCAGATGGGTATCTCATTAATTTAACCACCAGCTATATGATGTATAGCTTCTCAAGATAGCAGAACAGTTTCCCTAAATTCTAGGTTTAGAGCAATATTAAGTTTTCTGTTCCTAGATGATATGATATGTTTTGATGACTTTGAAACACTTTCTATGTGGATGGGGGTTGGAGACCTGGGGATTAGTGGTAGGTACAAGTAAACGTAGGTGGACATTTTTCTTTTCCTAGGAATGTTTAAGGAATTTGAGGTTCTTCGTGTTGCTCATAAAAAAAAAGCTCAATTGTTTCACAGTAGCTTAATTCGATGGTTTCTGTGATCAGAATGGTGGAAAACAACACACCATTTTGTAATAATTATGGTGAGACAGGATTCCCAGGTATTTCAAATGGACTACAGGAGCTGCACGTGCCTTGGGGCCATAGCTTTCTGACTCCAATCTACTCAATCCTATCCTATGAATTTAGAATACTATCTTGCCCTTATTGATAGTTTTTTTTTCTGATACCAATCTTTGATCAAGTCTATTAAGTAATTTATCATTTCAGGCATGAGAACCTGTAGTCATCCTGAACTTGCCAAATGACATTTCTTAACTTCTCACACTTTCCTGATCCCAACTGGAATTACTGAGAATTATAGTTCAGCAACATCTGGAAAGGGACAGGTTCCACATTTCTGAATTATTATTTGAGATTGCTTTAAGCCCTTTTATTCTTTTGGGTCATTTCTCAGTTTTGCATTCATGAGGCATCCATATAATAACCTTGAAAATTTATGGTACTTAAGGAAAGTTGAGGGATTTGGAAAGTTTGCTCCTCCTGCTGGGTGCAAGAGTGGTTGAATGATTCCAGCTGTTGCCATTCAGGCAACTATAGGATTCTTGGAAGACTCTCCTCAAACTGCTCTACTTGTAGCATGTTGCCAAAGTGGCACTGTTGTTTTTGTGCTGAATGCCAGGCCCTAGTTATTAGGTAAGACTGTATACTATATATAATTTCAAGCTGTTGGGAAGAATGTTTGTGGAAGATGTTACAGAGACCTACTACTAGCACCATATGGAGTAGGTTTTTCATATCCGTTTTTGGACAAAATTTAAAATGCAAAATTTAAAGCATTCCTCCAATGAAGGTTTGTGAGAATTAGCTCCTTAATGAAAGTTTGTGTTAAGTATCTCTCTAGTGAAGACTTGAATAATTTTCATAAAGCAACTGCTTTCTGCTATCATTTTCGTATCACTTGTCTGGCATGTCCAGCCAAAAGAAGACACTTTTGCCCAGATAGGTAAAGTCTCTTTTAATTCTTCCAACTCTTCCAGTAGGCTACTGGAAGCACCAGAAAATGCTCTGATGTGAAACAAGTTGACTTGGTAAATGAAAATGTGTCAGCCCGGGAAGCAGTGGTGGGTTGCCACCGGTTCAGACCGGTTCTATAGAACCGGCAGTAAAACCGGCAGGAGACTCCGCCCACTGAGCCCAACATCACCAAAATGCTTCTGCGCATGCACAGAAGCGCAAAGGCATGGCCCCACTGTGAACCAGTAGTAAAGGTTAGTAGAACCCACCTCTGCCTGGAAGCCGTCTTTTACTTTGGATCTTCATGACTGCCACATTTACTGCTGTGGGAAACTGGGAGGTGGGATTGTATGGAGTTGGGGAGATATCTAGCCATAACAACATTCTTTTCTCTGAGAGTCAAGGACATCCTGCCCTACACCTGGAGTGGCGTGACTGGGAGTCATCTCCAGTTGGGACGATGCATTGATTGGACCATGTGATGGACAGGTGTGTGTTGGGGCATGGACTTGGACTTTCTTTTGGGTGGGGAAAACCTGGACGCTTTCAGATTCAGGTTTTCCCAGATGTGCCAATATGACATCTCTAATAAAATGAAACTTTGAGGAACTTCTACCCTCGGAGTCTTCTTTCATTGGGAGTGTTACTTGGAACCCTGACAAAATATATCACACTTAGAGCTTAATGAACCAAATCACATCATGTTTATGATATGAAATACCTTGCAGCCCATGTGGTATTTTCAAACAAGAAAAAGATTTGTCCAAGTCTTGACAATACTATGAAAAAAGAGATATCAAAACCACACCAAGGGAAATTCAGACTTATGCGAACAGCCTTACATTGCTACAAAGATGCAGGGCATATTAAGGTTAATGAACAGAAAAGAAATATGATCTCTCCCAGCAGAGGTGTCCATAGGAGAGAAAATGAGGAATAAATGTTGAAAAAAGCATAATGTTATTGTGATATAAGCTCTGTATTTTTGTATGTTATTCTAACAAGAACACACATGAAAAGAGGCACAGCTTGCACTGTAATGTTGCAATGCTCATTTTGTCATTTTTTTCGTTGTGATGGAATTGTCAGATTTTGCAGATGTTTCCTAAAAACCTCAGTCTAAATATAAATGTTTTGATTATATTTTTTTCTACATTATACATTAAAAAAAGTGCTTTGAAAAAAAATTTGTTGGACCAGAAGCCTGATTCGTAAACTGAACATCTAAAAAGAGCCAGAGTTACATGGATCCCTCTTAGAACAATTAGTGTTTTTATTTTTCTGACCCAATAAACTAGGTTTGGAAGTTATTCTCAGATAGTCAATGAATCAACAGTTGTGATACGAACAAAAAGTTTGAAATGGCCATTATTATTTCCAGCCATTCTTCAAACTTAAATGGAAAGCAGTAGGGTGGACTAAAATCTTTGGTGAGCACAGAACCTGGTTATTGCTCATATCAGGAAATCTTTGATCATGATACTACTTTAAAGGTTACTAGTTTAGTAAGATTCATGAGACAGAAGGTACTGCCTGAGATCACAGGATGAAAGAAAGGAAGTTACTTTCCTCTCTTGCATTCAGATCTTATGGGTGCTCCATCAGCCATTTCACAAGACTTTCACAAAGAGACTGGAGAACTATTTGTCTGAAATGATATAGGGTCGTGATGACGAACCTAGGCATGTGTGCCAGAGGTGGCACGCAGCGCTCTCTCTGATGGCACGTGAGCTGTCACCCCAGTTCAGCTCCACTGCGCATGCATGCATGGCTCCCGCCAGCCAGCGGGTCTCTGCAGTGCAGGTGTGGGGGAGGGCAGGGCACATGCAGGGTGCACTCAAATGTGGGGGTGGTGGAGCGTGCATGCATGGGGGCGGGGTTCGCATGGGGTTGCATGTGCATGTTGCATGCGGGCATCTCATGTGCGGGGGCAGGACGCATGCACAGGGCCATGTGTGCATTGCATTTTGGGGGTTTGGGCAGGCAGGCGTGCATGCATTTGTCCGCGTGTACACACACTTTGGGCATTCGGTCTGGAAAAGGTTAGCCATCACTGATGTAGGATCTCCTGTTTGAGCAGGGGGTTGGACTAGAAGATCCCCGAGATCCCTTCCAACTCTATTATTCTATGTTCTATCTTCCAAGGCTCTTGATGAAATCAGTTTAATGTGAGTGTAACAATTTTTACAGCCTATAGCAGTGTAGATCAACTGTGGCAATTTTAAGATATGTGGGCTTCATTTAGTGCTTGTCCAAGGGAACACAACAGTTGATACTTCATTTCAGATACAATGCAGATGGATGCTATTTTTCTGAAAAGTCCTAAGTCACTTGGATCCAGAGCCCTGAGAATGCTACCTTTTCAACTACCATCCTACCTATTGTCTAAGATTTAGTGACAATGCAGCTTTCTCTGCTTTATCTGTGATGAAAACATGGTTTGCTGCAACAACAACTTTTTCCTGTGACAACAATGGACTGTTATCTTATATCATTAGCTTCAGATTTCTGTTCTTCAACTGTTTTCTTTTAATAATTAGCAAGATTTTGTGGTTGTTATTCTGCCAGGATTATTATTCCCTGCTAGCAAGCTTTTTGTTCAGGTGTTTGTTTTGTGTTTCTCCTTTGTATGTACTTGTTTGATAGGAAAGCTTTACAATAACATTGTGATTTGTAATTCTTACATGCCACCTTGAATGATGAATAGGATAGATAAGAAAGTAGGCATTCTTCCATAAATAGATAAATTATTAAATGAAGTTGACTTCTGAATAAATATGTATGCTGATGGGCTGAATGAGGTCTCCATCCAGAATGCTAATTTCATTGTGGGCAAATATATTTGTGCATGGTATATTGACAAGTTGCAAAAGCATGCACTAGAATTACAATCTCATAGTTTTAGCAAGATCTGAAATACATGAGGAATTTATATTCAGATTCATCACCAAATAAGTCAATAGAATCTCTTACATTTTTCCCCACTAAAATACATCCACAAACATCCACTTTCCACAGTAAATAAAATTAGGAGAACAAGAAAAAGTAAACTTTGAAGACAATTGAGTAATGGGTTTTGCTACCGTGTTTCCCTGAAAATAAGACCCTGTCTTATATTTTTTTGAACTCCGAAATAAGTGCTTGGCCTTATTTTTGGGGAGGTCTTATTATTTTGGGGTGTAAGGAGCAACACGGAGCTCCTCTTGCCATCTTACCTGATTTCCAGCTCTGTCTCCCTAAACCTAACCGGAGGAAATGGTGGGGACCGGTTGCGCATACAGTTAAATTTTGGGGGGGAGGGCTTATTTTCAGGGGGGCTTATTTTAGCGCATGCACTCAAAAACCCAATTGGGCTTATTATCAGGGGATGTCTTATTTTAGGGGAAACAGGGTATTATTATCCAGTTGAATGAACTGGAAACATACGTGATCAACTCTAGGCAAGAAAGAAATTCAGGAAGGAGATGAGACTGAAGGAAACATTATAGAATTGGGACTCAACCATTTTTAGCCTTGCTGACTTCTGCTACATGAAAGTGATGTCAGATGATGAACCTTGAGGACTAGTGGAAGTAAAAATTGAAGGAAACCATATTTGATTTCTTCCAGGTAAAGACTAGAAAGCTGTACAGAAGGAATAGAAGGAACCGGACAAAAAAGAGAAGCAAAAAGGAAAATTAGATGTTTCCCTTATTTGTGCTTTGAATAGATTCACATTTATTCTAGGTTGGTTAGATGAGCAAGTTCTTTTGCTGTTAGATAGGCTTGAATTTGTAGAGAGAGGATAACCTATCTTTTCTATACATTGCTTTGAAGAGCTAATGTCTAGAAAGAATTCAAGGAGGCATAATGATATAAAAGCTTCAAATTGAGACAATCAGTCTCCTCCCCTTATGCTGAATGATGAAGATAGTTAGGGCAGACCAAAGAAAATGAGTCACACAGCTGTTCGTGTGAAGTATCTACAGCTGTAATAACGACCCACAAATTGAATGGATTTAATACATTCATACTTGATAAAACTATCAGTGGGCAGCACTATTGATGATAAATTATGAAAGGTACCTATGAATAATAGGTGTTGTGGGACAAAGGTAGGAGAGATCTACTGAATTTAAGAGATGTCTTGGGGCATCTCAAGCATAGCTGGTAGATCACTGTATGTGGATAAAGTAAATTTGTAGCAACTTCTACATTTGTCTAATGTAGCAGGTATTTTCTTATGTTCTTAGATTTCAGTGAAAAATTTGTATTTGGAAACATTATTTGTTAGACTGCATGATCATTCTACACATTTTTCATTTATGCTTTTTAATTTGGTACATTTTTTTTGTTTTTGTGCCTTTAAACAAATAGATTTTTTTTTTAAGTGGAGTCATTGAGATATAATTTGATAAAAAGGGAAAGTACTAATTCTCACATATTATAATATCACAGCCACCTGAACATGTACTATAAATATATAGGACAAAATGAATGTCAAAAAGGTACAGGAGAATGCCACACATCTGGCAAATACATTTTTACATTTATTTTTTACAGTCCCTGGGCCAGATATAAACACAATATCTAAGAATAGAAGTATTAAATCTTTCAATATATACGTATAACAGAAAAACAATGACAGAAGAATCTAAAAATAATTAAGAACAACAATACTAAAATAAATAAAAAGAAAACACTGTAAGAAATTCCAAATTTAGGCAACGATGCTGACTATTATACAAATTGTACCATAAAATTGGGTGGCTTGGGTGACTTATTTTCAAGTCTTTGTCTGAAAAAAGTAACATTAAATAGAAATCAGAATCCCTACCTGAACATTTCTTTAAGACAGGATGTACTGTATAATATAAGGATATGTCTAGCATCCTTATATAAGAGGTTAGTAAAGAGAAAAGCACTTAAGAATTAGCTTTATTTTGCATAGAACATAAACTATCAATAAATTATCAGAAAAGCAACATTTTACTTTTTGCCCACTGTTATTATAAAATTCACAAATGGCAAATAAATGGGATGCTAATGGAAAAGGTACCAATACCTTGGAGTACAATTCCATGGAGTACAATTCCTTACTTTGGAATGTTCGTTTTCCTTATTGAACAAGTATGACACATCTTAAGCCTGTAGCAATTGTGAGATTTTTATCATTCCAAGGGAGCCCATTATATTATTGCAGCCTGAAAAGTCTTCTAAACTAAGGTAGCCCCTCAGCTTCTTCATGGCTTCCAAATTGGCTCACTTGCACAGCTTAACATTACTGAAACAATCCAAAACAATTTTAGCAGAGCCATATTGATGGTGCCAAAATATACCAAAAATCCCATTTTACATGCTGAAACATTTTCTTGGATGGTAGAGCATTAAATCTTCTTCTTACCCTCTGGTTAAAATTAATTCTTTTTTTTCTTTAGGTTGAGCTCATTAGTATTTAGAAATTTTTTAAAAAATCATCATGGATTTAAAAAGCCATAAATTAAATGCAATTGCTCAGTTTCTGTATGGAAAGCTTATGCTTGTTAGGTTCTGATAATGCTAGAAAAAATAACTTCGAGATATAGATCACCCAATAAGTGTAAGTAAGGTCTCACATCCCAATATTTATCAATTTCTTCCAAAAGAGTTCATTCTAGCATTCTATTTATCATCCCTTCCAAATCTGAAGTTTTGTAAAACTTTTAGCCAGGTTGGATACTTTGTCTTCAGCAGTCCTTTTGGGTTGTGTTAAGGATACTCCAATGCATGGTTATATCCATGTGGGCAATGGGTTAATAATAACATTAAGCCTTATGCTACAGTATTTTCC
Organism: Masticophis lateralis; assembly: GCA_030761175.1. Classification (NCBI taxonomy): domain Eukaryota; kingdom Metazoa; phylum Chordata; class Lepidosauria; order Squamata; family Colubridae; genus Masticophis; species Masticophis lateralis. Next base: position 23,633,771 of record JAUDYJ010000003.1, read on the forward strand.
CGAAAATAATACCCTGTCTTATATTTTTTTGAACCCTGAAATAAGCGCTTGGCCTTATTGCCATGCGCTCAAAAGCCTGATTGGGCTTATTATCAGGGGATGTCTTATTTAGGGGGAAACAGGATATCATTTGGCAAATCGAAGAAGTGATCTGTACCAGTGGTGAAATCCTTCGAGATTTGCCTCCAGTTCGTTGTGCTTGCATGTCAGTGTGCATCAAATACATGCTGCATGCACTCACATGCACAGTGTGTGCCAAATGTGCAGTTTGTGTGGAAAAAGGATGCTTAACAGGGTAAGTAGAACAGCGAGGGGTGGAACAGCTGTGTCACACGATTTAGATTCGCTAGAAATCAGGATTTCCTGCTTTCTAGCGAATATAAATCGTGTGGCATAGCTGATCGTTGGAAATACCGGCTTGGATGAACCGGTAGCATTTTTTTTTACTACCGTTCACCCAAACTGATAGCTTTTATTACTACCAGTTCACCCAAATTGATGCCATCTGTATCACCCCTGATCTAGATTGTTAACTCTTAAAGCCAAGAAGAGATAGATAAACTGTAAATCCCAAAAGTGCTTTTTCAAGAGGCAACTGGAATTTCTTGTTTTTCTTTGAAGATGTTTTCCTTCTCATCCAAGAAGCTTCTTCACCAATGAAAAGCCAGAGTTGAAGAAGCTTCTTGGATGAGAAGCAAAACATCTTCAAACAAGGACAAGAAATTCCAGTTGCCTCTTGAAAAAGCATCTTTGGGACAACCAAGAGCTGGATGACTGAGAATCTCCATAGACATAAACTGTAAATGTTTAGCTCAAAAACACACAAGAGGACATCTATGGATGTCAAGAGTCCACCCTGGATCCTGAACCATTGTCCATGCTTCTAATTAATAGTAATAAAAATGATAGTGATGTTGCTTAGGAGGTAATGTGCAATATTTTCTGATGTTTGGTGATCTCATGAGATAATTGGAGATGGGGTTCAAGGCACTGGGTAAGATAGGATCCTGGGTCTATAACATTGTTGTCGTTTTAGTTCATCAACACATGGAAGATCTTAGTCAAATTGAATAAGAACATATAATACATTCTATAAAGGAGAAATGCATATCCTGAAGGTATTAGAAAATGTAATCCATTTTTCTCTTGTATGTTGTGCATTTTAAAATGCCAATTTCCTTTGTTTTTCTGGGTTGTTGGGTTTTTTTTTAAACTGAATCCAAGGCTGTATAAAGCTATCTGGAGACAAGATTTAGAAGATGACCTTGTTGGTCCTATTTGATTTAAAGTTTTGATCAGTGAAGCTGGGCCCAGCTTTAGCTTAGTGAAAAGAAGATACTTTAAACTTTGTTAAGCATTATCAGTTGAAATCCAGTAAGTAAGGATGATGAGTCAGGATGTCTGGAAGACAAAAAATAATTGTCCTGGTACATTTATTTTCATGGGCATGTGCCCTGAATGACTTTTTGGCAGCCATGATGTCTCTGGATTGTGTTTCCACTGACTGATAATAACATTGGCCCACTGCAGTTTCAAGAGGCCTATGTCTAAGCGGATAATGCCTTTCCCACTCACCCCACACTTCACTGCTGCCAAGGAATGGCACAAACTCTTATGGCACGCATAGCCTGTAGAAGAGCTCTAGTGAGGGCACACCCATGTAGATATTCTACAAAGTCACTTCTGCTTTTTGTTTTTGTAAACCTGCTTTTACATTTTCACAACCATTTTTGTGTAGACATCTGGTGAAATGCTCTTTCCAGGATGTTAAAGATTTTTTTAAAAAAATTAGACTTACAGCACATTTATAATCACCACAGCTATTTGTGAATTTCCTGCTATTTATGTGTGGTTTGAATGACTGAGTATTTCATTTAGGACACCCTCTCCTCCAAAGTGAAGAAATGTATTAGAGCAATAATGATAATTTTCACACTAATATTTTAACCATCTTAATAATATTAACCATCTAATAAGTACCTTTTAGTCTCTTTCTCCCTTCCTCCATCCCTTCCTCAATTTCTCTCTCTCTTTCACAAACAGAGAGAGAGAGAGAGAGAGAGAGAGAGAGAGAGAGAGAGAGAGAGCTCAAACACAACCAATCATCACTATATTATTTGTTCTTTAAAAATCTGTAATATTCTTGGAATTTTCAACCCAAAATGTATTGTCTCTCAGTAGTACACCTGCTGTGCCTTAGTTATTTTAGAGAATATATTCAATATGACATGGATATTGCTGAAAGGAAATAAAATATGATGAATGTACGACTAAAAATACTTCACATGAAGGGGGAAAGGAAGCCTTGAATCAACTTTTAGAATCCCACTCTGGTTCTATATCAATGGCCAGAAAAAATATTTTACATTTGCAATTGAGCCAAAGATCAGTTCTACCCTTGACTTTTGTGGCATTATTAATTTCTTATAAAAGTGTATGTATGGGACTCATTGGAAAAATGAGATATGGGTAAATTTTAACCATTTTCATTGTCAAATGCTTGGCTTGGCTTTCTGCTCTTTTTTGGTCTTTCTTTATATTGTATAATGCATTATAATGTGTTCTTTTCTTTTGGAAGACCACATAAAATACAGACTATTATGAAGATCACACATCATTAGAAAATAATATGCTAATGTGTAGGTGTAAGCACATGATGCAATTAAAATAAAATTATGTGTCTCTGTGTGATATGGAACCTTGAAGAGAAATATCAAACAGTTTCTACACAGGCAGTAAATAGAAATCCAGATGACATAATATTTTTTTCCAAATTAGAATTCCTTGCTTGCCACGCTTGCTGGCTAATTCAACCTCCCAAATTAAAATCTGTTTAGATTGTTGTTGTGGGCATAAAAAGTCATTTCCATATTGCTATAGAATGAGAGAAAGATTTTCCCAGGAGAATTCTGAGATAAAAATGGCAGCTTTTGGACAAAGTTTACAGAGATCTCCAAACCTGACAACTTTACACTTGTGGACTTCAACTCCCAGAATTCTGGGCTGGTTGAAAAATTTTGGGAGTTGAAGTCCACAAGTCATAAAGTTGCCGAATTTGGAGCCCTGGCCTACACTAAGATGGATCAAGCATAGCTAGACCTAGAAACATATATTCCAGTCTTAGTTTTGGTTCTCAGCTTAGTTTTGACAATGTCTTCTGCCAAGGGTGGGCAATATATAGCCCTGTTAAATTACAGCTCCCATTATGCGCCACCATTGTTTATGGCATCTTGAGCTGCAGTAAATATTTGGAAAGTCACAAAGTTCCAAGAGCTGCTTCAGACACTCTGCTCATAGGGCACGCAAAGAAATCATTGCTGTATGTTTTTTTTTTAATTTTTAATTTTTATTAATTTAAGAAACCGCAAAATACATTTATAAATACAAGTAAAACAATATACAACAGGCATCATCTTAATGACATCTACTTATAATATCTGAATTTTTACAATATCTATATCTTATATTCTTCAGTATACATTATTTCTCTCACCTTATATAATGATATTATTTTATTGATATCTGGTGTCTTTTCTTTAAATTTTATTTGATGTAAAATGTATTTTACTCTATTGATATCTTTTCTTTAATTTTTCTTTCTTTCTTCTTCTCTCTCTTTCTCTCTCTCTCTTTTTTTTTTTTACTTTCCTCTAACCATTTATACCACTTTTGCCAGACCAGATAATATTCAGATTCTTCCTTTCCTTGGATCTCCTTGGTGAGTCTATCCATCTCCGCGCATTCCATAATTTTGGATATTAATTTTTCTTGAGTTGGTACCTCTTCTTGTTTCAAGTTTTGTGCATATATTATTCTTGCTGCAGTCAAAATGTGTGTTATTAAATATATTATTTCTTTTTCATATTTGTTTGTTGGTATTCCTAATAAGTAAGTTTCTGGTTTTAATGGAACCTTTTGAGTTATTATTTGTTCCAGTTGTGTTTTTATATTGATCCAGAATTTTTTAGCTTTGGGACATGACCACCATATATGATAGTATGTCCCTTTATGCTCCTTACATTTCCAACAGAGTGGAGATGTACTTGGAAACATTTTAGAAATTCGCACTGGTGGTAGATGCCACCTGTAGAATAATTTATAAGCATTCTCTTTGTATGGTACAGATAATGTTAATTTATTGATACTTTTCCACAATTTTTCCCACTTATTTAATTCTATTGCATACCCAAAATTTGTTGCCCATGTGATCATATTCTCTTTAACTGCTTCCTCTGCTAGTTTATATTCCAATAGAAAATTATAAATTTTGGTTATTAATTTCTCATTGGGGCCTAATAAAATTTTATCCAACTGATTTGGTTTTATTTGAATTCCAGTTTTTTCCATATCAGATTTATATCTGGATTTTAATTGCAAATATGACCACCACTCTATTTCCACATTTTGCACTCTCAATTCTTCTCTTGTTTTTAGTTTTCCTTCTTCATTTAAGATGTCTTGATATGTTTTTAATTTATTTGTATCTATTGTATTTGGATAAATATGTGCTTCCATTATGGAAGTCCACCTAGGAATCCTATGATGATATTTCCTGATTTCATTCCATATTTTAAGCAAATTGTCTCTTACAATATGTCTGCGGAATTGTTCTTGTTTTGTAATTTTGTCTCCCCAAAGATAAGCATGCCATCCCCTTGTCAAATCAAAACCTTCCAATATTAATGTCCTCATGTTTTTGAGTTCGATCCAATCTTTTATCCATGTTAAAGCTGAGGCTTTGTAATAACTCTGCCAATCAGGAAGTCCCATTCCTCCTCTCTCTCTTTTGTCTTGTAGATGTTTTAATTTGATTCTTGCTTTTTTCCCCTGCCAAATAAATTTTAATATCATTCTGTCTAAATCTTTAAAATATGTTATTCCTGGGTTTACTGGTATCACCCTAAATAAGTATAACACTCTTGGCAGAATATTCATTTTAATGGTAGCAATTTTGCCTAAAAGAGACAGTTGGAGTTTTACCCATCTTTCCAAATCCTTTTCTATTTGTTTAGCCAATTTAATATAATTGTCTTCCTTCAATGTTGATATTTTGTTTGTAATCCATACTCCTATATATTTAACTTTCTTTGCTGTTTGTATCTCTAATATATTTTCCAATTCTTCTTCTTGATACTTGTTAAGATTCTTTGTTAAAATTTTAGTTTTTTCTTTATTAATTTTCAATCCCGCTACTTCTGCATATTGTTGTATTTTTATCATTACTTTTGGTCCAGATTGTATGGGTTTATCTAAGATGAGTACTATATCATCTGCAAAGGCTTGCAGTTTATATTCTTGATTTTTTATTTTTAGTCCAGTTATTTCCGTGTCTTTCCTGATTTCTTCCAGTAATATTTCCAATGTTAATATAAACAATATAGGAGATAATGGGCATCCTTGTCTCACTCCTTTCTTTATATCAAATTGTTCAGTTGTATCTCCATTAATTTGTATTTTTGCTGTTTGGTTGTTGTAGATCTTTTTAATCTTTTTAATAAATTTTTCTCCAAATTTCATCTTTTCTAATTGTGCTATCAGAAATGTCCAGTTGAGATTATCAAACGCTTTTTGCGCGTCTAGGAAAATTAGAGCTAACTGGTTTTCTGATCTTTGCTCATAGAATTCTAGAATGTCAATAATTGTTCTTATATTATTATGAATTTGTCTTCCAGGAATAAAACCGTTTTGATCAGGATGTATATAATATTTGATTAGGTTTTTCAATCTCTGTGTTATAATTGATGTGAATAGTTTATAATCTACGTTGAGAAGGGAAATTGGTCTATAATTTTTAATTTCTGTGGGATCTGAATCTTGTTTTGGTATTAGTGTAATTATTGTCTCGTTCCATGACTGTGGAATTTCAGCTTTCATTATTGCATCATTGAAAACTTGTATTAATATATCATCTAATGGTTGTTGGAATGTCTTATAAAACTCTGCCGGTATACCATCTGTTCCCGGTGTCTTGTTATTTTTTTGTTTCTTCCTCGCTTCTATTAATTCTAACATTGAGATTGGTCTGTTCAATAATTCTATATGTTCTTCTTCTAATTCTTGAATCTTTATTTTATTTAAATATTTTATGATATTTTCTTCTCTAATCTCTTCCTTTGCGTATAAGTTTTTGAAGAATTCTTTTGCAATTCATTTTTTGTCTTCAATATTCTGGTATAAACAACCATCTACATCTTTTAATTGTATTATAATATTTCTTTGTTTTTCTATTTTCAATTTATATGCTAACCACCGTCCGGTTTTGTTTGCATGTTCAAATTGGTTTTGTTTAGCAATTTTTATTTTTTTTGCTATTTCTGTTGTTGTGATCAAATTTAATTTATGTCTTGTTAAATTTATTTTCTCCTTAATTTCTTGGTTGTTTGGCTGTTTTTGTAGATCTAATTCATATTGATGTAATATTGTCTGTAAATTTTGTTTTATTTGTCGTTTGTTTTTATTTTTTTGTGCAGTATAGGCAATTGTTAAGCCTCTGATATATGCCTTGGTTGTGTCCCATAGATTTTGGAGACTGGTGTCCTCTTTAACATTAATTTGTAGAAATATTTTCAATTCTTTTTGAATCATATCTACATATTGTTTGTCATTTATAATATCTCTATCCATCATCCATCTTTTACGCTTTTGGTGTCCCTTCCATGTTATTTCAATGGGACTATGATCAGCCCATGTGTTGGTTGTAATTTCTATTTGTTTAATGTCTGTTATAAGCTCTGCCGTCATCCAAGCCATGTCAATTCTGGACCATGATTGATGTGGATTTGAATAGAATGTGTATTGTTGTTTATTATAATTGAGTTCCCTCCAGGCATCTTGTAATTGAAATTCTTCTACTATATCATAAAATGTTTCTGGAAGTGTTTTTTTCCTGGATTTATTATGTTTACAACTCCTATAGTCCTTTTCTATGTTTACAATTGCATTAAAATCTCCAATTATACATATATTTTGGTATTCCAGTTCCTTAATTTTGTTGTGTATCTTTTTAAAGTAATCAATTTGGGTTCCATTTGGTGCATAAAATGATACTAGTAATATCTTTTTCTTTTCTGTTTCAATTTCAACCATCAATGTCCTACCCTCCTCATCAGCGAATAATTGCTTTGATTGTATATGATTCCTGATGTACATTGCTATACCTTTCTTTTTTTGTTCTGTTAGTGCCGTATAAAGTTTTCCTAATCGTTTGTTTTCTAATAAACTGCGCTGTTGTTTTTTAATATGAACTTCTTGTAATGTTATAATATCTATCTTCAATTTTTGTAAATTTCTAAAGATACGTGATCTCTTTGATGGAATGTTTAGTCCATTTATGTTAATTGATATCAATTTTAATTCTTTCTCCATTTCAAATTTCTATTTTCTTGATGTTCTTATTTTCCTAGTGTTTTTTTCTGTAGTTTGTATTTTATCCCTTGTTCCTTCTCTTTCCATTCTTTCTTTCTCCCCTCTTTTCCTTCCTTCTTGCTGTATTTTTCCCGATTTGTCCTCCTGATTTGCAATTTCTTGTTGTGTTTCAGATTCTTGTTCTTCCTCAGGAAGAAAATTCCTATCAAAAAATTGTTGTGCCTTCTCTAGTGTATCAAGTTTATATTTTTTATCTTGCCATGTAACAAGCATTCCCTCTGGTGTTAACCACCGGAACATTATTTTATGTTTGTGTAATTCTGTTGTCAAAAAATTATAATTTTTCCTCGTTTCTCTTATTCTTCTTGGTATTTGTTTTAATGTAATTATTTCTTTTCCCTTATATATAACTGGTTTTTCTCTCATTTTTTTGTATATTTCTTCTTTCACCAACTTCCTCGCAAATCTAATGTGAATTTCTTTTGGTAACTTGTTTCTTCGGGCGTAGTTCATGAATATTTTATAGACTTCATCAATTTCCTTATTAATTTCTTCTTTATTCTTTAATGTCACTTCCGCCAGAATTCCCACCATTATATCTCTCAAATCTTCCTCTCTGTTTTCCACTATATTTTGAAATCTTAAGTAAAATAATGCCTGTTCTATTTCTAAAAATGAGATTGAATCTTCCAGTTCTTTGTTTATTGTTGTTTGGTCACATTCTAACTCTTCCATCTTTTTTTCTACTTTGCCCATCTTATCTTCAATATTTTGGATCCGTTGTTCATTTTTGGCAATATTTTGTTGAATTTTCTCCATCTTATTATCCATTCTTTTTAGATTATCCTTAATTTCACCTATGTCCATTTTCAAATCCTCATGGTTTTTTCTACTTTCTTGATGATTATCAGCAATTGATTCCTGTGTTTTATTCATACTTTCTTGTATCATTGCTAATATTGAGTGAATGTTTTTGATGTTAATTGATTGGGGAGATTTCTCATTTTCTGGAAGTAACATTGTGTCTATTGTTTTCTGTTGTCCTGATGACGTATTAGACATTGTTTGGTTGGCTGTTGCCTTTTTACCTGGTTTTGTCATTATTGATGAGCCAGTAGTTGTCATCTTAATTTTCTAATTTAGCAGTTCCCAAATTTTCATGCGCTGTCTGTAGTATATAGTAAGAGTTTCCTTCTGATAATTACAGGAGTCAATATCACTTGTTTAGCTTTCACATACAGTCTAATTTCTGTAAATCAATCTATAATATCATTATATGAGGGAATGATTAAATTTAAGTGAGGAGCAGGGATAAAATATGATATCTCAGCAAGTCATATTTCAGTTTTTAAATTAAATATTCTATTTAAATATATTATTAATTCTATTAAGTTCTATTAAATCTTTAGTTATATCTCTATTAAATTTTATCAATTTTAATATATTTATTCTTATTCAGGTCAATATATGTCAATATTAATAATCAATTTTTCAATTCATTGTTTTAACAAAATATCAATTTTTAAATTAATATTAAATTGTGGCACCTAAAATACTATTATAATAGGAAATAAGAAAAAAAACAGATATGCTATGTGTTGTATTATTATATCTATTCAAAACTTATATAATATTAATATATATTCCAATTTTTCTTACTTATATTAGAAATTATATATTTTACATTTAAACTCAAGTAATCCTAAACCTTATGCTAATTGGGCTATAATATATATTATATTCTATATTAAAACATTAAGTATTACCTGAATAAACAAATAATATATTTTTTTAAACAAACAAATAGATAAAAGTACTTAAAATATTATTTTAAAAAATTTCAAATAAATTAAGTCTCTCAAATAATGAAATAAATTTCTTTTGTTGTATTAGGTTCCAGAATTGAAGTCATTGCAATCCTCACTTGGCTTTGTGTCTTTACAATTGTCTATCTTGTTGTTTCCAAAATCCTTCAATTTGCCTTCTAAAAATATTTTAAACACCTCTTCCAGAGCGTCTGTGTTTTTTATTTATTTGCAAGTTAATACTCTAATATAGTTACAGTATCTATTCACTGAAGCTTTGTCACTGTTACAAAGTTTTTAAATCCCTCACAGTCACTCCTGAACGTAGTTACTGTTTCTTCTTCAGCTCTTCTTTATTGTCTCCTTACCACTTCCATTTCTTTTCTAAAATAAGACCAATATTTGGATCTTATTCCTTTCCCCAGATGAATAATCTTTGTCTATTAACTGTGTTTTATTTCCAATCCACACCTCTTTTCCTTGAAATCGCCTCAGTTCCGTTGCCTGTCAGTTTCGCCCTCTCACACTTCAATTAGCCTTGTTAACTCACTCCGCTATACTTTCACTCCGTTTCTTCTTAACAATTCTGCTTTGCCGATCAGTTTGAAGTCTCTTTTTTAGATATGCATCCGTTGTTTTAATTGTTGTATCTTTCAAAGTTTTTCAGAATAAGAGTAATTAGCTATTCTTATTTATGCCGTTTGTTCGATCTTCACTTTCCTTTTTCTTAAGCAACCGTCAGCGTTCTGGCCAACCGACAATATATGTTTTTGTATATTGAATCTTGTATTATTACATATTGAAACTTTAATATGAATCAGAACATCAATATTATCTCCTTTTCCTACAAACTATGCACTACTGAAAAAGATGCAGAAAAATGTCAGCAACTTAAAGCACTGCCTGATTGCTTTTCTTAATCAATTGGCTACATTTTTCTTTTACAGAGAACATCTTTATATAATTCCACAGATGTTACCTTCTTCCTCAAACCTTCCCCCCATTTTCAAAACTTTGTAAGCATTTGCCACATCCCACCAATTTGCTAACCCACTTGCACACATTTCTCTCTTTTAAATTATTCCTTTAAATATTCTTTCTTTTAACTCCTTCCAGCTTCTTATCTTTTTAATAATATGGTGTCCAGACTTGTATATAACATTTGTAATTCAGTCTTAGAAGAATGTAGATAAAACAGCCTGCTTCTTCCTAACAGAAAGTCAAAATATACAGTATAGTATATCTCTAACATTATAAACTTAGTAAACAAGACTGAAGAGTAGAAAAAATAGACGAATTCCCAAACTAGAGAAACAAACCAATAATGAAAGAAACTTCTTCTTCCCAGTTATTATTGAACAGGTAGCTACACAGATATTTCCAATAATATACTTGGCAATAACATGGAAGCAATTTGCCAGCTACAAAATGTTACTGGATAGTTTCATTTCATTTTCCACTTCCCGGCCATATAATATTTCTGAAGGTCTGCCATTTCAGTACTAATAAGATTAACCTGTTAATCAAAATAGCCAAAATTGCCACTGGATTGCCACCTGCTATATAACTTGAACCATAAAATTTGGCTAATGATGATCAACATCAGTAATGTGAAAAGAAAATATTAAGGCTCTCCTCCTCAAAACTGGTTTACAGATGTGACTGAAAAGACATATGAACCAAAATAACATATCTCCCATGCTTTGTACTTGTCTGGCATGATTGGAGAGAGTCAATGTACTTATGGTCAATTTAGTTGAGCAATACCACCTATTGAGACTCAGGAAACATGCCTATTTTGAAATGGTATTTCCCCAAGATTTAGGTAGCTTCCATCCTGATGATGGATACATAATAATTAGAGTTGGAAGGTACCCTGGAAGTCTTCTAGTCCAACACTCTCTTCAACCAGGAGACCTTAACCATTCCAGACAAACGGCTCTCTAATCTCTTCTTAAAAACCTTCAGAATGATTAAGCACTCACAATTTCCAGTGGTAAGTCATTCCACTTATTAATTGTTCTCATCAGGGAATTTCTCCTTAATTCTAGTTTAGATCACTATTTGATAATTTTTCTCCATTACTTCTCATGCCCTCAGGTGCTATGGGGAATAGATTGACACCTTTACAGTATCTCTGGGACAGCCCCTCAAAAATTGAAAGACTGCTAACAGGACACCCCTAGTCCTACTCTTTCATAGACTAGACATAATCAGTTACTACAATTGTTCTTCAAGCGCTTTAGCTTGCACGCCTATAATCATCTTTACTGCTTTTCTCTGCACTTTTTCTAGATATCTATTCTGTGTCATGGTGAATAAAACTGAATTCAGCGTTCCAAGTCTGGTCTTATCAGTGCAGTAGAAAGTAATACCAACACTTCATGTGATTTTGGAACTATCCCATTGTTGATGCTGCCTAGGACTGCATTGTTCTGGAAGTCTTTAAAAGCTTGGCTAGAGTGTTTCTGGTACTCTGCTTACTATGTTATCTATTTGGGCTTGTGTATCTGTTTACATGTATGGGATCCTTTTTTTCCATGCTGTATCTTGTATTGTTTTCTATTTTTGGTATACATTTTTGAGAGTCACACACTAAATCTCATAAATAAGTATATGAATAGCTCTTTTGAAAATAGATCATAGATGATAAGAATTGATAGAGATGGATGAAAGATAGGAGATAGCAGATAGGTAGGTAGGTAGGTAGGTAGGTAGGTAGGTAGGTAGGTAGGTAGATAGATAGATAGATAGATAGATAGATAGATAGATAGATAGATGCATGATAGGTAGATATACAGGTAGGCAGGCAGGCAGGCAGGTAGACAAAGACGACATAGATTCAGCTAAGTAATGGGTAAAACAAATATTTTGTTGCTTAAGTTTAAAGGAATTTAACAGAAATAATACAGGCAAAAAATTATTCTCTCTCCTTTGTTTTCATGAGACAGGCAAGTCCAATTAGAAATGATTATATTGTTGATATGGGAAGCTTTGTCTATCAGTAGCGTTCAGCACAGAAGGATTAAACAGACTTTTAAAAACAGTTTTCATATATTTTCAGCTTTGATAACTAAGATGGCTCATCTAACTGACTGCTGAAATTCTTTGTCTTTCAATTTTTTTTAAAGCTAACATTTGTCTGGCCTGTTATCTATTGCATGCAATATGTCCCTTGACACTCATTGAAAAAAAAAATCTCTGACAAAGAACACTTTATGTAAGTTCACAACCAGAATATCTTTGCCAACACTTCAGAGCTATTTCGAGGTGATAGACTGTAATTATCTAACTCCGCCTAGATTTGATAACAGTGTATTAAACTAGAAAGGCCACGACTTAGCAACACCTGGCTTCTGGGAACATGATTAAGCCCATGCTGTTCTGGTTTTATATGCTGCAAAATGTTTGTGGGACACATCCACACTACACTGAGCTCTTCCAAACTGATAAACAGGAGTCCAAGCCAAAGATAAAACAATTTACAATATTGCAGATTTTTGCTCTCCCAGAAGATACTCTGTCACCTATTACAGTGGAAACCGACATATATGTTTACAGTCAGATGCACAAGAAACCCATCATATACTGTATTTTCACTGGAGATGAATAGCACAGTCTGGTAACAGTAACAGTTGGAAGGGACCTTGAAGGTCATCTAGTCCAAGATCCAATCTCCTGATCATGCAGGAGATCTGTACTAGGGATTCGAACCGCGGAACTGCCGACCTTTCTGATCGACTCTATATGCAGTCTTAGCCACTGAGCCACCTAGTCTATCCAATGAGAGCATGAGCAGAACATGCAATTTGCCAGTTCTTTATCCACTGCTTAAAAGCTTGCAAAATAACAAGAATATATATGAGAAGGATGCTCCTTTAAAAAGCCCAATATATTTAAGTGTACATTAGGATCATTGTAATAAAAAGAAAAATACTTTAGGAAACCAAGGTGGAGACCGGTACCCTATGGCAGTGATGGCTAACCTTTTTGCTGTCATGTGCCAAAAGCTGGGGTCGTGGGGGGGGGTCCACCGGTGCGTGCGCCCACATCCATAATTCAATGCGCCCCGCCCTCCCGCATATGCGCATGTGACCCCCCCCATACTGCCCCCTGCTTTTGGCACATGATGGGCTGGTGGGCCTGGTAGGCCCATTTTTTCCCTGTCCCCAGGCTTCAGAGGCTTTCTAGGAGCTTGGGGAGGGCAAAAACAGCCTTCCCATCCCCCCGGAGGCCTTCCCGGAGGCCAGAAACAGTCAGTTTCCCAACTTCTGGTGGGACCGGAAGGCCTGAAAATCAGTTGGCTGGTGCGCGCATGTACGCCGGAGCTGAGTTAGGGCAACACTTGCATGTCCACCAATATGGCTCCATATGCCACCTGAGGCACCCGTGCCATAGGTTCGCCATCACGGCCATATAGGATTCTTGGTGCTCTCTGAGCTTGGTTATTTTTTTGCAGACATTTCAATACCCAGCTAGGTAACATCTTCAGTGCTAGAAGGGAGTGAGGTTGGCTCTCTGTTTGTATAGAAGTGGCTTGCCCTGACTGTGTTGGCGGGGTGTGTGGTTTTCTGCTTGATAGTTCCTTGATTCGAATGTTGCTTGCTGTTTGTCTCAGTTTGCAGATCCTTGAGGTGGTAGACCGATTCCCCTCCCATGATTTCTGTTATGAGATAAATAGTTTATGCAGAATGCAGAAAAAGAGATAATCGGCAAAAGCAGCTTCAGATTTAAAATATGACAAAAGAAAAGAAAATATAATTGAATCTGGTTTACTCCAAAGCTATTTCCTATCCCACTGTCCCCATTTTTTCATTTCCTTCATTCATGTCTATGTTCATATTTATACCTGCTATCTTGTATATGTTTGACAAAATAAATAAATAAATAAATAAATAAATAAATAAATAAATAAATAAATAAATAAATAAATTCTTGCAAGTTAGGATGGGAAGAAAACTTAACCACAAATTACATTAATTAGGAAAACTGCCTATAACACCTCAAATATTAAAAGCAAGCATAGAGAATTAACGATGACTGGGATTGCTCGATCTCATCCCCCTTTTGTTCTTACAATGATTACCATGTTTCCTTGAAAATAAGACCCTGTCTTACATTTTTTTCAACTCTGAAATAAATGCTTGGCCTTATTTTCAGGAAGGTCTTATTATTTTGGGGCATGTGGAGGAAAACGAGAGGAAATGGCGGGGACCGGCTACCGATGCATTTAAATATTTTTGGGGAGGTCTTATTTTCAGGGGATGGGCTTTATTTTAGTGTATGCATTCAAAATCCTGATTGGGCTTATTATCAGGGGATGTCTTATTTTAGGGGAAACAGGGTAGTATTTGACAGTGTTTTAAATCATAACTAAAGACAGTCAAATACAAGTTGTAGAGGTCTTCAACAGATCTGTTTTTGGGTTTTGTATTCAAATGGGACATTTTAAAAGGGAACTGTTATCAATTTGTCTTGTTTGGGTTGAGACTCACTTTGTCAGTTTATATTCAATGCCTCACCAGGATTTGATACAGCGAAACGGCGATGGAATCATTGCATATTTTTAAAAGGGAGCTAATATTTGATGGTGAGGCACATATTTTGAAAGATGAAACTGTCAGATCAAATAGTACCCAGTGGGATAGAATTTGGCTTTAAAAGCTGAAGATCTACTGCCAATCACAATAAAAAAAAAAAAAGGAAATACTATATTAGTGGACAAAAAGTCTGATCTGGTTCAAAGCAGGTTTCTTTGTTCCGCTGTGGCTGAGCCAGCAACGTGTCCAAACAATTCAGGTTGATCAGCAAAAGGAGAAACAGAGAATCATATTATTTAATATGATTCAAGTCCAACTCCTTGTGTAGTGCAGAAACCCAGATTAAAGAACCTCAGACAGATATTTATCTACTCTCTGCTTGAAAACGGGTCCTCCGCCTCTCTCTTCATAATTTGTTCCACAGTTAAACTTTTCATTTTTGGAAATAAGAGATAGGATTCTGCAAAAGCCCACAAGAAAATGGTTTTGGAGCTCAGAAGCATAACAATATCCTCCTAAGTAGGTAGATGCTGTAATCATTTCTAAAATTAACTACCATCTCAAAAATAACACAACAGCATAAATCATTCCATTAAATTAACATTTTGCCAGTGAGAATTTGAGCACACTGATTAACTACATAATTAAGAGGGTTTTTTTTCCCCTGGTAAAAGTCTAATGTTCTTAAACTTGGAGAACTAGCACTAGCATTTTTTTCCTATCACTGGGATATTTTTCCTTCTGTGATACTGGTGTTTTTGTGTAAAAAAACGAAACACCTCTGCTATGATCTTATATAGTATTATTTCATGTATCTCTTATGCATGGTATTTTAGGGATGCGGCCATGTTTTCCTTGTATAATTATCATCAAAATAATTATGGAATTGTTTCATTTGCAGTCTCTTTTTTCTAGAGGTTGGTTCAGGGTACACTGGCATACTGTGACATTAATTGACATTTCAGCTGCTTACTTTCCCATCTGATATTTGCTAAAGACATACCATAGTTTTGGTACCTTTTCAAGTCCAGCTGCCAAAAAGAGTGCGAGGCAATCAAATATTATTCCACTGTCTTTATTTCTATTGCTTTTCTTTTATCTAACTGTATAACATTACTCTTTTGGCAACATTTGATTTGCAGTTTTGCCAGAATGCTTGTCAAAGAATAAAAATGCATGCTAGTCTTTACCTGCTTGAGCATGATGGGCCTTGTGTGTTCTTTTCCCTTTATTTCTTAATATACTTTTTTCCCAGTCAAAAACCATTAATGTCTTCATTGTATCTAAAAAAAATGCTCTGCATTTACAATATAAAGACTTTGAGGAGTGATATAGGCATCTGCCTGTCTTAAGATCTGGTTTGTATCTACAGACTTTCTCAATCTGGTAGGGACAGAATCCTAAATCTCAGGATTTAGGATTAACATTCAAGGTTATATAAATTAGGGAATACTACTAATAGAAGGGGATACGTGTAGTTTGGGGTTGAACTGTGAGATCCATTGTATTCCCTGAGCCTGGTAGACATTTCATTACAAAATAGAGGACATCAGTGCTAGCAAGAACTGCGAAATCTTGCTTGAGAGAATGGCCACTCCAGCATAATGGCTGATATGGAACTTTGTTTGCCCTTAAAATCCTTCATCCCAGATGTGGAGTGGAAAGCCGGTTTGGTGCAGTGGTTTTAAGGTATCAGGCTAGAATTGGGGAGACTCTGGGCTGTAGTCCTGCCTTAGATGCAAAGCAGATGACTTGGACCAATCACTTTTTGTGCCCTCAGAAGCAAGCAATGAAAGACTATTTCTGAAAAACCTTGCCAAGAAAACTGCAGTCTAGGCAGTTGCCAGAAGTCAAAAACAGACCTGAAAGAGTATTCTATAAAAAGAAAATGGAATTGTGGGTGGATTTAGTACTCCCAAATCCTTAAATCCCAGGGAAGGCATGATAGACATACTCATCTACGTAGTCTTCACTTTCATGTCCTCTCATCATTCACCCATTTTTGTTTATAGGGTTCTCACTTTTTCGGAGTCATTGCAGTTGTATACTACTTTATACTACCTTTTATCTGGAGAGTATCAGATGTAGAAAGGCTGCTGTAATATCTCACTACAAATTTAGGTAAAAAGTAAAGGTTTCCCTCACACATAGGTGCTAGTCGTTCCTGACTCTAGGGGGCAGTGGTCATCTCTGTTTCAAAGCCGAAGAGCCAGCGCTTTTCAAAGATGTCTCTGTGGTCATGTGGCCAGCATGACTAAATGTCAAAAGAGCATGGAACGCTGTTACCTTCCCACCAAAGGTGGTCCCTATTTTTCTACATGCATTTTTTACGTGCTCTTGAACTGGTAGGTGGGCAGAAGCTGTTACAAGTAAGGGAGCTCACCCCGTTACACGGCACTAGGGATTCGAACCACTGAACTGCCAACCTTTTGATCAACAAGCTCAGCATCTTAGCCACTGAGCCATCACGTCCCAACAAATTTACAAACTACAAACTTACAGGAGGTGTTTTCCATGAGAATATTGCTGAAAACAGCAATTTAGGATTCATGTGCTACAGGCAGAAACCAAATGAAAATATTTGGGTGGTGGTGGGGGGGGGAAGGCTCTCTCCTTGCAATAGGAAGTTCCACAGTCCTCATGAGAATATTTTCCCACAGGTAGCTGAAGTGTTATTATATATCAGGTCACATCTTTACCATTTCTAATATACAGACATGAAACTGTCCTTCGTTTGAAATGGAACAGAACCTCCATCCAATATAAGGAGCTATTGAAGGAGGACTGAAAAATAAACATTAAATGCTGCACAATATTAAATCAGTGGGAGCTAAAGTCAGTTTGTGGTCCTTCAGCTTTTAAGGCAAATATCAATGTCTCCTGCTCATTCTGTCGTGAGATTGCTAGCATTTTTGGATAGTACCCAGAGATATGAAGTTGTATAAATCTGCCTCTTTGTTCCAAGTTGTGGTGGAGGTAGGAAACAGGGGTTATAAATAAAGCACTTTATTCTTGAGTAAGAATCTTTTACTAAAGACAAAATTAGAATACAGTATATTCTCCATGGAAAACAGTTGAAAAGTATGGGGTTTTGTTTTGTTTATATATTTTATCATGAACTGACATGCAAAAATTTAGGATGTCTCCCATTTTTGATTTAATGATGACTGGTTTTATTAAATGGCTCCATCCCATTCATTTTTCTTTGTTAGTATAGGGGGAAAGGCTTAGCCGACGAATGTGAATAGATTCAGTTTTCATGGCTGACATTTACATAGAACTAAGGTAGCCAGAGTTGTAGAAATTGGTTCAACAGAATTCCTTTGGTTATATGTGCCTTGTCTATCTACTATCTACTGATTATAAAGATTGAATGGTGGTCCTAGAGAAAAATCTTTCAACATGGTAGCTAAGAGTCAAGACTGAGTTGATGGCACATAATCCATCAAAGCTAAATAGTATTACTGTCATCTGGTTATCCATATTAGACTTGTTTTTATAATAGCTGCAACAGAAGGGGAGTTCTAATCTGTTGCAATGTAACAGCCCCTTTGGGATGAGAAATCGTTTTTTGTCTGAATGAGCCTCCCCAAATTTCACCTTTTGCACCCTGGTGTCATACCAGCTAGGAAGAGTTACAACTGTGCTTCCTTATGTTTGGAAAATTTCTATATGCTATATTTCTGGGGTTTTTTTTTTTGAAGTACTATATTAGATTATGCAACCAACACATCACATTTTCTAATCCTAATCCTGATCATTGGTATTTCTCATGGATGCACCCATCTTCCACTACATTGGCAAGTTGTTCAATTCAAAAGTTGAAAGCTATCAGCAGAGCTATAAATGCTACAGAAGATATTGTAGGGTACAATCCCTACATTTTCCAAATTTTGTATACTACAGATTTGTAAGAAAGATAACTCTTTTGTACAACCAGGAGTTGAAGTCTCTCCTTATGTGGAAATTAATGGATTGGGAAGGTCAACAACTTTGTTTCATGAAGGACTATTCATGAAGATAAGTAGACTATTGGCATTCCAACAGGTTGAAGGATCTTCAGAATCTTTTATCTAATACAGAAAATGTATTTATAGAATAGAATAGAATAGAATAGAATAGAATAGAATAGAATAGAATAGAATAGAATAGAATAGAATAGAATAGAATAGAATGGAATTCTTTATTGGCCAAGTGTGATTGGACACATAAGGAACTTGTCTTGTTGCATATGCTCTCAGGGTGCATAAAAGATACATTCATCAGGAATCATAAGGTACAACACTTAATGATAGTCATAGGGTACAAATAAGCAATCAAATCATATTAGGAAACAGTCAATATAAATCATAAGGATACCAGCAACAAGGTTACAGTCATACAGTCATAAGTGGGAGGAGATGGGTGATAGGAACGATGAGAAGATTAATAGTAGTGCAGACTTAGTAAATAGTTTGACAGTGTTGAGGGAATTATTTGTTTAGCAGAGTGATGGTGTTTGGGGAAAAACTATTCTTGTGTCTAGTTGTTCTGGTGTGCAATGCTCTCATGACAGAGTTTGTTGCCATTTTAGCAGTTTGAGAAGATTGTGTACTTTTCAAGGCAGTGAACTAATTTTTGATATATCATGCTGAAGTATAATGTATCTTAAGCATGATGATAGATAGATAGATAGATAGATAGATAGATAGATAGAGCGATAGATGATAGAGAGATAGAGAGATAAAGATAAAGAATGAGAAGTTGACTTCTACTAAATTATACTGTGATATAATGACATGATAAATGTACTGCAATTAGTCTTTCTACAGTGATCTAAGTGCTAAATATTTTGGAGAAATCACTGTTTCCCATTACCTGGTAATATTTGGATTATTATTGGTTATAAAATGGCCAGTATCTTCAGATGTATAGCTTTACTTGGTTGTTTTTCAATTGATCTTTACAGATAACACATTGCTTCAATTATGGAACTAGCTCATGATGATAAATGGATTGAAATAAATGAGTCTTACATACAGAATATGAAATCTTAGTGTACTTTCCCCCCCAAAAGACTTTGGAAACTATTATCAGACTACCAAGACAAGGTTCATTTATGGCTTGGTCGTTTGCTGGATTTTAATAGCATTCATTCATTCTCTCCCCCTCTTGCTTCCTGCCTCTCTCTCTTTAACAAGCAAAGAGAATCACAAATATATCCTGTATCTAGCCATGCCACTTCTCCTTTTTACCTTCTAAGGAAAAGGAGTTTGAACAAGGGCAACAGATAAATACACAATTTCTTCGTAGGGACGTAGATTTAGGGAACCCTCCTAAAATGTAATTAGTCTGATAATGATTTCATTTTGAATGGACCATGGAACGAGCTATTATCCCCAAGGGAGAAAAATGCAAAACATATGGCTTCCCTTAATTAAAAGCAAAGTTTGGTATACAAAGCAATACAAAGTGGTAGCTGTGCAAGTTTTCAAAGTTGTTTATTTTTATTTTTTATTTTGGCTTTGTCCTCAAAACCACTCTAAGAAACAAGTTGCCCCAGTATGTCATCGCCAAACCCCAAATGCACATTAAAGAATAATACGTGTTATATAATTTATATCCAGTTTAATTAAATGAGCAAATTTTGCAATTTGGCCATATTGCATGCATTTAATTTATTTCATATCAATGAGATGCAAACGTATCTAGCTTAGTGCAGAATTAGCGTTGTATTTGTAAGTTTTCTTATAGATTAGGTAGAAAAAGCTAATCTGTTCTCTGAATGCCAGCTTCTGCATAGTAATAATGGCCAGTTTTGAGTCCCATTGGATGAGAGTTTGAAAAGGAAGCTATGAAGCGTTCCTTTTCCCTTCACTGAAGGAGAACAAAAACATTCTGTTTTGATGCCATCAGCAGAAGAAGTGCAGCATTGCTGAAAGTGCTTGATTAATGATCCATTGGAGCGTTATTGAATTCGAGTGGTGGATTATAAGGATCTGTGGGGGATGTAGCACAGCCTTCTGGGAGTGCTGCTGCAGCCTTTTGGCCAAAAGAATGATACTAGAAGAATGAAAGGTTGGATCCTCAAGTGGCTGTCAAAAAGGCCTTGGTTTTGTTTAGTCATTCTTCACTTGGCTCCAGCATATCTCAGAAGTTCCAATGTAGGCTTCAGATTTAGAAAGAGCTTAGCAAAACATCCTGAACAAGCAAGTAAGTTGCCGATTCTTCCTATAATGATTCTGTCTGTCTGCCTGCCTGTTTGTCATCTCTCTCTCTCTCTCTCTCTCTCTTTTTCATCTATCTATCTATCTATCTATCTATCTATCTATCTATCTATCATCTATCTATCTATCTATCTATCTATCTATCTATCTATCTATCATCTATGTTGTGGCCCGGCAGCGGCCTGCGCAGATCGTGGCTGATCCCGATGACGAGGAGGCTGGTGTGGGGTCGCGTCAGCAGCCTGCGCAGCTGGCGCTCGCATTGGACAGCAAGGAGGCTGAAGAGGATGTGGTGCCAGAAGCAGAGACCCAGCCTGGGGCTTCAGAACCTCCAGGGGCTCCTTCAAGTGATGAGAGCGAAGTGGAGGAGCCTCTCCTCAATGCTCGAGCACACAGTGCTGCCAAAAGGCAGGAGTGGCTACTCAGGAGGAGGAGGTCTCCTCGAGAGTAAGGTTTGAGGATAATTGGCCACTCTCTTAGCCTATTTAAGTTGCATGCAGTTAGTAATTTCTTGCTGGAAACAGTGTGTAATTATTACAGAACATTTTTGAAGAGTGAGTGTCTTATCGTATCTTGTTTTCTGGGCTGGTTGCCAACCTTTGCCGGACTTTGTTTATTCTTGGTACATTATAACTTTGATAAGGACCATTGGTGTGTGTCACAATCCTTGGGAATCCAGAACTGGGGCAGAACTATCTATCTATCTATCTATCTATCTATCTATCTATCTATCTATCTATCTATCTATCTATCTTTCCTCAATATTCCTCAAGGATAATCCTATACAGAGTGCATTGTTTTTGAGATTCCTAAGTTCATTCTACTACATAGATTGACTTAATACACCTGAAATGATGGAAGGTTAAAAAAAAACCTGAAATAAGTTTTAGTAAACTTTAAAAAGATACTAGATCCCCAATGCTGTAGAACAGAATTCTGTGCCCATCTTCAATCATCAAGCACATTCTCCTGTTGCTATTTGAATAAGAGCTGTCCAATAACAGTAACAAGAAGGAAGGCACTGTAGAATGTGTCAACATATATCAAAAGTTGAACCAGTAGAATACTAGTTCTTTTGCTGTAAGCTTTTTTGGGGGAGAGACAAATGTAGTGACCTTAACCTTTATTCAACTTTTAATGCATTGTTACATTGTCTGAAACTGAGGTTGTCATCAATAGATCACTGATTACAAAAAGTATTCAATGGTGTTAGAGAAAACATACAGTTAAAAGTATGAACCAAATTGAACTTGATTGTGGGTGATAAATGGATGTATCAGTATATTTTTCTTGGCAAGAGTAGGGATATCAATTCTTTATTTTTGTCAAGGATCAGCATAAAAACAGCAACGAAAACAAAGCAAAACAGAAACAATATAACAATAGGACCATACAGAAAATGTCAATTTGATTACTTTCTATGAATGGATGTACCATACTATGGATACTAAGTTAAAGGGTCTATAAACTAAGGGGGATAATAACCCAAAAACTGAGAGTAAAACCATACCCCGTTTCCCCCAAAATAAGACATCCCCTGATAATAAGCCTGATTGGGCTTTTGAGCGCATGGCAATAAGGCCAAGCACTTATTTCAGGGTTCAAAAAAATATATAAGACAGGGTCTTATTTTTGGGGAAACACGGTAGTATTGTTTAAAACAAAAATATAAATCAGAGATAAATTCCAGGAATCTGAAAAATGTAATACTTGGAAAATGTCAGCTCCTACCAAACTTAAAAACCTGTATGTCAGAATGTAGCAAGATCCAAGACAGTAGAGTCTAAACAGGATGAGAGGAAAATATTCTTAAAATATTTGTAAATATTCATAAAAAGAATCTGTATGCATGAGGTATTTTGCTTTAGAAGTGTAAATTGCAGAATCATGATAGAAAGTGCAGTATAGTAACATTTGAATAGTAGGACTATTCACACAAGGACTAATTCAAGTAGCACTGTTTTTCTTATACCTGCATTCTAGTACAATGGATAGCAGATCATTAAACTGAATGTTTATACTCTTGTTAACTTCAGTTTGCAAGTTAAATATACTCCAAGTCTGAATGAAGGGGATTAATTACTTAAGAAAACATCTTTGAGATTTGCCTAATCGATGTTCTGGGTCTGGTACAAACTGTGACAATATCTGTTTTAGCCTGTTCATACCTAGGCATAGGGACACTTCCTTGGAGAATCCATCAAAGCTGAATAAGTATTTTTGCTTCCACATGAAAACCGCTTCTGAACTTCATGCTTGGTGTCGAAAAGAATGTAACTCTGACTTTAGGGTTTACAGATTAGACTGATAGATCTTTATAGAAACGATTTGTTCATACTATTATGGAAAAGCAAAAAGCTGTGATTTGATGTTAAGGCCTTATTTTACTGTAATAGAGAGAGTTGGAAGTCAATGCTTCTTTTTCTTTCTCCCTTATCTTTCTTCACTTCACTTCCCACTTTCCACTTCCCCTTCACTGTTTTTCTATTTACTTTTGTATTTTATAATAAAGGTAAAGGTAAAGGTAAAGGTTCCCTTTGCACATATGTGCTAGTCGTTCCCGACTCTAGGGAGCAGTGCTCATCTCCATTTCAAAACTGAAGAGCCAACGCTGTCCAAAGATGTCTCTGTGGTCATGTGGTTGGCGTGACTAAATGCCAAAGGTGCACTGAATGCTGTTACCTTCCCACCAGAAGTGATCCCTATTTTTCTACTTGCATTTTTTATGTGCTTTCGAATGGCTAGGTTGGCAGAAGCTGGGACAAGTAAAGGGAGCTCACCCCATTATGTGGCACTAGGGATTCGAACCGCTGAACTGCCAACCTTTCAATCAACAAGCTCAGTGTTTTAGCCACTGAGCCACCATGTCCCTGATTTTATAATACTCTATAACAATTTTAAAAAATGTAAAAAAAAAAAAGAGACAGAGAATCCGTCAGCTCAGCTTCTCAAGTAGGTATCCTTAGACTTCTCCATCTAGAATGAAAACTATTTGCTAATGTGATGTGAGTCAAGCTTAAGGGAAGACATTTTAATTTTACGCAGAAGGTAAAAAAGGTTAGACAATTTTTTAAAAAAATCTTAATTGGATCACATACTGCCTCATGTGAGGATGACACCTTAGACACACCATAGAACCTGAAAGATACTTCAGAGCAGTGATGAAATCTGAACTGGTTTACTACCGGCGTGCATGCATACTGTGCACCATGCACCAAATGTGAATTGCACGCATGCATGCAGTGCACGCCAAAAGGAGGCATGGGGTAAGTAGAACAGCATGCACGGATGTGTATGTGTGTGATCAGCTGTGGTGCGCGATCTTTTTTTTTACTTTTAAAAGCATTTTTTTTACAACCTATTCAGCTGAATAGGTTGTAAAAAATGCTTTTAAAGTGAAAAAAGAGGCTCTGATGGTCACGCGGCCCAGCTGTGATTGTCAGAGCCTCTTTTTATACCTTTTAAAAGCATTTTTATAAGAAGCGGAAAGCAGATGACCAGGTGACTGGGTGGGCATGGGGGGGCAGGGATTTTTGCTACCAATTCTCTGAACCACCGGCCGCCATCGCTATTGGATTGGCCGATCCGGTCTGAACAGGGAGCATTTCACCCCTGCTTCAGAGTCATTTAGGACTGAAATGTTTCTAATTCAGGGGAGCCCAGCTTTGTACCAGGAGCTAATAGCATACCGTGGTGGACAATAACTTTAAAGCAACATCTTTAAAAATCTGTTTTGTCTCTGTAAAGTTTTTAATGTTCACATTTCTATCACCAGGAATAGGAGCATAAATAGATTGGCAGAATAATATCTGATAGAATTCTCTTAGGTGTCTAAAAATGTGTGTGATCTTGAATGCCACATTCTGGGAAAGTGAAACTGTATTCTAATTTCCTATGTTCTAAATTGTATTGATCATATGTATAAATGTAAAATCCAAAATGGACCTGAATTACAACCTAATCCAGGGCTGTCAAACTCAAGGCCCGCGGGCTGGATCCATGCTGGCCACGCCCACGCCCAGTTTAGTGAAGGTGGGGGGAAAGTTACAATGTCAAGTGATGCCGCCATGACGATGCGAGTTTTACACCTCTGACCTAATCCATTCTTGTCTGATGCAGGAATTAATTGGATGATGAATAAAATCTATTCATCATCCAATTCATCGTTCATAGGAAGTCCAGGGATTTGTATGTTTGTTTTTTCCCAGATAAGGTGGGTAGATATATTTTGCTAACGTATGTTTAAGTCTATTCTAAGATTTCCATCACAGTTTTATTGTGTTTTTGTGTCTCTAAATGGAAAGTAACAATGCCATAGATTATCAACAATTGAAATCATATTTGGAACACAAAAAAAAGGGGGTCCTGAGGGTTAAAACTAAATGTTAGAAAAATAAAATGCATCTATATTTAGAATAGTATTATTTAAAGGTGTGGAAAATTGCTGTGGCTGAAATATTAACATAACAATGGACATAACAACTCCTACAAATATTTGTTAATTTATTCAAATCTGCTCACACATGCCTAGCTAAATTACTGTTTGTATGAATAGATGATTACATTCATTTTTAGGAACAACTGTTGTAATATTGAATATGGATGTAATATTAATTATATTACACACAAACATACACACAAATCCATCTCCCTTCCCTCTCATTTTTGAGCGTTTATTGCTATTCTAAATTGTTTTGTTTTGTTTTTCTCCTGGTGCTTTGTCTGGATTGCACATTTCCAGAATCACCATTTTCGTTTAACGAATTTGTTGGATATTATGTGGACACTGTGGATATTGTGGAGACTATTATGAAGATTCATTCAGAAATTTAGCTCTTAATCTGCAAATGATCAGAATGGTTCTCCATGATTATTCTATGCTTATGGATAAAGAGCTAAATCCAAAATTAAATTACTAAATATTAGGTAAGAAAATAAATTAGGAGAAGCATATATTCTTTTGCCATTTTTTAAAAAAATATGTTAAGGGTACCCTTCTCCATCCAAAAAATAATTCATATAGAAGTGGCAGCAGGCTAAAACATCTACAGAAATATTACTTCAGTTAAATGCATAAAAATATTTCATTTTGCCTGTGGACTGCTAAAATAAAAGAGAAACATATAATCTCTATATGCTGCCAGTTTACCAAAGCCAGACGACATGAAGTTTTAGTTCAACCACAAATTGTGGCTTCCATAAATTTAAAAATGGTGACCAAAGAGTTCTCTTTCCAAATCTTTTGAGTCTGGAATAACAAGTCCTCCTCTTTACTGAAATACCTAAGAAATATCCGATCTTAAAATATGAAATAGAACTTCATGCAATGAATTTAATTGGTGAAATAAACTCCAAATGGGAAGGTAAGCACATTTTAAAAGCAAACTTAGCTCATGAATGTGTAAATGTCTAATTAAGCTATTGGCATGTTTATTGATAGAAACATGACATGACTTTGTTCTAATTGGAGGGTCCTGCCATTTCTACCATGTTCCTTCCCTAGTGATGTATCAGGGCCAATTTATCTCATTGTCAGGACTGGAAGCCATCTTTTGTATTAGGTCTTCAGATCTGCAATATTTACTACTGTGGGAAACTGGGAGGGGGAATTGTGTGGAGCATGGGTTATAGCCATATTAATATTCCTTTCTCAAGAAGTCAAAGACAACTTGCCCTGCACCTGGGAGCCTAGACCTGGGGGATATCTCCAGTTGGGACGATGTCTGATTGGACCATGTGATTATGATGGACTTGTGGGTGTTGGGCAGGAACTTGAACTTTTCTTTGGGTGGGGAAAACCTGGAAACTTTCAGATTCGGGTTTTCCCAGATGTGCCAATACAAGGCATCACATGATTGGATATGAAGTTAGGGATGTTTTTTTATGATGGTCAATAAGCAAACATAGAGGTTAAGTGAATTCATGTTTGCCTAATAGATGTTTTTGTTGAAAACCAAAAGTAAATGATGGAAATCGGGAAAAAAAACCATTGCAAATTTTAGTCACAACTATGGGATGCTGCAATGGTTGTAAAGATGAATCTGTTGTCAGACATCCAAAATGTGATCAGGTGACCATAGATGTGTATGTGTATGTATTTATAACTCTAAAATGGGTGGTAAGTAGCTTTGGAGGGGGGGGTGTCTGTCATAACTTTGAACTGTCATTAAGTGACTGGTCCAAGTCATGGATTACCTGTAAGTTTTTTGCTGATGTCAATAGAAATAACCTTTGGTGGCGTTAAAGAAGATACATATTTTCACAATGGTGGACCTGTAGAGAGGCAATGAAATTTTGGAAGAATATACAGAAGTGGCTTAATGAGATGTTGGGGCAGCGTATACAACTGTGTCCTGAGGTATTTTTATTAGGGATAAGACCCGTAAATGTTAATAGAATGGCATGGTACCTGTTGTTACATATAACAACAGCTGCAAGATTGGCATGGGCCCAATACTGGAAGATGGATGTTAGCCCACTGGAACAAGTAGTTATCCAGAAAATAATGAACTGTGCAGAATCAGACCGGTTTACTATGATACTGAAAGGATGAGGGGACACAAACTATTATATATCTTGGAGTCAATGGTATAATTGGATGTCAAATCGAGCTGTAAATAAATTGGATAGATATGTTACTTGGTATATGTAATAGACTTTGTAGGGTATCCTATATATATAATTGGACAAGTTTATTTCCTTCTCGCGTAGTGATGTAGACCGCTATAGATTTAAGGCTTGTTGGATGTATAAGACAAAATAAAATTAAATTTATAAAAAAAGAAGAAAAGAAATAATCTTTGTACGTTGGTTCAAGGCTCAATCTTCTAATTCAAGGCTCAAGCTCTAATTTTTAGAGACCGAGTGCCCAAACTGCAACCGAAAACCCACTTATTTATCGCAAAGTGATATGGCAGTACTGAGGTTTTACTATCTAAAATAATGATAAAAAAGGCAGAGTTCAGCTAATTGTTCTAACAATGTGATAAATACACTTTTATGCCCATTTTTTCCCTGCTTTTGAAATATTACGGTGATGGCTAGTCTCCTTTATAGTTTTTAAGGATTCCATGTATACAATCCTAGGATATTCTGCACAGCAAAAGTTATATGGCATAGTTAACAGAGAAAGCAACGGGTCTTGTACTAAGTTGGAAAGTTGCTTAAAATCAGCAATTAGTAATGAGGTTCTATCTCCTTGTAACCTCATAGATAGTGTTTTGATTAATGGATCTCAGCAGGCTTCATATTGGTCAAGGTTAAACAAGCAAATGCTTCTGAAGAGATTAGCTCAAACTGAATATTTACTCAGTGAGATGTAGATAGATCACCCACTCCCTATAATTAAGAATTATACCATCATCAATTCCATAAGGTGTCATAGAGTTCTTTCAGCTTGAGATGTGTGTTACTGACATTATGCCACTTTTATTTTTCAGTAGTTAAATCTGCATAAATCCAAGATTAAAAAGAACATTGGCTTCAGGTCCAGATTTTAGCTTTGATAACTACAGTCCCAGGTCTTGATCTTGTGGGTCTTGGTACCATGAAATGGCGTTCCTTACATTCCCTCTTCACTTGATCAGAAACAGTTTACAGTAACCTTGTAACATGTATTGCCAGCTCTACTACTGTATAAAATTAATGAGTTCCCACTGTGTTTGGCCTGAGTTTAGTTTTTGATTGATACATTCACCTTGGATATATATAGTCCCCAATTTACCTACTTCTGTCTGGGTCACAGTTCACTCTTCATAAATCTTTATAGCATTCTTTGTTTCCAACTTTGTGATTTAATCAGAGCTCCAAGACGAGGTTTTTTCCCCCTGTTCTCATTGAAATAACCTTGTTGCTTTTTATGACTAAATACATTTCTTCCTGATGTAGGCAATAATAAAACAAACAAACTTAAATGTTTTCAAGTAGTTAGAACTCTAAATGGGCAATGCCTCAAGAGAACACCAAATGTTACAAAGTTTTAGCATATTTGCTTGAACTTTCACAAGATTTCAAACCAAAAATTCGTGAACTGTTAGCATTCCCCCCCACCCCACCCCACCCAGTTTAATATTAGGATACCACAGAGCCACTATCTTAGCACAGTTTATCCCCTTTTTAACTCATTGGTTCTTAAAAGATTTCTGTGATAATATAATTCGTATATATAGCAAAGTGTTGAGATTTGCTGTTCTAAAGTTGTGTCAGTCTTGCCAAATAAAACATCACACATCTTTTTAGCACTATTAGCTGCTTTCTTTGTTTATAATTCGGTAATGTAAAAACTAATGAGCCTCAAAATATAAATCAGGAGGCTATTGCAGATCTTTTTTTAAAAGAAAGATATTTCATTGACAGGGAAAGATTGCCTATTCATCTGTGAGGGAGATGGGCTATTCAAGAATTGTGAAAAATAAAATAAATAAATTCTCTCTTGGATATAGCTATTTGCTCTTAAGCATTTTTTATAGTGACATTTTCAGATAAAAAGAATAGCTGTAATAATATCACTGATTTCATCTTTTTTTTAAAAAAAAAATAAACCAAATGAATTAGTGCCTTGGGCTATAGTTAGCGTAGAAGTTCATCTTCTCCCAGAATTTACAGTCAGCTAATGATGGCAAAAGTTTTTAGTTATTAATCGAATCCAAGAACCCCCAAAGTTGTGTGGATTATGTGTATGGGTGCATACTGCTCTTTTCAGCTAACTTATCCCACATGAACAAAAAGAAGAGAATGGAATTCCACTGCCTAAACATCTTTATGTATCATTAAACTCTGAATGGGATTCATACATCTAAGCAGCATAATTTTCACCCTCTTGTTTTAAAATATTTACTGACACGAGTGAGCTATATGGGCATGCAACTGATGCGTAGCTAGCCTCTATAATCAGATTCCAGATTCTTACTGTTTTGTATGAGTATGTAAAAATTTAATACGAAAATATATTGAACCAATCTTTGAAATTACCAAAACATAGCCAACTGTCATGTGATTTTAGCATTTTTGTACAATACAACACAATGAAATATTATTTATTGGCCAAGTGTGATTGGATACACAAGGAATTTGTCTCCAATGCATAAGCTCTCAGTGTACATACAAACAACAAAAAACAAAGTAATAATAAGGTAAAGGTAAAGGTTCCCCTCACATCTATGTGCTAGTCATTCACAACTCTAGGGGGCGGTACTCATCTCCCTTTAGAAGCCGAAGAGCCAGCGCTGTCTGAAGATGTCTCCGTGGTCATGTGGCCAGCATGACTAAATGCCAAAGGCATACAGAACGCTGTTACCTTCCCAACAAAGCTGGTCCCTATTTTTCTACTTGCATTTTTTACATGCTTTTGAACTGCTAGGTTGGCAGAAGCTGGGACAAATAACAGGAGCTCACCCTATTACTCAGTACTAGGGATTTGAACCACTGAACTGCCGACCTTTTGATTGACAAGCTCAGCATCTTAGCCACTGAGCCACCACATTCCTTCAAAATAATAATAGTAGGAAGTAATAGAAAAGATGAGAAGGATACTAGTAATACAGCCCTACTATGTGTGTAAATATCCTTAGCCATAAGACACTGCTGTGGGAATTAGGTGTTCAACAGACTGATGGCACAAGGGAAAAAAACTGTATTTGTGTCTGGTTGTTTTGGAATGCAATGCCCTAAGAGGCATCCAGGGGGAAGAAGTTGAAACAATTTATATCTGGGATGTGTAGATATTTTTTCAGCCTTTTTTCTGGTTAATGCAATATACAGTGGAAGGCAGGCTGGATACAATTATATGAGATAACAGAAGATTTTTCAGTAGATCTCAGGAGATTTCAGTGTTCATGTAGGACAGCGGTCTCCAACTCTTCTGGCTCAGTGGACTGGCAATTTGTTGACAGTGTTGGCAGTTGGTGGGGAGGGGGGAGAGAAAGGGAATGGATTCACTTGCACGTGAATGCCACTTTCAGAAATACAGCTTTGCGTGTACGTGCTCACTCACTACTTTCATGGCCCAATTCCAAACAGGCTGCGGCCCAACACTAGGCCGCGGCCTGGTGTTGGGGACACCTGATGTAGGAGGTACTGCATTTAGGAATGATAATGCAGGAACTTCACAGTATTTGACAATCCTATGTGGTTTGGGGCATTTTAAGAGGGACCAAGTCATGTGAATGGAACCAGCCCTGTTATTAATCAGTGCATGACATCATTAATGGGACTAATGTGAGGCAATGATATTTGGAAGAGGATTACATCTTTAAAAACTACATTTTCTTTGCATATGGGCTACTGGTGGTAACCTAATATTTATATTTTGCATTTGTGTTTTTCATTGTGGCAAGGCAGCTTTGGCTTAAGATACATTTTGCAATCAGTACAATCATATGGTACATAATTTCTGCATCTTTCTTCCTTCCAGATGGCACAGATGAATAAATATTGCAACATTTTCCTTTAAAACAGATTTGATTGTGGTTCTCTTATTTCTCCTCTTTGTTACATGTACGTTTTAAAAGTCATATCCTAAAAAAAAAAATGGTTCCATGTATATATGTGTAATAACTGCTTGACAATTGCTAATTTAGCCAAAATGAAAACAATAGGAAAATCTTTGTAGGAATAGATGCTGGATTCTAAATACTAAGGCTACTAATAGGTACAAACAATGATATCAAGATGTAATTGGAGTGAACAAGAACAAATTATTCAGCCATTGAGGTGAATGGAGAGATTTATAGGTAATCCTTGACCTTCAACTAAAGTTGTGATGGACTCAAAAAAGCTACTTATGGCCCACATTCAAAGTTTTGATGCTTCTCTTCTCGTGGTCATGTGACTGCATTTTGGGAACTTGGCAACTGGCCCACATTTCTTACTCATTGCAGCCTCCAATGGTCATGTGACTGCAATTTGCAACATTTTTGTTAGAAACTGGTGCTCACGTCCACTTTCTGGCAAAAAAAAAAATATGTTCCATAATTAACCATGAGTT
Source organism: Masticophis lateralis (assembly GCA_030761175.1). NCBI lineage: Eukaryota > Metazoa > Chordata > Lepidosauria > Squamata > Colubridae > Masticophis > Masticophis lateralis. Next base: position 23,665,671 of record JAUDYJ010000003.1, read on the forward strand.
TGCTTAATGACTGTTGTATTTATTTTATGACCACAACATTTGTTTTACAGCAATGAACATTGCAAACAAGTTCATAAAATTGGGCACCATTATGTGATGAGCTGCTTAACAACTATCATGACTTACAACCAAAATGGTAGGCTCAATTACGGTCAAGGACTACCTGTCAGGGGTATAAAAGGTGCTTGACCCAGAAGCTTTGAATTAGTCTTGGATGCTATGAACAGATTCTGTCTGTATATGAAGAATCATATAATCACTGCATATTTCAAAAGGTTAAGTTGAAACTTCAGCTATTGGTTTATCTCAATGGTTCTCAAGCTCAGTGGTCTGCGGACCCTTGGGAGGGCTGAAATATCATCACAGGGGGTCCACAAAGGCTTGACGAAATATTATGATTTAAATCATGTTAAGTCTTGGCCGTGGTCATGACCACAAAAGGTATTTAAAGAGGATCCATGGTGAAGGAAAGGTTGGGAACCACTGGTTTATCTCAAACGATCTAAGCCCCAGAGCTCACTGTAACAGCATTGCTGAAAAGGCATTAAGAATTGTTAACCTAATCTTGAGAAGCTTCTTCTCCAGTAAATTGTACTACTAACAAGGGCATACAAAACCTTTGCTAGACCAATTCTTGAATACAACTCATCCGCCTAGAATCCACACTGTATATCGAGCATTAATATGATTGAGCGGGTCTAGAGGTATTTCACGAGAGGAGTACTCCACTCCTCTACTCATAATAGAATCCCTTATGCCACCAGACTTGAAATTCTGGGCTTGGACAATCTGGAACGGCATTGCATGCAGTCCAATCTAAGCATAGTACATAAAATTATCTGCTACAATGTCTTGCCTGTCAATGACTTCTTCAGCTTGAACCACAATAATACACAGGCAAACTATCAGTACAAACTCAAGGTAAACCGCTCCAAACTCGATTGCAGAAAATGCAACTTCAGCAACAGAGTGCTCAACACCTGGAATGCTCTACCCGACTCCATTGTTACAGCTTCAAACCCTCACAGCTTCAATCTCAAACTGTCTACTGTGGACCTCACCCCATTCCTAAGAGGTCCATAAAGGAGGCATACATAAGTGTACCAGTGTGTTTACCTTCCCTGTCCTACTGTTCCCATTTATCTGTACTTACTTCTTTTGTTTATGTTTATGTTTATACCTATACCTGCTATCTTGTATATGTTTGACAAATAAATATAAATAAATAAAGACTCCTGGCTCCCCCAAGACCCTCTCAGGCATCCATGAAATCCAAATTCAATATTTTCCAGCTATTGAAAATATTTGGAAAAAAAATTAAAATAATGTCAGACTTTTCATCATTTTATTTGTTAATAAATGTATTCACTTATTCAAATATAGGTTTCAATGTAAAATATTTATCTTAATACTTAATGACTAATGAGTTTAATATTGATATTTGTAGAGCAGAACTGGGGCGATGGCTCGCGTACCATCAGAGAGGGCGCTGTGTGCCACCTCTGGCATCCGTGCCATAGGTTCATCATCATGGTCTTAGACTCTTTAGCCTTACCTCTCTGTGGTTTAGATAGGAACCTTTTCAATCCTGTTTTTATATATATACTTATATATGCTGGGCAATGTTGCAATTTTCTATATGCAAAAAGTACATTCGATAATTGAACTTGTCCATAAAGAGGGAGGGAAAATAATGAATTGAAAACATTTTTGTGGGTGGAAAGGAATTGGGCCTTCTGAGTGCTTCTATTTGTTCTCTAAATATTACATCATGTTTAGTTTAGTTTTAGCTATTTTATTGTATTTATTCTGTACTCTGTCCTTTATTTTGTCTCCTGCCCATTTTGGGGACAGTGGCAGTTCTTTGTTGAAATTGCTTTAACTCTTCCTGAGCTGCCAACTGGGACAGGCTTGACCAAAGCATAAATAACACTGCCATCCCATTGCATACTTTCCTGGGAGTAAACCCCACTAAACAAAATATAAATAATTTCTAAGTAAACAGACATAGATCATGTGGTAAAACATAAATATATGTTAGATCATTTCCTCATTAATTTTGGATTCTCAATTCCAGGAAATGGATAACTGGCAGTCTTATGGCTTTGTCGAACCTTTGATTTAATTTTAAAAATTCTTTGAAAAAGATTAGTTCAGAACTGTATCAAGATTATTTTGTTCCATTAGCTGTAGCTATATGGCTAATGAGAGAGAGAGAGAGAGAGAGAGAGAGAGAGAGAGAATATGAGAAGAGAAAAGAAAAGGAGAGAGAGAGGGAAATACCAGAAAGCGACAGAATCTGAAACAGAAAAGAGATAATATCCAAAAGGAATACGTAGGATCTTTAACATAAAAATTGTTCTCCACCCATACTGTAAATAGATGATCTGGGATTCTGTGAATCCCACAATCTTCCTTTCCTTTTTCCTTGCAATTCAGAGCTTCCTCTGTCCATATCATAAAACACCAGGGATGGTTTCTCACTATTTTTTAGTTAGAATTTGAACCCTCAGTAAAATTGCATAGGACCAAGATAGACACACAAGTCACCCACAGACACACTCTCATGTACATCTACATGTTTAGACTAAACTTACCTCAAAATGCTAAAGAAAACTTACAGATCATACATGTGGACAAATACACAAACACATATTGATGTGTAGATATACAAGATATGCAAACAAAATGCCTAAATAATCCCCAAGATGGGGCTTCCAATTAAATGAAGTAATGAGACATGATTTTGCCAGTGGGCCTTTTGGAATCCAGGGTAATATGGAGCCCATCCAGTTATTGGTTTGTTGTTGTCACGGGGTTGGGGTGGGGGCTGGCATTTGTATTGGGCTTTTATTTCTGTAAATTGCCCAGAATCTCATGAATGAGTTAGACAGCCATATAAATGTTCTTTAAAAATAAAAAATCAAATCAAAAATAATAAATATGGAGTCTATCATATTATTGAGGAGAAAAATATATATTTCCATCTGTGTAGTGTATATGTTTTCCAATAATTAGAGTATTCTGGCACCATATTTCTATGGTCCTCCTGTTACTCTTTCCAAGACCACTAGATACTTCTTCAAGTTCATCTTGATGGTCCAGAACCATCCTCCAGACTAGCTCTTTCCAAGACCTTTTCTCACGTGTTTTATTGTGAAACATCCCTTTCATGATCTGATCACATATTCTACTCAACCACCGGCAGCTCTTTTCTCTTTCTGCTTTTTGTATGACATTTATATAGGATTCCATAATCCACCTTGAGTGTCCTTCCTTAACCACCAGAAATAGGTGCATGTCTCATTTGCTGCAGTTCCAGAAAGAGGCTAAAACTTTTATTTCAACTTGCTTTTGGTTCTAACTGTCTGACTGTGGACAGAAATCTTTTAGATTTGGGTTCTAACTTTGTTTTCTTATTGTTATTTTTGTTTTGACATTGATGATGATGATGATAATGGTGATCGGCTTATGGTTTGTTGATATTACACAGAGTCTAGAGTTGTTTGGAGTCAGAGCTGGTTAAAAATACCACAAAATAAGTAAACATAAATAATTAAAAATCACATTGAAAGTCACTTTTACTGTGTCTGGATATAAATGTAGTAAAGAATCAAAGATGAAATTAATAATATTCTAAGAAAACTAAAGAGTCTTACAGAACAATAGTGTTATATGGAATAAATAGGATGGTGTGGGAATCAAAAGCAGATCATTCTATCAAAATATTTTGTGCTGGCAGTTTAAATTGTTCCTGCATAGTTAACAGTGGAAATATACCTTTTTTTTCCTCCTATACATGAGTCCCACATTAATAATAGTACTTGAGTGTGTCAGGCCATACTGACTACAGTAGTCAACCAGCTTCTAATAGGACCATGGGGATGTTCTTAACATTTTCGAAGCATTAAAATATGCCCTAAGTAACAATGAAAAAGCTCTGCTTTCAACCAATAAAAATTCTGTTAGTTTAGATTAGAATCTGTGCTCAAAAACCACCACCTAGGGCTTCTTAATTCATAAAAAAATGTTTTGGCCATTTAAATAAAAGCTTTAAAAGCTTCCCAACTAATACAAGAACAAAAAAGCTACCCTCTTCAACATCCCTTTCAATTAAGACCTCTTCCAGCCCGAAGTCATGCAGATAAGTACAAATTATATTGCTTCCCTTCCTGTGCATTTTCCTTTGTTTACACGCATAAAAATAAAAACTACCCCTTTAATCATTTTGAAGGCACTCCCACCATATTCACTTAGCAGGATTAAGCAACATCTTTGGCATTCTTCGTTGTTTTGCTTCATTTCTGTTTTTGCAGTCTACCTTGTCAGGCAATAAGTCTAACAAATGCACTGTTACAATGATGCCTTGGCCGCAGGAGAAAAACGATTGTCAAAAAGGGTGTTAATACTTCTTAAATATGAGGCTTCCATTAAGATTACAACAAAATCTAAGAACACACAAACAGCTCACATACACATTAAGCCTCCACAAGCTACTTTAAATCAATTATGGAGGCTGGCATTCGACATCTATTACATTAGCACACTTGTGGTTTTAATCCCTGGTGCCGCATAACGGGGTGAGCTCAATGGTGGGATTCAGCCAGTTCACACCACTTCGGGAGAACCGGTTGTTACCTTTCTGAACAGTTTGGCAAATTGGTTGCTGTAAGAAATCATTAGGGCAGAGAACCAGTTGTTAAATTACTTGAATCCCACCACTGGATGAACTCTCGTTACTTGTCCCAGCTTCTGCCAACCTAGCAGTTCGAAAGCACATAAGAAATGCAAGTAGAAAAATAGGGACCACCTTTGCTGGGAAGGTAACAGTGTTCCGTGTGCCTTTGGTGTTTAGTTATGCTGCCCACATGACCACAGAGATGTCTTCGGAGAGCGCTGGCTCTTTGGCTTTGAAACAGAGATGAGCACTGCTCCTTAGAGTCGGGAATGACTAGTACACATGTACAGTCGTGCTGAATCTGACCGGACACTAGTAAGATCTCACATTAAGAATTACCTAGTGGTGATAAAAGCAGCAAAATGTGCTCATTTTGCTGCTCTTATTGCATCATCAGATAATCGCCCAGCCGCCTTGTTTAGGGTGACCCACTCCCTGCTCCACCAGGAAGCGCGGGAGGACCCCTTGGAGGGAAGAGTTGAGGATTTTGTTCAGTATCTGCATGACAAAATCACTCAGATTCAGGAAGATCTGGACTCCGACTGGGTAGATCCAGCGGGGATGACGGGGACAGGTCCTGAGAATGTTATCTGGGATGAGTTTGATCCTGTGACCCCTGAGGATGTGGATAGGATACTGGGTATAGTGAACGCGACCACATATTTGTTGGACCTGTGCCCCTCCTGGTTAGTGCTGGCTTCCCGGGAGGTGACATGAGGCTGGCTCCAGGGGATTATAAGGGCTTCATTGGGTGAGGGTGTCTTTCCCGCTGCCTTGAAAGAGGCGGTGGTGAGGCCTCTCCTCAAGAAGCCATCCCTGGACCCGGCAGTATTGGCTAATTATTGTCCAGTCTCCAACCTTCGCTTTGTGGCAAAGATTGTTGAGAGTGTGGTTGCACGCCAGCTCCCCCAGCATCTGGAGGAAATGACGTATCTGGATCCATTCCAGTCGGGCTTCAGGCCTGGGTACAGCACTGAAATGGCATTGGTCGCATTGGTTGATGATCTCTGGAGGGCTCGGGACAAGGTGCTCCTCTGTCCTGGTCCTGTTAGATCTCTCAGCGGCTTTTGATACCATTGACCATGGTATCATGCTGCACCGGTTGGTAGAGTTGGGGGTGGGAGGCACTGTACTACGGTGGTTCTCCTCCTTCCTGGTTGCAGTTTGTGTTGACAGGGAGGCAGAGGTCGACCCCGAGGCCCCTTATATGAGGGGTGGCACAGGGATCAGTCCTCTCGCCCTTTTGTTCAACATTTATGTAAAGCCACTGGGCGAGATCATCCGTGGTTTTGGGGTGGAATACCACCAGTACGCTAATGACACCCAGCTGTACATCTCCACCCCAAACCACCCCAACGATGCCCTTGAAATGATGTCCCGGTGCCTGGAGGCCGTACGGATCTGGATGGGGAGAAACAGGCTCAGGCTCAACCCATCCAAGACTGAGTGGCTGTGGTTTCTGATGTCCTGATATAGTCAGCTGATGCCATCGCTGACTATTGGGGGTGAATCACTGGCCCCCACAGAAAGGGCTCGCAACTTGGGCATCATCCTGGATTCACGGCTGTCTTTAGAAGAGCACTTGACGGCCGTGACCTGGAGGATTTTTCATCAGCTTTGCCTGATTCACCAGTTGTGTCCTTTTCTAGATTGGGACTCTTTACACACAGTCACTCATGCCCTCATCACCTCCCGTCTGGACTATTGTAATGCTCTCTACATGGGGCTCCCCTTGAGGAGCACTCGGATGCTCCAACTGGCACAGAGTGCGGCCGCACGGGTGGTTATGGGAGTGACGTGGTGCTCCCATGTAACACCTCTCCTGCGTGAGCTACACTGGCTCCCGGTGGTCTTCCGAGTGCGCTTCAAGGTTCTGGTTATCACCTTTAAAGCGCTCCAAGGGTTAGGACCTGGTTATTTACGGGACCGCCTACTACCACCAATAGCCTCCCACTGGCCTGTACGCTCCCATAGAGAGGTGCTCCTCCGGGTGCCGTCGGCCAAACAATGTCAGCTGGTGGCCCCCAGGGAGAGAGCCTTCTCGGTGGGAGCACCTACAATCTGGAACGAGCTCCCCCTGGGGATACGGCGGATCCCGGAACTATGCACCTTCCGTTGCGCGCTCAAGACTCACTTATTCCAACAACCCAAGGACCTAAGTTCTTTTCCCCCTTTTAATTGCGAATTTTAATTGGTTTTAAATTATTGGGTTTTTAAATTGTCAGACAAATTATTTAATCTGCTTTATTCTATTTTAAATTTTTGTATTTATATGTTTTATTTATGGCTGTACACCGCCCTGAGTCCCTCGGGAGTAGGGCGGTTTATAAATCCAATAAAATAAATAAATAAATAAATAAATAAAAATACAGGGGGAACCTTTACCTTTACCTTTTTATTTGAGGCACTGTTGTAGTTACACAAACACTTTTATATTGTCTGTCTGGAAGGGGAGCATGTGAAAGCCACATATCCACCTATATGAACTTCCCTGTTGGGATTCCCCTACAGCAAAGAATAAAAACCAACTAAACAGTATATAACCTAGTTAGCTATGACTTTGGCCTTGGGCCTACATGCATTTTCATTTCACCACTTTATTCCCACATTACTCTAAATCAATAGCAGAAGAAACATAACTTGCTTGAGGAAAAAAATAACTGGAAAAGCAAGCAAGCAAACAGGGCAACTGCAAGCCAGAAAACACTTGTTCTATCATAGCATGTGGCACAATCAGGAAGTTTCAGGTTAAGGCCATTCAAGGTAAGATGAAAGCCAAAAACTTTTGTTCCAAGCAAAGAATAAAACGGCACATTTTGTGTTTTGTGTTTGGAACAGTTGAAATGCCTGTTTTTGAGCAAAAAAAAAAAAAAAAAAAAAAAAAAGAGATTGGTTTTGAATTATTTTTTATATCCATTGTATTTTTCCTAAAAGCACCCTCTTTAGTATAAAAATTGGGGTGGGTTTCACTTACCTTTGCTACCAGTTCACTCACATGCGTGTGACTTCTGAACGTATTTGATAATGTCCGGGCAGATGGGCGGAGCCTCCAGCCCCTGCTGCTACCAGTTTGCCTGAACCGGGGCAAACTGGTAGCAACTCACCACTGCTAAAAATATGTTGTATAATTCCATGATGATTTTCAACTACAGGTAATCCTTGTTTAACAATGCTAATTGGGACCAAAGACTTCATTGTTAAATTATGCAATCATAAGTTGAAAAACACAGGACTATGCTGCTTAATGATAGCAGTTCCAACAGTCCAGGTTGCTATTGTTAAGTGATGACATCGACTTTGCTTGCGGGAAGCCAGCAGGTATGGTTGCAAATTGAAATTAAGCAACTGTGGGATGTTGCAATGTCATCACTGTTTTCTGGGCACCAAGCATCCGGATCGTGAACTCATGACTGCAACAATCACAAGTATGAGGTCTGATCATAACTACCCATTCACTGGGTTCCATCATGGTTTTGAATGGTAATGACTGAGTGGTCATTAAACAGGGACCACCTGTATAATATTTTTAATAGTTAGCTGAATCTACAAACTTCTTTTTGAAAGACCCTCATATGTTGTTGAATAGATGCACAATAATATTGGTTTTTTTAAAAAAATGATAGTTTAACATACACATACATATTCCAAATAGTTTCCAGTTCACAATGAAACATTTCTTTTACTTATTCTACGTCCCCCATATTCTTCAATATATAATTTAGGGCAACCTAAGAGCTACTTCTAGATAGCTAGTATAATTTGACTAGTTTGTAAACACATTTTAAATCCTTTCATGGTAAAGGATTTCTAAAGCACTTAGTCCTGTCAGTTTATTTCAAGATGTCAGCAGACATTTTAATTTAAATGCCACATTATTTTTTAGTATAAGATACTTCGTGCCTCAAATCAGATCAAATCAAATCATTATATGTCAACATATGTCAAACAGATTTTTAAAAAATAACAATTTAATCCTATTTAATCAATCTAAGCCATATATTTTATCCCAAAGGTGCTTTTTCAAGAGGCAACTGGACTTTCCGGTTTTTCTTTGAAGATATTTGCTTCTCATCCAAGAAGCTTCTTCAGTCCAGTTGCCTTTTGAAAAAGCACCTTTGGGACAACCATGTCCTGGATGACTGAGAATCTCCGTAGATGACATATATTTTACTTTCCATACTCCATCCAAATTCTCTAACAAAGGGATTATATTGCTTTTTTCAAATTTAGAGTCCTCACAATGTAAGATTAAAATCAAAATTAGCATCCTAATACTCACCGTACCTCTCTAATATAGTAATACAATGATAGCAAGGGGAACATCTGTATTTCCCAAGATGGGTTCAAACATTCTGCAATTTATTAGAAATACAAGATATGACAAACTTTACTATAGTTGGTGACGGTATCAAAGAGGGAGGGACAGGAAAGATACACAGAAAGAAAATGCAGCAAATATCCAGGCACATATAGATATGTGTAAGTAACATATCTATATGTTGTAAATAAATGTAAGTAATTATAAAATAACATAAAAATTATAAATATAAAACTTAGAAACTGGGAGACCATGAGTTCTAGTTCTTCCTTAAGCAGGAAGGCTAGCTGTGGTGGCTCAGTCACTCTCTTTCAGCCCAGTTCATCTTACAGGGTTGTTATTGTAGGGAAAATAGACCCAGGAAGAAGGGTCATTATGTATGTTCTCTGCCTTGAGTTAACATCTAGAGTTAAAAGGGAGGGTTAAAAATCTTAGAAATGAAAAAGATAAATCAACATCTACACATAACTCTTGACCCTCTTGTAGCAAAACAGGTGCAAGAATATTCCTCTCTATCTGTTAAGGGGGATTCTCAGTCATCCAGGTTCTCCCAAAGGTGCTGTCTTCAAAAGAGTGGCCTTTTGAATGCAGATGGACCATTGAATCTTGTCTTGGTGCATTTATTCTCCTATATTTGCAATATATTCGTGAAATGGTTGTTTTTTTTCTCCAACGTACAGATCTGCAAATATCTCACTGCACTGTACTGTGTATATTATGTCTTTTGAAGACAGCACATTCTGGACAGAAAGGACCACTGGTTTGAAAGAGGGGTTAAAGAGGCCATCTACGTTAAAATCAAATAGCCCTTTCTCAAGAGAGGGGGAGGGATATGACACCACCTATCTCCTGTTTATAACACAGTCCTTTCAGCAGTTCCAAGAAGGTTCCACACCCATTTGCACTATCTGGGTGACTCTGTGGACAATGCTAAGCCTCAGAGAGAGTGCTAATGACCAGATGACTGCAAGGAATATAAATACTTCTATTCTTCACAGTCAAGACCGAAGAAGCTTCTTGGATGAGAAGCGAAACGTCTTCAAGAGAAAAAAGCACCTTTGGGATTTCTCTCTACCCATCAGATGTTTGCCAATATTCTGTTCTTGTTTATAGTCAAAACTCTTGTTAAGAAATGATAATTTCCTAACTTGTTGGGTTGGCAATATATAAACCCTCAATATAGCTTTAAGACTGTATTGCTGTATTGCATCATATTGTGTCCTGATTGGTTAGTTCTGTAACCAATGTCCTTAAGAGGGAGCTTGAAACATGGTTTGTTTCTCTTTGCTGATCATTATTGCTCTGTGCTGATCTTCACTGCTCTTTGCTGTGTTTGCTACTGTTTGCAACTGTTTATTGTGTATGACTACGACAACTGATAAGAAGACTTTTTTATTGGAATATCCCTGGACTATTGTTTTACTATCTGCTGCTTTATCTGTGTATGACCTGGACTGTTTATTGGACTGTGCCTTACTACTATTTCCTAAAAGTAAACACAACTAAGTGTATCTGTGTGTTGGCTGTGATTATTCGCAACTGCTCTCAATCGCTTTCATGTGCACACCCTTGCTACTCAAGGGTTGCTCTGTGAATTCCTTAACAACTCTATTTCAACAAACAGAACAGCTAAGAACAATGCAGCAGAATATTTCTGCAGGATACTGTTAAACATACTTCCAGCAACTTTATTTATTTATTTAAATTTATACCCCTTGTACTTTTAAATGAGGTTGCTACAAGAGAAACAATGTATTTCATGAAGGCTGAACCTAGGAAAGTCCACTTAGCATCCACATTATAGTCATCATTTTTTTAAAAAAATCCTTTGAAGTAAACTTTCAAAGCTAGGTGGGGTTTTTCCCCTCCCATCAAATTGAATGAAAACAATAGGGGGTGGGGGTGGGGGGAAACCTGAAGTGAAACTTTCAGCATTTCATTGTAGAGTTAGACAGGATGGAGGGAAAAGCTGGTTATTCTTTTTTGTAGATTTCCGGACAATGACAGCAAGGCCTGTTTAATATAGATTTCAGAGTGAGTTCCCCAGCCAATTTTTGCAATCAAGGCTACAGCATATTTGCCATGGGGAACAGATTTTCTAAAATACTGTGTTTCTCAGCTGGATGCTTCTGTAGCTCCTATAAACACTAGATGAGCAATTTCATATGCTTCAACAAAGGCTGAGCCAAAGTCATTCTGCTACCACCCAGTTTTCCCAATTTATTTATTTCCTTCTTCGGGAATTTTTCTTAATTCACTCATCTCCGATAATAGCCATGGATTGCTGCTGGTCTCAGTCACGAAACAGATCCAATTCTACATGGCTTTTTTGAGTTTGATGTGTTCAGCTAGGTGTGATACTACCAGCTAGAGGGGTTACTGATAATCTTCTGATAGTCACATAGGGTACTCCTAGGGTAGCTGTAAAGAAGTAGTTGTTTTAATGTTTTCCATGCATATATTTTACCTGAACACAAATCTAGCTTTTAAGTAATCAAAGGAGAACCAGCAAAGGAGTAATCTATGATGCAGAACTCTCCAATCTGGAAATTTCTAGTTGTTTTGGGAGTCTACTTACAACAGGGGTGAGGAACGATGACTCTTTTATGACTTGTGGACTTCAACTCCCAGAATTCCTGAGCCAGTCATGCTGGCTCAGGAATTCTGGGAATGAAGTCCACAAGGCATAAATTGGCCATTGTTCCCAACCCCTGATCTACAAGATATGAGGTTGGAAAATACTTGGATTCAACATAAGACAAGTCAGCAACATTTTGAGATAAATTGTTCAATTTTGCAATTGTGTGCAATTCCACTGGGATAAAAACAAATTAAAAAGATTATTCACTAAATATTAAAGATGCCTGTTATTTTATATGAGGATTTCCAACTTGCCTGATGAAAAATACTGAAATGTTGTTTTTTAAAAAACTACATTTAATTTAGAATTTCAGGGATGTCATGGCAATTATGGACATCATATGTCTTCAGCAGTAGGTAGAGTGGGAAAAAATAAAATAAATTTCCCATACAGAAATGTTTTATATGTATAAACACACATGCCCCCTTCCTAGATACAGGAATTAATTACTGCTTTTTTTAGAGTTCTTAAACATTTTAAGAGCACAAAGCAACAAACGAAAAATAATTTGTTTAAAAAGATGAGGAACACATGTGAGGATTTCACAAGAATATAAAATGAAACAGGTTTTAAGAAACCTTCCTTATTATAACTTATTATAAACGTGAATGAGAAATATAAACTTGCATATTATCAAAATCCATAGTGATATTTATTGAAAGAAACTCTTTTAACATTCCGTTTTGTATATTATTTGATTTTGATTATGAGTAATGAAGAAAATTCACTTTCCCTACAGTACCTTTTAATTTGTTTATTCCTGTTTATTTATATTGTGTATATTTCATGTATTATTGATTGCCAAGAAGTTAAAACCAGTGATCATAAAAATAATTTGAATACATGGATAAATAAATATTTTAAAACTGATAGATTTTCATCCAAAAATCTTCTAATGATATCCTTTTTGGTTCAAATAATACTTGATTAGAGATATGCCAACGCTTCCTTTTGATTTCCATTAGGAGGGGGAAAAATGGAATCAGAGACTGTCTTCCTGAATAAATGCACTATAAATCATGGGAAGTAGAAACTGTAGTTCTTTAAACATTTGTTTTGTTCTTCTATTCACTCTGGCCAAGTTTTCCTATCCAACATTGTTTGCCTAATTTCTTTTTCAAATAATGGGCAGACAGGAATTTGAATATATAATTTCACAAGATAGGCAAATTTTTGGAGAGCATCTTCACTCTCATTTAGGTTTCTTGTTTGTTTATAAATACCCCTAATACATGTTTTTTTAAGACACCTTTTACCAAAATCTGTGCTTTCTCTTTGCATCTTTCTCCAATGTGGCTTTATTGAATTTCTGCAGCATAGGTTTTGTTTAATGTAATTTTCCTTTAAAATATATATTTTATAACTTTCCCAAGCCTCAGTGTTTCTTAACAGAATATGTCAGATAGAAATAAAGTACAGCCATGGCTGCCATCTGTATATTGGCTGGGTTTACTTTGGCAGATCATGGAAAAGGGATTTAAAAGCAATTCATTGTGGCTTTCTTTGGCATTCTTAGAGGGAAACACCAGTTTCCCAACTTAAATTGATTAACAGTGAATGATGCCATGCTTTGTGTATGATAGTTATCTTACCATGGGGATGATGATTTAAAGAATGGAAGAGTGAGACTTCCAATTCTATTATTCTACTATTACCAACTACTTATCCTACACTGATCTTTGTCATATTCTAAAACTGAAACATATTGTTAAATACTTTGGAAATCAGGATACTTTGCTATGATTTAACCCAATTGAAATAAAAAAACTAAACCGGATTAAATTTAAAGCAACCTGGCTCAACCAGTTTACCGATTAAGGTTTATTTTATTAGGATTTGAAGATTTATATTTCTACCCCAGGCCCCTTGAGTGATGCCATGAATGTCCTATCCCAGTGTTTAGGGCAGTGATAGCTAACCTTTTTGTCACCAAGTGCCAAAAGCAGGGGGAGTGTGGGGAGGTCACACGCACGTGTGCCCACACCCATAATTCAATGCACCCCGCCCCCCGTGCTCCCCCCGCTTTTGGCACACGATGGCATGGTGGATTCAGTAGACCTGTTTTTTGACCTCCCGAGGCTCCAGAGGCTTTCTTGGAGCCTGGGGAGGGCAAAAACGGCCTTCCCCAGCCCGCTCCGGAGGCCCTCTGAAGACTGGAAACAGCCTGTTTCCTGACTTCCGGTGGGCCCAGAAGCCCAGAAAATTAGCTGGTGGGCACATGCATGTGCACTGCAGCTGAGCTAGGGCAATGCTCATGTGCCCACAGATATGGCTCCGCATGCCACCTGTGGCACGTGTGCCATAGGTTTGCCACCACAGGTCTAGGGGCTGTTGGGGAATGGATGGGGCGAAACAGACTCCAATTCAACACTTGCAAGATGTAGTGGCTGTGAGTATTGGGACCCCTAGGAAACAAGGATTTTCCATCTTTGGTTTTGAATGGGGTGCACGGCCCCAGACAGACCTGGTGTGCAATCTGGGAGTCCTTAAGAAGTAGGTGGCAACTGTGGCCAGGAGAGCCTTTGTTTGCACATGTTCAGGTAGTATGCTAGTTGCACCCATACCTGGGCTGGGAGACCTGCTCTCAGTAACTCATGCTCTTGTAATCTCCAGATTAGACTAATGTAACTCTACATGGGGCTGCCTTTAAAGACCATTCACCAACTTTAACTGATGCAGAATGCAGCCATAACTTATGCTAGATATAAGGTACACATAACACTACTCCTGCATGAGCTGCAGTGGTTACCAGTGTGTTTCTGGATGCAATTCAATTCAGCATCAATTCTGGATGCTGGTGGTTACCTATAAAGCCCTCCATAGCTTGGGGCCAGGAACTGCTTTCCCATTCGCAGAGTTTCTACCCTTCAATTTGTCTGTGAAGATTTTCAGTCGTCCAGGTCATGGTTGCTCCAAAGGTACTTTTTCAAGAGGCAACTGGACTTTCTGGTTTTTCTTTGAAGAGGTTTTCAGGGCTGAAGAAGCTTCTTCAATGAGAAAGGAAATGTCTTCAGAGAAAAACCAGAAAGTCCCGTTGCCGCTTGAAAAAGTACCTTTGGGATACCCTTCCTGTTAGATGGGTGTGTTGCAGATTCCATCAGCCATGGCTGGTGGGGACTAGAAGGCAAGCTGTCAAGGCTCCAACTAATGATCCCAAGCAAAGTTGACACAAGTTTTTTCTGCAGCAGCCCTTGCTCTGTGGAACATCCACCTTTGAGAGATTAGATTGGCCCTAAATCTACTAGCCTTCCATAAAGCTTTAAAGATCAGGCTATGCTCCTGATTCTGGGTGCTAAATATGCCAAGGGGTCTGCTTCCTGGCTATGCTGTTAACTATGCTATGCTGTTAACTATGCTGATGTCTTGAGTTGTATGTACCAGAATTAGATGATTTAATGTTTTTTAAATTTTTTTTATTATTTTAATATTAAAATAAAATTATTTTAATTTTAATTTTATTTTTTTTTAAAGGGATGTGGTGGCTCAGTGGCTAAGACACTGAGCTTGTCGATCGAAAGGTCAGCAGTTCAGCAGTTCGAATCCCTAGTGCCACATAATGGGGTTTGCTCCCATTACTTGTCCCAGCTTCTGCCAACCTAGCAGTTCAAAAGCACGTAAAAAATGCAAGTAGAAAAAATAGGGACCACCTTTGGTGGCAAGGTAACAGTGTTCTGTGCGCCTTTGGCATTTAGTTATGCCAGCCACATGACCACGGAGATGTCTTCGGACAGCGCAAGCTCTTTGGCTTTGAAACGGAAATGAGCACCGTCCCCTACAGTCAGAAATGATTAGCACATATGTGCGAGGAGAGTATTTACCTTTACCTATTGTTTTGAAATGTTTTTAAGATTTTAACTGTAATATATCTTTTTCAATTGTGAGCTGCTCAGAAATGAAACAAGCAAACAAATGTTTATTATTATATATAGAATGGTAGGGTATGGATACATATCTAACAGCTGTTTTTGTTAAATAACCTACAACTTCTCTCCAAGATCTTTCTGGAGAGTATTTATGGCTATTATTTTTACAGTAAAAAAATTGCAACAGTATATTCATTAAATCTATGTGTAAAATGTAAAGGGATAGAATTAGAACAGGAGACTGGATAGAATAATTTGAAATGACTTTTCTCAGATGGTTTAATATATTTTCCTTTTAAGCACCTGAAATGGGGCTCCAGAAACATTGCATTGAAATTGAATACACGGGTAATGGGACTAGATAAATACAATTCTGTAGGACTAACTGATTCAGATGGCAGAAGATGTAATTTTATACACTGGGAAAAGGGGGAAATATAATATACAATCCATCTCTCATGTCTGAATTTTCATATATCGTGGATCTTAAGAGTAAGGAACAAAAGTGTAGGTGTGGCAGGGGAAGGATACTGCAAAATCCCCATTCCCACCCCACTTCTGTATATTGGCTGGGTTTACAATTCGGAGATGGGTCTCAGAAATGATAGAAGAAAACATTGATTTCTTTTGGGAATTCTCCTGGGAATTCTGAAAAGGCCATATGTGAAAAAAAAAAGAGGTATCTAATAATACACATTAAAACAGCAGCCAGACTAACCTACGCCCAGTATTGGAAAGAGAGAAAGCTACCACTGGAAGAACATGTAATCAAAAAAATATTGGAATGTGCCGAGATGAATCAGTTAACATACAAGACAAATGAAAGAGAGATTTCGGAATATTACACAGTGTGGGAGATGTGGTATAAGTGAATGGAAGTAGGAAGCAAAAGGCAAATAAGAGGGAGTAGATGGCAGAAGATGTAATTTTATACACTGGGAAAAGAGGGAAATAAATATACAATCCATCTCTCACGCCTGAATTTTCATATATCGTGGATCTTAAGAGCAAGGAACAAAAGTGTAGGTGTGGCAGGGGAAGGATACTGCAAAATCGCCATTCCCACCCCACTTCTGGGGAAAGGATATTGCAAAATCCCCATTCCCATCCCACTCTGGAGCCAGCCAGAGGTGGTATTTGCCAGTTTTCTGAACTGCTCAAAATTTCCGCTACCGGTTCTCCAGAACCTGTCAGAACCTGCTGGATTTCACCCCTGCATTGGATGTTGTATAAGGGTTAAAAACAGCAATATACAGTTTAAAACAGCAAGTAAAATGGACATATTGGGGAATAAAGCTAGGGCAATGTATAATAGACATTAATAACTGGCTCATGTCTCAACCTGGCCTACAGTTTGTAGAAACAGGCAGTTTCTCAGGGCTTCCTTGAAGGGCAATAAGGTTGCTGCTATGTGGATTGCAGGAAGGCAGGTGCATCCAGAGAGAAGACACTTGAAAATGTCATTAGACTTTCTCTCGGTGTTTTAGCTTGCTTGCTTGTTGGAAGTGAAATAGAATACTGTTGCTGTTGGCCTCATATATCCTCCCATTGCTCTAAAAATGTATTCCTTTTTCCAGCACCAGAGATTACCTTACTAACTTTGGCTGATCCTTAATTAGTGCAGCTGATTGGATCAGGTTAGTTCTTAGATAGAACACCATCAGCAAATTCCAGTATGACAAACTAGTTGGAAAGTCAACAAAAAATCCCATCAGAAGGAAATACAAAATCACATCAACAGTGCTGCTGGGAAAAAAAAAAAACCTATGTGAAGGTATCAATGAAATATCAATGAAAGGTTTAAGTTTGTCCTTAAAAAAGACAACAGATCATTGTGGATTTACAATTCTTTTTATTATCCTGTGTTGAATTATATCTATGGTAAGTCATCTGTATGCTGCAACGAAGCTAGGTTGTCGAAAGACCTCAACATTTAATAAAACACACCAGGTTAAAGTATTAGAAATGGCAAGTGTTAAACTGATTTCTATGCAAGGAGGAACTGAAATCTAGAGAGAAAATGTGCATAACAGATGTTTCAATATATAAAGCCATTTACTTATTGGTAAATGACTAAGAGAATAAACAAGGGTAGGAGTAACTATGCAGCTAATATGGTGGCAAATGTCCATATTTCATGGTTCCATTTTTTCATGGTTTTTATTTTCTCCATTTGAAAACCTTCAGAATGAATTCTCTACTACTAAATTAAAAAAAAAAGAACTTATCATTGTAAAACGAATGATTGAAACAATATTATTAATTACTATGAACCTCTGAGATTTTGATCAATTCATGGCAACAGGTACAGAGATGGATAGATAAGTAATAGTGGCTAATACACAGATTAGATTGCAAATTATTGCACTCTAATAGATTAGATTATTATTATTAATAATAATCTAAATGATTAGATTATTATAAGACAAAGCCTAAAATATTTGAAATTCAGCTCTTAAATCCAGTTCTTAAATCAGAGTTTTACTGAAAAAAGATTACAAGAAAAAAAAATCATCTGGGATATAATTTAAAAAAATGAGTATCTTCAAGAGCAAATAAAAATCATAAAAGCAAAAAGGGAGGGAGGGAGGGAGAGGGAAGGAGGGAGGGAGGGAGGGAGGGAGGGAGGGAGGAAGAATATTAATGGACTTGGAAATGTAAGATACCACAATTATTTGGCCTATTTATTGGACACCATTACATGGGAATTTTGTTTAATTATAAGCACATGAAGGTTGAAGATTATGATCTTTGTTAAAGTTAAATGCGGTTACTTTGTTAACCTTATTTAAGATAGTAACATTATTAGTTAATTCCAGGCAATTTCCATGAAGACAACTAGGGAAAAACAGTCTTTTCTAGCAATATGTGACTTTGCAAAGGATATTGTCCAGGCAGCTTTTTTCAAGGCAAAATTTCAGGATTCAGGGTATGAGTGTCAGGATACTGTCCCCGTTGTGACAGAATTTGTTCTAGCATAAATGTGACCTGTGCTGACGCCTTCATGGTCTTGGTGTAGGAACTCAAAAAGCATGCAGTCCCAAATATGCAGCACTAAGTTACACTATCTTCAGCACTTTACATCTGGAGTCCCTTTTAGGTGTGCAGGCAGAAATCCATGGTTTTATTTAACATTTTATTTAGCATATTATCTCAAGCTAGCTATAGTTAAAATTAATCTGCTGTGATGCCAATTGAAGATGCCATAGGGACAGATTTGTCAATAGTAGTATTTGCAGGAAGAACAATAGTGAGGGAAATCAGAAAAACATCAGCAACCTATAAGTGCTGGTACTTACCTATAAAGCCCTTCATGGCATGGGCCCAAGGTACTTGCAGGGTCACCTTCTACTGGCCTCCCACCGCCCTGTGCGCTCTCATAGAGCTGCCTTCCTCCGGGTGCCATCGGCTAGATGATGTCAGCTGATGACCCCCAGGATGAGGGCGTTCTCTGCGGCTGCACCGACCCTCCAAAATGGGTTACCCACCGAGCTCCAGACTGCTCCCGATCTCCACGCTTTCCATGCTGGCCTGAAGACATGGAATTTTTCACCAAATTCCCTGACTGATTATGGGGTTTTAACCTGGGGATTTTAATTTGCACTGTATTTTAGAATTTTACTATTGTTGTTGTTTTTATTATGTGAGCCGCCCCGAGTCCCAGGGGAGAAAGGCAGTATATAAATTTTAATAATAAAATAATAAATAAAATAAAACCTGAGATATTATGTTGCAAGCCTCACACTTTTTCTATATTGATTTGATTGATTGATTGATTGATTCGATTTATATACCGCCCTTCTCCTTGCGGACTCAGGGCGGTGAGTTATAATGTCACGTGCATGCTCCAAAGAGTTTGTCATTCTCTAATGCATCATTCTAATAAAAGCAGCAAGTTCCAACGGATACATAGAACAGAGAATAATAGAGTTCGAAGGGATCTTGAAAGTCTTCTAGTCCAACCCCTTGCTCGAGCAGAAGGCCCTATACTATTTTAGACAAATGATTGTCCAATCTCTATTTGAAAGCCTCCGGTGATAGACCACCCACAACTTCTGAAGGCAAGCCATTCCATTGGTTGATTGGTCTCAGTGTTAGGAAATTTCTCCTTAGTTCTAAGCTGCTTCTCTCCTTGGTTGGTTTCCAACCATTGTTTCTTGTTTCCCAATTGTTGTATTTGTAATTTGTATTTGTAATTTGTAATTGTAATTGTTGTAACAATTTGGAAACTGATTAGTTATATTGAAGACAAACCCTGGAAACTAAAATTATAATCTGAATGTACACATCAAAAATGTTCTTATTAACAAGCATCAGCTAAAGTTATTTGAAGACAGAATCCACTGAAGAATTGCATGTCCTTCAGTTTCCACCTGCCAAATTCAGTATTAGCTTAGAACAAGAGTGGACATTTTAGAACTTTAGATTCCAACAAAGCTCCAACTTCAATCTCAATTACAATATTTTATGCTTCCAAAGTCTTAATGAAAATTGAAGGAACTGTAAATGAGAAATGTCAGAAGAGGAGAATTATAAAAGACATGGTGGCACAATGGATAGAATGAAGTAGTGTAAACTAATTCAGCTCGCTGCCAAGAGTTGACATCCTTCCAAGGTTTGTAAATGAGGATCTAGATTGTTGGCTGCAATATAATGAACGCCATCACTGCTAAACAAATAATTCTCTCAACATTCTTGAACTATTTACTAAGTCTGCACTACTATTAATCTTTTCATCTTCTCATCATTCCCATCACCCATCTCCTCCCACTTATGACTGTAACCTTGTTGCTGGTATCCTTACAATTTATATTGATATGGTTGTCTGATTGCTTACTTGTAACCTCTGACTATCATTAAGTGTTGTACCTTATGATTCTTGATGACTGTATCTTTTATTTTATATAAACTTAGAGCATATGCACCAAGACAAATTCCTTGTGTGTCCAATTACACTTGGCCAATAAAGAATTCTATTCTGTTCTGTCCTGTCCTGTCCTGTCCTGTCCTGTCCTATCCTATCCTATCCTATCCTATCCTATCCTATCCTACTCTATTCTACTCTATTCTATATGCTGACTCTGTAAACCACTTAGAGAGTGCTCAAAACCACTATGAAGCAGTATGTAAGTCTAATTGCTATTGACATAACACACAATGTTATGAAGTATGTACTCTAGACAGATATGTAATTTGCCAGATTAAACCACTGGTGGCTGGGAAGTTCTGGGAGTTGAAGTCTACACATCTTAAAGTTGTCATGGTTGAAAAACACTGGATTAAACTGATCCATGAATACCTTTATGAATATATAAATGCTATTACTGCAATCTATTTCTATTTTAATACCAGTTTCTCATTGTCAGCAGATTGAGAGTGGTGATGAATTCCTTCCATCACTTTTATTTTAGCCGTGTGCCTTGGAATCTTTTGCCTATTTTTCCTAAATAATAAAGATGCTTGGAATGTAGTTCTGGACATCTCAGAAGGTGGCAGCATCTATCTGACCTTATCTGGGTTCATTGGCTAGAGTTAAGCCTGGACTGTATTTGGAGGGAACCCTTCCAGTGGATACCAGAAGTATAGACTGGGGCAGTGATGGGTTTCAACATTTTTTACTATCGGTTCTGTGAGTGTGGCTTGGTGGGCGTGGCATGGCTTGATGGGCATGGCTTGGTGGGCATGGCAAGGGAAGGATACTGTAAAATCTCCATTCCCAACCCACTCCAGGGGAAGGTTACTACAAAATCTCCATTTCCTCCTGATCAGCTGGGGCTTGGGTGGCAAAGAACAGATGTGGGCGGGACCAATCAGAATTTTTACTACCGGTTCTCCGAACTACTCAAAATTTCTGCTACCGGTTTTCCAGAACTGGTCGGAACCTACTGAAACCCACTTCTGGCCTGGGGTATGCAACGAAAAGAAAAGCCTGAACTTCATGGAGGAAAACAATGGAAAAACCTCAATAGCGCTGCCGTCGAAAAATTATGTGGATGTTGTCATGAAACCGCTACAGTTTGAACTCAATTCAAAGGAGACATCATTTTATACAGTCGTGGGCTGCAACCGGTTTAACAACTGGTTCGGTGAGTGTGAGCTTTGCATGCACAAGTGCCTAACACACTTGCGCACAGCATTCAAAATACAGCAATTTGAAGCTCAGCTGCTTACCTTCTAAGGCAGCCCCGGTAAGTAGAACAGCGGAGGTATGGAAATCAGCTGTGCCACGTGAATCAGCTGAGCCAGGGAGAAGGAAATATAGGAACGGATAGGGCGGGGCTGGGTGAGTGGGCCAGCTGATTATCGGAACTACTGGTTCACCCAAACCATTCCGAACCGGATGTAGCCCACCACTGATATTATACAAGCATCATATAGAACTTGGAATAATACATTTGAAAAGATCCTTGGAGGTCTTCTAATCCAACCTGCTCCTGCTCAAGCTGGACACTTTATGCCATTCTGGACAAATGGCTGTCCAGCCTCTTCTTGAAAATCTCCAACTCTGGGAGGGAAGCTGTTCCAATGATTAACTGTTCTCACTGTCAGGAAATTCTTCCTTAGTTCCAGGTTGGAACTCTCTCTGATAAACTTCCTCTCGTCAGAGGATCAGGGAGAACTGACTCATACAACATAGAATAATAGGGTTGGAAGGGACCTTGAAGGACTTCTATCTAACCTCCTGCCTCAAGCAGGAGGCCCTATACCAGTGATGGCAAACCTTTTCGGCACCGAGTGCCCAAACTGGAACATGGATGCGCTGTAGTGCCGGAAACCTGAAGAGCAGTTGGCCAGTTGCATGTGAGTGCTGGCCACCTGGTCTTCAGGTTTCTGGTGCTCTAGCATGTGCGAAGACCAATTGGCTGGTGTGCATGCACATGCTGAAAACCCAAAGACCAGGTGGCCGGTGTGCGCATGTGCACTGGCCAACTGGTCTTCAGGTTTCTGGCTCTCTGGCATCCATGAAAACCAGCTGGCTGGTGTGCATGCATGTGCCAGAAACCCAAAGACCAGCTGGCTGGCACACATGCATATGCCAGAAATCCAAAGATTAGGATTTCTGGTGCTCTGGTGTGGGCATGAAGAACAACTGTCTGGTGCGCATGTTCACACTGGAAACCAGAAGAGCAGCTGCTGATGGCACACATGCCCACAGAGAGGACTCTGCATGCCACTTTTGGCACACGGGCCATAGGGTCACTCTCACGGTCCTATACTATTCCGGACAAATGGCTGTCCATCAATTAAATAATGCTTTTGAATTGTAGTATTTTTTTAACAGCAAAATTTATTGATTATGCATGTGCCAACATACATAAACATTTGTTGCTAAATGATATCATGATTGTAAGACCCTTCCTCAACCCAAAACAAATAGGCAATGTTATATTTTTTGCCAATCAACAATGATTATAAACTGCTTGCTAACAAATTCCCATATTCTACTTCAGTCTGGCAATAGTATAGACCCTATGAAGCTCTTTTGGAGCAAGAGGCAAAAATGTGTTTTCAGTCTATTGTCATAAATTGAGAGTTTGGGACCACAAAAATGATAAAACTTGGATATCTGAATTGTTGAATCTTGAAACCTTTTAATAACGTTGACTGTCAACAATAAATGAACCTCAAGGCTCTTCGAAAACCATGTATTCCTCTTCAAATCACCTATAATTTTGCAAGATCTCCAATGTGTGAATTTTTCTCTCAGTTCTCCAAAGATCTCAAGAAACATCATACTAAAATATTGCAAGATCTCGCACAAGATCTTGTCATTCATTTGACAAGTCTCTGAGATTTGGCTATTCTATAAACTGCTCCATTTTTTAAAAAAAACCATTTGCCAATATTTTTAACTCAATTTGTATTGGTTGCCAGTTGTCCTCCAGGTGAGATTCAAGGTGCTGGTGATGACCTATAAAGTCCTACATGGCTTAGGTCCAGGATATTTGTCGGACCATCTGCAACCAGCAACAGCTCCCCATCACCCACTGCATTCTCACAGGGAGGGCCTACTCAGGGTGCCATCGGCTAGATAATGTTGACTGGTGACCCCTAGAGGCAGAGCTTTCTCTGTCGGTGCTCCCACCCTCTGGAACCAACTTCCTCTGGGGCTCCGGTTGGCCCCTGACCTCCGCACCTTCCGCCACGACTTAAAGCCTGGACTGGGGGGGGGGGGTTAACATGTATTTTAACACGCTTTTATTGGATATTTGTACATTTATGTATTATTATGTATATGTATATTTGTGTATTTGTGTACTTTAACATGCTTTTATTGGATATTTTATTGTTGTGAGCCGCCCTGAGTCCTGTGGCATATAAATAAAATAAAATAAATAAATAAATAAATTTCTTGTGGCTGCTATTAGTTTCTCTTCTGATGACAATTTCTCTAACACCTATATGGGTCTGTGATGTCAGTCCTTGATTTATAGAAACAAATATAGATGTTTAAGCCTAAATATATATATATATTTATCTATTAATGCCTTCACTTTAGCCAAGTGCTGAAAGTTTCATTTTTCCATTACATCTATATTCCCAGTGCATCAAAGCATGCAACTAAAAGCTAAGTGTAAAAATAAATAGAAAAATGGTGGCAAGCCAACTAGTGTATATAAAAAAGTGATCTTTCCTTAATAAGCCTCCTTGCTTAAATAAGACATAGTTGTAATACTTGAATCTGAATTTTGTCTGCCTTTTTGTCCTTTCTCTCTGTGTCTGCATGGTTGCTTACTTATCTTCTAATCCTGTGTAGCTGCCTTCTGTCTGAGGGTGCTCTTTCCACAATCCAAAATAATTAGCAGTTGAAACAAGAATAGAAGGAAAAGAGAGGCTTGGGGCAAAAGTGAGAGCCACATGCTTTGAAGTCAGATTGAAACTGATCTCCATATTCAAGTAAAAATTCTATTAAATTCTTCTTAGGTATTCAAATCAGAATGCATTGTGGTGGTGGTGAATTTCCCTCCAGATTATATAAACCCTATGTATAAAATTAGATTTGGATGAATCTATCAAGTTGGACTTTGCTTAGTTGCTTATTTTTTTCCAACCTTGAATTCATTTCCCTGGCATAAAATTCTGCATAATTTTTTAAGGAATGTCTCCCATGTGATTTGTGAGTAATTCTTGCTCTAATTTCCTAAAGTTGTGCACAAAAAGAGATAGAATCAAACTTAAAAAAAACACTAAGATGAATTAGACAAAAAGAAAACTATGCAACTGTTAAGCAAATTCATTGAAAGGCAGTCTAGATGTTTTATGTACCACAATAAAGTAGGGCCATTGTACAGTAACAATCAGAAAACTGCCAAAATCAAAGCATGGCTGTAGTAAATATCCAATAAAAAGCAATAAGAATATATAAGTGCATTCTCATTCAAAATTTTGTCTCTGTATTCCAATGCCCTATATTTGGAAAATATGATTTCTTATCTAAGACAGAACTACCAGATGTTGACTTCTAGTAATAAAGGAACTGAAGTCTTTTTCCTACTAAGTGTTCCCTTACTCTCCAGCTCTGGTCTTAGTCAGATAGCACACTTAGGAAGAACCTGAGAGTACAACATAAATTTACTGAATAGTTCTATACATACTAAACCCCCATAAACAGATATGTAATACACGTCACTTTGTTAAAACTATACTGATCCACAGCAGGATGATATTCACGTTCTCTTCTTACAATTATAGGAAGAAGACTTTCAGGCAATGTTCATTTGAATCACTCTATTTCTGTCAGAGTGTCAAAGGGTGCTTACTATATATATCTAACAATAATCTATTAAAATTACATCTCTCCAACAACTTATCTCCATAGAACATGAATAGATGAAGACTTACTACCCCACTTTCATGTGACGATATTCACAATTAAAAACAATAATCTATGTCAGAGATGGCTAACCTTTTTGCCATTGTGTGCCAAAAGCGGGGACAGCACGGGAGGGTCGCACATGCATGTGTCCACAGCCTGGGGAGGGTGAAAACGGCCTCCCCCCCAGAGGCCCTCCGGAGGCTGGAAACGGCCCATTTGCTGATTTCCAGCATCCAGAGGTCTGGGGGTGGAGAAGGCCCTCCCCAGGCTCCTAGAAAGCCTCTAGAGCCTGGGGAGAGTGAAAAAAAGACCTCCCCTCTTCAGACCCTCTAGAGGCTGGAAACACCCTGTTTCCCAACTTCTGGTGGGCCCCAAAGCCCCAAAAATCAGCTGGCTGGTGCTGAGCTACAGCAATGCTTGTGTGCCCACCGATATGGCTCCATGTGCCACCTGTGTGCAACCTGTGGCACACGTGCCATAGGTTCGCCATCACAGATCTATGTGATTAGATTTGAAATCTTATCTCTCTGATAAACATAATCTATCGATCTCAATGGATACTGGAAAGTTCTGACTTTTCCACCTTGGAAACTTCTAGCATTCTATGAGAAAGAGGAAATACAGAAACACAGACATATTCTAAAGGAGCAAATTATGATAAAGATGAATATAGAATGAAAATAAATATTGAATAGAAGATAAAATTACATTCAGACAGATAGAATATGGCATATTTGATAAAATCCAAGTAGCATTAAAATGGAAACCTAGAAGACTGGAAGAGATTGAAAAGAATGGTGTATCACCAGTTGTAAGTATTGATAATGTCTGAAATAAAAAAAGCATCTTTGGTATGATATTAAACTTGATTACAGAAATTCTACCCAATAGTGATAAATACAATTTATCCCATCTTTGTAAATCCTGTTTAATATCCCTCCAAAGAGGGTCATAGTTATTTTGAAACAGTCTTATATTTGTATTTGTTAACATAACCCCTAAGTATTTCACTTTTTTCTCAATCCTAAAACCCAACTTTTTATTCAATATATCACTACTCTGTGAAGACAAATTTTTGATCAGCATTGTTGTTTTCTGTTTACAGTATTTATTTTGAAACCTGCCAAAGCCCAAACTCATTCAGTTTCCTCATCAAGTATTCCACATTATTTTCAGGTGCCGTAAAAATATAACCAGATCATCAGCAAAGGCCCTCAATTTATAAATTTCTTTTTAAATATCTGTATCTCTTATTTTATCATCTTGTCTAATATTTTTTATTCTTTTTCTCTTATCTTTTCTTACTTCTCTTTCCCTTTTCCCACCCCATTGCTTTTCTATTTAGTTTGTATTTTGTATTTTATAATACTTTATAACTCAATAAAAATATTAAACAATCAAACAGAATGGTGTATCAAATCTGCCCTCTAAACTCAGGGATAGATAAGACCAACTGATGCCCTAAGCGCAAGTTAACAATAGTGACCCTCATTTCATCCATTGCTTGATTTAAGACGCAATAAATCCTGAAAACTAAAGTTGAATATGGCACAGCAGTGAAGTGGTAAAGGCATGAGAGCTATGGGAAAGAAAAGGCATGAGAGCTATGGGAAAGAAAATTCTGTTGGGTCCCCACTTCCATTGATACTTTAATCTTATTTTGCTTCATGGTTAATCTGGGTCTGTGAAAAGTCAATCACAGTATAAGCAACACAGGAATATGAGTGGGTTTATCATGAGGTTTGCACATTTTAATTCTCAGTCCTGTAAACTTTACAGCATCTAGCGAAGACTTTAAGATGGATTAAGGAACCTAATAAAAAACAAAATCACAGAAATACATCAAACTGAACATCAACTGCAGAATATGTACTGTTTCAGATGGTAAGGCCAAAGTTAGGACAACCAAATGAACAGAGATCAGAAACAGGATCATAACTCTGATTTCTAAAAGCAGTAATTTTCAAGAGGACGTGGCTAGTAGTTTCTGTTTTATGTAATCCCTCTAGAAAAGGCATCAAATCAAGAAAGAATTCGTCAGATATTTCTGTGCTGAAAGCTTTTCTGAAACCATTTCTTTCCTCCTATTGTGCTTGACAATTTCTTTCCTATGTCTTTTGGAGTTGCACAGGGCCACCAGATCTGTAAATCAAAAGTGTTTGTCAGACCCCCTGCAGCCAGTGACAATCCCCAATTGCCCAGTGTGTTCCCACAGACAGGCCTCCTCAGGGTGCCGTTGGTCAGACAGTGTTGGCTGGTGACCCCCAGGGGGAGAGCTTTCTCTGTGGGTGCGCCCACCCTCTGGAACCAAGTTCCTTTGCAGCTCCGGATGGCTCCTGACCCTCGCTCGTTCCGCCGCGATTTGAAGACCTGGTTGTTTCACAGCTTGGACTGATGTTTCTCAATCAATTTTAATTGTTTTAAATTGGAATTTTAATTTTTACTGTTTTAATGAGGGATTATGCATTTTTATTGTTGTGAGTCACCCTGAGTCCTTGGAGATAGGGCGGCATATAAATTGCATAATAAATAAATAAATAAATAAATAAATAAATAAATAAATAAATAAATAAATAAATAAATAAATAAATAAATAAATAAATAAATAAATAAGATACAGAGATCTCTGATTCATCTCAGTTTTTATTTTGTGGGGGGGAAAAGGTATGCTTGAATCAGTCCTGTCTCCTGGCAACTATCAGGGTTAGTTGTCTCAAAGATGCATTTTCAAGAGGCAATTGGACTTTCTTGTTTTTTCATTGAAGACTTTTTGCTTTTCATCCAAGAAGCTTCTTCAGTTCTAACTGGATGGTGGAGAATGGAAGTTAGAGTTGAAGAAGCTTCTTGGATGATGAACAAAACACCTTCAAAGAAAAAAAAGAAAGTCCAGTTGCCTCTTGAAAATGGAATTGAAATTAAATATAAAGAAGACCAAACTAATGACTATAGGTAGAACTAACAGCCTTAGAAATGACAATGAAGTGCTCGTTGGAGTGGTAGATGGCTTCTTCTTTTAAGGATCAATCATCAACAGAAAAAGTCAAGTAATCTGCTGCAAGACGGATTAGAATAATTAGGAAGGCTTTGGAAAAGATATTCAGATGCCATGTTGTGTCTATACCACAAAGATCAAATTAATTCAAGTAATGGTATTCCCATTACTGATACTCTAGGAAACAAAAGTTGGACTTTAAAGCATCAGGATTGGAAGAGTACTTGTGAACTTTGGTTTAGAGAAGACCTGAGGATGCTGTGGACAACCAAGAAAACAAACAAATACACCCTCAAATAAATCAACTTAGAGTTGGTCACTTCAGGAACAAATGACCAAGCTCAAATTATCAGCCATGGGGGCAGAGTGGTTAGAATGCATTATTGCAGGCTATTTCTGCTGACTGCTGGCTGCCAGCAGTCTCACCGGCTCAAGGTTGACTCAGTCCTCCATTCTTCCAAGATTGGTAAAATGAGGACCCAGATTGTTGTTGGGGGCAATATGCTGACTCTGTAAACTGCTTAGAGAGGGCTGTAAAGCACTGTAAAGCAGTATATAAATCTAAGTGCTATTGTTGTTGCTATCATACTTTGGACGCATTATGCAAATACCTAGCTCCCTAAAAAAAGGCTCTAGTGCTGGGAAATTTGGAAAGAAAGAGAAAAAGAAGATGACTAGCAACTTAGATGGACTAAGTTAGGTGGTAAATGGTAGATGGCCGGAACACCTGAAAGACCAGATGGATGCAGATTCATTTGGAGAAAATCTATCTATGGAGTCATTAGCAGTTGACCATCACCTGATGTCATCTAATCATCAGTAAGAGCTCAGATTTTTCCAGCCCAACTATGGGAGCCTTTTTGATTTGGCTCTGCTTCAAGGGGGGTTGGGCTTGACTCAAAATTATGCAAGACAATTGGACTATTTCTTTGGTTTCCATTTGTTTGGAAATGAAAAATTGCATGCCTTGCTCCACTGCATCAATACACAAAGTAACATCATTCTTAACACAATGTAGGGTCTTCTGGTTTAATTTGGGAGAAATAATTTTAAAAGAGCATTGTCTGGATCCAGCAAATAACCAGAGGACTTTCCTGCTGTGTACATTCTTCACATATATGAGTTTCTATGTTATAATTTATTTAGTCCCTGAAGAAAGCTATTCCAAGACCTGCAGCTGAGGAAATCTATCATGGGAAGGCTTGAAATTATACACTCTGAGTTACTTGTCATTTCATCAAGATGCAGCAAATACAATCTTACCATTACCTCCAAGACATGCTGCCTGCAGCTCTTGGCACAAGCAAGTCCAATCTCTTCCACCCTTAAATCCCCAATTAGCAATCTTCCCTGCATTTCTGGAAAGGAGTGGCATCCAGGAGAATACTATATGTCCCAGAAAACTTTGGAATAAATGGCCACCCAAACAGATTGAGTAGATCCTCAGTCACAATCTCATTAATCAGACCTGATTAATCCCTCTAGACACTGCAAGAGAATACACTTACTCCATTTTACATGATCAAATTTCATTGCTACAAAAAAGAAAAGTGAGGAAAGACAGTTATTGGCCAAAACAGATGCCGGGTGGTTTGCTGATTGGTACCAGCAAAGAAGTTACATTTTTCTCCTCATGCAATCTTCTATGCAATATTATTTATTTTTATTTGCTTTAAAAATATGTATACCATCCTTCAAAGCAACATTTTCCCAGGCAGTTTATAACACATGTAAATCACAATAATTACCACACACATTTTGAGTAATATCTCAGATAGGCAATAAAATAAAGATAATCATTAAAACATGCAATGAAGGAGACAAAACAACAGCTAGAGAATTTTAAATGCTGCAATGAAGCATATAAATTCAACATTAACAGATTAATATGTCTTGGAAGAATAATATTATCTTTGGTGCCCCAAAGTACATAAATCCCCCTTCAGATATTCTGAATTGTGTCTTTGAACTACCTCAGGTAAAGGTATCTGAGAGAAGAAACTATAACACATCTGAATTTACAAACCTATGCAATGAGGAAATCATAGTGATAGGAATAACTAGAAATTTATTCAGTGGAAGAAGGATAAATAATTATTTTTCAGATTGTTTCATCAAATCTCAGAAGCTTGAAACTGAATTCAAATAGAATAGAATAGAATAGAATAGAATAGAATAGAATAGAATAGAATAGAATAGAATAGAATTCTTTATTGGAAGTGTGATTGGACACACAAGGAATTTGTCTTGGTGCATACGCTCTCAGTGTACATAAAAGAAAAGATACATTTGTCAAGAATCATAAGGTACAACACTTAGTGATAGTCATAGGGTACAAATAAGCAATCAGGAAACAATATCAATGTAAATTTATGAGACTGCCTACTGCCACCAGTAGCTTCCCACTGGCCAGTACGCTCCCATAGAGAGGGACTCCTCTGGGTGCCATCGGCCAAACAATGTTGACTGGAGGCCCCCAGGGGGAAAGCCTTCTCTGTGGGGGCACCTACTATCTGGAATGAGCTCCCCCCAGAGATACGGATGATCCTGGATCTGCGCACCTTCCGCCGCGCTCTCAAGACTTTTTTATTCCATCAGGTTGGCCTGGCCTAAATTTTTCCCTTTTATAATGGAAATTTTAAATTTGTTCTAAATTATTGGGGTGTTTTAAATTTGTTTTCGGCCAAAATGTTTAATATAGTTTTAAATTGTTTTAAATTTTGTATTTCCATGTTTTATTTCTTGGCTGTTCACTGCCCTGAGTCCTTCAGAAGTAGGGTGGTATATAAATCAAATAAAACATAAACATAAAACATAAATTGTAAGGATACATGCAACAAAGTTACAGTCATACAGTCATAAGTGGAAGGAGATGGGTGGTAGGAACGATTCAAAATTCAAAACAATAAGCAATTAAAAAATTAGGTACTTGTACAAGATCTCGCAAAATAAACTGAGCAAGGTGGTGAGATCTGGAGCAACTTTCACTTGACTTGAACCTCTACACCATGATGAGATTGTCCAATGGCACCCAAGAACACAAGATTAGATGTCAAACCCAGAATAAAAGCAACATAATTTTATAAAAGGGATGATGCCAGCTTGTGTAGAACTCTGTCTAGGAGACCTAAATGTTGTGGGTGAAAACCCTTTTTAAGCCACAATTTCCTTTCCTTTCTTTTTTTTTTAAAGTTGTTTTTGCTTATTTTTTATGAAACTAGAAAAGATATATTTTGGCTATGTACCATTTATCTAATAGTTACTATAAAAAAGCAGAAAGCAAATTTAAATAACGACACCCTTGATTGTTTACACCGTTCTACTGAAAATGTATACCAGTTATAGAGGCTGCATCAGCCACACTCCTTGGGAATATTTGGGATTTTCCAATGTATAGTTGGAAAGCTGCTAAAAAATACACAAGCACGGAAAACTCTCTGATTGATAGTTGATCCAGTTGTGCAAAACAACTTTGCTATTTTGTAACATGGAAATAATGTTGAAGATTCCTCCATGCAAGTGAGAAATGTGTGCCTAGTCAATTTGTGGAGAATACAGAATAACAGAGTTAGAAGGGACCTTATAGGTTATCGAATCCAACCCCTGCTCAAGCAAGAGACTCTATACCATTTCTGACAAGTGGCTTCCCAGTCTCTTCTTGAAAGCTTCTAGTGATGAAACACCCACAACTTCTGAAGGCAAGCCATTCCACTGATTAATTGTTCTCACTGTCAGAAAATGTATTCTTATTTCTAGGTTGACTCTCTCCTTGATAAGTTTCCATCCATTGTTCCTTGTCTGGCCTTTGGGAGGAGGGGTGTTGGAAAATAGATTGTCCCCCTTCCTGGGAACCTACTCGTATGTTTCTACCAGTGGTGGGATTCAAGTAATTTAACAGCCGGTTCTCTGCCCTAACGATTTCTTCCAATAACCAGTTCTCCAAACTGCTCAGAAAGTTAACAACCGGTTCTCCCGAAGTGGTGCAAACTGGCTGAATCCCACCACTGGTTTCTACCCATCTACTTGACTATATATGCATAGAAATCTATTCACATGATTAGATACACCACAAACCTAGTGGCATAAAGAACCATACATTAATACTGTTTTTTTCATGCTTGAACAACTCCTTGAAATTAGCTGATTGAAAACGTATTTCAATCAAGTATATAAATAGAACAGAACAGAGCTGAAAGGGACCTTGGAGGTCTTCTAGTCCAGCCCCCTGCTCAAGCAGGAGACCCTATACCATTTCAGACAAGTGGTGTCCAGTCTCATCTTAAAAAGCTCCAGTGATGATAGGCCCAGGATTTCTGAAGGCAAGCTGTTCCATTGGTTAAATGTTCTCACTGTTAGAAAGTTTCTCCGTAATTACAGGTTGCTTCTCTCCTTGATTAGTTTCCAACCAGGAATATTCATTCCATTTTCCCAGTATTGGAATACTGGGGGGAGGGGGATGAAATCTCTGTCCAGATCATACTCCACTTTTCTCTCCCAAGAAGCACATAGTTATGTCATGAAACGTACCCGCATCTTCTGCCACACTGCTTTAATATACACAACTTTAATGATAACATGAAAAGAACTTCTGTAGAAGTGCCCCAAAGGTGTTTTTCAAGAGGCAATTGGACTTTCTTGGGTTTTTTTAAAAGAATACAATAGAATTCTTTATTGGCCAAGTGTGATTGGACCCACAAGGAATTTGTCTTTGGTGCATATTTTTTCTTTGAAGAAGCTTCTTGGATGAGAAGCAAAATGTCCAAAGGAAAAAAAACCCCAAGAAAGTCCAATGGCCTCTGGGAAAAGCATATTTGAAAATTGAGATAACTATGACCTGGATGACTGAGAATCTCTATAGACATTCTGTAGATATTACTACTGGACATGACACCATGAAACTGGCTACATGATATTGGAATACTGATAAAAAGAAAGTAGTACTGGTGGCAGAAATATCATACTCTAATTCAAACCATAGGTTGGTAGCATTAGTTGTACACTCTACTGACAGCCAATGTGTTGTTGTGGTGAAGGTATCCTTGCACTGGAAGATCCAGATATTTCTACCTCAGCATGAAGTTCACTATGGGGTTTTGAGATGGTTTTTATCTCTCAGTCCAATGACTTACACAGGTTGTTCTAAGGGATAAAATTGGGAGATGCTTTTTACTCTGCCTTGGGCTTCCAACCTAAATATATAGAGAATAAATAAATCAAGGTATCAGACTATCCACACTCATAGTTTGTAGCATTGTCCAGCCATCACAGTGTTAATATAATACTTTAGAAGCTAAAGTTATAGTATATAGTCACAGCAATGGTGGAATAATTCTTTAAATTGATGGGGTGGGAAACTCTGTATCTCTTGCTCGTAATCCTGTGTAATGCAGGAGATACTTGATTGCAAGTGGAATGAGGGGTCTGTCATTGTGGCTTTAGGCATCTCTCCTGATAAAAAGACACATACAAAAGAGTACACAAGAGAAAATTGCTATCCCCAAAACTTGACGTATAGCTGTACTATTTATGCAGGTCCATAAAGTTCATGTTATCAATGTCTCAGTATTTGAAACCCAACAAGATAGACACAGACTTCAGAGGATAATTAGAACTGCAGAAAAAACAATTACTACCAACCTGCCTTCCTTTGAGGACCTGTATACTGCACGAGTCAAAAAGAGGGTTGTGAAAATATATACAGACCCCTCGTATCCTGGACATAAACTGTTTCAACTCCTACCCTCAAAACGACACTATAGAGCACTGCACACCAGAACAACTAGACACAAGAACAGTTTTTTCCCAAACACCATCACTCTGCTGAAGAAAAAATTCCCTCAACACTGCCAAACTAGTTACTAAGTCTGCATTACTATTAATTTTATTTTTCCTATCATCCATCTCCTCCCATTTATATGACTGTATGACTGTAACCTTGTTGCTGATATCCTTAACAATTATATTGACTGTTTCCTAATAGGATTTGATTGCTTATTTGTTCCCTATGACTATCATTAAGTGTTGTACCTTATGATTCTTGACAAATGTATCTTTTCTTTTATGTACCCTGAGAGCATATGTACCAAGACAAATTCCTTGTGTGTCCAATCACACTTCCAATAAAGAATTCTATTCTATTCTATTCTATTCTATTCTATTCTATTCTATTCTATTCTATTCTATTCTATTCTATTCTATTCTATTCTATTCTATTCATCAATGGAGGAAAAAAATCTTGTCAGTTGCATTTCCCACATTATCTATGCAAGCATGTTTTCAGTCTAGCAACATGCAAAGATATTACCTTGCAATGACTTTTTCCTAAGAATTGTTTCAACACCTTAGATGACCCATCTCTGATATAGCAAAGTTCCTGTGCCTTAAGTAAGAGAAAGAATCTTGCTGCACTGGCAATCTCGCCCTTTATTCCTTCATTTCTCAGTTCCTTCCTCAATTTAGCATTTCCGAAAAGAGTCACACACAGTCTCCTAACCCTTCCAGGATAGCAGCAGATATTTTCCATGTGCAGTGGTCTGTATGTTAATGTTTACTGGGGAGGGATTACAACAAGCTTGGTCCCTCTAAGTACATTTTAATAGTTCAGTCTCCAAGTAGGAAGTCTATTAAGGTGGACTGTCGGACTTGTTCAGCTTAGGCAAACGGTCTCAGTCATCTTGTGTGCAGGAGGAGCTAAGCAGGCGTACATATTGGAGGGCATGTTTCGAGCCAGCGTGTAAGATGATCCCTCTTTGCCAAATGCATCAGGCATCCCTGACACACTCACATACACATTCCTGTCAAGTCATCTTGTGAAAGGCTGCCAGCTTCCAACTTGGCTTGAATGTACAACCTTAATAAAACACGCTGAGGTCTCCGACAAAATAGCAGTTCAGCGGCAGCTAGAGTAGAAGAAAGACTCGGGAAGGCTATGCCTGGGCAGCTGAGTCCAGGAGACTGCATGCTGAAGTATAGCAGAGAGGAAATGATAAATCTCTGCTACTATGCAATAAATTGCTCCTGCTTTAGCTAAGGAAGCATTGAGATTTAGATATAATCTTTTTTTTTCTTTTTTTAAAGGAAAGCTCACTATTATTTTCTGAACCTTCTTCCCTTTTTCCTTATCTTTTTTATCCCCTAAAGAAATCCTTAAAGGCAAAGCAAACATTAAACAGAGGGAGGGGGAGGGAAAGGAAGGCAAAGGAGAGGAGAGGAGGTTTGGATCAAGGTGTCAAGAGCAGGACAGAAGAGGGCTAGTAACATGATCACTTTCATTTGGTTTGTGTTCCTTGCTTCTCTTCTGAAGCACATCAACTGCAGTAGTCCACGCCGGGCTCCAGAGTCCAATGGACGAAGGTATAATCGGATTCAGCACGGCCAGTGCACCTACACGTTCATACTTCCTGAACAGGATGGAAACTGTCGTGAAAGCTCTTCTGACCAATACAACACCAATGCGCTGCAAAGGGATGCCCCTCACATGGAGACAGATTTCCCCTCCCAGAAACTGCAGCGGCTGGAGCATGTCATGGAAAATTACACTCAGTGGCTACAAAAGGTAAGTTCTTCCATTTGGAGCTGCTCATACACCTGTATTGATTCCTGCATGATGCATGTACCATTCCAATGGAGCTGTTATGTTTGCTGCCCTCATCAACTAGGAACACTCTGAAATTCAGTGAGAATAACTGGCAACAAAAGTTTGATGACTGATTGGCAGATGTTGGCTTGTTGGTTTCAAACTGATTTAAAGAAATTCAGGGGCGTTCAGCTGAGGTAGCTAATGATCAATGGCCAGGTAGATAGCTTGATGTGCTGACTGTTAAAAGTAACATGTACATTCTACAAGGTGTTTTGGGAATGATTTCCATGTTATTTGAAATACCTGTGGTCAGTATTTTTTGTCAGTAGGCTCTTATTATAAAGATATTTTTTTTAAAAAAATATTAAAAACAAAGCTACGTGCACGGGACAACAAACACCAAAGGTTAGCAGAAACCATTATCACTGAAACAACCTTTGACACTGTGCTAGCTCAGAAATGAATGGTTGTAAGTAAAATTAACTGTTTAGTGCATTGCAGCACAGAGGTAAACTGTTGGACTCCTCTTATAATTTTTGGATTCATTTAAGCAAAAATTTGCTGCATGTTAGCAATGCTAGATGTGTGCTTCAGTGGAAATGCTTGGCTGAAAAGAAGCACTGTGCCTATCTGTGTAGAACTATATTAAAAACAGGAGCATTAAAAAAAACAACTCAGGAGAACTGATAATCAATTCTAATTTTAACAGCTGCACATATTTTGAATCAGGCTTGTGGTGGCCCCTTCCTAAGTGGTTTGCAATCACTTTGGCAGTTCTAAGAAACTACATGAACATTGAGAGGCTTCCTCGGTGTTGTGTGTTCCACACACTCTTCATTAGTTATCCCAATCCCCAAAGTGGTGCATCATGTGTTCGCTGAAACTTGCAATGAATGTTAAAAAAAAATAAGCATGTGCAGCACTATATGTTCACGATACTTTCTCAGAAATGGGCTCCAAATGAGTTTTATAGGACTTACTACTAGGATTTCATTCTTAGAAGGCAAACATGTAACTATTTACTTAATCTATCATATAATGCTAGCATTGGAAGTGGGTTGGAAGTCATCCAGTACAGCCCAAAGCTTGTAGAAGGACCTCCCTGAAAAGAAGGCTCTCTCTAGCTCTGTTTGAAAGCCTCCAGCTGCCCAGGCAGTCTGGGTAACCCTGTAAAATTTCTTGTTCCAAACTTTTAATCAAAATTTGGTCCTACCGATTTGCATTCTTCTTCTTGTTCCGCCAAATGAAGTCACAGAGAGGAAGCCCCTTTTCTCTTTTTGCCAGTCAAACTTTCAAGCATTTGAAAAATGACAACATGTACTTTTGAGTCACATCAAGTAGGCTTCCTCTCTTGATGTGACTCAAGAAGAAAAGATTTTTTTCTTTGGCAAGCCTGTCGGGTAGCCCTCGTTCATTTCCACATAGAGGTAGCAATTGGAAGAATTGCTCTGGTAGAAACCTCAAGTTTCTCATGCTTTGATGAAATGGGTTCTCCTAGGATGGACCACATTCCCTCTCTTTCTTCATAAGAGGGAATTAGTCCCACAGAAGTCAATGAGAGTGACTCCTAATTCAACATGTATGGGATGCATCTTCACATCCAAGTTTAGCAAGGGGAGACCTTGAAATATGATGCAGTCTACTCCTTCATTCATTCACTGGCAGCTGTTTGCACAAACTTTTCTGCAAGGAAGAAGATTCTCCTTTTCCTTTCCTTTTTTTCCTTCTGAAAAGAACTGTCTTGCAAAAACACGTCTAGGAAATGGTTTGTGTTCTGCAGTTGACCACTAGGGACTGAACTAAGCTCACTCTTTTGCCTCTGAACTTTGCAAACAGAAAAATAAGTCTTCGGAGAGCAGCGGAATCCTTTGATTTGCAGCTGACCATCATGTTTTAAAAGAAAATAGGTGATGGAGAGGCACTTAGCAGCAAAACCGTATCTCAAAGACTTGCATTCTTCAGAGGCTCTCCAAATTTAGAAAGTGGAGGAAGGTTTCCCTTGAGTTGCCTTAAAAATGTTTAGCAGGTGGATAAACATCACATCTTTCTGCAGTGTTATTCTATAGAATAAAGCATGAGTCATTCCTATCTGACTCTCTGAGTACTTTTTATAACAGTTTCTGTATAGTCCAGGGAAGATAAAGTTTTGATGCCCAGGGTCCAACTTAACATTTTACAGAAGTGATAGCTGCAGGGATTGGGAAACTAGGATATTTCTGATTGTTTTCCTTGGTTTGGGAGTTTAAATGTGGAGGGGGTAGGGGTGAAATCCAGCAGGTTCTGACAGGTTCTGGAGAACTGGTAGCAGAAATGTTGAGCAGTTCAGAGAACTGGTAGCAAAAATTTTGAGTAGTTCAGAGAACCAGCAAATATCACCTCTGGCTTGCCCCAGAGTGGGATGGGAATGGAGATTTTACAGTATCCTTCCTCTGCTACGCCCACCAAGCCATATCATGCCCACCAAGCCATGCCCACAGAACTGGTAGTAAAAAGGTTTGGATTTCACCACTGGGAGAGGGTGTTCCTTTTATTTCAAATTTTTGGCCATATGCTCTGAGTTGATAGGAATGACATCTTTCGGAAACTATGAACATAGGTAGCTTTGGAAGTCTGAAAAAGTTGTTTGGGTGTTGCAGGTATCTCTGTGGCCTTCAGCTGTCAAATCTTGGTTTATTTAGTTCATTTGTTTCATTGTTGTTGTCAATACAGTAATTTTAATAGCAAAGAATGTGTAACTCAAAATAAGAAATGCATTGAAGTTCAGATTTATATTCCTGAATGACTTTTTAAAGCGGTCATTTCTAGTAATGTTCTATTTGAAAATACATTGCTGCAGATGAGTAAATTAGCTACTGTGGCTGTGATCCAAGACGTCAATTGATATATATCACACACATATGCAGCATTGCACAGTACTTGCGTCTATCTGTGTTTTTGAGCTGTTGCTGTAATATATCGCATTCATTAAAACTGTGTAGTATTAGAACATGAGATAAATATACACACACACACAGACACACAAAACACAATCTTTACACTTTGGAAAGGGACTGAAACTGAAATATGTTTAACTGGCAAACTGACATTGTAAGGGTCTTAGTTTAGAAGAAGACCCTTACAACTGACATTGTAAGGGTCTTAGTGTAATCTAGAAGAAATGTATCTTAATCTTTTTTTTTCAAATCAATTCAAATCAAACTGAAAATTCCCGTGTCTGACTGTAAACAATTATGTATTAGTATTTACCCAATGAAATTTGCATATCCCATTATTAAAGTTGATATGATTTGGCTGGAAGACCATTCAGTTTAGCAACAATCGACTCGTTTTGCCAAAACTACTAGAAGATTCTTGGTAAATATATTTACAGCTTTTCTTCGAAGTATTTATTTTAACAAGGATAACTTCCTTCACTGTTTAACCCTGGGTTTCATATCTGCCATGTTTGTTCTAACAGCATTAAACAGACCACATACTGTTTTTTTATTCCTTGCAATAACTGGCTGTTGTGCAGAATTGAAATGCTTAGGTTGTAATTTCAATGTTTAAACTTTGTCAAAGAAGAACTGTCTGAAAATTTTTAGCTTGGCAATATTTCAGCATTTTTTTTTCCCATGCTGAACTAACCCAAATGTATGGTACCAATAGAACCACAAATAGCTTCACAACTGTGCAGATGTTTGTATGGTATCCATTTATCCTTTTCCTATCCTGGTGTCTTCCAGATGTGACAAATTTCAATTCCCATATGTCCTCTGTTGGATGGGATTTATAGGAGTTGAAATCCAACATATTTGGAAAGATCTGATTTGGGAGATGGTGTTTTAGATAGTACATATAAAACCTAGATATTGATTGACTTATGCTAAAATGAAAAGTGGATAGTTTAAAACAAGGAAATGAGGAATATAAAAATCATAATTCTCTACAATTAGATAGGATACATAATTTCCTATGGAAGTTTTGGAAGCAGTTTTCATATCGCCTGATTAATGTCTGTGTTGATTATAGTGAATGGGAGATGTGATCCAAAACATCTGGAGGGCAACAGGTTGTCTACCTCCCATCTGCACAAACCAGCAGTGGCTCTTCAGGGTTGCAGGCAGGAGTATTTCCCAGCACTATTTGAAGATGTTATATATTATTATTATTGCACTCTGACCCTTGGTTAATTTTTCTCCCCTCATTTTAAATTTGGTGACATCCCTGTGCAAAAGTACAAAAAAATCTTCCTTGATTAAGCGGGCATTAAAAACATATACACGTAGTATCATATTCACTTGTGAATCTGCCCTTACATTGATTTTTTTTTTTTACTAAATTTGTTTAGGATGTTTAATAAGGAAGATGGTAGGTCAGTGCTGTTATGATTGTGGAGGAAAACACACTCCCATGTGAGTAATAGAATATAACTGACCTAACCTAGTCAGTTAAAGGTCTAGTGGTCCCATATATACTTAGCTTTAGCTTAGTTTTGTTTTCATATTCTTAGACTATGTGAAACTCATCATAGAGCTAGTTTATAGCTCATTATATTGTGTGGACACATAATTGGGTTCAGACTTTTAAGACATTTAACCATGTTATGCAAAATGACAATGCTTTGTGACATGTATTGTGTGAATATAAAATTGGGTTTAGACTTTTAAGACATTTAACCATGTTATGCAAAATTACAACATGCTTTGTGACAACATGAATCCTGTGCAACCTAGTCTTTCTTTCACTGCTCACCACTTATTTCCTATAGTACCACTCTGCCCTTAGAACATCAGTACAGACATCTGAAGGAAATCTTAATTTTTCTTACGTGTGGACATCTTTTTCCCACCACACCTGACTATTTTTTTTTCTTAATTTGATTTATATGCCGCCCTTCTCTGGAGACTCAGGGCGGCTTACAATGCATTAAGCAATAGCCTTCATACTTTTGTATATTTTTATACAAAGTCAGCTTATTACCCTCACAAACTGGGTCCTCAATTTACCTACCTTAGAAAGAATGAAAGGCAGAGTCAACTTTGAGCCTGGTGAGATTCGAACTTACAGTAATTGCAGACAGCTGGAGTTAATCGCAATGCTTTTAGTCTGCTGAGCCACCAGGCCCTTATTTATCTTGCCTGTCTGTTTATCCCTTTGATATGCTACTTTCAACTAAAGAGTTCAGGTTGCTGTACAGTGAATCCCCTATTTTATCCTTTACATACTCCATTCCCAGAACACATTAGTGGGTTGGTCTGTAGTAGGGACTTCAAAAATTGATCACTGTTACTTAAAGGAGTTAGATTTAGCTTAAGATGGGCCCAGTTT
The DNA here is from genome assembly GCA_030761175.1 of Masticophis lateralis. NCBI lineage: Eukaryota > Metazoa > Chordata > Lepidosauria > Squamata > Colubridae > Masticophis > Masticophis lateralis. Next base: position 23,706,869 of record JAUDYJ010000003.1, read on the forward strand.
ATCTTGGATAAACTAATCACCCCATAATTCCAACAATTCTTTCATTTTGCTTGAGAGTCCTCCAGGACAAAGAGCTAGAGAGAAAGAGTGGCAGCAAAGTCTCTATTACAGGAAAGTAGTTAAGGTTTGGGGACATGGAACACCCTTTGCACTAACCTACTACAGTGGCTATTTCAGTCTGACTGGCCAATGGGGAAGAGGATTATAATGTTCCCAAGTATTCCCAGGATGTTCCTGGTGCTCTAAGGTGCCAGCACAGTCCATAGAATGGTAAAGTGAAGGACATAACGAAACATATGCATAATGCACATTGCAAAAGCAAATGTTTTGTTTTTGATCATGAGGCATGACACTGTGGCCTTCATTTTGTCATGTTGATGCTTATCCCTATGGATACTAGTCATTTCCCAGAATAAATTCTTCCTATTTTTTTAAGGCACTGGAGAACAATATTTTCTAATGATAAATATTTTACAGGCTTCATTTAATTTCTAATGATGCTGAGCATATTGTGAATCAGCCTCTTCATCTCCCACCCTATGAACTCCTGTCTTTCCTTCACTCTTCCTTTATTTTATTTTATTTTGGTGACATGGCGGGCCAACCATGCATTTCTTAGTGATCTTGGCACTGCCACGATGTGGACCTCTTAAGGAAAAGAAAAATTTGCTGCTATGTAGGGAAAGAAGTTAAAGTGGAAAGTTACGGTATGTTGTGTTTAGAGGGCAGTACTTAGGAATCTCTAAGGATTGTATTCCAAGTCAGGAAACTATGAAATTTAGCAATATCATTAATCTAATGTTAGTTTGTGGACAATAATTATGAATATGGCTAAAAGAACTGAACAAAGGTTGAATGAGTTAATATTTCACATAATAGATATACAATGGAGCTAACATTCCCATATGAATTATGTAAAACTACTAGCTACAGAAATTTTCAGTAAACATCCCAGCCTAATTCATCCATTCCCCTTAATTTTCTGTCAATGTAGCTTGATTAGCTGAGCCCCAGTTCAGATATGAAGTGAGCATTATAACCTTTACATTCTTCTCTAATCCCAACCAAACAAATCTTCTCCAGCAATATCACTACTTTAAGATTTTGAGAGCTTTTTCCACCATGCTGTCTCTGTTACATCTCTGGTGGTATTAGCCTTTCTTCAGTATGACTGCTTTATCACCTGATTTTTCTTCACATGCAACTCTACCGGAATAAGCATTTGCCATCTTGCTCGAGAATCAGAATGATTGTGTGTTCTAAAACAAAGTATCCTGAGCATCAACAATTATTTGATTAATAGGAAGGTAAGTAATAGGTTATTTTCCTAAATCACAAGTAATTCTTTCCAAAGTAATAGGAGCCTTAAGATAACCTTTACAAAGTTATTTTGTTTGGTGAGGCAATAGACACTTTTTGGTATTTTTAAAAATAATGTCATTTGTTCCAAATGTGTGAATAGAACAGCTGATACTTCAAATATAATGAGCAGTATCTCCCTTAAACACACACACACACACACACACATTCACACACACTTTATGCCATATGTTATTTGTATCCGTTGCATTGTGAGAAGAGCCTCTATGCCAGTGTTTCTCAACCTTGGTAGCTTGAAGATGGATGGACTTCAACTCCCAGAATCCCCCAGCCAGCTGGTTGGGGGATTCTGGGAGTTGAAGTCCACCCATCTTCAAGTTACCAAGGTTGAGAAACACTGCTCTCTGCGTTACACACTGTACTACAATATCATAAAGATTATGGCCAGCCCAGATCAACTTCTGATTAAAAATTTGAAAGATTATGTAGGTCAGACAACTTTAATATTTAATTCTCATTTTATATGATGATACTATACTGTACACCAACTAGAATCTGTCCCTGAGGGAGATGAGTGTTCTAGAAACATGAAATGTAAACAAACAAACAAATTGGAAAGCTGGAATCTAGTTTAAGTTTCCACAACTACTACAGAAAGGAAGATTGACTTGTTTTGTTAATTATATTTATGTGGTTGCCCATCTCACCCTGGTAACTCTGCAAAGTTAACAACAGTTAGAAACACAACCAAGTGGAAATAAAATACATCTAGCCAGGGTTAAATAGCAATCAAACCACAATTAATATAATCATATAATTCTGACAATCATATAATTCTGACAATCTGACCTCCAAATCTGGGAACATAGCCATGTCTTCAGCCACGTTGGGGAAGGCCAACAGGATTGTAGCCAATCTCAAATAGTGGAGGGGATGGTATTCCACAGGGGAACTGCTATAAGGGAAAAGGCTCTCTTCCTGGCTCCCATCAGATGACCTCCTTGAAATTGACAGCGCCTGTGACATGCTTTTTCTGCAGAATCTAATGGGTTGGAAGAGGAAGTCTGCAAATAACCTGGCTTTATCCCATAGTGGACTTTATAGGTGACTACCAGCAACTTTAATTGCATTTGGAAGCATATTGGTAGCCCATGCAGCTCAGGGAGCAGAGGCTTAATGTGCACATAGCAAGAGTGCTCATAACTGCCCACATTACTGCAGTCATAATACTCTTTAAAGGTAGCTTCACGTTGGTTGCAGTGCAGTAGTACACTCAGGAGATGATTAAAGTATGAGTGACTGTCAGCAGAACCTCCAAAGAACTGCCATCTGTTCCTCAAATAAGAACATGAATCCAGAAGGACCCCAGATTGAGCACTAGTTCTATATCCTGAACAAAAGATGAAGAGTCACCAGAACCAGGGATTGAAACCTAGATCTACTAGGGTTGAGCTGAAGCAGGTTCTCCTCATTCAAATAGTCCAGACATAAAGGACAGGAACTTTGGCAGGGAAGTTGCTATGCAGTAGGGAGCAGGAGTGAAATCCAGCAGGTTCTGACAGGTTCTGGAGAACCAGTAACAGAAATTTTGAGTAGTTTGGAGAACTGGCAAATGCCACCTCTGGCTGGCCCCAGAGTGGGGTGGGAATAGAGATTTTGCAATATCCTTCCCCCAAGAGTGGGGAGGGAATAGGGATTTTGTAGTATCCTTCCCCTGGAGTGGGGTGGGAATGGAGATTTTGCAAGTCACACCACGCCCACCAAGCCACGCCCACAGAATCAGTAGTAAAAAAATTTGGATTTCACCACTGGTGGGGAGGCTGATACAATAGCAATGGTTCCTATTGATTCCTACAACCAAACTTAACAGTGTCTTGCATTTATTTATCTATGGAGCAGTGTCTCTAAGATAGCCATAGCTACTGCTTCCTGGGAGCTTTTGTTGATGCCACATCAAAAACCCTCTTTGAAATGGGTAACACTTTTTTGGCACCCAAGAAAGTTTCAGTGAAACACACTAGGTCAGCCTTTTCATCTGTGATAAGATGAGGGAGACCTTTCTACAGGCTGACCAGGCATTCACATCAGCAGCCAGAAATAGGGGCCACTGAAGGGCTAGTGAGTGAAAAATAGGGTTGAGTACAGGAAATAAATGTAGCTAATTAGATGGTATCAGGCTGAGAGTCCAAGAGCAGACTCCACATGATCCTTGATGAGACGCCCACTTGATATGACCCACACCTGACTCATCACAAGACTCATACCTGACATGAGCCTCACCTGACGTGACCTTCCCATCACACCACACGAAGCCCTTATAAGCAGAAAAACACAGACATTCCCTAAATTTTGCTGAAGATGTTACCTAGCCTGATAATGAAACATTTGGAAACCAACCCACAAGCTCGGATTTTAGATTTAGATTTAGATTTTATTGGATTTATATATCGCCCTACTCCCGAAGGACTCAGGGCGGTGTACAGCCAACGATAAAAATACATAAATACAAAATTTAAAACCCAACTAAAAACAGATTAAATAGATTTGGCCCAGACAGAATTGGGGTGAAAAGAATGAACCTCCACACTCATCCTATACCTGAGTTACAGATATTCACCACTATTGTAAACCAAGATGGCCAAATGTGTGTGATTGCGGGGGGGGGGGGGGGAGTAAAAGAAATACAGTAATCTCTATGTATTTATTTACCTAATTTATATAACCACTCTTCCACAAAACAAATGACTTGGGCAGCATCCAGTAAGCAACATAGATAGACATCCGGCAGAGTGATAGACAGTAAAGTAAATTCTCAACTGTCCATCTACATTCTAGTGGCCACATGTGGCCACTAGGTCATAATTCTTAAAGAGTTTGGGTCATTGATTTTGGCCCTCCACTACTATCAATTCTTTAGGTTTTCTTAATTTAGTTCTAGGAATAAAGGCATGTATCAATTTTGGTTACTTTCATAATCTGATCATAAACTTTTGATTTAGTCCTCTTCATGTCAGTTTCAGTGTTTTGTTTGTTTGTTTAAAGGCAAAATTGGACACTGGCAGTGCTATGCATGTTTGTGCTTTATTCTCTGGGTCAGTTTGCATAGTATATTTTTCTTTTGCAAGCAAAGCTTTCTAAAAAGCATTTTTACAAAATACTTTGATGTGTTATTTTTATGGCCATTTCTTTTTTCGCACAAATCCTTCTTGCGTGCTAAAAGAGTCCATGTGAATGTTAACTGGAGCGAATAAACTTTAAGAAAAACTAAATGTGAGGATATGTGTAATTATGCCTTTTCCTCTCATTCTTTTTCTGTTTTCATGAGTGTACAGGAATATTTTACCTTACTGAAAATATTGACCTACTTTCTCTATTACTGGATCTTTTGATTTATGTTATCACTCCTAGTTCTCTAATAAAGTCCTTCAATGTCAGTGGCTGGTGCTTAGTTTGAACTGAAGATGTTAGGAGTGGAATGGGCTGCTTCTGTACAAAAAGCACAAACTGTTCCACTGAGCTTTAAAAACAAGCAAAGCAAAGCATTATTGTCTTCTGGCTTAGAAAAAAAAATTCCCATGGTGCGACTGGGGAAGGGGTAAGGAATTAAATTTCCCCCTAATGCCTTGGAATACTTGGCCAAAAAGAAACTCAGGCTGTCAATGATTGCAATGACAGAATAAGCATTCCCTCACCCCCCAAATCAATGCAGTTGGTCTTCCTAAATAAAATAGCTGGCTGCTTTTAACATTAAATGTTTTTTTCCTTCCATTCATGTGGTTGAAAGTTGTTAAAGTCTTTATTTCTTCAAATACCAGGAACCCACAGAGATAATTCAAAATGCCCATAGTGATTCTTGGGGCGCCCAACATGGAAACTGTTGGTAAAGACCAACAGATTTGGCAGCAATTGAAACACATGGATGTATACACAAGTGGTTATACGAAAAGGCTTTTTCATAAACAAAAAGCAAATCTCAAATCCTTTTAAATCCACAGTGTTCTTCAGTCTTTCCAAATGTTTGCTAGGACTTGAAGAAGATCCACATCATAACAGACCATCCACTTTTTCCTTCTTCGGTGCTTTGCTTGTATGTCTTTTTAGTGACCCCTTACTGGTCTCAGAGACCTCTTTTGAACACCTCTATTAACAAAAGGGACATGGTAGTTCAGTGGCTAAGATGCTGAGCTTGTCAATCGAAAGGTTAGCAGTTCAGCGGTTCAAATCCTTAGAGCCACGTAACGGGTGAGCTCCCGTTACTTGTCCCAGCGTCTGCCAACCTAGCTGTTCGAAAGCAAGTAAAAATGCAAGTAGAAAAATAAGGACCACCTTTGGTGGGAAGGTAACAGCGTTCTATGCACCTTTGGTGTTTAGTCATGCTGGCCACATGACCGTGGAGACGTCTTCGGACAGTGCTGGCCCTTCAGCTTTGAAACAGAAATGAGCACTGCCCCCTAGAGTTGGGAACGACTAGCACATATGTGCGAGGGGAACCTTTACCTTTACCTATTAACAAAGGGTCATCTGTATTTATATTATTATGGACAAAAATCTGCTTGAGTCCACAGTTTTAGATCCATACAAATCAGGAAACAGATTTAACAATATTTTAATCTAAGAAAATCTGCAGTTTATTTAGAATATGTCATCACTGTAAACATAGCAAGTTGCCAAACAACAAAGAGTAGCTGGCTGGCATGAGTTTGTTTTTTTAGCAGTTGGAAAAAAATGGGTAAATGTATCATTTGGTTTTTGTTTAGAAATCAGCTGCAGTTGTATATGCATTTAGATTCTTGAAAGTCCCACTGGAATTAAGAGCATTGGAACACCTAACTTTTGGCTTCTCCTGGACCCAATGCTTGTAGCACACATGGAATTCTGTACAGCCGACTATTTTTTGGTTCTCCACAACAAAAATGCTTCTTTAAAAATTTCCATATTGTCTCTCCAATTTTAAGGAAATAGGGCAATCTGCCTCATTTAGAGGTCCATGGGGGCCAGATCAAGTTATGGATTATAATCTAGAGCAACAACATACGTGTGTTACAAAAAAATATTGTGACCAAGAGAATCCTTATTTGCTCCAGATCCATTATGATGATTGATAATAATCGGTTGCCTGTTTTTACTATAATTAAGATTTCAAAATAGTTTTTGTTCATTTTTCCTTTGATAAACCTATTTGTAGGGTACTTGGTTCTCCCTGAGTTCGGTTGTTTTATTGCAGACAATTCATTACTTAGCATTGATAACGTTATCTATTTGGGTAATAAAATGTCTGCAAGACAATAACCACAGGGGTGAAATCCAGTAGGTTCTGACAGATTCTGGAGAACCGGTAGTGGGAATTTTGAGTAGTTCGGAGAACCAGCAAATACCACCTCTGGCTGGCTCCAGAGTGGGGTGGGAATGGAGATTTTGCAATATCCTTCCTCCAGGAGTGGGGAGGGAATGGGGATTTTGCCGTATCCTTCCCCTGCCACACCTGCCAAGCCATGCCCACCAAGCCACACCATGCCCACCAAGCCAGGCCACAGAACCGATAGTAAAAAAAAAATGGATTTCACCACTGAATAACCAAGCTTTGAAAGTATCAAGGATCTCCACAGTTCAACCCTGAGTTACAAGTACTTTTTTCTACTGAAACCTATTGGCATTTTGCAGGCTAAAAATGCATAATTTTGCATTTCAGTTTCCAATTGAAATAAATATGTTAAACTATAAACTGTGAATGTAAAAAATAAATGTTTTTTTTTCTGGAGAACATATTTCACTGGGAAAGTGATCTTTCGAAATAGATTGTATTCAGAATTAGAAAAGATTGGGCTAATCAAAAATAAGTGACAAACTGATACACAACTAAAATTGAATCATATTTCAGTCTGACTAGACTATCAAAAAAATGAAAAGATAAAATATTTTAAATTGCAGCTTCTAAGAGAAATGCAAAATTAATATTTCAGTTTAAAAAGTATAGCTTTTCCTATGTTTTCCCATGACTTATATTTCCTCTTTGGCTTTTCCTTCCTTGATGTTTTTCATCTTAGGAAGGACATATAAATCTTTCAAAACTCCAAGAGTTATATAGGAGTGATTTTAAAGAGATATATTAAGAAGAATAAATAAACTATAGCCAGCAATGTATGTTCTTAAGGATGTTTAAATTATTACATATTGAGATGTTGCTAGGATTTCCATATCATACAAGATGCTAGCTGGATGCCCATGCTTTGCTATGAAACTATGTGATTGGGCATGATAAATGGACACTTAAAGCCTAAAATTTAATATAGAATGTGTAACTCCATAGCATCAGGGCATGTTAATATAAGGCAACTGACAGTTGGAACAGAGGGAGAAGGAGAGTAGAATGTCCCAGCTCGCATGCCGGTTGAGTCATGTGCTGGCCATGCCCATGCCCAGTTTAGTGAAGGGGTAGCATCAGAGGATGTTAATATAAGGCAACTGGCAGTTGGAACAGAGGGGGAGGGGGAGTAGAATGTCTCAGCTCACATGCTGGTTGAGTCACGTGCTGGTCACGCCCATGCCCAGTTTAGTGAAGAGGTAGCATTAGAGCATGTTAATATAATGCAACTGGCAGTTGGGACAGAGTTCCTTTCAGGTGGGGAGGAGGAGTAGAACGTCTAACTCTGTAGCATCAGAGCATGTGAATATAATACTGTATATGAAATACTAATGATCTGATGGTCATTTTGAAAAATCCTTTCTTAGTGAGCATCTAGAAGCCAAGAGGAACATACATGCCAAATTTCAAGTTTGTAGGCTTTACCATTCTGGAGATTTTGTGATGAGTGAGTGGTATTTGGCTTTTTTATATATAGAGATGATGGCAATCAGCATTGAGAAGTCAGTTCTCACTAAAAATCTGTTCTTGAAACAACCAACAAGCAGGACTGTCTTTTGTTTTGAGATTTTAAGAAGCTTATAAACATCTGTCCTTTGAAATATTTGATCTTTTTGGAAAATATTTTGTGCAGCTGTAAAAGTTCCAGGGATGTCTGCTCAAGCTATATCCCAAACAACATTCTATATTCTAAATAACTTTTCAGGTATCATCCTTCCAAGCCACAGAGAGAGAATTGGCCCTTTCAGTTGCTTTAAAATGTGTATTCAGAAGTTGTCAGCCAAGAGGAGACAATTATCTTCCTAATGATACATGCCAGGATTACATGGACAGCCTTACTCAGGTCAAATCTAAGAAGCAGCTGTTTGAAGGATCATTTCTTACTATGTTGGTAAAAAATTAAGAGTGATCCTTTCAAGGGCAGATTTTAATGGGACGCAATATTGCAGAGGACATAAACTTTGCCTTAAAACAAACAAAGACAGTTTTTGTTTTAATCATGATTAGTTTGGATTCTGGGTGGGTAAAGGAAAGCCACTGTTGCTAAAACATAGATTCCATCTTATAAAAAGCTAATACTTTACACAAAGATATTTTGGCACAAAGAATAAGTCTAGTTCCAGCAACCATATCCTCTTGCTAATTTTGTGGTCTGTATGGCTGCCGTAATCTAGATTTTGAAGTAGTGGCCACGAACATCATATATATACAGTATTAGTTTTGGGGAAAGTTGTTGAAAGAACAATTTTGCTTCTAAATTGTAATTATGTCCTTTGTATAATAACACATAGCTATATAATAATAATAGTAATAACAACCTATATTTTTCATCATTAATAATATTACTAATAGCTCCTGTATATTTGATTGTAGCCTTTAAGAAAATACATCCAGCTCTAGCTCTTCATTTGAAGAAATAAATAAGAATATTTACAGAATCCATTTGAATGTATCGATGTTCTTCCTAAACAGACAGAAATCACTTTTTGATTTGTGGGTAGGGATTAACATGCTGCCTAGGTCAGCATCCCTGACTTTTGCAGCTTGGTGGCCTGGGGGTGGTGGTGGTAGGGGAACGGGGCCATGCAAGCAGTGGGCTGGTGCACACTCACATGTGTGCACAGCTTGATTTGTTCAGTGTTGAGTTGTGTGCATGTGTGCATGCACGCTGCCTTACAGCTCACACGGCCAGGTTCCAAGTAGGCCATGGACTAGTACTGGGCCATGGCCTGGAAGATGGGGACCACTGGCCTAGATGGAAACTTGGTGGGAAGGAATTTCCACTAGTAATGTTATCCTTTTAAAAGCATCTTAAGTGGTGGGCATTATGGTGAGCCTTTTTCCAGGATGATGAGGGGTGGAAACTTAGCATTACAGCTTTTGATCCTGTATAGCAACTAAAAAGAAAAAAGTCAAAGAAAATACATTGAAGATTTCCCTGATATATTATAAGTAAAAAGATAAAGGTTCCCCCCGCACATATGTGCTAGTCATTCCCAACTCTAGGGGGCGGTGCTCATCTCCGTTTCAAAGCCAAAGAACCAGCACTGTCTGAAGACGTCTCCATGATCCTGTGGCCACCATGACCAAACACCAAAGGCGTATGGAACGCTGTTACCTTCCCACCAAAGGTGGTCCCTATTTTTCTACTTGCATTATTTTTTTATTGAAAAGTTTTATAACAATACAAAATAAAAAACATTCCCCCCTTCCCAACACCCCCCTCCTCTTCCCCCCTCCCCTCCCCGACTTCTCAGAGTAAAATACAGGGTATTAAAAGAAAAAAAGCAAAAATCATCTAAATTAATCTATCAAACTTCCAGTTAACAAACCACCCTCTGTAATCTTAACTCCAGTGTAATTAACACAACATTTCTATAATTCTTTTTCATTCATATGCAATTCGATGTCTTCTTATTTGATACTTATTCCGAATATAGTTAATCCATTTCCTCCATTCCAAAATGTATTTTTCCTGCATATGGTCTTTCAAATATGCCGAGATTTTTGCCATTTCAGCTAAGTTCATTACTTTTAAAGTCCATTCTTCTACAGTAGGTAAAGAGTCTTTCTTCCAATATTGTGCAACCAGCAATCCAGCTGCTGTTATTAAATTTAAAAGCAATTTCATCTCTACTACTGTACAATCATTTGTAATACCCAATAAAAATAATTGTGGGGTAAATTTCAACCTCCTTTTCAAAATATTCTGCATTACCCACCAAATTTTTATCCAGAATGCTTTAATCTTCTTACAAGTCCACCATATATGAAAATACGTTGCATCTTCACAATCACACCGCCAGCATTTGGCTTGTACATTAGAATACATACATGACAGCTTTTTTGGATCTAAATGCCATCTATAAAACATCTTATAAAAGTTTTCTCTTAGATTTTGTGCTTGAGTAAATTTAACATTTCTAACCCAGATCTTTTCCCATGTTTCCATCATTATTGGTTCCTGGAAATTTCTACTTGCATTCTTATGTGCTTTCAAACTGCTAGGTTGGCAGAAGCTGGGGCAAGTAACGGGAGCTCACCCTGTTATGTGGCAGTAGGGATTCGAACCACTAAACTGCCAAACTTTTGATCGACAAGCTCAGGGACTTAGCCACTGAGCCACTGTGTCCTATATATACTAAAAGTAGAAAGTGAATTACTTCACACTGGTTATCAATAATTATTACCTTTGCATATCATAGAACTTTTGTGAGTGGATCTGCATTATTTCATGAAAATTGACTGTGAAAGGCTGAAATGTTTTTCCTCCCCTAATTCTCACATAGAGTGCAATAAAAAGATTGTGTTCAAAATATACAAATTGTTAACATACAACCCACCAGAGTCTGCTGGACTCTCATGTTCTATCAATTCCAGACAGCATTGTCACTGGTAAAGAAGGATAGGGTTGTAGACCAAAATTCTCAGAGAGGTCACGGCTCCCTTCCTCTGAAGAAAATTACATGAATTTGAGTAAAACCTCTTTACATTCTTGGTCCCCTAAGCAATACATTAATTTGATAGAATATTAAAAACTATCTGTAAACTGACCCTATTTTTATTCACAGTTAATTATAGGCTGGATTCTCTCAGCTTTGGAAATGCCTGGGTGGTTTTAGGTCTTGTCATATAACTCACTCCTGCTTTGGGAAGATCTCAGCAAATCTAGCACAATTCCTATTTTTGAGAGCTTTGGTGTATGTGTGTGTGTGTTTATACTTAAGTATTTATACTTTAGTATGTAATGAACACTGCACAATAAATCAAAATAACTTTATCTGTTTTATATGAAGCTTCATTGACTTTAATTAGATTATTCCACCTCATAAAGCATGTTTCTTTTCCTAAACTTTGGGATTTAGATAAGAGGGACACAACAAGAGTTTAACTTGAACTAGTTCTGTCCAGTTAAAAATCCATTCACCTCAGCATCCCTTGGGTACCTCAAGATTTTATTACAATGTGTTAGAGCCAGATCTAAAGATATTTAGAATTCGCCATGGAAGAGAAATACCTTTAGACCATTTTTTTAACCCCCTGACCTATATATAAACTAGAATGATATTTTAGAATTTTGCAACTCAGTTATCTTAACATCAAAATGAAAATTCATATCTTAAGGACAAGCATTCATGTAATATAAATAACATTAGGAAAAGAATGCAGGCCAAAAATGCAAACCAAGAAAAGTTTATAGAAAAATGCATGTATTATGAAAATATACATGGCAATATTCCTATAAAATTGTTTTGTAGAACCATTCTTAGATTGCATTTGCCATCAAGTATGGAAACCATTTAAGATGAATTCATGATCAGGAAACTAAGAAACTGAGTGAAACAAGCACTATCAGATTTCTTATCTGGGCTTAGAATAAATTCATTAAAATTAAAGAGAGGTAAACTAATTATGATATTTTGTCCTCTTGATTCTAGTGAATCTATTTTAAAATATCACAAAGTCTGGATATTGTTTTGTAACATGAACTGAAAGAAGCAAATCCTTGACTAAGTTTCTTTGCTTCAGTGAAGAATCAAATGAAGTATCATCTCAAAGTTTCTTTTGAAGTAATGTGGTCCATTCAGTTCTAAAGTGTACCTCAATTAAAATTTCTTCCTGATCTGGCAAGTGTTGGAAGAATATCAGGAGAAGTTATGAGACACCACAGATCACCCCACTGAGACAACTGTCCCTTAATATTTTGCTTATTACTTCACCTACCTGTAAACACTAGCACCTCCTCAATCTGGGACAATTGAGTCTCAGCTGAGGTTGGGCTGCAAAACCATGTAGGTGAGTAAAATAGTAGAAGAGAAGGTATCAGTAGGATGAACTCCAGAAGTCATGAAAGCCAAGTCTCATTTATTTCCTCAAACAAAGTCAGTTTTAAACATGGTGGGATGTAATATTTCCAAATAATCACAGGCTGACAGGTTGCCTGCCCTTGTATTTAGTTCAAGCAGTCAGCACCTTGGTCAGCGCAATATGGATGTCTCAGGAAGATTTGGTTAGCCAGCAGGATATGGATTAAGGAACCCATCTTTGGAACACTCATCCTTCACCAGTCTACTATTTCAGTTTTCTGCATGTTGTTATGCTGTTCAGCTTCTACTTCTGTTTTGTTTTCTGTTTTCTGCTAACTGCTTTCATAATATGTTTGTTGTTCTCAATAGTACTTTAATTTTCCCTACTCCCTTCTATGACTTGCCCTTCCCCAATAATTTATGTTTGGAAAAGTTGGAGAATTCTGTAGTGCATGTTTGGTAGGTGCATATAGGATAGATAGTGGAAGACAGTCTAGGAAAGTCCCATGGCCCAGACAAAACTGCATAGCTGGGTGTGGCTTTTCATTTTAATTTATTGTAGGTTTTTGCGACATTCCCCAGGATCGTATTGAAGGTTTAGATAGATATATCTCCAAGATGAAAACACAGGCAAAGGGAATTTCCTTAAAGTTGAATGAATAACTTTCTTAGCTTGCTTGGACAAGTTTAGGGACTACTGGTAGGGAGGTTCCTTCAGCTATATCATTTGTTGATTTAGAGTCTTTGTAGTTGACACTTACTATCATGTGAGCTGTGACAAATATCTCTGCTCCTCCTCTCCCTTTCATTAAACAGGCAGAATTCAAGTAGGAAATGTCAATTTTACCTGCCCAAACCAGGCATGAAATAATTCTCTAATGTTGGAGGTCTAGAGATTCTTAAGGAACATGTGCAGCAAAAAAAAAAAAAAAAAAAAAAAAAAAAAAAGGGGGGGGGGCTAGAGTCAAAGTATAATATAACAAAATAGGATCTAAAGTCAGCAGCCCATTTTGAAGAGTTTTGTAAAGCAAGAAACATTTTTAAAAATCTGATACAGGAATTTATTTTGGGGTGGGGTTTTTTTTTAGTTGCTTGTTGTATTTTTATATTTTGTATAAAATACAAAATTCCTATCTACTGTATGAATCTTTCCTAAGGATGTTCTCCAAGAACTTATTAAGACTACAGTGAAAGCCATGCTGGAACAATGCAATGGTCATTTTAGTCTAGGTTCATATTTCCAACAGCAATAACCTAAAGGTAAAGGTAAAGGTCCCCTTGCACATATTTGCTAGTCATGCCCAACTCTAGGAGGTAGTGCTCATTTCTATTTCAAAGCCGAAGAGCCAGCATTGTCTGAAGACGTCTCCATGGTCCACATGACCATGAAGACGTTTCCATGGTCATGTGACCGGCATGACTAAACACCAAAGGCGCACAGAATACTGTTACCATCCCACCAAAGGTGGTCCCTATTTTTTCTACTTGCATTTTTTACATGCTTTCGAACTGCTAGGTTGGCAGAAGCTGGGACAAATAACAGCAGTTCATCCCATTAAGAAGAAAGCTTAGTGACAGAAGAGCAGTGTTGTTCCTCCATCTGACATTTAGTGATGTAATATCTCTGAGCCATTATACCCATGAAAATAATAGCTTGGATATGCAATCTTCATGAGCTTGTATTATTCTTTATTCTTATTAGGAACATTTCTTAATGATGAGAGAATAAAATTGGGTATGATCCTACCTTATATAGAATACCCAGCTGTGATGTGTTCTAAAATAAAAATTGATGATTCATTTTTAAATTGATTTTAGTTACGTGCTACAAACATATTCAGCATTTTATCTGAGAGCTCATGGACCTTTACATGAGCAAATCCTCTACTTTTAGTTCCACAATAACAACCTTGTAGCCAGAGTGGTTTAAGAGTGACTTTTTCAGACATGCTCAATGAACTCCATAGTCAAATGAAGGACTAAAACTGAGATCTTCTCAATCCAAGTCCAACATGTTGGTTATTCTATTACACTCTTAATTTTGCCCACGAACATAGGTGAAGGGAGCATAAATCCTAATTTTAGTATTTTTTATTCACAAGAATATAATCATGGTTTGCTTTAACATTTTAACTGCAACTATTGCGCTATTATTGTTAATGAATTGGTCATTCAATTCAAAGATATCTCACTTCATAGACATGTTACATCATTTACTGCTATTAATTTGTCCAGTAAGGAATTGATGTTTCCATTCCATGAAAAGCAGGTATATATTGTAATATAATGGGGGGGGGGGGGAATGCAAGTTATCAAGTTGGGGTGGGAATTGTGGGAACAGAATAAAATTCCAACAGTAAACTGAGCCTTTGGAATTGGCTTTCCAAAATTAATGGTTGAATTCACATCACATGCAAGATAATCCTGTAGGTATAGAAAGCCTACTTAGAGTTAGAAAGCTGTGACGCATGAAGCTCCAGAGTATATGTAACATAACTTCAGGTAACTATATTTCAAGTTAGACATTATTTTTATGAAAGAGAAAGAAATAAAATGTGTTAAAAATAGGTTATATTACTTATAATTTTATTACTCGAGGGTCTTTAATTTTCCAATACCAGGCACCACACTCTTCCTGTGGTGGATCACGTGTGGCTAGTTGTATTTTGAGAAGACCTGAAATGCACTTTGCTTAAAATAGTAAACCAAATTAAAAAAAAATACACTATTTTAAAGTAGGAAGGTGGTTTGCCTTTCTGTTTGATTTTTTCCACACCTGGTGGAAAATTATTTTCCACACCTGGGAAAAATTATGATGAGAAACAGGTGGTCCTTATTGCTACCTTGAAGAAGCAAAGAAGAAAGAAAAGCAGAGTTAATAAAACACCAGGAGAGAAACCCATTGCTTTGTTTACACCAACTTCCATTTACCAAGTGCTAAACAAATCCCCAAATCCCAGATAACCATAAAAAAAGTCCATAATGTAAAATTTTAGGACTACCAGAGATTTGAAAACAAAAACAAAGGTGTATTTTATGGTAGTCATTTAAATTTGCATGCATCTGTCTGAGACGAATAGTTTCTGAATTTTTTCTGAATTTATCTAGGAAGAATATTAAGAACTTCAGTAACTTCTATCTTTAGTAGGATCCCCCCCCCGCCCCCATGAAATAATAAATTGCAAGATTACAGCAGTAGATGTGTTATATGTATTTAAAAAAAGGAACTTTGCAATCTTTCCATTCATTAAATACACTTTGGAGGAATACGTTCTTTTAGAACTGATTGGAATCAACTTTTTAAATAGCCATATTAGGAAATGTTAAAAGACAGAAGAAGAATGAATATTTTTTGTCACTTAAATTGCCATCTCAGAATCAATGGATAAAGAAAAAAACTTTCCTGGGAATTAATATCTAAAAAATAGAGGATTAAAAGTATGTCTCCATTGTTCATTGTAGTCATATTAATGGTCCTAAAATAGAAGACCATTTCATCTGTACCATATTCCTAATGAATGCTACTTCTAAACATATGTATCAGTGGTGGGTTCCTCCTGGTTCGGCCCGGTTGTCTCAAGCCGGTAGTGGTGATGATATGATGTCACTGAACCGGTTCTGCCTCCCTGCCCCCCAATGCTCCCCACCGCCCCGTGCCCCCCATTCACTCCCCGCATTACTTACATTTTATTTGGCCCCACCCCCAATCTATTGCTGCCTCCTGAGTCCCAGCTGATGGCTACAGGGAAAAAAAACTGTTTAAACTCTTGCTGCAGGGCTTCAAATCCGCCCTACAGCTGATCAGTGTTAAAAGAAAACAAATGAGTAGACCAGTGCCTGCAAAAATACATGAGTAGATCAGAGCCTGCAAAAATAAATGGGTAGATTGGTACAGTTCTGCAAGCAGTTAAAAGCCTGGTAGACCAGTACCTCTGCTAAATCATAAATAATTGTCATATGACCATCAAGCCACACCCACAAAATAAGCCACATCCACAGAACTGGTAGTAAAAAATTTTAGAACCCACCCCTGATATGTATGTATGTGTCTAGAACTTGTATCAGTAATTTGTGGTTTACGAGTCATGTTTCTATATCCACATTCTTCAATGCAGGATAGATCATTCTTTGTCCATTAATACTATTTTTAGCAAAAAAAAAATGTAACTAGAGTATTCAGGCAGGAGAAGTTTCATGTTTGATCATGTAGTTATCTTTCTTGGATAGACTCACCTGGGATAAGAACAAAGCAACTTCCAATCACAGGTTTTGTACATGTGTGTGTTGGTATGTTTCTGCACGTGAGAACAAGACTTTGAGAACATATCAGTGGTGGGTTGTCCCCGGTTCACACTAGTTCTATAGAACTGGTAGTAAAAAAGGCGGGAGGTCCCACCCACCGACCCCAACATCACCAAAACGCTTCTGCGCATCCGCAGAAGATTGCAAGCATGGCCCCGCTCTGAACTGGTAGTAAGATAAGTAAAACCCACCCCTGGAATATATGTTTGCAGGTTCTGAATGCATGCCCACATGTACTGCTTCTCTCATTAGCTATCCACGAAGGCAAATAAATTATAGGTTGTCTTCAAATCACTTGTCTTCCATAGTTATTGAAATATTCTAAAATAATCTATGCTTATTCTAGATTTTGTCCAGTAGCAAACTTCTGAAGAACTGTGGTCCTTGGTAATGTTGTGAGGATTTTTATGTTGATTTTTTATGGGGGCAGTCTTTATTTATGTTCCTGTAACTTGGTAATGCTTGTTACTGAGTGGAAGTGCTGACCACTGGATGGAAGTTTGCTTAGGCAAGGATACTCTTAATTATATATATATAATTTATATATGGTTGTATGTAGAATATATAATTTCTACATAATTGAAGCAGAAAAGGAAATATGCATATTGCAACAGCATCTATAATATGCTATAATCTTCAGAAGTTTTTCAAGATGTCTAAAAAATAATGATACAAAGTCAAGTAATCCCTATCGTTAATTCAGTTCTTTCTAGCCTGACTGACAAACACACTGAAATCATAGATTGCTACTTTCTGGAATCTTTTAAATAGATATGCCCAAGATGGAGTCCTTTCTTTATGTAAGAAATATGATTTGCTGAATTAAGCTATTGTGTATTATGCAATGGTCCCAAAATTCAAATATGATCTAGATGGATGCAAATTTGCAGCTATATTTTAGATTTTTTAAAAAAAATTCAGTGCTCCAGAATGAGATCAGAAAGCAGAGCCATTGATTCTTCTCCTCTTCTCTTCTCTTCTCTTCTCTTCTCTTCTCTTCTCTTCTCTTCTCTTCTCTTCTCTTCTCTTCTCTTCTCTTCTCTTCTCCTCTCCTCTCCTCTCCTCTCCTCTCCTCTCCTCTCCTCTCCTCTCCTCTCCTCTCCTCTCTTCTCTTCTCTTCTCTTCCCCTAAAATAGGAGGAAAAGATACATATCAGGCAAGATGTATCTAGAGGTTGCAAACCGTGTCACTTCACCACAAGAACTCTGCTTTGGGATCTTGCTGAATGCCAAATTTGCCTGTTTCCAAGATTACAGCTTTAACTGTTGAATATTCCATTACCTCTTTGTCATAGATATAGTTGAAATATCAACAGTTTTAGAGGGAGCCCCGTGCCAAACTAGACATAACACAGGAAAGCTGTGATTAGGATCTCCCACTGTTTTTGTTAATTAGTCATCCTGTGGGAAGCTTTTGAAACCATAGGGATCTGGAAGGAGGGAGGTAACCCTTTCCTTGCTCTTATCTCTGGTGTCTTTCTCATTCCCCTTCTCCCTTTAAACTTCCAAAGAGTAATTTGGTGTGTCATATACGGCAGAATCAGTTTAAAAATCTGAATTTAGGAATCATTTTCCTTATCTCAGAATAAGTTTTATGAAGGAGCAAAACAAATCTGGCTTATATTTAGCTCGTTGATTTCTTAAAGGCAAGTTACACTGGAAGGAAACTCTAGAAATGAACCATGTTTTGCTTACGAGAGAGTTCACATATTTTAAGATGAGCTTGACATGATGTTCCCGCACATATTACAAAGAAACATATAAATCACATCACCTTCTCTGTATGAGCCTATACCCCATTTCAGTGTGAAAACTCTTGCATGTATAGAAGGGAAAAAATCAGACAAATACATTATGTTTCATGCTAACTGAATTACTGATAAATGTGTATGAGTGTTACCAGATTGCAGGTTCTTGTAGGCCACAAGGAGAATGTGATCAAGTCAATGACTCAAAAGCAGTGGTATTAATTGTGAAATAATTATTTATTTTATTTTTATTTTTATTTTAAATGTAAATGAAATCAAACTTTAATCTGTCCACTAATATGTGGAGTGTACTTCCTGGTTTGCTATATAAAGCCCAGGTTGGGCTGGGCATTGGCTGCAAATAAGTGTTCATCCCTGGAAAATAGGAACTAATCTTAATGCTCTGCTATTGGAGGGTAAAGACCAGGGGTGAAATTCAGCAGGTTCTGACAGGTTCTGGAGAACCGGTAGCAGAAATTTTGAGCAGTTTGGAGAACTGTCAAACGCCACCTCTGGTTGGCCCCAGGATTGGGAGGGAATGGGGATTTTGCAGTATCCGTCCCTGGAGTGGGGTGGGAATGGAGGTTTTGCAGTATTCTTCCCTTGCCACAGCCATAGAACTGGTAGTAAAAAAATTTGGATTTCACCACTGGTAAAGACAGACCATAAGTTAGTTAGGATACAGATGCTTTTCCAGCAGAAGATCTTAACTCCAATACCTGGTTCCTCTAAATCAAATATTTAGAAGTGCTGGAGAACTTCCATTAGAATCGCCCAATCATTGCAGGCTAATATTACATCCATCGTGACTTGGGTGATGTTATGAAGATAAAATGTTAATGGGGAAATGGCTCAAGTCAGAATAATAATCCAAACTGTCCAAAGCTGGATGAACAAATACAGGTAGTCCTTGACTTACAAAGTTCTTTTAATGACTGTTCAAAGTTACAACAGTATTGAAAAAAAATGACATGACTATTTTTCACATTTATGACCATTACGGCATCTCCATGGTCATGTGATTTACATTCAGATGCCTGACATCTGGTTCATATTTGTGATGGTTGCACTGTGATCCCCTTTTGTGTGACTTTCCGACAAACAAAGTCAATGAGGAAGCCGGATTCACTTAACAACCATGTTACTAACTTAACTCCAGTGATTCACTTAACAAACGTTGCAAGAAAATGGAGCAAAACTCACTTAACAAATTTCTCACATAAATGTTGGGCTCAACTGTGGTCATATGCCGAGGACTACCTGTACACTAGCCTGATACTGTATAAAACAAAACTTACAGTTCTACAGATCTGGTTGTATTGTGTGAAATAAACGTGTGAAATAAATACTGATTGTAATGAGAACGATGGGAGAATCCACTAATATAGGTGAAGGGAAGCAAGGGAAAAATTTACTTCAGTGCATTCAATACTAGAGCTCGGCTTAGAGGCACATTGGATAGTAATATGACTTCATACTAATTCATAGATAGCTTTAGAGACAATATATCATTTTTAACTTGTGACTTAGCAAGCTATGCTGACATGAGGCACAATTCAGCAACATTTCATAGTTTTCTAGATATGTTCACCTTTGCTGTGATACCCATCTAGCTTGAATTCCACCTCTCTGAAGAATTTTTAACAGAATGAGTTATTCTGCCCTGCAGGCAACTGGCAGTTTACAGTTTTAATGCTACTCTCCCCTAGGATCCATTGAGGGAACAAATTGCTCAGTTCAACCACATAAGTGTTCCATTGCATCATATTTACAACAGTTTATGGAGTTCTCAGCACCTCTCAAATTATTTCACCCCCATTCCCACTTGCTGATACTTCCAACATTCACTCCACACTTTGTAAACATATCTAAGGAGATAGGCTTACAGTAGCTACAAAGAGGCTCCAGGAAGTTCTTGTAAAATGTTGACCTCTCTGGGCACTATTATAAATTTTCAGAGTTTTCAATGCTGCTTGATTTTGCCAGCATTCTTTGGATAGAATGGTGATGGTAGAGGTATCTTCTGGCAGCCATCAATGACACTTTAGGGAATTGTGGTTTGCTACCCTAAACTCTAAAGTCAATAAAAATATAATAGGGAAAGTAATAGGAGGAAATTGTTGAACCACCAAGAAACAGATCTGGTGTCCAAAAGCAGATAATTATGCCATTTGAGTCAAAGAAGAAAACTTCGTCTTGGAGCCCAGAAGTGTAAGCCAAGAAGCAGAAGGTCACACTGGAAATAATCCAAAGGAGAACATAAACTCAACAAGCTAATCAGGTAGATGAAATATGGGCCAATCTTTAACATGCACTAAGTCAGCGGGGACCAAAACAAACAAAACAGCACACAAAATGAACAAATATTCCAAAAGTTTTACTTTAAAGGATGTTCCAGGTGGTACGTATAAAATAGCTGCAGATGAATAGTCTGCTTGGCTGAAGAAATAAAGCAGAAATAGGGGAACAGATCACTATTTTTTATTATTATTATTAAAGGATGTCAATTGGTTGAAGCTTCCCCCCCCCAAAACAAAGCATTTAGGCAGTTATTTGGTTTTAATCTTTAATCTAATTGTAGGCTAGCTACAATTTGCCATTACAGATACTTTCCCTGACTTGGATAATGTCTTTTCTGGTATAAATTAAATTTCAAAATTCCTCATTGATTTGGGAGGCACAGGGGATTTTATTTATTTATCAGATTTAGACAGATATAACCTATCTAATAAAAAATGAGAAGCAAAAAATGAAAATGCAAGAGAAGAATTATATGTTAGGTCCCTGTCGGAATGCTGCCATTCTGGAAGGGAGAGGGGAGGCATCAAAAATAGTTTATATGCTTTCACTTTGCTACACTGCTTGGGAGTTTGAGGGAGGAGAGGTTCACACCAGAGGTGAAATCCAGCAGGTTCTGTCAGGTTCAGAGAACCGGCGAATACCACCTCTGGCTGACCCCAGAGTGGGGTGGGAATGGAGATTTTGCAATATTCTTCCCCCCAGGAGTGGGGAGGGAATGGGGATTTTACAGTATCCTTCCTCTGGAGTGGGGTGGGAATGGAGATTTTACAGTATCCTTCCCCTGCCATGCCCACCAAGCCACGCCCACAGAACCGGTAGTAAAAAAAATTAGATTTCACCACTGGTTCACACTATTTCCATTGACTCCTGCCGACCAGTTCACACTGGGTGTTCAAGGTCGCCGTGCATTTCTTCGTGTGCAGAGGGTAAAAAATGATGTCAGGGCAGATGGGCAGAGCCTCCCACAGCTGCCGCTACCAGTTTGCGCGATCCGGATAGAACAGGCTGAATTGCACCACTGGATGGCATCTTCTCCACCATGTTACCACAGCGAAATCAAAACATCTTTATGGCAGATGATTGGCTAACGATGGACATGGGGTATTGGGATTGGGACTTGAAAGAAAAAATTAGGTTTACGCTTCGTGCCTGATTCTCTGAACTCGGCCTGACTTTTCTGCAATCACTATCTCTCAGTAAAAGTTCCTTTTGAAAAGTGACTAGTTTCAAGAGTTTTACTTTCTTGGGAGAGGAGTTGAGGCAGACCCTTACATTATATAATAGATGAATATTATAATACAAATGAAATGGCAACAAATGAAATCAAAGAGAGCAGGAAACAGTGAGAGAATATTAAATAAAACACAAGCCAGTTTGACGGGGAAAAACATTATTCTAAAGTATAATAAATATTGAAGTGAAAGCACAGAGCGGTTGCCAGACATGAGAACAATGGAGAAATATAGTTATTTAGATAACTAGTTATACTTCCTTTTACATTTTTTTTAGCTTCTTATGTCTTACTACTGTTTTGCAGTTTGCATATTTCTAATTATTCACATATACGCTGCAAATGTAGTAGAGTTCAGCAGTATTATTTTTTACATATATATTTAACTTAACTTATTATTACAGTATATAACTAGTTCTAAAGACACATTGAGAAAGATAAAGAAGGAGAGGGAAAGAGGAAATAAATAAGAGAAAATAGATAGAAGACAGGCAACTATACAGTGGATAGTCTCAGTTCTTACAGCAACGTGTAAGGTAATTCATTATCAAGGTTCCCAAATCCTAGATGTGTTTATAACAAATAAATTTGCCCAAAAACAGTTGGCTAGCTTCTAGGCAAGAAGCTTCTGCCCACCTAGCAGTTCAAAAGCATGCAAACGCAACTAGATCAATAGGTACCACTTTGGTGGGAAGGTAACAGTATCCCATGTACTTTTGGTGTATGGCCATGCTGGCCATATGACCATGAAAAACATCTTCGGACAGTGCTGGCTCTGTAGGCCAAGAAACTGGCCTACAGAATTGGACACAACTGACTGGGATACCTTTATCTTTACCTTAGGGGAAAGTAGAATTTGAACTAAACATTCCCTAAATGTATAAACGTAGAACCAAACTAAATGAGGCTTTAAGTTGCAGTTGTACAAACACCCTATCTGTCTAAGAGCTCTGTTAGCAACACTTCCATTATTATTTTTCTTTCTTTATGATCCCTACTGTGTAAAGTAGCATCCATTCAAATATTTAGATAGTACCAAGTCAATTATTTTATTCCTGAATCTGTTATACAATTGCAGAAGAATTTGTAATCTTTGTAGAAAGAGGCTGGTATTGGATGATGAACTATAAATCACTAATATATCTGATTTAATCATTTCGTTGTAATAGACATGTTAATATAAATTATCCATCTATATGAATGTTTTTGTTGCTAAATAATCATTTTCCCATAAGGGAAAATGTACTTTTTATGATTTAACAATCTTTCTTTTAAAACAACAATCTTTCAGCACTTGCTCATTAAGATCTTAACGAATTTAAAGAAGATTCATGCATTTTCTGTGGGAAAATCCTTCCTATAATTGAATTTTTATGATCTTTGTCCGAACATTGATCATAATTCAGTTTCACGTTTTCTTCATCAAGCACCAAAAACATTCTATAGATCAGATAATTAAATTTTAATATCTGTAAATATGCATCCATGATTATATTTTATTGATGCTGAATTATTAGTGTAGACATGTTAACTGAGAAAATGACTTTTGTGACAGATCCAACATTATTTTCAGGGTTTTTTTACTCTTTCAGCCAAGCTATCATGGTGCTTGTTGAGCAGAGCAGAAAGTCTTTTATGATCTTTGTCTAGGTTTTTGTCAGAAAAAGCCAAGAACATGTTTCATTAGCAAATGACCATTTTTTTTATAAACATCACAAAGAGGACTGGAAGTGTGGTTTTAATCATTCAACTAAGCATGTAGAAAAGGTATTATCTGTTTAGCTTAATCAGATACTCTTTTAAAAATGTAAATAGAGGTTGCAGTGCATGGCTATATAATAAATAAATAATCAATCAATCCTGAAATTTTCGAAGTGAAGCTTGAAGTGCTCTTCATACTCTCTGAATTTGTTTCATTTTCTTTTTCTTTTTAAGTAAAATAAATGGAAAAATTATATTTAGTTATATTTATTTAAGTAAAATAAATGGAAAAATTATATTTAGTTAATAATTTAGCACCCCATGTAGTTACTGAAAAATGACATTTCTGGAAAGCTAAAATGAAATGTTCTACTGAAAACATTCCAGATCCCAGAAAAAAATCTAAAGGTAAGGCTCTAAACTAAAGCATATAGTTGTGAAAACGTTATCCATTTGCTTTCTGGGAAATCAGTATTTTTTTTGACTTAATATGCCTATTGTAGCAGTTGTGGTGTCCAGGGAGGGGTTAAATCAGCAAGATGGCTGATGGAATGTCACAGTGCAAGTCTCTCTTCTTTTGTATATGTTTTGAGGTTGCACATATTTCAAAAGAATAGATCTTGCACTGTGACACTTCATCACTTTCTAGTGACTTGGATCAGTGCCACAGATATTCTTACTTAGCAGAGATTTTGTGAATAAACCACAGGCATTCATTTTGTGAAAAGGCCCTTATCCTCCCAGAATTTCAGCGGTTCAATAAAATTTCCCGACCCAATGTGGGTCTCTTCCACTGGAATTGTCTGCCATATTAAGTCACGTGACAACAGTACAGGTTGTCCTTATCTTACAATCATTCACTTAGCAACAGTTCAAAGTTCTAATGAAACTGAAAAAGGTGATTTACGACCAATTCTTGCAATAAGCTCTTATGACCATTGCAGCATCCTCACCATTATATGATCAAAATTCAGGTGCTGGGCAGTCAGGATGTATTTATGCAGCGTTTATCAGTCCAAGTAGCAAATTCAAATAGAATAATCTCTCCAAGGGGATAGTATTGTTTGATAATACAGGTATTATGACAACTGGGCCCAAAATTTATGTTGCTAAGTGAAACATTTGTTAAATGAGTTTGCCCCATTTTACAACTTTTCTTGCCGCAGTTGTGAAGTGAACCATTGCATTTGTGAAGTTAGTAACATGGTTGTTAATGGAAACTGCCTTCCCCGTTGACTTGGCTTGTCAGAACGTCGCAAAAGGGGACCCCAGGACATTGCAATGGTCATAAATATAAACTAGTTGCCAAGCATCTGAATTTTGATTATGTGTCCATGGGGATGTTGCAATGGTTGCAAGTGTGAAAAGTGGTCATAAGTTACTTTTTTTCAGTGCTGTTGTAACTTTGAATGCCCATTAAATGAACTGTCGTAAGTCTAGGACTATCTGTATATCAGGTAACTTGAACTAATAGATAAGAAAAAGAAATAGCAAATTGGGTGGAATCAGGCCATGGCTGATCCCTAATTCCAGACATTTCTGCCCAATTTGCTTCCTGAGACAAGCACATAACAGACTAACAAATACATAAACAGGACAGAGATTCCAACCTCCAATAATAAGAAACCTTTCTACTGCCTCTAGCATTTCAGCACAGATTGTTTTTTCTTTTTCTTTTTTAAAAGGGAGATAAAAGATTTTCTGCCTTCTGCCAACTTCCATCACCCTTTGTTTCCCGTTTGTGATGACTGGCCGTCTCTGTATTCCATCAATGAAAGATGCTTCACAGCACAGCACTTATTTTTCAGTGATAGTCTTCAGCGTGTTTTAATAGACTCTGGTTAAGTAAACATCCTCCCCCAAAGCAGCAAATGTACAGTCTGAAGTATAAATAGTGCTACTGTGCCAAGTTCCGTAATTGCTTGCACATTTAGCACTTTACCCATGTCTTCGGCATGGCCCATCAAAACCAGATTCACATACTTACTGTAATTGTCTTGAAACCAAAACTCCTCAAACAATGCCCCACTGTTTACATATTTGGGATATTTTCCCCCTAATTATATAAGTCCAGCATGTTTTGAAGCTTACATCTCTGTGAATTAATGAACACACTTGCCCCAATATTAGCAATAAAACGTTAATCCATCCTAGACTTTTATTAAACTCATTTAAAGAGAGTTAATGAATGCAGACACTTGGTGTCCTTTGAAATGCCTTATCTCATAAATCTTCCCACCTGGGCTGAGTTTCCATTTCAGACATTATGTCAGCTGACTCATCCATTGGTCTCTCTTCCATTCCTTTCTCAGCCTCCCAACAATCTCTCAGACTACTTTAGGCACTAAATTTTGCAGATGTTTCCAACCTCAAAATAGCAGAGAAACATGTTTTTGGCTTTCATACCTAGTACTGCCTCAAAGACCAAAGAAGTGTGTTTTGTAGAAAAATGATTGTGTTAAATACAATGCACATTTTTGAAATAATGCAAAAAACAAACAAACAAACAACAAGATAGAATAACTGGTCCTGTTTATTTCATGTTGTTATGTCTACCTGCAAACACACCATCAACCACAAGATGGCCAGAAAGAGATTCTGTAGGTAATGTTCTTGCTGTCCTCTAGTGGTAGCCAAACGGTTTGCAGTAAATATGTAGTTGTTTTAGTATTTCATGCAGGTCATCTTATATTTTCATTCTTTGGCATCCAGAAAAGGAAAAAAGCACCATAAGGTAAAAGATTCTAATAAGACCAAAGATATTAGATTTTATAGAGTGGAAGGAGATAATCTATTCAGTTGATATAATAGTATCAGTTAGATAACACTTGTAAGTTGCTATTTTCAGCAAGTAGTTGAAATTACATTCAAACAATTCCCAGAAATAGCACAGCAAGTGGGAAGAGCAGAAATTGCACTATAAATCCAATGGAATGTGTACTGTGTTTCCCCGAAAATAAGATCCTGTCTTATATTTTTTGAACCCTGAAATAAGTGCTCGGCCTTATTTTCGGGGATGTCTTCTTATTTTGGGGCGCGTGGAGCAAAATGGGGCTCTTCTTTCCGTCTTACCTGATTTGCAGCTCTGTCTCCCTAACTAGAGGAAATGGTGGGGACTGGCTCCGCATGTGTTTAAATATTTTTTGGGGGGTTATTTTAGCGCATATGCTGAAAAGCCCGATTGAGCTTATTATCAGGGGGTGTCTTATTTTAGGGGAAACAGATAGATTCAACTTAATGTTGGACAAAAAATTAATTTTAGACCTTGCTCTCTAACCTGTAAATCGGCCTCCAAATTGTAACATTTACTCATAGACCTAGACTGATTCCACTCTGATACAGTTAGATCCTTTGTTTGAGTTAGAGTTTCTTTTTCCAGGCAAGTATTTTCTGTTTTGATATATTCCTGTATCCTTTACTTTCATTTTGTCCCTGTTTGGATTTGTAAATATTACTTAGCATAAATAAGAATATGAACTATTATTTGTGTTCAGATATGCCCGCCATAACTGGGCTATAAAAATGCAGATAGCAACAGTGCTTAGACTTATATACTGCTCCATAGTCCTTTACAGCACTCTCTGAGCGACTTACAATGGCAACATATCTCCCCCATCAATTTGAGTCCTCATTTTACCAACCTTGGAAAGTTGGAAGACTGAGTAAATTTTGAGCCTCATCAGGATCAAACTTCAGACTGTGGGTAGAGTTAACCTGTAATACTTCATTCTAATCACTGCATCACCAGATTTCTGAAGGAAGTAACTTGTAAGAGTTTTCTACATTTATTTGATGCATCTTGTGTTTTGGACTTTTGCAATGACATGTGTTCTTTTTTTAGTATTGTCTCCTACTATCTTCTTCATCCAACTGATTTTCTTAGTGATTCTCACAACTTTATTTCATACACTTTGTTCTTTTTAAAGCAACAATTCTCCTTAAAAATACAGCTATTAAAAAAAACTGTTCATGTTTCTACTGCCCAAAAAATATATTTAGCAAGCAATCCATCAATTAAATTCCAATCTTAGCCCTGACAGCAAGCATGTTTATTTTTTAACCGAAAAAACACTTTTTCCTGTAAAATCCTACTCCTTATTTCAATGCTATAGTCTCGTCTATAATTCAAAGTATAGCCCGGATATTTATATTGCAGTTTCTGCATTTATTTTCCTAATGGTAAAACATCCAGTTGATATATTTGGTAGATATTCCAATTCTGGAGATTTTTCTTCTTGCTGTAATCATGGCAATTTAGGTACTTCAAAAATGCAAATAACAGAAATAAAGGTTTTATAGGGACCAAAATATAAATATATTTTCAAATTTTTTTGTGGATTCATTGTACTTCAAAGTTACCTGCAATCTACTTTGTTGTTGTTAGTTGCGAATTCATGTCCGACCCATTGCAACCCCATGGACAATGTTCCTCCAGACCTTCCTCTGCCAACCTCTGGAGTCCATTTAAGCTCACGCCAACTGCTTCAGTGACTCCATCCAGCCATCTCGTTTTCTGTCATCCCCTTCTTCTTTTGTCCTCAATCTTTCCTACCATAAGGCTCTTCTCCAGTAAATCCTTCTTTCTTATTAGGTGGCCAAAATCATTTGAGTTTCATCTTCAGGATCTGGCCTTCTAAAGTGCAGTCAGGGTTGATGTCCTGTAGGACTGAATGGTTTGATCGCCTTGCAATCCAAGGGACTTTCAAAAGTCTTCTCTAGCACCATAGTTCAAAGGCCTCAATTCTTTGGTGCTCAGCCTTTCTTATGGTCCAACATTCACAACCATACATTGCACCTGGGAAAACCATAGCCTTGACTATACTCACTTCCGTTGGCAGAGTGATATCTCTGCTTTTTAGTAAACTGTCTAGATTTGCCATAGCTTTCCTCCCCAGGAGCAAGCGTCTTTTAATTTCTTTTAATCTGCTACATATGTAAATAAATGAGTTATTTGTGTGTCCACATATCAAATCTATCTCAGGCTTTCAGAGTCTCATGGTGAACATGGGCTGAACATGCCATTGTGTTGTGATCTAACTCCATCAAAAGAATTCTTCTCTTATGGAATCCTTCTTCCTAACTTCCATTTAGTCATCTGTGCTGCTTTTCTGAAATTGGGTAGTTTTTATTTTTCTATTCAGACATAAATTTGGGGCTCAATAGGCCCAATAGCCTTATGTGGCTAATTTGCTGCTAGTTTTTATGAAAATGTCTCATAGGACTTTTAGTAAAAGCTCACTCTTTGCTCAAAGAATGGTTCCTGGCCCTTAAGTTGGCTTTTGGTCATCTGAAGTGCTCTCTAAACCTAGCTCAACAGAAATTTAACTATAGTTTTCCTCTCTGGAACAATAATAAAGACTAGCATTAGTTCTTTTCCATAATTGGCTTTTTGTGGAAATCAGTGCAGACATGTTATGAGCATTTGAGATCAGGATAAAGTACAAAATGAGTCTAGACTAAAATTAATTAAGACTCTGTAAAACATAATAGAACAGCAGTCGATGAAAACTTCCTTTTTGTGACTTCCTTATTTTTTTCCGAATGCTTGTTCTAAAAGATGCCCTGTATGGAACTCATTAAAATGTTACAATTGGAATAAGACCCTCTGCCAAAGGAAGGGGGGAGAGAGGGGGGAAGGGGGAGATTTGAAAACTATTAAGATTATAATGTTGACCAACTATTTCTCAGTGCAATGCTGCATTGTTGCAATGATACTTTAACTATATACTTACTGCGTATATATAATTGAATATATATATAATTGAAATTGAAATAAATAAATAAATAATAAATAAATATATGCATGCAAATAAATATTATAATCTGTTACCCATGCATATCATAAACTTTCAGATTAGATGGTGTTTCCTCACATTTGAATGGCCTTTTGGGCACCAGGGACCAGTTCTCTCAAAAGAGGTTTTTCTGCAGACGGGAGGGGGCATGGTTTCGTATGGTTCCTGCATCCCGCACATGGGACTTCCCTTGTTTGCGTGGCCTGGTTTCTGGCATGCTGTGGATTGATGCCAGTCCATGGACCAGGGGTTAGAGACCCCTGCCTTAATGGCATGCTTTTATTGGAGCATCTATTTGGCTATTGTTGGAAACAAAGACTGGACAAGATGGCTAGGTTTGATGGGGCTTAACTGTACAATAATCAAAATAATAACTTGAGTGTACTTTCTAAAGTCTTTATTACTTGTTTGTCATGAACATTTTTCCAAACAGGCTGAAAGAAATTACACAAATATCAAATAGTTGTCCACTAGGATTCCAAGATCCCTCTCACAGTTACTACTATTGAGCAAGGTACCACATATACTGTACCTGTGTGGTTTGTTTTTCTTGCCTAAATGTAGAACCATACTTTTTTCATCATTGAATTTCACATTATTAGATAGCGCCTACTGTTCAAGTCTGTCAAGATCCTTCTGTATCTTAAGCCTATCTACTGGAGTGTTGGCTATTCCTGCCAGCTTGGTGTCATCACCACTTGGCACCACTTGGTGTCAAATTTAATGAGTTCCTCATCTATCCCCTTGTCCAAGTCATTGATGAAGATGTTGAAGAGTACTGGGCCTAAAACAGAGCCTTGGGGTACTCCACTGCATACTTCCCCTCCATATAGATGCAGTTCCATTGAGGACTACACGTGTGGTTGGTCAGCCAGTTATGAATCCATCTGGTGGTGATGCTGTCTAACCCACATTTTTCTACTTTATCTAGTAGTAGGTTATGGTCTACTTTATCAAATGCCTTACTGAAGTCCAAGTAAATTATGGATGATAACCAATGGAGGCAATTCATAAAGTTTAACTTTCATTTGTGGTCTGAACCCAATGTTTTTGTACAAACCCCCAAACCTGATTTAATTTCCAAAAACACAATCCAACAAACCATGGACAAGTGTGTCATTGGAATACATGTGTTAGTAAATCTTTCAGGCTCAGGAGACATATCAGAACGAAAACAAACAAACAACATCCTTAAACATACAAGAATAACACAGCAGGATTTAAAAAGGCAACTTTTCTTATTTTGGGTCTCTGGATTGAAGGAAGATTGGAAAATAAAACATAAACTTTCAGATTAGATAGTGCTTCCTCCCATTTGAATGGCCAACTGGAGAGATTCAGAAAACACCCAGATAGAGTACAAAGTTGATAGTTACCTAGCAATTAGTTTTTAAAAGCATGATTCCTGTTTATTTTAAAGCCAGAACTTTTCTTTGTAGCACTAATGAATAAACAGTTTTTTAAAAAAAGATATGGAAGATTATTTCAGTACAGGTAGTCCTTGATTTACAACCACAATTGACCCCAGAATTTATGTTATTGCCAAATGAGAAATTTGTTAAGTGAGTTTTCCCACATTTTATGACTTTTCTTGCCACATTTGTTAAGTGATTTGCTGCAGTTGTTAAATTAGTAACAGGGTTATTAAGTGAATCTGGCTTTTCCCCTTGACTTTGCTTGTCAGAAGATGGAAAAAAGCTGGTCATGTGACCCTGGGACACTGCAACTGTCATAATATGAGTCAGTTGCCAAGCACCCAAATGTAAATCATCTGACCATAGGGATGTTGCAACGGTTATAAGTGTGAAAAATGGTCTTAAGTCACTTTTTTCAGTGTCATTGTAATTTTGAACGGTAGTTCAAATGAACTGTTGTAAATCAAGGGCTATCTGTATCTGATTATTGTGGTGAGATTACTATATGCACAAAGATAGAAAGATTTGATTCTTCCCTGTAGGGAAGAAATCTAATTATGAAGAATGGTGAATATTGATAGTGATAGTCCCTTGAAGGTCTTTTCATACAAAAGTTTCACACGTGGTATTCCTGGTTCCATGATCAGCCCAGGAAGTACTCCCAAAGAACAATAATCTATGCCGATCCCACTACACTGCTGTGAATATGCTGTGAAAAGAAATTAAAAGCTCCGAACTCTGAGCCCATTTTTAAAAGTGCGTTTTTTTTCCTGGGAAAAGACAGCTGCTAGCCAAACTTCATTCCTGCCAAGGCCAGCAATCACCCCACCATGGAAATCCTGGAGACAAACGCCAAGCCTGCTCCCAGAAGAATCCAGAAGAATTATGACTTTTGAAAACTTCTTTTTTTAGGGAGTGTATAGAGGATAGTATATATAATATGTAAAGGCAGTCACTGCTCCATGTTAGCTGTTCCAAAATCCCAAGGACTATGTGATGAGGACTTTCACAAAGCATGAATCAGGCAAAAACAATTGACAGATGCTTTAGGAGTTTCAAAATGATTTTTATTTTGTTGCTTTTCGAATATAGCTCTTTCTGTATTGTTTGTTGTTTCTAAATTAAAAAGAGGAAATCTATACTTGCAGAAACCTTCTTTTTAGAAACTTAAAATCCTGTTTCACACTTCTCTCCGAGGCTGCACTTCAGTTTCATTTCAGATTTGCCTGCATGGAAGCCTTTTTTATTCTGATCTCAGATGAAATGAATCCAAGGGGGTGCCTCATTAACAAAACAAGTCAAGAGGACTTTTTTCCCCTCTACCCTCTCCCCTGTTTATATTATGCACAATACTGACAGACAGACCCTTCTCTCATCCATGAGCTGTCATCTCTTGGTTTCTCAGCTGGTTGACAGGCAGGCCTTGTTTGAAATCAATTGCCAACCCTTTTTACCCAAGGACCAGCTTTTATCCTTGCTGGAAAATGGTGAATCAATGTGAGACTTGGCTGGAACGCTGCTTTGCCAACTCATCTGATTTCTTAATCCCTAGAAAAGCCAAAGAGAAATTTTTATTAGCTGGTGTGAGCTTTTATTTTGGTTTAAGGGCTCTTCTTGTCTTTCTCTTAAACTACTTACTTTTCTTACTTGGCTGGCAGCTGTCCATGCAAACAGTAACCAATACTACCCCACTGTTATTTTGACAAGTCCTGGGGCAGCAGGATCTCTTTTTCTTCTCATTCTTCATTACCAGCTGTTGGAAGAAGTGTCCATCTGGGTTCAGTTCCAAGTGGGAAAAAAGACACTGGAAACATGGAGACTGCTTGGAAAGATGGTTTAATGGTGGACAAAAAAGGCAACCACATGCTTCAAGATGTTGGGTGAAGAAAAAGTGAAAAGGGCCGAGATGCTGAGAGTCCCTTGGTTTTATACCCTCTCTTGGGTCCCACCTTAGTGTTTCCTGTTCCTGTATAAGAAATGTATCCTGATTGGTTGTCAGACTCCCAGAGGCGAGGGTCTTAGCTAACTTTGTAGGTTGTCTCCCAAGCTTGTTTGAGCCTGGCTCAGACCTTAATGGCCCATTGACAAAGGTGGGGGGAATGACTGAACTGGTTCCAGCATTAATGGCCCATTGACAAAGGTGGGGGGACAGGGAGCTGCAGGGAGGTGCTTTGTCTTTAAAACACATTTCTCCATTTCTCATCCAAGGAAATATAATATTCTGCCTTTTTAATATTTCCCAAAATATTTCATTCTTCTGGGAGCGGGGTGGGTTTTAACTTCCCACACAGCAAAGTAACTCTCTGCTTCCCCCAATAAAATAAAAGGCTGCTGTGTTTACATTTTTATATCATCTAAATTGGTTATCATGGCAGGATGATACCCAATTTGAAGAACGCCAAAGGAGAAAAGTAGGCAAGGTGGCATTAGAGTTTTGCTCCATTGGAAACCGGGAGGGAAAAAAAAATCCTATGGAAAAGATTAAGTCCTTTCAGGAACAATAAAGCATGCCGTACACAGGATGCATTCCTCTCTTCAACACACTCAATTTGAATCAGAATGGCAGGGTCTCAAAAGTTTTCAGAGCCTCCTTTATAAATGGCACAATACCACAGCGTAGGTTGCAGGGATTTAGTGTCAACAGAGTTGCCCAAACCTTTGTACTAAAAGGATGACTTGGAAATGTACAAAAAGTTTGTGCTAATGAAATATTTTTAAATGGCCTTTGAGTACAATGGCTTTAAGCCTTGGCAGGGAAAATGTTCTCCTAAATTGGGGTGTAATTTATCTTGCAGGATTGACAAATAAACATTGTTATTGTCCCAAGACTTCCAGATCTTCTTTTTAGATTATCCTTTTGAGTAATGTAAGCACATTTATTTATGCTGTTGTGTAGTGGTAATGATGAGCAATTAATCAACATTGATTGATGTTGTTACTTGATCCTAATCATATTTACATCAAGGGAATCTCACTGTTGTCTAAAGAAACATTTTTATAAATACAGATGATTTATTTGTAATTTTATTTACCTGTTACTTTATGTTAGTCTACTAGATTTGTTTAACCACATGAAATTATTTGGGGTGCTTCCAGACCTTCCTTCCTTCCTTCCTTCCTCCCTCCCTCCCTCCCTCCCTCCCTCCCTCCCTCCCTCCCTCCCTTCCTTCCTTCCTTCCTTCCTTTCTTCATTGGTTCATTGGTTCATAGTACAAAGTTGTATGATAGAAGTTTCTAGTTTTCCTAATATCTAATATCTGAAGGGGCTTGGGAGTTTATGGCTTCCATGACAGCGATTGATCTGACCCAATTAGTTCATGGCCCTACTCACATGGGGGGACACACTCTGGATTTGATCTTTATCTCTGACCAGTGGCTGAATGGTCTAGATATAGGGGATATAGTCATTGAACCCTTGTCATGGTCAGACCATTCTTTCCTTAAGCTTGACCTTCTGACCACTACAACCCACCGCAGGGAGGCAGAATCAATTAAATGATTCTGCCCCAGGCACCTGATGGATCCTGATAGTTCCGGATGGAGCTTGGGCCATTTCCTGAGACCTTGGCTCATGATTCAGCTGAAGATCTAGTGGCATCCTGGGATAGGATGGCCACTGGTGCTTTAGACCGGGTCGTGCCTTTGCGGCCTCTGACCCAGCGTCGAACCTACCCAGCTCCTTGGTTCTCTGATGAGCTGAGGGGGATGAAATGCCAGAAAAGACACCTAGAGAGCAGTTGAAGGACTGGCTGTTCTGAATCCAACCAAACATTAGTGAGATCTTATATTAAGATCTACTTAGTGGCGATAAAAGCGGCAAAATGTAACTATTTTTCCGCTCTTATTGCATCGGCAGATAATCGCCCAGCCACTTTGTTTAGGGTTACCCACTCTCTACTCCAGCTGAGAGTCCGGGAAGACCCTCTGCAAGGACGAGCTGAGGATTTTGCACAATATCTGCACGATAAAATCGCTCAGATTCGGGAAGGCTTGGACTCTAACTGGGTTAATTCAGATGAAATGACGAGGGTAGATCTTGAGAACATTATCTGGGATGAGTTTGATACTGTGACTCCTAAGGACGTGGACAGGTTACTGGGGAAACTGAATGTGACCACATGTTTATTGGACCCATGCCCTTCCTGGCTAGTGCTGGCTACCCGGGAGGTTACACGTAGTTGGCTCCAGAGAATTATTAACGCTTCTTTGAGTGAGGGATCCTTACCTACCGCCTTGAAAGAGGTGGTGTGAGACCCCTACTTAAGAAGCCATCTCTGGATCTGGCTGTTTTAGCAAACTACCGTCCAGTCTCCAACCTTCGCTTTTTAGCAAAGGTTGTCAAAAGTGTGGTGGCATGACAGCTCCCACAGTACCTGGATGAAGCTGTCTATCTAGACTCGTTCCAGTCCAGCTTCAGTCCTGGATACAGCACAGAAACAGCATTGGTCGCATTGGTTGATGATGTCTGGAGGGCTCGGGATAAGGGATGTTCCTCTATCCTGGTCGTATTAGATCTCTCAGCGGCTTTTGATACCATTGATCATGGTATCATGCTGCACTGGTTGGAGGGGCTGGGAGTGGGAAGCACTATATTACGGTGGTTCTCATCTTACCTCTCTGACAGGTCACAGTCAGTGTTGACAGGTGGACAGAGATCGACTTTGAGGCCCCTTACTTCTGGGGTGCCACAGGGGTTGGTCCTTTTGCCTCTCCTGTTCAACATTTATGTGAAGCCATTGGGGGAGATCATCTGTGGTTTTGAGGTGCAATGTCATCTGTATGCTAATGACATTCAGCTGTACATCTCTACCACAAACTATCCCAATGATGCCCTTGAAGTGAAGTCCCAGTGCCTTGATGCCGTACGGGTCTGGATGGGGAGAAACAGACTTCGACTCAACCCTTCCAAGACTGAGTCATTATGGCTGCCGGCATCCCGGTACAGCCAGTTAGTCCCATCACTAGCTATTGGGGATGAGTCATTGACCCCCATAGAGAAAGCTCGCAATTTAGGCATCCTCCTGGATGCAAGACTGTCTTTAGAAGATCATATAACAGCCGTGGCCAGAGGAGCTTTCTATCAGGTTCGCCTGATTCGCCAATTGCGTCCCTTTCTAGACTGGGACTCATTACGCACAGTCACTCAAGCCCTCGTCATTTCCCCACTTGACTACTGCAATGCTCTCTACATGGGGCTCCCCTTGAAGTGCACCCAGAAGCTCCAACTGGTCCAGAATGTAGCCATGTGAGTAATTATGGGAGCAACATGGTGCTCACATATAACACCTCTTCTACGCGAGCTGCACTGGCTTCCTGTAGCCTTCCGAGTGCGCTTCAAGGTGTTGGTTCTTACTTTTAAAGTGCTCCATGGCTTAGGACCTGAGTACTTACGAGACCACCTGCTGCAACCGATAACCTCCCACCAACCAATACGCTCTCACAGAGTAGGCCTACTCATAGTACCATCATTAAAACAATGTCGTCTAGTAGTTCCAAGGGAGAGAGCCTTCTCTGTGGGGGCACCTACTCTTTGGAACAAAATACCCCCTGGAATACGAATAATTGCAGATCTTCACACTTTCTGATGTGCCCTGAAGACCTTTCTGTTTCAACAAGCAGGGCTAGCATAAACATCTAAATTCTATGCCAAGGTCTTAGCAGATACACTAAGTTGACTCAATTTATTATTTACTGTTTATTAAAAAAATATTATATGTATATGAAATCTTATTCTGTTCACTGCCCTGAGTCCTTCGGGAAAAGGGCAGTATAGAAATTCAATAAATAAATAAATAAATAAATAAATAAATAAATAAATAAATAAATAAATAAATAAATAAATAAATAAATAATAGCACAGCTGGCATTAGTCAGCCATGAGTATTTCACTATTTCATGTTTTTAACACAAACTCAAGGACTCTTTTGATGGCTGGGCAGTGGTGGGATTCTACTGGTTTGGACCAGTTCAGGAAACCGTTTGCTCTGACTTTCAGCCATGAGCAAACTGGTTCTCTCTTTCTTTGAAGTGTGCCCGCCTGCCCCTGTTTTATACTTATCTATATTTCTGCTTCCAAAGCCCAGCTGATTAGGGCGGCAGAGTGGATTGCCACTCCTCAGCTGTTTTTCTTGCTCGCAGCAACACGGAAGTTCAATTTTCTTCAAAGTGTGCATGCGCACGCAGTGAACCTGTTGTTAAACCAGTAGGATCCC
Organism: Masticophis lateralis; assembly: GCA_030761175.1. NCBI lineage: Eukaryota > Metazoa > Chordata > Lepidosauria > Squamata > Colubridae > Masticophis > Masticophis lateralis. Next base: position 23,744,062 of record JAUDYJ010000003.1, read on the forward strand.
ACCACTGTGGCTGGATAACTTTCTACTAAGATTTCAAGGTAGTGTCAGAAGTTATAGATATAGGAAATTAAATTTTATGCATATCATTTGAAAGTATCCCCCCATCATGTTTAATAGATTATGCTCCTTGGTAAGCGTAGATAGAATTGTAGTCTAATATAACTCTTTCTTTGATGACCGATGATTGACATCCTGGTCATAGTAAGCATATGACCTCTGAAACACAACTTCAGCAATATAGTAACATATTATTGTGTAAGAATTGCTTAAGTCTACCCACTTTCCTAATTCAATGATGACATGTCAACATTCGGAAGAGTGAGAATGTCAATATGCAATAAAACAAAGCATGTTCCACTGTGATTGAGAAATGAGATGTTTTGGCCTCTTGTTGGTTTAATTTTAGTACAGTACAGCAAATCCCTGTGTTTAGATATCTTCCTTTCAGCTTTTCAGATATTATACACATCAGAATTCATATAGCGGTCCGGGGGGATTACAAATCTTATTCAAAATAAGAAAAAGGAAAAAAAACCCAATTGGCTCACTCTAGCTTATGTAGGAACTTTTACTTTATCTCTGCTGTTTATGTTCTCAACATGGTATGTAGGGATCGCTATTATTTGAGGTATCGGTGGGTGGGATTTATATCCATTGGGGTAAGGTGAAAACCCTGATATTTTTCATGGAAATCAGCAGCAACCTTTGCTCAATTTTACATTTGCTAAACGTTTTTATTCCTTAAATATTTGTCCAACTTTTTTTAGAAGTTCACGAAAGCCAAGAATGGAATTTCTTCCTATTGGATCCTTGAATTCAGTAAAAAATTTTCAGATGAGTTGTGCTGCTATCTTGTCTCTTAAAACAGAGACTTGTTTAATCAACAATAGGCCCTGAATAGGAATAGTGTATTAAGGACTGTTTCTCCATCTTCCAATTTTCCTGATGGTCACAATGGACTCGTAATGTACAGATCTGATTCAAACTCCTACTTCTGATTTATCTCCACTAGTAATTTGTGAAGTAAGGGGAACTATGAGGCAGTGAATCACTCAGATCACCCCCTTGAGTTTTCTTGGCTGTGTGTGGACTTAAAGCTGGATTTCCTGCTCCTAGTCCCATGCCTTTACATGATACATGGATTAATTATGTCTCTCATATCCCACCCAAACTCTATTTTGAAAAGACATATCTTTTAAAAAGGTGCATTGTTTAAGAATTCTGTATACACTAAAAAGAAATCGAGGATGGTGTTGGAAGTAGAAAATATAGTTAAAAGACTGTAGAGATTCTCAGTCATCGAGGTCATGGTTGTCCCAAAGGTGCTTTTTTAGGAAGCAAATGGACTTTCTTGTTTTTTCTTTTTTCTTTGAGAACATTTCACTTTTCATCCAAGAAGCTTCTTCAGCTCTTACCAGATAGTGGGGAATGGAATGATTTATATTCCTTGCAGACAGCTGGTCATATGCGTCCATTTAGAGAGTCGTCGAGGCACTCTTTTATGGTTAAAAGAGCGAGAGGGCTGGACTTGATTAGTATCTCGATGGGAATCTATAGGTAGCCCTCACCTAACAGTAGTAATTTAGATCAGCAACTCAGTCACTAAGTGATGCAATTGTAAAGGCAGTTGTGGCATTCCAATTGCTGTTGTTAGGCAAATCCTGCACAGTTGCACCATCTCTGCCATGATGGAGCAGTGGTTAGAATGCAGTACTGCAGGCTACTTCTGCTGACTCCTGGCCAGGGGTGAAATCCAGCAGGTTCTGACAGGTTCTGGAGAACCAGTAGCGGAAATTTTGAGCAGTTTGGAGAACTGGCAAATACCACCTCTGGCTGGCCCCAGAGTGGGGTGGGAATTTAGATTTTGCACTATCCTTCCCCTGGAATGGGGTGGGAATGGAGATTTTGCAGTATCCTTCTCCTGCCATGCCCACTAAGCCACACCATGCACACCAAGCCATACCCACGGAACTGGTAGTAAAAAAAATTGGATTTCACCACTGCTGCCAGCTGACTGCAATTCAATCTCACCAGGCTCAACGTTGACGCAGCCTTCCATCCTTCCGAGGTTGGTAAAATGAGGACCCAGACTGATGGGAACAATACTGTATACTGACTCTGTAAACTGCTTAGATAGCAGTTTACAGAGTCAAGCCCTATGTAAAGCCCTATGAAGCGGTATACTAGCCCTATGTAAAGCCCTATGAAGCGGTATATAAGTCTAAGTGCTATTGCTATCCCATGATCACATGATGGCCATTTACAACCTCCTGCCAACTTCCTTATTGACTTCAATTTTTGGAAGCTAGTTTTGAAGGTTGCAAATGACGATTACATAGTTTTTGGAGTATAAGACATACTGGAGTATAAGATGCACCTTAGTTTTGGGGGAGGAAAATAAGAAAAAACCTGATTGGCAGGTGGATTGGCCTCCCGGAATACCCCCAATCAACTGTTCCCAGAGGTGAATTTTAGCAATAGATTTGTTGGTTGTGAGCTCTGCGCCTTGCTTTTTTTTTTGCTTTTTCTTCTGCCTCTGAAACTTTTGAAACTCAGTTTCAGAAAAAAACTTTTAGAAAAAAACCTTGCTTTTTTTTTGCTTTTTTTCCTGCCTCTGAAAGCTTTTGAAACAGAGCGTTTAAAAAAAAAAGCCTCTGAAGCTCTGTTTGGGGGCTTCTTTTCTGAAGCTTCATTTCTGTTGCTTTTTTCAGCCTCTGAAACCTCCATTTGAGAAGCTGGGTGGGGCTACATTCGGAGTATAAGACACAGCGACATTTTCACCCTCTTTTTTTGGGGGGGGGAGAAAGATGCATCTTATACTCCAAAAAATATGGTATGTGACTGTGGGACATTGCATCTGTCATAATGATGAGCTGCTTGCCTTTAAATTCCTGTTTATTTTAAAGCCAGAACTTTTCTTTGTAGGACTAATGAATAAACAGTTTTTAAAAAAAAGATATGGAAGATTATTTCAGTACAGGTAGTCCTCGATTTACAACCACAATTGACCCCAGAATTTATGTTACTGCCAAATGAGAAATTTGTTAAGTGAGTTTTTCCACATTTTATGACTTTTCTTGCCACATTTGTTAAGTGAATTGCTGCAGTTGTTAAATTAGTAACATGGTTATTAAGTGAATCTGGCTTTTCCCCTTGACTTTGCTTGTCAGAAGATGGAAAAAAGCTGGTCATGTGACCCTGGGACACTGCAACTGTCATAATATGAGTCAGTTGCCAAGCACCCAAATGTAAATCATCTGACCATAGGGATGTTGCAACGGTCATAAGTGTGAAAAATAGTCTTAAGTCACTTTTTTCAGTGTCATTGTAATTTTGAACGGTAGTTCAAATGAACTGTTGTAAGTCAAGGGCTATCTGTATCTGATTATTGTGGTGAGATTACTATATGCACAAAGATAGAAAGGTTTGATTCTTCCCTGTAGGGAGGAAAGGTTGATCAATGGTTGACAAATTTGGCTGAAGTGGATAAATGGGCTTATTTGATTAGAAGAAAAATTGTCATCTGCATTTATTGGTGACTGAAAGCCTCTTTCAGATTTTTCAGTGTAAAAATGAAAAAAAAATAGCTTGTGATTTATGGTTTTGTTGATTATACATAAAAGGTTAATAAGATGTAAATTTAGAGGGAGGGGTCAAACTGTATTGTACTTATAACTGCTTTGAAGGATATCAGAAGCCACTTTTTTTTTATTGCCCTGGGATTTTTTTTTAAAAAACTGGAGAACAATATGATTGTATAAATGGAGACATCAAGAGCTGAGATAAACCTGAGGGAGATTTTACTTTGTATGTCTTAGAATGCCCACATTTGCTTGGTTGATGTGCAATATGCAATAAAATAGAGAAATAATCAATTTACCTTAGTCTCTTTCTTTCTTTCTTTCTTTTTCTTTCTTTCTTCTTTCTTTCTTTCTTTCTTTCTTTCTTTCTTTCTTTCTTTCTTTCTTTCTTTCTCTCTTTCCTTTCCTTCCTTCCTTCCTTCCTTCCTTCCTTCCTTCCTTCCTTCCTTCCTTCCTTCCTTCCTTCCTAGCTTGTTTCCTTCCTAGCTTGTTTCCTCTCTTTCACTTTCTGAATTTTATCCATGATTTTTAGATATTTGATGTCCTGAGACAAATGACATATACCGTCTTCAACTCCTTGGAAGACAGGTATTTTTAAAATCTCTATTATATCATGTCAACATATTTTTCTTAAAATAAAATATTGTCTATTATAAATCGATCAATCTCTATAATTACTTAACAGAATCCTGAGAATCTAGTCAAGCTAAGCTTATCTACCAGTAACTTATAAGTGGGTTTCAAAACCAATAGAGAGGGAAAAAAAGCATCGGTATTAGGTAAAACTCAGAGAAAATCATTCTTAGTATAGCACATGAGTAAATCTGAAGAAAAATCTTCATCTAAATATTTTTCCTTGCTATTATGTCGGCTAGTAATTACATTAAAACATAATTTGAAAATAATTTGCAAGTCTTTCCTTGGTATATACCTGAAAAAGGCAAGCTTCATTTGCTTTCACATTCAGTAATAAGTTTTTTAAATCAACAGGAATCACTAATGCTTACATATAGATTAGTTCAAAAACAATATAGGTTCATAATTTCTGGAATATAAGAAAGCCTTTGAAATCTAGTCTACAATCTAGATAAGAGTTTCTACTAAATGTCATATAGATTCAAAATATTCTATGCTTTTAATAGATTTGGCTGTCTGCTCTAGTGGCTTGGAGTTACTACATCTTGAAAACTATGATGTTAAGAGCAACTCTGAATTTCTCTTTACTACCACAAAAGCAAATGATATTATTTAGCCCTCAGATACAAAGGCATTATAGAAAGTATGTTTCAAGTTAACTCAAATTATATACTAAACAACCACAAACGACAACCGATAAGCTCTTAACACTGTGCTTCCCCTTGGATGCAGCAAATGTGAACTGTACTATTAGTCATGTAAATAAGGAGTGTGGTAGAGTCATAATGAAGCTAGATAGCCACGTGGCTGTCTGTTTTTATTATCGTAATTAGAAAACGTGTGAGTGATGCATCCCAGCCGTATTATGAAGCCAGTCCAACAGACTGTGCAAACATACAATGCTCAGAGTTGTTTTACTTTTAATTAGCTTGTGTACTGTAAAAACAAAACTTTTTAAATGACATCTGCATCTTATGCAGTATAGTCCCACGCTAGTAGAAGCCTTTCTCTCCCTTCTGTTTCTGGTGGCCTTGCAATAGCATATATCATTTGAAAACCAAGTGTAGTAGAATATAAGATATTTTCTGTTGATCGATGAAAGATGCTATACTTTCTATTGATTGAAACTTTGATGATTAGGGCTCCTAATCATAGCCATTTCTTACTTCCTTATTACTAATGGTGGATTCAGGACCACTGTGAGAAATTGAGCTATAGAATGCAATTCATTTGGGCATAGGCTGGATTTAGTGATCTGGTTTAGAATGCTTGGCATTTCCCTTGAAATGCTTGGCATTTCCCTTTCCAAAAAGGTTGACTTTTTAGAAAGACTAACTTGGAAGATGCACAAGTATTGCATAATTAAGAGAGAGAAAAACCCCACAAGTAGTATTTGGTGTGTGGAAATATTCTTGTAGTTGGAGTAATGAAAACATCAACTCAAATCTCACTGGAAAAAAGAGCTGTGTAATAACTTATGGTTAGAATTATTTTTTTTTCCTAAACTGGATATACAACATGCATCTTCCATCTATAGAAAGTCCTGGGAGTTTAGACAATGAAAGCTGTATGCTGCTATTATGTCATTTCTCACCAAAATGACCAAAATACTGTTTAAAAGGTGGAGAATGTAATGCTAAATTTTAATTTAAATTGAAGCTCCATCTGTGCATGCATGGGATGCAGGCCATGCAAGAAATCATGCCCCCCCCGTCCAGTCCACGGGAAAACCTCTCTCTCCAGGGAACTGGTCCCCGGAGAGAGGTTGGGGACCGCTGTCTTAGATAACATGCTAATATATTATGTACAGAACAAAACAGAATTTTGGTGATAGTTACGTTAAAATAGGAAATTTGGGAATTTGGGGAAATTTTGGGAAATCAGTATCTTCTACTAAGGACTACCAATGACTGTTTAAAAATCTCTAATCAAGGAAAGTCCTCCACTTTGCAATTCGTATCCAATGGTCTTTACAATCAGTAAATTCTTGTTAATTTAACTGTGGATTAAAATTTAATTAAAACCTAATATATTGTCAATGAAATATTTTTGTGTTGTGTTTTATTTGTTGCCTTTTACAGCAGCTGATATTTCCAATCCAATATGTTTTTTTACTTATTTTTATAGTTTCAGGATAACAAGATAAGATATTCCAAGATACCTTATAAATAATTACTACATGCCATCAATAAAAGCTCCATCGACTCTATGTTGCCAAATCTTTTTTGTGTATATCAATACGAATGATAACTAAGCATCATAATCCCGTAACTTTAACATTCCATTTAAATGTTCTTTTCATTGGGAAGAACAGTCAATGGATTTATAAGTTGAAAGGAGCTATTAAGTTTTACAGATCCCAAGAGTCTTTCCATTTGTCAAGAACGGGTCTAAAAAGAAATTTTAGGATTGAATTTCTTACAAAGAATAAGGATGCTGATGGAAAGGCATTTATTGGCCTTTTGTGTGAAACACAACATTCTTTCTAAGGCCATACTCATTATTCAACACATTCTGTTAGAAAACTAAGCCTTGAAAATACAAGCTGCTGGTTTGGAAATCATCAGTGGGATATTTTTCTAATGGATTTTAGATTGTCTGCTGTACAATCTATTATTATCAGTCTATCCGGATATTACTTGTACGCCAGTGTGAAGCAGCATTGTTTCACTTCATTGAGCTATCTCTACTCCAGTCACAGGAATGGTTCCTTTAATGGTGGTTGCATCACACTGTAGACACAAAGTTCTGTTGTTTCCAATTGTCAACAGTAGTCATCTTTTCATATAAGTCATCTTTCTTGTTAGTGCTGCTGGAAGTGTCATTTGTGCATGTGTGCCCAATTGCAAAATACCATTGAATAACACAATACAGGTAGTACTTACAACAGTTCATTGAGTGTTCAGAGTTACAATGGCTTTGAAAAATGTGACTTATGACCGTTTTTCACAGTTACAACCTTTGCAGCACCCTCATGATCATGAGGTCAAAATTCAGATGCATGGCAACTGGTTCATATTTATGACTGTTGCTGTGTCCTAAGGTCATGCGATCATCTTTTGCAACCTTCTGACAAGCAAAGTCAATGGGGAAGGCAGACTCACTTAACAAACAGGTCATTAGTTTATCAGCTGCAGGGATTCACTTAACAACTGTGTCAAGAAAGGGGACACAGAAAGGGGATATTTTTGCAAAATGGGACAAAAGTCACTTAACTTAATGTCTCACTCAACAACAGAAGTTTTGGACTCAATTGTGGTCGTAAGATGTGGACTACCTGTATGCAAAAGATCGCAGAATAACCGGATTCAGTTGAGTGAGGTTTCCACATAGTATTAAATTATACTTACAATTGTAAGTATTACGGATAGTCCCTGATTTACAACAGTTCATTTAATGAGGGTTCCAAGTTACAATGGCACTGAAAAATGTGACTTATGACCGTTTTTCCCATTTATGACCACTGAAGCCTCCTGATGGCCATGCGATGGTTTGAGACCTTCTGACAAACAAAGTCAATGGGGAAGTCAGATTCACTTAACAACTTTGTTGCTAACTTAACAACTGCACTTAACAACAGTGGCAAGAAAGATCATGAAATGGGGCAAATTCACTTAATCACTGTCTCATTTAGCAACAGAAATTTTGGGCTCCATTATGGTAATAAGTCGAGGACTACCCGTAGAAATATTTTAGGAAATTCATACGTCAGAATCTCTTTTTCACTAGTGACTGCAGCCTAGAAATTATATAAAATCTTGTATAATAGAGCCATCCCCTCTCCAACACATTAGATAAACATTACTATCAAGTGACATTCAGTTTCAGAAGCTGGAAGCATGGAGAGAGGTTGATGTTGATTCCACATAGAAAAGCTGTCAGGATTATTAGCATTCCTCCTGCTTTTCCTTTTATTGTCTTGCTTAAGATGGCTCTTGACTATGGCAATAGGGCCAATAGGAGACAGATGCTTCTTCACTGAATGTGGTCAAATCAAGTCTGAAAAATCACCAGTCATGAGTGCTTCAATGAGAATTCCCATTTTGGATGATGCGATGGATCTCCTAGGTCCAAATTACATTTTACAACCCTGTGAGTTTAATATATAATGATAGCAAAGAAGATAAGGTGGCCATCCATTGATACATCTGTCCAGTGGTGGGATTCAAGTAATTTAACAACCGGTTCTCTGCCCTAATGATTTCTTCCAACAACCAGTTTGCCAAATTGCTCAGAAAGATAACAACTGGTTCTCCCGAAGTGTTGCGAACTGTCTGAATCAATCTCACCAGTGTATCTGTTCCCTCACTTGATAGAAAATCTTGGGAGAAGCGCTGCATAGGGGGCAAGATCCCCAGTTTAATGAAGCTGGGCTTAAAGGAAATAGTCCAAGGAATCTTCAAGACATTATTTATATTATTCTTCCCATGTCACAGAATGAGTTGAGTGATAATGGCTTGTTGAGATTTTAAATAAAAAAGAAACAATAAGAAATGCCACTCATATTAACATTTTCCAAGATGGAAAGGCCCCAGTTCGTTACATATTTTCTTTCCATCTGCTTCTTCTCCAAATCTAGTACTAAAGCACAGGGACTAGCCAAAAACATTAGATATATATGTGGTTATTTCTTGCAGTCCTGGAATAATCTCATCCAAATTCTCTGGATTTGATAAATCAAGGGTATCCTTGAATTTAATCATACTTGATGTTCGCTGAAGATGAATTTCATTTTGATTTTATTATTTATTTGTTTGTCATATTATAATGAAAGTCAAACTCATCATCCTCTTAAAGAATGACTTTAATGTCATTTTTCGACCATATGGATTTTCCTATCCCCTTAAAATACAGTACAGAGAATATGTGAAAAAATGTGATATTTTATTCAATTAAGCAAGAACAGCACTGAAATACAGGCTGCCAGGCTATAATTGCAAAGTTTCTTCTATTGACCCTCCCATACTACCACCTCTTACAATACTAGGCAACACAGTATCAACAGCAGACACCTTTAAATTTCTAGGTTCTACCATATCTCAAGACCTAAAATGGACACCTAATATCAAAAACATCATCAAAAATGCACAACAAACAATGTTCTTTCTGCACCAACTCAGAAAGCTCAAGCTGGCCAAGGAGCTGCTGATACAGTTCTACAGAGGAATTATTGAGTCTATCATCTGCACCTCTATAACTGTCTGGTTTGGTTCTGCAACCCAACAAGACAGACACAGACTTCAGAGGATAATTAGAACTGCAGAAAAAACAATTACTACCATTACTGCCTTCCATTGTATACTACACCAGTCAAAAAGATGGCTGTGAAAATATTTACAGATCCCTCTCACATCCTGGACACAAACTGTTTCAACTTCTACCCTCAAAACAACGCTATAGAGCACTGCACACCGGAACAACTAGACACAAGAACAGTTTTTTCCTGAATGCTATCACTCTGCTAAACAAATAATTCCCTCAAAACTGTCAAACTAGTTATTAAGTCTGCATTACTATTAATCTTCTCATTGTTCCTATCACCCATCTCCTCCCATGTATGATTGTATGACTGTAACCTTATTGCTGGTATCCTTATGATTTATATTGACTGTTTCCTAATATGATTTGATTGTTTATTTGTTCCCTATGACTATCATTAAGCATTGTACCTTACAATTCTTGATGAATGTATCTTTTCTTTTATGTACATTGAGAGTGTATGCACCAAGACAAATTCCTTGTGTGTCCAATCACACCTGGCCAATAAAGAATTAAATTTATTTAATAATAATAATAAAAAAAGAATTCTATTCTATTCTATTAAAAAACCTGCGGGAGGGAGGGAGTAGAAATTGCCCACTTAAGCATTCTTAATGGTCTCTCAACCTTATGCACAACCAAAAAAGCCCTAACAGCCAACTTGGTCAACAAACAATATGTATCAGGAATCAGTCTTACATAACTGTGCTGATATTCCCCACCACCATCACTGTTCAATTTCATGAAAAAAATTGCTTTGGAAATTTCTTCAAAGTTGATAATTTCAGGAATATTTTCAAGTGTGGAATGTGATATTCTTGTACAATCATGGCTACAATGGCACAACTAAGTGTGTATGAATCATCTTTGTTTTACAATAGTGTCTCTGGGGTCTGCAACCTCCCTGGTTTTCCATGTTTCAACTGCAATCCAATAGAAGACATAAAAATAAAATCCCCCATAGATTGTATATGTGTACTTCTGTATGTGTGCTTTCAGTGAAGTAGAGGATATTAGGAAGGCTGTAGAATTATAGGAAGATGTTAAACAGAATGTAATACCATCTAACACCTGGTACCGAGTTTGCCCTTTATTAATTTTTTTTACAAAAATCTGCACTCTGCCAACTTTTATTACAATTACTCTTATATTGATTTGATCAGTTTCCATCTAGTGCTCTTATCCTTTTTGAAGCACTTCTACAAACTTGTAACTATATTTTAGTTAAACTTAAACTTGCTACAAGTATTATAGGTCATGATCGCAAATTTCTGTCCATTTTTGAGGTGTCTCTTTGAGAAATCCAAATCTTTACAAACATATGTTTCGAAGACACTGAAGAGTCCAGTGTGTGTGTGTGTGTGTGTGTGTGTGTGAGTGTGTGTGTGTGAATTATAACAGTAAAAATGAATACAACCTAAATTTATAGAAAGAGAAGAGAATGGAAAGGTGGAATAAAAAGTGCAGGAAAAAAGAAAGAGAATATAATAAAGTTAAAGAGAAGAATTACATAAAAAAGTGACTTTCAATCTTCATCACAACTATAAACAAATAACTCTTCATTCCCTATAAGGTTACAGATATCTCTTCATCCCATATCCTATCCCTTGACTAGAAGCAAATCCATAAAACATCAATGTTTCAATTCTGGTAACAGCAAAAATTACTTAAAGGGTTGCCAAATCATTGTAAAAAAATGTTTCATTTTAACCTTGATCAAATAAATCAACTTTATATTCCTTTTTTCCCCCTAACAATCTTTCATTCAATCAAATATTGTCATAAGGTTTGATTTCTCTTCTTTTCTACTTTATACCATTACTGAGAGTTCTTCAATGTTTTTAAAACCTCTTGTGTAGATCCAGTAGAGAAACATTTTTCAGCTTATTCTCTTGTTTTATCATTTATATAGGTTAACAGTATATTGTTGAACTGAGAACTGATGTCATTGGATGATATGAAAATACAAAGAATAATTAGGGAGTTGAAGGGCCAGGAAATATAGATGCCCTATAGAGCGTCTGTAGGAAAAAGGGGAGAGCAACATAAAGTTTCATTGGACAAATACTAATGGTTGTAGCCTTCAGTTTTATAGTGCATGACATGAAAAAGAATTTTCTGGATCATTTATCATTTATGGGTATTGATAAATGTAATGCATGGATTTTAGTAATATGATCCAGTGCAGCTAAAAAAAAAATTTTCCACTGTATCTGTCTCTCTCATCATCTCTAGTTCAGATTGTGATGGAAATATTTTATGCATCCTAACCTCTTGCAGCTCTTCACATGTGTTTCTTTCAACTGGAGATTCACCCAAGGAAGATAGCTTGTTTCAGATATAAAGAGAAACTCCAAGTTTTATTTTTTTATATCTAACTAAATGGGTGGGTTGTTTTTTTTTTTTCCCCAAAGGAAACAAGATTTAACTCCACTCCACTCCCAACATACATTTTATATTTGGACTTAAGAGTTGTTGGCTTTAGAAGAAATACAATATTCTAGGAAAGTTTGCTGTAAACTTTTGGACATGCTAAGAAAGTTTCCAATAAAATAAATAAATAAAACCTGTTTCCAGATATAGCATGCAAAGCTATGCAGGGTAGGAATTGCTTAATATCTGGTTAGGAGTCAAATGTCTGCCTGCTACAAGAAGAATTATTGACATCTCCTTGGGGGCAGGAAACAGTTTGTCATTGACCTCCCTGTTTCATCCTTATACAGGGTCACTGGTTGCTTTCCAGCAGATAAATCTTTATGTGTCCTAACCTAAATCTGCCCTTAACAACTTCTTCTCACTGGGAAGATTTTAAAGAAAAACTTGAAGAGCAGAAGCATATTCCAGATGTCACTTATTGTGTCTTATGCATATGCCCCAACCTTGAACTTGGAAATTGAAATCTTTGCTGGGAAAGGGGCAGCATTCAACAAACCACCTTTTGAGGATAGCCTGGCAATATTTGGGCTGCTTTCGTAAAACACCATCGCTATCGCTGATTCATTAGACTGAATCACAAACACATAGTATAAAATCTGGTGCTGATATATCTTTTCAGGACTGGGATTATTTGAAGACACATATTATGCATGCATGTTGTAACAGGCTAATGTTTGGTTTCTGCATACTAGTAGTGCTGGCTGCTATTAAAGAAATCTCTGGCTGTTTGATTTTTCACAAAATGAAGTTCTTTACTTTTTAAGAAACCAAAAGCAAAACAAATGAACAGTCTCATTATCTTGCTGTACTGGACTTTTCCTATACTTCTGACTAAAGTATAATGTATTTGTGATGCTCTTCTGACCAAAAGCTTTTGATTGGCAGAATAATATTCATTGGTATCCTTCAGTCTCAAAAGACTATGGTATCGTGCTCTGGAAAGAGGTCCTAAAACAGCATCTAGTGTGACTAAAAAGGCCAATTCGAGAGTGGCAATCCCTTCCACACTGAGGGCAGATACATTCTGTCCCCTGCCCAGCCCCCAGATTTTGCTGGTTCCGGGACTGCCTCTTTGCCTCAGCCTGATGAACAAGTGTCCCTTGGAATTGGAGAATGCCATGCTGTGTCTTTAGCCTCCAAGCTGAATGATCAGAGGTCAAGGTTTCCCAGTTGTTAATGTCCATTCCCAGGGCCTTTAGGTCCCTCTTGCAGATATCCTTATATCACAGCTGTGGTCTCCCTCTGAGGTGCTTTCCCTGCACTAATTCTCCATACAAGAGATTTTTCGAAATCCGACCATCAGCCATTCTCATGACATGCCCAAGCCAGTGTAGAGGTCGCTGTTTCAGTAGTGTATACATGCTGGAAATTCCAGCACGTTCCAAGACTGCACTATTTGTAACTTTGTCCTGCCAGGTGATGCCAAGAATAATATTAGAATTATTATTATCCACTATCTAGGATTGGATTTATCATAGAACAGAAATGAACTACAGGAAGTTCCAGGAAAATAAAACCAAGTACAAATATATTTATTTATATATCATAGAAAAAGAACTAAAGATAAATAGCAGCAAACAACAAACTGAATGCATGGATGTAACTTTTTTGTTTGGTTGACTAACCAAGTTACACTAGCAAAAATCCCTTGGTTTCTTCATTTCAACTTGATGACATGATGTCTAAGTGCCATTACAAAGGCTAATGAGTTTTATTACCAAATTTAATTTATAAATATAGTTGAATTGTGTGGCTCAAGAAACTGAAATGAAGCAGGAGACCTACTTATTAAATTTTGCCATTCCAGTGATTTCTTCATAGCTAACACAGTCTTCAAACAAACAAAATATCACTTCTTTGCTAGACATCATCAGACAGAGTTCATGGAAATCAAATTGACTCTATTATTAGTTAAAGTTATACCATCAAAGACATGCAGATGGTGGAGCAGATCATGAACTATTCATATGCAAGTTCCAAGTTAAGCTAAAGATAAAGAAGAAAGCCAACCAATCTCCACAATATGATCGCAATATGATTTCAAGGAGAACCTCAGACATTGCTTTGAAGTTCTAAACCTCATTGATTGAGAATCAGAGGAACCGTGAAATGAACTTAAAGAAGTTGTTAGGGATGAATGTGATAAAGGGGCTGCCAAGGATGAAGGAAAAGAAGAAAGCAAACTGTATGTCAGAACAAACTGTGGAAATTACCAAGAAGATAAGAGAAGCCACAGTCAAGTTTTTTTCTTTAAAAAAAATCTCAGAAAAGAAAAGAAGCAGTATGACAACATCTGTAAAAGCTACAGAACTCATGGAATACCCACTGTAGTATGATAAGTAAAAAAAGACAAATTATTAAAGGTTCTCACCAAGCTACACCAGCAACTCTGAAAAATAACACAGTGGCTAACAGATAGAAAGAGGTCAATCTATGTTCCAAGAGACTTAACAGAATGTGCAAACTATTATCCTTAATTTCACATACTAGAAAATAGCTTTAATTTCACATGATAGAAAAATAACATTGAAGGAACATCCAATGCAGAATAGTTACATGAAAAAGAGGCGTAAAGCCAGCTTTAGAAAAATCCATGGAATAGGAAACATTATTTCTGATGCAATTTATATAATTGTCCCAAAGCTGCTTTTTCAAGAGGCAACTGGGCTTTCTGGTTTTTCTTTGAAGATGTTTTGCTTCTCATCCAAGAAGCTTCTTCAGCTCTCAGAAAAAGATGTTTTCAAAGAAAAACCAGAAAGTCCAGGTGCCTCTTGCAAAAGCACCTTTGGGACAACCATGATCTGGATGACTGAGAATTTCTATAATTGTGAAAGCCAAAGAATACCCCAGAAAAGTCTGTTTGATGCTTCATTGATTGTGGAAAGTCCTTTGATTGTGTTGATAATGCCAAGCTTTGGAAAGTGTTTGGAAAAATTGGGAATCACAGAACTTCTCATTGCCCTCATGAGCTACTGGTCAGAAAATCACACTGCAAATAGAATATGGTGAAGCAGACTGGCTCTAGTTTGGTAAAGAGTGGGACAAGATTGTATATGCTCCTCTTATCTATTCAACATATCTCCTGAATATATATTAAGGGAAGTTGGAATGGAAGATTATTGGCTTTAAAATTGAAATGAGAAACATCAATTATGTGCAGTGCGTTGATGACACTACCTTAATGGGTAAAAGTAATATGATGCACAAAATATAATTTTAATATAATAGCACAAACCAATTTGTTATTTTGTAGAATTAGGCTTACATCTAAACATTTTAAAGCTTTCTAAATTCTAAATAAATGCTTCAATAAACGCTATTGTTTTATTGTTCACAATAAAAACAAAACATTGTTTTCTTTCTTTCTTTCTTTCTTTCTTTCTTTCTTTCTTTCTTTCTTTCTTTCTTTCTTTCTTTTAGTTTGCTGACTTTTCATCCTGGTTAAAGGAAGATAAAACTTTTCCATCAAACATTTTTGTAACAAATGCTTGAAATTTTTTTTATGTATGAAGTATTATGCAAAATATTTCATTAAAAACAACATTGAGGATGAATCCCTATAACGATTAATGGAAATATGCAGAATTATGAGAATGGGAAGAAAAAATATTGCAGTTTCCATTAAGCTTTTGTTGTTTTTATGGTACTGCGGGAAGCTGCAATTATTCCTTTACTGCTGTACTTATTTTTGAGTTGTACGGGTCACTATACCTCTAAAATCATAAAGCCCTTCCAGCAAAGATGTACCAATATATAATTTTTAAAAAAATTCTTGTGGAGAAACTAAAGTAAATATTATCATCTGTATGGGACATTCATCACCAAACCACTTGGGCTATGCAGTTGTATTGTAAAAACTGAAGATCATAAATGCCTGATCTTTATAGGACACAACTGACTGTGGCTGTCCAATATTATTTAAGAGAAACCTTAACCAAAATGAGCTGTGACATCTAAATCTAACTCTAGAATTGTCTAAAATAATTATCCTCTAAATTTTAATTGTTGATAGCATGCAATACCTCACCAATCTTCTCTGAAGGCCTTGAAATATCTTAGTTATAATTTATTATTGAGTAACTGAGTAACTGAGTAGTAAGTGTTGAGTAATGTTGCATTTCAATGGAGAAATCTCAAATTAATAACCGCTCAGCATACCTTTATGTCTTATTATGTCTTTATTATTTATTACAACCGCTCAGTATACCTTTATGTCTTATTATGTCTTTATTATTTATTACAATGACTAATAGCTACCTTTCAAGATAATAGTCCTCCCAACTTGGCTTCCAAGTGAAACAATTATAAAATAAAATAAAACAATAAATATTATCTTAAAAGGAGGAGAATACTACAGCTCTAGAATTTTTTCACAGGGCAGTTGGTGTAATGGCCTTATTGTGTGACACAGGGATTAGGGAAGAAAATAGAATTCTTTATTGGCCAAGTCTGATTGGACTAGGGATGAAATCCTATCAGTTTGGACTGGTTTGGGTGAACCACTAGGGATTATGGGCATCAGTTTGCTGATAATAATTAACCCTCCTTGACCCCACCCACGCCCAGCCGGTCACTGCTCACCTCTTCTGGCCACTCGATATTCCACAGAATTCAATGTTAAATGCAGCAGAGAGAATGCTAACTTTTCTCCCTCCATTCAGAATGGAACTGCTGAAGCCTGTCCCTTTTAAGGTAGTCCCCAGGAAGGAGAGGGACAGGGGGAACAGTTGGAATGGAGCTATTTTTGTGAAAGGCAGGAAAATGGGGAAGGGGATTTCCCTGCCTGTCATCCATTCCTCAATCTCAGCACAGACTGAGGGAAGGATGGTAGGCAGGAATATTCCCCTTCCCATTTTCCTGCCATTCGTGACAAGGAGTGGCTGGGAGGGGAGGGGCCGGTGAGTGATGTCGAGTTGGCCATGCCCACCCAGTGACATGACCTCCCCACAACTAGCCATGCCCACAGAACTGGTAGGGGAAATTTTTTAATTTCACCCCTAGATTGGACACACAAGGAATTTGTCTTGGTGCATATGCTCTCAGTATACATAAAAAGACAAGATACATTCGTCAAGAACCATAAGGTACAACACTTAATGATAGTCATAGTGTACAAATAAGCAATCAAATCATATTAGGAAACAGTCAATATAAATCGTAAGGATACCAACAACAAGGTTACAGTCATACAGTCATAAGTGGGAGGAGATGGACGACAGGTGAGAAGACTAATAGTAATAGTAATAGTAATGCAGACTTAGTGAATGAGGGACAGTGTTGAAGGACTTACGGAAGAGAACAAGGCTTCAGGAGCAGTTGTCTACCTACCTCACCTCTCTGATGTTGGGGAAAGAATAATTGTGGTTGGTTGAGAATCAGTCATGTTTTGAGTACACAAACTGCTATCTTAAAACCTTTATTTTATTATATTTTATTTTCATTTCATGCATTAGATCAATTGTGGGATAGAACTGCCCAGTTGACAAGTCTCAATGTGGGGTACACAATAAAAACAAGAGACAAGGCATTCTAAAGGGAAGAGGAAATAACTGTATATGTTGATCATGACGAATGCCTTAACTGATTTCAATGGGTTATTTTAAATATTCTCATCTTGTCACATGTTACATAAAAAAGAATCCTGCTTTGGCTCACAACTAAATCATCCTTGGTAAAAGAAAAATAGTTATTTTTAGATCTCTCTCCCTGTCCCACTCTGTTACAAACTATGGAACAATGCAAACATTGAATATCTTGTATAAATTAAATAGCATTGTGCTATTTAACACAATGCTATTACAATTGTTCAGGTAATGCACTCGGGGCTGCAAAACAGCTGAGCAGATACAGATTAAATAACAGATTAACAGAGTTGGAAGGGACCTTATAGGTCATCTAGTCCAACCACCCACTCAAGCAGAAGACCCTACCATTTCTGACAAATGGCAGTCCAATCTTTTCTTGAAAGTCTCAAGTGATGAAGGTCGCACAATTTCCGAAGGCAAGCTGTTCCATTGGTTGATTGTTCACTGTCAGAAAGTTCTTCCTCATTTCTAGGTTGAATCTCTCCTTGATCAGTTTCCATTCATTATTCCTTGTCTGGCCTTCAGGTGCTTTGGAAAATAGCTTGACCCCTTCCTCTCTGTGGCAGCCCCTCAAATATTGGAACACTGCTATCATGTCTCCCCTAGTCCTGCTCTTCACTAGACTAGCCATGCCCAGTTCCTGCAACCATTCATCATATGTTTTAGCTTCCAATTCCCTAATCATCTTGGTTGCTCTTCTCTGTACTCTTTCTAGAGAAGTGTTTCTCAACCTTGGAAGCTTGAAGATGGGTGGACTTCAACTCCCAGAATCCCCCAGCAGCGCTGGCTGGGGGATTTTGGGAGTTGAAGTCCACCCATCTTCAAGCTTCCAAGGTTGAGAAACACTGTTCTAGAGTCTCAACATCTTTTTTATAGTGTGGTAAGGACCAAAATATGACTAATCATATTGCATTTTTTATTTAAAATTAGAACCAGGGTGAGAAACGTTTCTGTAGTTTTTTCCTTTCCCATTTTCATATAAATTGGTGAATGAATGTGGTATTATTTGCTTATATTCAGTTACAAGTTGTTCAAAGTTTAGAATTTTCTAGAATCTTCTATCCAGTACTTTAGACTCTTTGGTTTTGCGCTTTTCAATTAAATCCCATGAAGAATCTTTTATTCCCCCCATCCCCAAAAATGGTGCTATTTATGCCACTAATAGACAATCATATTGGAGAGAAGGAGATTAAGCAAGTTTTCTATCTCCCAAACCTTCACAACCAAATCGAAGCTTCCCATAGCTAGTTTAATTCATCTGCCTCTGGGCTGTGAATATGAATGTAAAGCAAGGAAACAGATTTCATCTTCATTTTCTCCTTCATTAAACAACAAAGAGTAAGGAAAAGAAATGTCTCTTCTTTAGAATTTGAAGAGATACTGCAAGTTCAAGTAAATCCTGTCTGGTACAGAGCAATGTTCTATCTTCATCACTCAGTATAAAACATACTTACTAATTATGATGCAATAAAGAAAATAAAAGTATTTAGTTTGTCATAGTTCCAAGAATTCAGCAGTTGAACTAATGCACTTATCTCCACTGGCAAATCTCACTTTTTTTTTTCCTACTTGATTGGTCAAATGTAATTTTCTAGAAAAGCAGTGTTGCCTTATGGTGAATCTTATTGAGCATACATGAACCATGGCAAGTTGTTTGAATAAAAAATATCTCGGTTGGAAATCATATAGTTCAACCCAGCTGTGTTTATTTCAGCGCTTGCATATTCAAATAAACACCGTTTATTTGTGTGTATGATCCATATACATATGTGAACATTCAAATAAATGCTCTCAGAAGTTTATTGAAAATATGTCAGAGGTAAAAATGGAGCATGTGCAGTTGACTCTAGCTCTAAGCAATTTTGCTGGTTAAATCAGATGCTAATGCTAAATAATCCATTTTGGATGGATGCGATTTTTTTTTAAAAGTAGATTAGATTGATTCAGCCAATGATTCAGCCTTTGTAAAATGCAAGCGGATTTAATATAGGAGAACATACTCTTGGACTTGAGTATGAGAAAGAGATTCAGCCATGAAACTTACTGGGTGGCATTGGATCCTTGGTCTAACCATCATTTGCAGGACTTGTAAATTATATTGTATAACTGAGGATCTCAGGATTGTGTTTTGCTGACCACTTGGAAAAAAATGGATGGATGTTGGCAGATCCTTCAAGAAATTTGGGTTTCATTTTGTTTTTCTCCAAATCAATGCATATAGAAGCAATAAAGTTAAATGCTACAATGTTTTGCAGAACAGGTTATGTGAAAGTAAATTATGAAATCGACACTATTTGTATTTTTGTTTGTATTTGTGTAGGCAGTCATATGAAAACCATAAGACTCTATGCCAAGCAGTGGTGAAATTCAATTTTTGTTTTACTATCGGTTCAGTGGGCGTGACTTGTTGGACATGGTGTGGCTTGGTGGGCGTGGCAAGGGAAGGATACTGAAAAATCTCCATTCCCACCCCACTCCAGGGGAAGGATATTGCAAAATCTCCATTCCCACTCCACTCCACTCCACTCCACCCAGCCAGAGGTGGTATTTGCTGGTTCTCTGAACTACTCAACATTTCTGCTGCCAGTTCTCCAAACTGCTCAAAATCTCTGCTACCAGTTCTCCAGAACCTGTCAGAACCTGCTGGATTTCATCCCTGATGCCAAGGCTTGCTTACATGTCCAACATTATGGCAAAGCAACCTCAATCTATGCTATTGGAAATAGTTGATAGATGATAGACAGATAGACATATAGAAAGATGGCTAGATAGATTGATAGACAGAAAGACAGACAGGCAGGCAGGCAGGCATATACTGATAGATAGATAAATAGATAGATAGATAGATAGATAGATAGATAGATAGATAGATAGATAGGATAGATGAGAGAGAGAGAGAGAGAGAGAGAGAGAGAGAGATGATAAATATGTCCCTCTCCCCCCCTCCCCCCTCCCCCCCCCTCTCTCATATAAATATATATGCAAGTTTTGGTGTATTCGGGTCTTTTCCCGTGTAAGATTGAGAATATCTTGGAGATGTTTCGACGAGATCTCACTCGTCATCTTCAGGCTGGTGTCTTCAGCTTCATGCTTGTGTGAGGAAAGCGTGATTGGAGCTGCCGTCTCTCTATAAATACTGATGGGGAGGTTTGGGGTGCTGGCTTTGTTGCTGTGAGCAGGTTGGTTGCCTGCGTTGTTACATCTTGATTGGTAGATGGAGTTAGTCTAATGGGCACACATCAAGGACCTCACCCACACAGGACGTTACAAAACAGCTGACTAATCTACAAACATTAACTCCATCTATCAATCAAGATGTAACAACACAGGCAACCAACCTGCTCTCCGTAACAAAGCCAGCACCTCACACTTCCCCACCAGTATTTATAGAGAGATGGCAGCTCCGATCACGCTTTCCTTGCACAAGCACGAAGCCGAAGACACCAACCTGAAGATGACGAGTGAGATCTCGTCAAAACGTCGCCAAGATACTCTCACTCTTACACAGGAAAAGACCTGAATACACCAAAACTTGCATATCTCTACCCATGAAAATCTACAAACACACACACACACACACAAACACACACACACACACACACACACACACACACACAGACAGACTTTCAAGATATATAACTCTATGGTACTTTTGTGTTTGCAAATGGTACTATGGTACTTTGGTTAATAATGCTAGATCTTCAGATATACAAGCTACCTTAATCCTTTAAAAATAAGCTCCATTTTTGTAATGGAGAAGGAATAACACTTCTTTAAAATCAAATTTTAAAAAGTAGCTTAACAAGAAGAGACATAAGACTTGCTTGTTGTTGCCATTCTTCAGAGAGTCATTTGAGCCACCAAACCTTATTCTCTAGGAGTCAGAATTTGGGCTCAGAGTTTCAATCCTAGCCACATCATCTTGAGCATGAATGATTTCAGGTTCAGGTATGGTTTTAGGGCTGTCCCCTGTAATAGTTCTTGCTTGCTTTACACTTCACCTCTTCCTGCATTCAGGAATGATGAAGCTATTTTGAGAGTTCATCTTACCTTGAGAATGTAATTTTTTTTCCCACGAAAAGGAAACTGATCATTCTGAGAGAAAGCAACTCTTAATTTATTTATAGCCACATGCCAAGAGCCAGCAACATGCATATGTCTCATGTTTCTGTTTGCATTTTTATTCATGAGTATTTGGGTGGCTTCTATAAAGTTTTTTAGTAAACACTGAAAGCATTAGTCAATTGCTCCTAATGTGCAATCTCATTGAATGTTTATTAAATAATAATATTGAGCTCTGTGACAGTTTTATTTCTGAGAATGCTGGGGCTTTATTGCAGGGCTGTTGAGTAATACCACATTGTGGAAAACACAGGATTGACAGTCAAGAATGATTAGAAAAAGCAGATGTCACTGAATTCTACTCTAGGGGAAAAACCTGCCAAAGTTATTGCTAACTTTGTAATTTTAATAGTAATATTTCAAAAGTTGGACCACAGTGAATTGCTTAATGAAAGAAACAGTATTAAATGATTTTTTCCCCTGCAGAATTGACAAGCTTAATATTCAAACATATCCATTTAAAATCCCAAGCTTAAAAATACGGCTAAGCAATCTACAGCTCACAATTACTTCTTCTCCTTCTCCTTCTCCTTCTCCTTCTCCTTCTCCTTCTCCTTCTCCTTCTCCTTCTCCTTCTCCTTCTCCTTCTCCTTCTCTTACTTACAAATTTTTTTGTCCCCAGGATTTCCTAAGTAAGTAACTTCTGGCATCTTCAGAAGTAGGTAGATAAAAGATAAAATGGAGCATCAGTATAAATCCAATATTGCTTTTCTGCATTCTCTCGCAGTCCCTAAATCAAGGCATATCCGGCTCTTATCATATTCTTCTTTTGCTGAAATAGTACATGCTTCATTGTAAATTATGACATTTGATACTAACGATTTTAAATCCCAGGCTGATATGGTATTTATTCTCAGCCCCAGTGAGATTAAAACCAAAATCTTACATTTCATTGCTTCAACTCCTAGTGAATCACATCTTGTGTAGTTTCATCTGTGACTGGCAATTCCGGAGAAATATTATCACAACAGCAAAAACAGTTCCTTCATCTGCAAACACTCCAGTGATCATGGCGCCTAGTCAGCAGCATTTGTTTATGGAGGAGTTTCAGGCCATTTTATGCCTTATGTATATGTGTCTCCATGTATAAGAGTATATGAGTGTGTGCACACACACAAACATGCCTTTGAGTCAGTTTTGATTCCTGGCAACAGCTTGGATGAATCTCTGCAATTTTCTTGGCAAGATTTCAGAAGTGGCTTGCCATTGCCTCCTGGAGCGGAAATGATTGGCCGAAGGTCACCCATATGGCTCTGTGCCCAATGCAGGACTAGAACTCACAATTTCCCAGTTAAGTGCATCTGGTTTTCCCACTGATATTGCTTGTCAGAAGGTCACAAAAAGTGATCACATGAGCCCAGGACACTGCAAGTGTTGTAAGTATGAGTCAGTTGCCCAACATCTGAATTTTGGTCATGTGACCATGGGGATGCCATGATGGTCATAAGTATGAAAAGTGGTCATAAGTCACTTTTTTCAGTGCCATTTTAACTTTGAACAGTCACTAAATGAAATGTTGAACATCAAGAACTATTTTTATTGATTATCTGCAAGACGGTACAAGAATAGCTTTTATGTAACTGATGTTTTTACAAGGGGAATCAAACTTCGTTCCTGAATACTAAAATCATACAGGTGTATAAAAGACTATATCACACTACTGACCAGACTCTTTCATACTAAACACTTCACATCCTGGACATAAACTGTTTCAACTCCTACCCTCAAAACGATGCTGTAGAGCACTGCACACCAGAACAACTAGACACAAGATCAGTTTTTTCCCAAGCACCATCACCCTGCTAAACAAATAATTCCCTCAACACTGTCAAACTATTTACTAAGTCTGCACTACTATTAATTTTCTCATCTTCTCATCATTCCCATCACCCATCTCCTCCCATTTATGACTGTATGACTGTAACTTTGTTGCTGGTATCCTTACGATTTATATTCGTAAGGATATTGTTTCCTGGTTGTTTATTTGTACCCTATGACTATCATTAAGTGTTGTACCTTATGATTCTTGATGAACGTATCTTTTATTTTATGTACACTGAGAGCATGTGCACCAAGACAAATTCCTTGTGTGTCCAATCAGACTTGGCCAATAAAAATTCTATTCTATCTATTAATAATTGTGAAATAATCCAATATAGAAAATCTGAATCCTTGAAGCGATTTCCCAAGTACAATTTTTGTATAATTTATAGTGTTTCTTATGCATCGTTTATATTCTGGTGTTGAGTAGAGATTTGCTTCCTTGTTCTTAGATATTTTGTCAGAGAACTAATGTGATGCAACTAAAGGTGTGGCCTAATTAAATCTTGACATACAATAAATGTAGTTGTTTTCATTTTTGAAATTGCTGTTTTTAGTCTTCTGAATTATTTTATGTGTGGGGAAATCAGGTTTAAAACTTTACAAACCAATACATCTTCCTGGATCAGTTTTAATCAATTACTTTCTCTCATGCTAAGGTCTAGGCTACCTCACGAGATTGTAAACAAGATAACATGGGAGGAACCCTATACATTACTCCTTGGAGCAAAATATAACAGTGTCTGGAAAATATGTTCTAAATAATCTTACATTTCTGATTTATTTATTTATGAACTGGATTTATAAGGCTGTTCAACAGTAAGAATGTGACTCTGGGTGGTGTACAGCATGAAAAAAACCAGTAAATCAAAAACAACACCCCCCCTCAAAAAAAATCCATATACGTGTATGACTTAACAATTGTGTTGGAAAGTGATCCATTTGCCAATAATGGATGACTATCCATTATGACAATAATAAACAGTAATAAAAGGTTCATTTTCCAACCAATGGGATCATTTATGACAACAACATAACCCTTCAGTGTGAAACTGAGTAAGGTCTGGTCAGTTTCAGGTAGCATTTGTGAACTGGCTAGAGGGTTCTAATCAACTAAGTAAGGTCATGCAATTATCTTGCAATTTATCTTGCAATTAGTACTTTCTAGGGATCTCGATGATGATGTTTATATGTTAACACCTTGGACACCTAGAAAACACATTGTTCAACATAGAAATGGAATATGTGATATAAAACAATAAAAATATTTAACACCAAAAAAAAAGTACTTTCTAGGGATTTGCTGTGCTACAAAAAAAAATGTTGAGGAAGAGATGGTTTGTTTAAGCAGTCTTTTCCCTGTAAGGGGCAAAAAAGAAAGAAAACAAACAGTTCAGGCACAGGACTGTATGGGAACACTGTCTCTGGATGAGACAATAGCAACTGCTGGATGAGACAATTGCTATTGTCATCTCTCTTTTGCCTGATCACATGGTTTGCTTAGCTGACTGTTGCTCAGAGAGAATTTCGCTGGAACCTTCTGCATTCATTCAATGAGGTCTACCTGTAATACTGAACTCCGCACAAAAATAATTTTTTAATCAAAAATATAAAATGACAACCATCACACATTGAACTAAGCCATAAAGGGATTTAATTGGGTTTAGCATAGTGGTGAAATCCAGAAGGTTCTGTCAGGTTCTGGAGAACTGGTAGCAGAAATTTTGAGCAGTTCAGAGAACCAATAGCAGAAATTTTCTCTCTTACTTCATTTTCCTCATCTGACAATGTTCATAGGAAGTGCTGAGGTTTTTAAAGGAAAAGAAAATGAAATTGAAACCAGATATAGCATATTTTATGGACATGTTTCAAAACCATTGAATGAAACCACTAATAAGTCAATCCTAACCTTTCCCCTCTACCTCAGCGAAGTCTATCTTCTGAGAATAAATAAAAGGACGCTCAAGCTTTAGATGGAAACGATAGAAATGCTTTTCAACAGAACTGCTTTTTGGAGTGAGAAAATCAATTGATATTATTATGGAGCATTAATTCCTTAATTCGCCATTAATATCCCACTTTTAAAAAGTTATTTCAAGCAAGTCCAGCTGTAACTAAATTTTATAAAGAAATTATAGAGGAGGAGGAGGAGGAGGAGAATATCCACACAATCAAATAGCCCAAAATAAAAATATGGAGACGCACACAGATATTAATTATAAAAAGTCTTGTGAAACAAAAACAATATAGACTTAAAACTTTAGCTCACTTTTTCAGGCACATTGCTTCCTGAAGAAATAGAAGAAGAGAGAGAAGAGATAATAGAAAACCCTACATTGCAATACAGCACTGACTGGATTCCTTTGGGTTCTTTTACTGGCCCAGTTGGGTGACTGTCAGTTTTCCAAGAATTTACAGCTAATTGCTAGGCCAACCTCTTGCCACCTCTGTGCAGCCAGTCCTACAAAGAAGAAAGCCACAAGTGAAATCTGCTTTGACTTTACACTCTCTGGCAAAGAAGAGCAACAAAGATGATTATGAGGCCAGAGGCCAAGACAGTTGCAGGAATTGGGTATATCTAGTCTAGTGAAAAAAAGGATTAGGGGCAGGATTGCCATTCAGCAGGTTCTGACAGGTTCTGGAGAACCGGTAGTGGGAATTTTGAGTAGTTCAGAGAACTGGCAAATACTACCTCTGGCTGGGCCCAAAGTGGGGTGGAATGAAGATTTTGCAATATCCTTCCTCCAGAAGTGGGGAGGGAATGGGAATTTTGCAGTATCCTTCCCCTGTACTGAGTGGGAATGGAGATTTTATAGTATCCTTCCCCTGCCATGCCCACCAAGCCACGCCCACAGAACTGGTAGTAAAAAAAAAATTGGATTTCACCATTGGTTTAGCATATTGTGGGAACTCACTCAGCCATTGTGGTTTACTCAGCAAACATTGTTTAAATGAATCATGGCTTGAACCAAAACAACATTAAACAACATACTTTTCTGTGGCCTCTGTTTCTTTCTCTTGTTCTGTAGCTTGAGAACTACATTGTGGAAAACATGAAGTCAGAAATGGCTCAGCTGCAGCAAAATGCTGTCCAAAATCATACAGCCACCATGCTGGAAATAGGAACCAGCCTTCTCAGCCAGACAGCAGAACAGACAAGAAAACTCACAGATGTTGAAACACAAGTAAGTAGTCACAATTCCTTTCACCAAAACATTGACTAAGGTAAAATAATCTCCATTCCCTTTTCCTGAATAATTCTTTTTGTGGCTGAAGTAGCCAAGAAGGTGATCAGTTTGACTGTGAGCTACATGTATATTCTCTTATATAGGAAGGTAGTCAATTTTGGATTAAAACAAAAACTTTATTAGCATTTACTGAAAATTAGTAATGTCGGAGTATTTATTATTTATTTATTTATTTATTTATTTATTTATTTATTTATTTATTTATTCATTCATTCATTCATTCATTCATTCATTCATTCATTTATTTATTTATTTATTTATTTATTTATTTATTTATTTATTTAGTGTATGGCAAAATGCATGGACTTATAGTTGTTCAAATGTTAATGTTAGAGTGAATAAAGTCCTAATGATTGTCCATATTTGGTCTACCTAAGGCATTGACTCTATCCTAGCTGGGTAGATCTCCTTACTTTATATCTTTATTAGATTTCTGAGTCATCCTTGCAACTAATTCCATGGGTATATTCATACATTGATGGGTGTTCAATACCTGGCCTGTATTTGCTAGAAGTCAACTGAGAAGTTATTCTCACTGACGTTATCAACCGACTGATCAAAATTCTTTCCATTTTTTTTTTATGTGCTAGAAAAGCTAGCATTGGCAGGAAAGTGCTAGAATCTTCCCTCATAAGGATGAGTGGCTTTCTGTGGGTTTGATCCAGGGGTGATATTCCCTTACCTTCGCTACTGATTCACAAATGTGAGCGCATGCACCACCTCTGCACATGCACAGAGCCTTCCGTGCATGCGCAGAGCATCAAAAATGGGACATGATGACATCCGGGCCGGTGGGCGGAGCCTCCCGCAGCCATTGCTATTGGTTTGCCCAAACCGGATAAAACTGGCTGAATACTAACACTGGTTTGTTTTCAGTCTGTTTTAAATTGGTCCATAATTCTGCTTTAACAGGAAAATGTCAAAAACTAATAGGCAAGTGGGTAGAGAAAACATGTCTTACTTTCCAACGAATCATCTTTTTTAAAGGACTTACTATGTTTTTTTTTTTTTTTTTTTTTTTTTTTAATTTGATTTATATGCCGCCCTTCTCCGGAGACTCAGGGCGGCTTACAATGCGTTAAGCAATAGCCTTCATACTTTTGTATATTTATACAAAGTCAACTTATTGCCCCCACAAACTGGGTCCTAAACTGGGTTTTAAGATAAGGAGCCATTGGAAGTGAACTTATAAGTCAGATGGAAGGAAAGGACAGCACAAAAAAAAAATATAGTATTCATAGATATAGCACTACAATTTAGGGATGCAGAGGCTTTCCTCTGGACGCTGCTAAAGCAGGGTCCAAAGTCTTAATGAACCAGCATTTGAACACATCAAAATTGCCTTTTGGCTATCATTTCTTAATAAAATATAAATGTGCACCAGAAACATCCTGCATGTGCAAAAATACTTACAAAGTCAAAAATTCAAGCAAATTAAGATTATTTTGAAGCAGCTTTTTTTTAATTTGATTTATATGCCGCCCTTCTCCAAAGACTCAGGGTGGCTTACAATGCGTTAAGCAATAGCCTTCATACTTTTGTATATTTATACAAAGTCAGCTTATTGCCCCCACAAACTGGATCCTCAATTTACCCACCTTAGAAAGGATGGAAGGCTGAGTCGACCTTGAGCCTCACTAGGATTGAACTCGCAGAAATTGCAGGCAGCTGGATGTTAATTGCTACCTTTAGTAGGAGCCATTAGCCCCCTACGCTACTCAGCTCTGAGTTTTTGTTACGTTTTACAAATTCTGTGCTACAGCAGTGTGATAACAATACAAAAGAATGGAAGGAATGGAAAGCTGAAGCCAAGTTGTAAGATCAGTCCAGAGATATTGACTTGGTCAGCCTGTGTCCAGGAATACTAAGGATAAATGACATGGAGGCTATCTAATTGAAGGTCATCTAAATCCTATATTCCAATATGGCCATTAGTCATCACCTACTGTGTTTTCCCGAAAATAAGACCCTGTCTTATATTTTTTTTTAATCCTGAAATAAGCGCTTGGCCTTATTACCATGAGCTCAAAAGCCCAATTGGGCTTATTAGCAGGGGATGTTTTATTTTGGGGGAAATAGGGTATATGTGGGTTGGCTGTAATATCAAAGAAGATAGCTCAATTTTGCTGCTTTTTCAGGCTGTAATTGATGCACTACTACATAAAAGGCTAGGAAGTCCAGACAACATCTGGTTAATTCCAGGGCGTGCTGGGAACCCATCAGAACCAGGACTAGTGTCAAAAGGGAAGAGACAGCTTAGTATCAGCATTTCAAATTCTGAAACAGTCCATTGGTCCAAACTCATTAGACATCCTTTCATTATTGTCTGCCCTTTGATTTTATCTATCAGTTCACAATTCATAATTCCTTACCCTTCTTTTCTCTTCTCTTTTATTTACAGTTTTGAGCACATGTTATCTAACAGCTGTTGTATTTTAGACTGCCTGTTTTAAACAAATACATTCATATCTGTGATCATTACATGGGCAATTACACATTCCGAGTGTGTCAGATGGATACACACACACACACACACACACACACACACACACACACACACACACACACACATAATCATTCTTCAACCTTGACCTATACATGCAATATCCTTTCCATAATTATTACTTAAATGTATATCAACATATGGAATAACCAAGATCAGTTACACA
This sequence comes from Masticophis lateralis, assembly GCA_030761175.1. Classification (NCBI taxonomy): domain Eukaryota; kingdom Metazoa; phylum Chordata; class Lepidosauria; order Squamata; family Colubridae; genus Masticophis; species Masticophis lateralis. Next base: position 23,773,419 of record JAUDYJ010000003.1, read on the forward strand.
AGGGGGGGGGGGGGAATCAGTCTAGCTAGAGATAGTATACACATGGTGATGACAAACCTTGTTTAAGCTCTCAGATTCTTTTGTTTTCCAGAGAAGGTCTAATAAAACAGTTCATATGAAATAGACTTATAGGTAATGGGATATTAAAGCAGGAAATCTTTGGAACAAAAAAACTTGCATTTTTGTATTTATATCCTAATGAAGAATAGAGACTACACATTATAGGTTTACACTGTATTAAAAGGAATCAAGCATATCAAAACCATTGTGGGTTGAGTCTATTCTATGTTTCAGATTACTTGCAGGAGTATAGTTGCTAGTTTTCCTTTTACAATCCCAGTGTCTCAATATGCGCTGGGAAAGCAGGATTTTAGTTTAATGGCTTTCTACAGCACGTTCTTACTATTTGAAGAAAACATTAGACATGTTCAAGACATAAAACATAGATATTGCTATCTTTAAAGTTCTTTTTTAAAGTAATACATTAAGACTAAATTGTGCAAGAGATAAAAACAAAATCATACTACCATTAGAGACGGGGGAAAAAGTACTGGAAGAACTAAATGAATATGGGAAACTATCTGGATTCAAATTGAATAAAACCAAAACTAAAATGTTAACCAAAAATATGACAGGCGGGCAACAGAGAATCTTAGAAGAAACTTTGGGCAGGCAAATAGTTAAAAAGATAAAATACTTAGGATAATGGCCAGGTGCTTGACCTTAAAGGAAGACAATTATGTACCATTATTAAGTAAAATTATGCAAGATTTGGAACCATGGGGAAAACTGCAAATATCAATGTTAGGTAGGATAGCTACCATAAAGATGAGGAAAAAAGGAATAGAGGCGGATTTGGCCTTCCAGTGTGGGAGATTTATCAGAGAGCCACCAACCTAGTGTGGCTAAGAGACTGGGCTACATTAGGAAATAAAAGACTCCTGACATTGGAAGGATATGACCTGCAGAAAGGCTGGCATGCCTATCTGTGGGATAAAGGAAAAGGGGCAGAGACGTACTTCCATTGACACAAAATTAGAAGTGTATTAATGCGGACCTGGAAGGAGATTAGATATAAACACTACACAAAAATTCCAAAATGGACCTCCATAATGGAGGCAATGATTTATCCGAATATAGTAGGCATGGAAAAAATGTATAAATACCAAGATATATTAGATGACAGTGGCAATCTTAAGACAAATGAGGCTTTGGAGGAACAAGGGATCCACATTAACTGGTGGCCTTATCTATCAATTAAATCACGATATAGAAAGGATAAGGAGGAATGAGGCATAGAAATGGGGATTAACGGATTCGATAAAATATGGATGGGAGTAGAGAATAAATTATTAGCCAAATTATACTCATATTTGCTTGAATATGACAGGGAAGGGGAAATAGTTAAGGATCAGATGATTGCATGGGGGAAAATATTGGTCACAATATAAATTTAGATAATTGAGAAGAAATATGGAATAATAATCTTAAATTGAATAGAGCAGTTACATATAAGGAGAACCAGTACAAAATGTTGTATAAGTGTACTTAGCACCAACCAATCGGGTATATAGCGAAAATATACCCGAATGCAATCCCAAAGTGTTGGAAGTGCGGCCACAGTCAAGGTACTTTCTACCATATGTGGTGGACGTGTCCGGATGTGAGGAAACTCTGGAAAACAATACAAAAATGGATCCAAGAAATAATAGAGGAGAGCATCAGTCTGGAACCAGAAATATATCTCCTGGGAGTACTTAAAAGGGCTTATGGGAAGAAGACAAAATACTTAATTACACATATTATTACAGCCGCTAGACTAGTATATGCGAAACAATGGAAAGAGAAAGGAGGCCCAATAGAAGAACAGATAATCAGCAAAATATTACAATGCACTGAAATGTGTAGACTAACATATATACCAAATAAGAACAAGGTTCAGATTTCTACATGGTATGGGATATGTGGTATATAAATAAGCGTAAATGTTAATTTGAACCAAGGGGGATAGTATCAAACCATTCATGTAACCTATATAGGTAAAGTAATAAGATATATCATGATTAATACTGTAAGAACCTATAAATATTTTATATTTTAAATTCAAAGTATTTATATAACTTTATTAGATACCACTTATATAATGTATATAGCATGACTACACATAGCCAAACCGAAAATGTTGAATTGTAATAACTTTATTTATTCAATAAAATTCAATTAAATAACAAAAACAAAAACAAAAAAAAACAAAATCATACTAGTGCTCCAATTTTTCATCTCAATGTTTTTGTGTTGTGTGACAAGGTCTGAGAGCGAACTGTAAAAAAAAAGCTCAATCTGGGTTGAGGACAAATCATAAATTGCAAAGATTGCTTGGAGGTGGAAAATACTTATAATGAAATCTACCAGATCTTCCTGCATGGATTGTGACTGTGATTGTGACTGTGTAGGACAGACAGGGAAAAAGCTAACCACCAAATTGCAAGAACACAAGTGAGTGGTCAGACAAGGACATCCAAATTCATTGGTAGACTTACATTGCAATGAACAAGGAGATACATTCAATTTTGCGGCTACTAAGATTCCTGGCAAATAGATGCAGAAGAAATAGAGGTAGTCACAGATTTTATTTTCCTGGGCTTCAAGATCACCACAGATGGGGACTACAGCCAAAAATTAAAAGACGCTTCATCCTGGGGAGGAAAGCTATGGCAAATCTAGACAGCATACTAAAAAGCAGAGACATCACCTTGCCAACAAAAGTGTGTATAGTCAAGGCTATGGTTTTCCCAGTTGCAATGTATGGCTGTGAAAGTTGGACCATAAGGAAGGCTGAGCACCAAAGAATTGAGGCCTTTGAACTATGGTGCTGGAGAAGACTCCTGCGAGTCCCTTGGACTGCAAGGCAATCAAACCGGTCAGTCTTAGAGGAGATCAACCCTGACTGCTCTTTAGAAGGCCAGGTCTTGAAGATGAAACTCAAATACTTTGGCCACCTAATGAGAAGGAAGGACTCACTGGAGAAGAACCTAATGCTGAGAACGATTGAGGGCAAAAGAAGAATGGGATGATAGAGAATGAGGTGGCTGGATGGAGTCACTGAAGCAGTTGGTGTGAGCTTAAATGGGCTCCAAAAAATGGTGGAGGACAGGAAGGCCTGGAGGAATGTTGTCCATGGGGTTGCAATGGGTCGGACACGATTTCGCAACTAACAACAACAAAGATTGTTGGCCGTACAGGCACAAAGATAGCCAGGAAATGATTGAAACCTGTGAAATGGGCCCCTGTCAGTCAACAGGAATGCTGATTTACCATCAGTTTATCAGGTACTTAGGAGCCAAAGACATGGCAGCACAAGGAAACAACAGCCAATGACTTAATAACACCTCAATCAACCAATAATAAGCCACAATAAACCAGTCAGTGCATAAATATCATGCATAGAATATCCAAAAGCACACCTTCTGCTAGAGAGAAGTTCCTTGAGGATGGATTCCAGCACAAGTCCGAAAGCTCAGAAGACTAAACCTCTGGTCCCAGTGATCGACCCAGATTGAATCCTGCAAGATTATTCTGGAACATGTACTGTATATTTGCCTTCATTCATGTATTAAAAGCTTTCCTGTGCAAATTGGACAAGGTTGCAGGTTACATATTAAGCAATTTATGTTATAAGCAAAGACAAATATATCTTAGCACATTATATGGTCCAAGATAAAAAAGCTAGGACAAGCTAAAAACGAGGAAATAAAGTGTAAGGTATATTCACACAATTCCAATCACTATATAGTATAGCCTTCATTTCTTAAGAAAAACTACTATTGACTTATTTTGCTACTGTTTTTCATTCATGTGTGGGTTGTGTAGATATGCTATGTGGCAGGAGTGGGTTCTACTTACCTTTACTACTGGTTCACAATGGAGCTGCTTGCGTGCATGCGCAGAAGCTTCTTGGGTTGTTGGAAAAGAGTGTTTGCTATGACCATTGTATTATTTTGAAAGAATTGTATCAGCCTGTACCCTGCTTCATTTTGTACTCCAAGGCCAAACTTGCCTGCTATTCTAGTTATTTTTTGGCTTCCTACTTTAGCATTCCAATCCCCCTAATGATAAGGACATCATTTTTGGTGTTAATTCTATAAGGTGCTGTAGGGCTTCATAGAACAAGTCAGTTTCATCCTCTTCAGCACCAGTGGTTGGGGCATAGACTTGGATTACCGTGATGTTGAATGGTTTGTCTTGGATTCGAACTGAGATCATTCTGTCATTTTGGGGATTGTATCCCAGTATTACTTTTCCTATTCTTTTATTGACTATGAAAACTACTCCATTTCTTCTAAGGGATTCTTGCCCATGGTAGTATACCTGATGGCCATCTGAATTAAATTCACCCATTCCTGTCCATTTTAGTTCACTGATTCCTAAGATGTTGATGTACAGTCTTGTCATCTCTTGTTTGACCATGTTCAGCTTGCCTTGATTCATGGATCTTACATTCCAGGTTCCTATAGAGAAAAATCTTTACAGCATCAGACTTTCCTTGCACCACCAGATGCATCCACAGCTGAGTGTCCTTTCAGCTTTGGCACAGTTGCTTCACTCTTTCTGGCACTACTAGTACTAGCCCTCTGCTCTTCCCCAGTAGCATATTGATCACCTTCCAACCTGAGTGGCTCATCTTCCAGGGTCATAACTTTTTTCCTTTTGGTACTGTCCATGGGCTTTTCATGGCAAAGATACTGGAGTGGGTTGCCATTTCCTTCTTCAGTGGATCATGTTTTGTCAAAACTATCTGCTATGACCTGCCTGTCTTGGGTGTCCCTGCACAGCATAGCTCATAGCTTCATTGAGCTACACCCTTCACCATAACAAGGCAATAATCCACGAAGGGGAAATGAATGCTAGAAACCCTGTATTATTTTCTGCTGTTACTAAATAAGATATATCAATTAGGTATCTATATCAGGTCTATTGCATATTTTGATCAAGATGATAGTTATGAATCAGATTGCTTTTGATCTGGGTCTATCTTCAGTGAGGTCATTTTGACATTAATCTTCTTTTTCATACTTGTACCAATAAAGATTCATTGTGTGACCTTAATTTATTGCAAGGGTGTTTTTTTTTTTTTGGTTGTTTGCCTTCTTCAGGTTCTTAATCAAACATCCCGGCTTGAAATCCAACTGCTGGAAAATTCCTTATCTACTTACAAGCTAGAGAAACAATTGCTCCAACAGACCCATGAAATCTTGAAAATCCATGAGAAAAACAGGCAAGTATAAAACAAATGGTATGACCTTTCAACATTTCACTCTTATAGTCTTCAGTACAATCTCCAAAGTGAGATTGTAGAACATGCTGATTTTTCTCCAAAAATTTCTCCCATTATTTACATTATACTTGAACAAGTCAACCCAAATATTTCTGGGGTGCTTTGTGCATCTGCAGGGGTATCTCATCCAGAACAAGTAGTGTTATGGACATGTTCTACTTTGGACTCCTCCAAAAGTTAAGAACGAAGAGAACATTTCCATGACCTTATAATTTTCTTTCTCTTTGGAAGGCTAAAGAGAAATACACATCAAGCCTACAAAAAGGAAAGAAAACAAATACTGTACCTTTACAGGGAGGATACATGGGATGAGGGTGTGGCTAACTTATGAGGGCTTATAAGCCTGAAATAGATCTATCTTAGTCTCCCAATGGCTCTGGCTGCCAGAGAAAAAAAGCCTAGAAACTAGTGATATATATATATATATATATATATATATATATATGTGTGTGTGTGTGTGTGTGTGTGTGTGTGTGTGTGTGTGTGTGTGTGTATACGTATACGTATACATATGTATACTTTTTTTTCTTTTAATTGTAGGCTGCCCAGAGTCATTAAGGAGGTGGGCACCCTCCAAACTGGATGAATGAAGAATGAATGAATGAAATTTACCATGAGAAATGATGCAGTCCAGACAAAACTGTATCACTGTACTTTAATATGTGGTAGGGATACATATAGATTAAAAAGGGCACTTTGTTTCTATCATGATTTGAATGAACCATCTCCAAAAAGGGTCAAAGTGCCCCATTTCTAAATTGGGTATGTGACTGTGTGTGCAAAATAACCACAGAATTTTGTTCTGCTTACCTAAAGTAGATACACACAGAACATGCATGGCTACTTTGTGGAGATGGGGTGAACTTACTCCTTACTCCAAGGAATATTTTCCATACCGAAACAGAATACGGTATCTCCGAAAAGTGAAGCATTTGGGTGGTGATTGTGTAATTCCCAAAGTTTGTGTGAACATATAGAATGTATATAAATGTATATATTGTTTAGGAGTGTGTGTGTGTGTGTAATATATATAGAAAAAATACATCCTTGTAAACTGCAAGTTGAAATCACTTAATTGATAATTCTAGATTAATATGGAGATTGCAAGAGAAACGTTTCTATTTGTTACAGATCATGATTTTTAAATTCTTTGCAGCCCCTTATCTAGGAGTGGCCATAGGAAGCATCCACAGTTTCTTTTGTATAACTAAATGCTATGTTTGTGTGTGATCAGGATGGTGTGAGCATATGGCTTATCTCTATATTTGTGATACAGTTTATATATACACTATGTGGGGAATTTACTCAGGTGAGTGCTTGTATGTTGTATGTTGTCTGTTATATGTGTGTATGTGTTTCTGTTAGCTCAAAGTGCACCTGGAGATATATAGAGTTTAAGGTATTGAACTAGAACTAAGGAAGTCCAAGTTTAATCCTCCCTCAGACATGGAAACTAACTGAGTAATCTTTATGAAATTTTAACTCTCAGCCCAATACTGTATACTGACTAGGCTACGCCATGGTGTATGTCAGAGTTCTGGGGAGAGATTGCAGGAGAAAATATCTGTATTCTGCATAGAAGTGCTGGAGGCTAGATACGTACATTTTAGGATAAAATAAGCTTTGTAATGTGTATTTTGTAATTACCATCATGCATGTATTTATATACCCAGTAGTGGCCAAAATTATGGAAACCTTTTGGGAAAAGTATATTTTCTAAAACTAGCTAATAACACCACTTTCTTTTGCAGTAGTACGATAAAATTATATATCAATGGAAAGATAATTTAATCAAGAATGTAATGCAATAACTTTTATGAATGACTTGCTATTAGAATAGCAGTTACAGTATAAAGAAGAAAAGTGAAACATGTAGAAAAAATGAGAAATGATTACATCAGTTAATACTTAGTTGGGTAATCTTTAGCATGAATTACGGCCTTACAACGTCTTCCCATGGAGTGAACCAAGTCTTTTAGTTTTGCAGCTGTTATAATGTGAAACCAAGATTGAATGATTGCTTCTATTAACTGGGTTTTATTGCTGGGTCACTTCTGACTAACAAATTTCTTTAGTCGGCTCCATAAATTTTCAGTTGGGTTAAGGTCTTGGCTATTCCCAGGTCATTCCAGCAGTGGAATATGATTATCTTGAAACTCAAAAAAAGAAAGAAAGAAAGAAAGAAAAAAAGAAAGAAAGAAAGAAAGAAAGAGAAAGAAAGAAAGAAAAAGAAGAAAAAGAAAAAAGGAAAGGAAAGAAAGAAAGAAAAAAGTGGTGTTATTAGCCATCAAACCTCAAAAATACACTTTTCCCAAAAGGTTTCCACAATTTTGGCCACTACTGTAAGTATGACCATTTCTTTCTTTTAAATATATATTTTCATTTGAATTCTCCCTTCCTCATGGAGATAAGAATGGATTGGACCTACATATAACTCATCTGAAGTTCCCCTGACACTTTTCATACACTGGTTGCTGGCACAAGTCACAATTCAGAAGGTTTCCCCACTTCCCTCAGATTATTTTGGCCTTTTCCTTTTTCTGTCCTTCTCCAGTGAAAGGCAGTTGGCAAGCCCTGTGACACATCAAAAAGATCTTTTGAAATTTATCTGAACTTGAAAAGTGAATTACTTCATGCCACTGAGAATACTGTCGAATAGCCCTGAGGTACAAATGGATAGAGGGAGCTAACTTCTCAGTTTCTGAACTTGTGGTTTCATGCATTTCAATAATTGAAAGGAGGAAAGACCTTTCTTTGCAGAATGGTAATGAATATTAAGATAAACAACCAATGATTATAGTCCATACATTCCTGAAAAATAACAGGGTTAACTTGTGAGCTAGTAGTCTCCTGCTGTTTTGGATTATTTCTCCCACAGTTCTCAGTCACTGGCATGTCATCTGAGGCTTAAGATGGTTGTAGGACATTTGTCTCTCCTGGGTAGGGCATGTTGTTAGTGTTGTGACCCAGGCCCAAGTAGGTATTATCAGACACAATCAGTTCGAAAACAAACAGGCTTTATTAGAACAGCTGAGAATTAACTCATTCTCAGCATAGTCCAAACTAATTCAAAGCAAATTCTTCACAACACAATTCTTCAACCTTATCACCAACCTTGGTCTAATTAGGCAACCTGCCAAAGGCTTTTCTTAGCAAAATTCAGAAGCAGAAGCCGCCAACAAGAAATAAATGCAGCAAGACAAGAAATAAATCTATCAGTGTTGTTTTCTGACAAGAGCCCAAGAGCCTTTGCTGGTTTTTTAAGCCCTATGGGAGGGGCCAATCATCTCTTGGCCTTACTCCCGAGTCGTCCTTTTTGCTTTAGCTGCTCTTGCCTTCTGGCAGCTCTGCTCATGCGTGCACTAGGAACAGGCTCATCCTGTTCCTTGCCTCTCTGCTGTCAGCCTCTGGAGGCTCTGGAGTCCGCACATCACTCCCAGATGCCCCATCTCTGCTTCCGACACAGAGCCCTCATCCGGGCCTTCCCCAGTCTCCAGAACTGGTCTATGTTCTCCTTCAGCCTCCTCGCTGTCTGACTCTGTTGCCAGCTGTGCAGACTGCTGGCGGATCACAATAGTTAGTATCTCAAAACATTTAGGCAATGGAGAGATATCTAAGTAGCTTTGGCTAACATAGCAAAGATCCGACCAACTCAACCCTGTATATTGCCCTATTCCCTATTATCTATGTATTTTTTCTTTTAATTAGCCTTTTTAATTAGAATGGTTGAAAATTAATGTCATTTTTCTTTCTATTTTTGAAGTGGTAACCCTTCAAAAGCTATAGTGTAAAACTTACAATATAGTTTAAAGTCTCCAAAAAGACAAAAATCTCAGTCTGGACTTCCTCTTTTTTTGCCTCACATTTTGAAACACTAGAGATCATCAAGATCATCACCATTTTTTTTAAAAAAAAACCTAAAATCTGATTTGGAAAGGTTATGCTTCATATAATTAGGATGAAAAAATGCTCAAGATAAAGAAAAAAAAATAGTATTAAAAATGGCAGAAGACATTTGAAACATGTAAGTATAATGTTCCGCCTCCTTCCTTAACATTTTTCATGTTAAAATATTGTGGAAAGTGGGAGGCATTATATGCTGGATGCTGTTTAAAAAGTAGACACCACTACCATTCACAAATTCTGCCATACGTCTTATATCAATCCACAGTACATCATAAAAAAAAGACATTCTGTTTGAAAACTCCACAATGAATAAATTGCCGTTTTAAAATAATTTACAGGTTTGATTTGAACAACTTCCCACTGTATCTTGTTCAGCTTTGTTTTAGCATGTGGTATGAACATATGCTAAATTGGGTCTGTTAGACTTATAAGCTTCTGCTGTGCAACCAGATTTGTATTTATCATAAAATATCTAGCCACTGCTTGGACCTTTAAACCTGATCTTACAATTATGGAGGGAATGTAATGGAACAGAATGGAACAGAATGATGTCTTTGATCTTATTCATATAGCTAGTCAATCCAGGATATTCAATGTTGAACAATCTAAGTTTAAGGAGAAATCTATTGTCATATGATTGAATAAGGATATATAAAAGTAATGGTTTTATTAGTGGTTCATTCATAGCTACTGTTAGGTATTACACCATGGTCTGAAGAATTACCCTGCTGTCTGATGTGTGCATCTCTCTTTCAGTTTCTATGTAGTTTTCATTTTTCCAATAACATAGGAATCTACAGTATATTTCTGCAGAAAGCAGAATATTAAATATTAAATCTGTAATATAAAGCCACATTTATAACTGTAAAAAAGGGAGATCTAATCCTTTTCCCCGCATTATTACTATATCTTTGTGCTATATGAAGTTGAGAGCTGTTAATATATTCCTTTAGTAAGATTTTACAATCTGTATCCATTAAAGTGTTCACAATATTTTTTTTTGAATCATTGTACCATGTTTCCCCGAAAATAAGACCCTGTCTTATATTTTTTTGAAACCTGAAATAAGCACTTGGCCTTTTGCCATGAACTCAAAAGCCCAATTGGGCTTATTATCAGGGGATGTCTTATTTTGCGGGAAACAGGGTCATATTATTTTTTAAAAAACTATCTCCAATATCTTTAGCAGATTTGTCGATTCAATGCTCTCTTTTGCTCTCTCTATATATACACACCTATAAGCATACATGACACCAAAGGTCTATGATAGTAAATGAACAAACAACATGTGGATGTTATTATATCCCCAGACTCAGTTAAATGACCCATGTTTAAGGCATTTTGCCGCAGAACTTTTCTCCAAAAGAAAAACAATAAGAGGAGCCTTGAAATGTGTGTGAATAAGTGGAAAGTGAGGGAATCTAAAATTAAATCTTAAATAACACATAGATCTCTGGCTGGTTAGTGCATGGATATAACATTATTTTTGGCGCACAGATGCAAAAGAGTGGTCAGCAGATGAGAGGTACTTACAACTTCCTAACCAGAACCAGGAAGATTTTACTACTTAAATCTCCAACCAGGGCCAAATGGAAAGTTGGCATGGGGAAGGTTTTTATGACCCCAAGTTTTTATGCAGCTATTGGGCAACTGCTGGAAATGCATCCTCACAACCAATAGTGAAATCCTGGAGCCATATTATGAAGGCTCTTTTGTTCTCTGTCACCTCTGTGATGATGAGATCAGGTGACTAGAAATAGAGCTGATGCTTACTGGATTTAAGCCCAAATGCAAGATGAATCTCATAGCACTCATCTTAAAAGTACTATTCATAGAGCTATATTCTTCTCCAACTTATATGTTAAATCTGTACTGGACAAGAATTCCCAGTTTACTCATGGAGTGTATGAACTTTCCTTCCTAGTCTCCCAGCTGCAATTCTTTTTCCAATATTTGGCTCAATAATGGTTCTCTTAACCACAGGAAGAAGGAAGACCTGATCTTTTAAGCTTTTATTCAGTGAACAGGAAAGCAGGGCAGAAAAGAAACATGAATTTATACAGGAAAATGTATTTTTTGAGAGGAAGAAACATCTTTATTTTATTTATTTGTCAAGCATGTATTAGATAACAGATACAAGTATAAACATGGTTATGATTACATGAAATGGATACGAATAAAAGAGGACATTAGGACAGGGATGGTAGGCACATTGGTGCGCTTATGCACTCCCCTTATAGACCTCTTAGGAATGGAGTGAGGTCCACAGTAGACAGTCTAAGGTTAAAGTTTTGGTGGTTTGGGGAAGAAACCACAGTGTCAGGTAGTACATTCCAGGTGTTGAGAACTCTGTTACTGAAGTCGTATTTTCTGCAATCAAGTTTGGAGCGGTTGATCTTAAGTTTGTATCTATTGTGTATTTGTATATTGTTGTGGTTGAAGCTGAAGTAGTCATTGACAGGTAGGACATTGTAGCAGATAATTTTGTGTACTACGCTTAGGTCAGATAGAAGGTGGCATACTTCTAAGTTGTCTAAGCCCAAAATTTCAAGTCTGCTGGCATAAGGTATTCTGTTGCGAGCAGAAGAGTGGAGGATTCTTCTTGTGAAATATCTCTGGACTCTCTCAATTGTATTAATGTCCAATATGCAGTGCAGGTTCCAGACAGGTGAACTGTATTCGAGAATTGGTCTAGCAAATGTTTTGTATGAAGTTTCAGCTCCTAATTTGTAACTCAGCTGTATACTAACTAAGGTCTTGTCTCTCACCAATGTCCCAGGTTCCCTACCTCACCTAACATCAGTAGAAAAAAACAGACAATGCTCAAAGAGACGTTTACTGGCTCTTGCTCCTTCTTGTCTCCCTTGCAAACTGCCAGACAAACAGTTTGATAAATTGAAATGTTTAGTAAACAAACAAAATCCCATAAAGAAGTTCAGGTACGAGTCATGGCTGACTGAAGATGTCTCCATGAAATATCAGACTAGTCCTATGAATTTCTCTGGAGAAAGAGAGATTCATCCATGAATTCTCTAAAAGTAGCTACTCGCAAGGAGACCATGGTGCCTTGCAAAGTTTGAGTAGATGATAACTTTAGTCTCAACAGTGATGGACCAAAACCAGGGAAATTCATTTTGTAATCATTGTTTTTGAATGTTCAATTTAACCACTTAGTGGATATTAAAGACATTAAAACAGCAAACTTAATTTGATGCCTGGTGAGTTTTATCTTCTTGGGATTTAAGAAATCTTAAATAAAGTCTCAAAAATTTACAATTTAAATTTAATTACACAAGCAAGCATCCCATTCAAGGATAACAATGAAGAAGGAAGTGAATGTGGAGAAAAAGAAAACACTGTGTTTCATCTTATATGTATAATAAAATAATATTCATTTTTGTGCACATTTTTCCCACTGTTATTTATAAGATTTATATGTAATATTTCTCAAAACGTGAATTTACTGCTAACAAAGAGCTGAAAACGATAAATCAGATTAAATCTTTCAGCATTCTATATCAAAGCAAAAGAAGGCAAAAGAATAAAATAAAACAAAATACAATAAATTGTAAAATTGAATTATATGAAGGACTACTTTGAGTTTTATTTTTAAAGGAAGTTCCTTTTTGGAAAATACATAAGCTAGAATGTATGCTGGCCGGTTGAAATATGATGTTGGTGTCACTTCTAATTTTCTCTTTGGAAGAACTTTTGTATATTTTACTTTGATTACCTCTTTCAAATCATTTTTCATTTCCATAGTCTCTGAAGACATTATGTACCTCATATAACCTTGCATTTGGAGAGCATGGAGGATGCTATCATTCTTCTGACATTATACAGAAAAACTAAATCGCTTTAGTGAAAGCAGTTTTTCTTAAGTTAAAATACCTTCAACCCCTAATACATATGTGTGTATAGATAGGGAGAAAATATTCTCTAAAGGACTTGGCTATAGTCCTCGTATATGAAGAGAGATGAAATCTTATATCATATGACCATATTTTCCATAGATTCCATAGAATTTGCGGTTTCATTTTTAAATTGTCCCCTTAATAAAATGTGTGCAGAGGTTGTGTTTTGTTTTGTTTGTGTTTTTAATTTTCCATGTGGCTATTGCCATTCTAGTCATCTTTATTCTCTGCCTGGATATTAGTTTTCAGTTGGGAAGTAATCCATATTGCACTGTTAAGTGTCAGGTTATGGCCAAAGCGGAACAGCAGAATGGAGCAGACAGTGGAGAATATCCAGAAATAGGTCTGGAGTATGTTGTCCCCTGGGTTTTTGGATGCTAGGGGTACCAGTGGGGAGGAGGCAGGTAAGAGGCAAGCCACTTTGTGTGTGCCACTTTGTGATATCTGGATATTTTTTGAACCCCCTGCCCTTGCTGACATTCTAACTTCAAATATTTTTCATTTGAAATTCCCTCCGGTTTTTTTTTTTCCTTTTTAATGAGGCTCATACAAAAGTTGAATAAATTTGGTTTGAAATACTTCAGTAGTTTTTTTAAAAAAAATACTAATCTGAGATATTATCATCTAACCTGTCAATGACTACTTCAGCTTCAACCACAATAATACCCAGGCAAACAATAGATACAAACTCAAGGTAAACTGCTCTAAACTCAATGGTAGAAAATACGACTTCAGCAACAGAATGGTCAATGCCTGGAATGCTCTACCTGACTCCGTTGTTACATCCTCAAACCCCCACAGCTTCAACCTTAAACTGTCTACTGTGGGCCTCACCCCATTCCTAAGAGCTCCGTAAAGGGGGCTTGCATAAGCACACCAGCGTGCCTACCGTCCCTGTCCCACTGTCCCATTTATTTGTACTCATTACCTGTGCTCATGTCTATGTTTATACTTATATCTATTATCTCATACATGTTTGACAAACTAACTAACTAACTAAAATAAAATAAATAAATATCAAGTGGAATAAAACCACGAACAGAGTAACCAAAGTACAGTATATACGGATTGTTTCCTCCCCTCTTCTTTCAAAGCACTATAAATCTGAAATTGTCCACTGAAAGTGGCAGGGTACATATTTAGAACCAAAGAAAGAAAGAAGAAGAGACAAGAATGAAAACAAGTAGGGATCTGTGCTGCTATATTTGCAAATGTTTTGGATCGAAGTATCCTAGAGTTACCTCTGTTACTTTAACTCTAGCAGCAGCTCCAGTACCTGCCAAAGCTATATTTTCTAAAATATAGGGGGAAAGGGTTTTTTTTTTAATATCAGGTGTTTTTGTTTGTGAACAGCTTAAAGTTCTTTCTCTGCTGCTGCTGAGTTTTGATTATTATTATGACTCATTAGATATATATGCCTTACAATTCCCAGTTACTTGGGAGAACTTTATCCCTTTAAGTTATATAGCATCTTTTATTTTGTTGAGGGTTTGTTTTATCTTTGAGCAATATTTGTGAGTGAATCGTGATCTACATACACATAATTAAATAATCTTCTGCAGTGTGTTTCCTTCTCTTTCTCTCTCTCTCTCTCTCATGTGTGTGTGTGTGTGTTTTGTATGTGGGAATAAGAATAGGTCTTTTGCAAAGCCAGATTTTTGAAGATACGTGATAGGTCAGAATCAGCTGTATTTAACCAGTTTCCTAGGTTGAGAATATGTTTGGGTGGCATACAGTTCAGGAAAGCTAGGTCCAACACGAAGAGATCTTGATCCATTCCACATGCATAATCTGCACTCTTCTCCAACTCCTGCAACCTATTCATACATGCTAAAACAAACATGTGACACTGAAATGTGTTTGTTTCCCCAGTCTATTGGAACACAAGATTCTTGAAATGGAAGAAAGGCATAAAGAGGAACTAGATACGTTAAAAGAGGAAAAAGGGAACCTGCAAGTTTTGGTGTCTCGTCAAAGCTACATTATCCAAGAACTTGAAAGGCAACTAACTAAAGCAACAACCAATAACAGCATTATGCAGAAGCAACAACTTGAACTCATGGACACAGTCCATAGCCTGGTCAGCATTTGTTCTAAAGATGGAGGTAAGATGGTATTAGTTTGAAAAATAAGCAGGGATAGATTGGTTGAATGTCTTTAGTGCAATGGACAACTTTATTCATTCCAGTATATAATTCCCCAAATTAGTTAGTTGGAAAAAAAGGAACAAAAACGTGCCTTCCTCAGTATTTCCATTACTAATACCAGTGATCTATGAGGATTGATATTGATGATTGTAGACCAGCAACATTGGAAGTAGGTATATAAGTTCCCCTTGAAGTCTAAGAGCTAAAACATCTTATTTGTTTTCCTTAAGCATATAAAATCCTTTGATTTGACTTCATTAAAATGGTGCATTTTGGGGTGGAAGGAGAACAAGCGATTGCTAATGTGTTAATCAGGAACTGGTTTGGTCATGTGAAATGAGAACATTGGATGTCAGGTTCCAAACCAAGGAAGATATTGAAGTCTTCTTAAGCAGATTTCTTTATTGTTCCTTATCTATAGAGAAAATTACAAAATTAAAGCAGTCTAAAAAAAGTTAAGGTAAAGGTTCTCCTCGCACATATGTGCTAGTCATTCTAGGGATCGATGCTTATCTCCATTTCAAAGCTTAAGAGCCAGCGCTGTCCAAAGATGTCTCTGTGGTCATGTGAGCGACTCCAGTAACTTTCAGGCGCTTGCCTTCCCTGATAGCCAGCCGTGGGAGAAAGGTGAGCAGTAGGAGTCGGGAAATGGTGCATTCCCTGACTCCGGGGAATGGGGTGGGTGGGCGGAGCCACGGGAGAAAGGTAAGGATATGTCGGCAGAATAGAAATTTAAAAATGTTTCCCTAACACGTTCTGGGGCTATGGCTTGGTGGGAGGGGATCTTGTGACTGAGTGGGTGTGGCTGTGAGTGACATCGAGTTGGCCATGCCCACTCAGTCACAGGATACCCCACCACCACCAAGCCATGCCCACAGAACCTATAGGGAAAAAATTTAGATTTCACCCCTGGTCCTGATGTTGTTGAAAGAAAAATGACAGCAACTGTAGCTAGCCTGGCCAACAGAGATGATATTCAGCTGGTTCGGACAGGTTCAGGCGAATCGGTAGCAGAGATAACGGATGAGTCCGCCCATCCGCCTTGGCACTATGCTGTCCTATTTAGGCACATTTTTGAGACCGGACACATGCACAGAAGATGCGCACATGGTGAACCGGTGGTAACAAAATGTGAAACCCACCGCTGCTGGCCAATACTGAAGTGCCTCCATTCCCTAGCCTGATAAAAATACAGATCTCTTTTGTTCAAGTACTGCACTCCTCCTGAGTCAATTGGGCCGAGTCTGTTGGTATCTCCCAGACCTACAATAGCTTCCACTTTTTGTTCTGCATTGTATTTTTAAACTGTGGTTAAGTTGAATTAAAAAAATATCTAATTAGAATTTTAAAATAATATAAACTTGATTATTCAACATTATCATAGTGGATGAAGGAGGTCTATACCATTCTGAAGTTGAAAAAATATCACTCTTATCTTAATTTTCTTCACAAAGTATTTGAGGTAAGCCAGCAGTAAACTTATTTGTCCACATCTCATCACAAGTCTATTTGATCAATGGTCAGAACAATAAAAGAAAAAGTGCATTGTGGCAATGTTGCATAGATTTTTTAAACTGTGGGTGAAAGTCTAATAGAATACTGTAAAACAAAACTCACCATGGGCATAAATATTTATTCTTTGTCCCACAAATCTAAATTTCTAGTAGTATATTTAGATACTTGAATAGCTATGACACTACATTTAGCTCCATTAAATGTGATGTTAGGTTTATGGTCTAAAAAGAAAAAAGCAAGATAAACTTATCTGATTTTCCTATCTTACATTACAAGGGAAAGATGAAAGATTACTTTGATAAAACATGTTGGGCGGTTTTTTTTATCAAGTTTGAATTGTGGTGATAGGTTTTTCTGAAAAAAGGAATTTTAGCTAATCTACCACTGAGAACTGCTGTAGGTAAAACATCATGTCTGGTTCTGAAAAAGATTGCTGCTGAGCGGGGGATATAAGTGTGGTTGAAAATCTACACAATTTCCATCTAGGGTATTTTAAATGAGCTTTGATAGTTGTAAACTAAATTCATTCTATTGTTTAGTATTAAATAATCTGGCTTTGACCATTTGACAGGTTATTTTATATTGTAAAGACAACAGCATGCCAAGAGAGAGGCTGAAAAGGGCACAGTTTTTGAGGACTAATAGATACCAAGAGCTTTGAAAGTGATTTGTCAAAATTAAAAGGATCTATCCTGCTGGGGGAAAAATAGCATTTGAGTCAAAAATTAAATATGAACAGCCATGCCTTTACCTCTACTTTCAGTTATTTTTCTTACCTAAGGAATGCATTTGATACACATTTTTATCCATGGAAAATTGATTGCATAAACCTAGTTTGGACCCTTTCTGGAGATTCATAATCAGAGAATTGGCCTAAGTGTCTTCCATAAGACATCTGGATTATAAACTTTGCCTCAAATAACTGAAATGCAGTAAGAATATGTTCCTGAAGGAAGGAAACACAAGATAGCTCCTGAGCTCTTCAGGACCAATTGTTTCATGGAATCTATATGAGTTTTCCAAAAGCCAATAGCAGGTAGGACTATCGCTAAATATTTCAGACTCCTAAGTTATTCTATTTCACTTCTGAAATAGTCTGCTTATGTTTTTTAGGCTTTTTAGCAAAAAAAATGAAGTAGTTTCATTCAAAACTAGTAGTTTCATTCAATACTAATTAGTTGGGTTTTTTAAAATAAGTGTTAGGGTTGATCTAAGTCTACTGATATCTCCTTTTGGTGTGCATCAGGGGTGGGTTCTAAATGTTTTTACTACCAGTTGGGTGACATCATATCATCACCGCTACCGGTTCAGCCAAACTGGGTCGACCCGGGAGGAACCCATCACTGGTGTGCATGTAGTGCTTTCAGACTATATAAGGTATGTGATCCATCTCTGAAGTCTGAAGTCCACAAATAAAGATACAGAGTCAAATTTTCCAAGAGCCATTGTTATGTTGATTTGGTTCATATCCGAGTCATGCTCATTAGCTTCCATTGGTGGATGACAAGTTTTGAAATGCTATTGGAAATAAATACCATATGACTATATACCGCAACTTGGGTGTCCTCCTGGATTCACGGCTATCTTTAGAAGAGCATTTGACGGCCGTGGCCAGGGGGGGCTTTTATCAGGTTCGCCTGATCCGCCAGTTGCGTCCCTTTCTGGATCGGGACGCCTTGCACACGGTCACTCATGCCCTAGTCACCTCCCTTATGGACTACTGTAATGCTCTCTACATGGGGCTCCTCTTGAAGAGCACTCGGAGGCTCCAACTGGTCCGGAATGCAGCCGTGTGGGTGATTATGGGCGCAGCTCATTGCGCCCATATAACACCTCTCCTATGCGAGCTGCACTGGCTCCCGGTGGTCTTCCGGGTGCGATTCAAGGTGTTAGTCATCACCTTTAAAGCGCTCCATGGCTTAGGACCTGGGTACCTATGAGACTGTTTTTTGCCACCAATAGCCTCCCACCAACCAGTTCGTTCTCACAGGGAGGGACTTCTCAGGGTACCATCAGTCAAATTATGCCGACTGTCGACTCCCAGGGGGAGGGCCTTCTCTGTGAGGGCTCCAACCCTTTGGAATGAACTGCCCCCTGAGATACGAAATATCCCTGATCTCCGTGCTTTCCGTTGTGCCCTCAAAACCCTGATGTTCCAACAGGTGAGGCTAAACATGTAAACATGTGAATGATTTTAAAATGTTATCTAATTTTGGGTTTTATTTAATTGGGCCAAACTAAGTTATAATTTTAATTAGCAAGTTTATGATGTTTTTGTATCTATATTTTCTCTTGACTGTACACCACCTTGAATCCTACGGGAGAAAGACGATATAGAAATATAATAATAAATAAACAAACAAACAAACAAACAAATAAATAAATAAAATGACTAGATCTATATCCCTTATTCTTTGAAGACCCAGAATGTTCCTTCTATATTGTTACTCTACACCAGTACTTAGGTTTTTTGTTGATTTTGATTTGGGATTTCAGACAATACGGAAACATGTATCATTCAATAATAAATATGTTATCATCAGGTAGCCAAAAGCATTTAATAATAATGCAATATGGTTATGGAGAATTGAAATCCTCATATTATAATTTTGAACAAAGGTGCTCCTGTTGATCATATTTAGCCAATCCACAGTAGCCAATCCACATTTTATAACATGAATATTATTCAGTTCTTACTATATAGCACTGACTTCAGAAAAAACCTTTATAAATAACTTCACTGAAATTAAATTATCTAATAGACATTTAGTGCAGTGGTGGGTTTCAAAAATTTTTACTACGGTTTTTGTGGGTGTAGCTTGGTGTGTGTGGCATGGCTTGGTGGGTATGGCTTGGTGGGGAAGGTTACTACAAAATCCCTCCTTCCTCCTAATCAGCTGGGACTTGGGAGGCAGAGAATAGAAGGGGTGGGGTCAGTCAGAATTTTTACTACCAGTTCTCTGAACTATTCAAAATTTCCTCTACCGGTTCTCTAGAACTGGTCAGAACCTGCTGAAACTCAAGTTCTCACCTCTGATTTAGTGGGTATAAATGAGTGTATTACAGAGTAATACTAGACAAGATATATATGCAGAATGTTTTACAATGCAGAAAGGTTATCATGCAGTTTGTGGTAAGATCACATATTTTTAACTAATTTATCAAATATTTTTCAATCCTTATTCTTATTTCAACTTATTTCAGTTTACTTTTCTGTTATCTTTTCTTGAATAAGCTGTATCAAGTAATATATTTTCCCCAATTTTCATAAGTAGAATACATTATTTCAGTTGCATAAACATTACCAATTCTTTAACATAATCTACTCAGTAATCTTTGCAGAATTTTATTGCAGTAACTGCTAATATAACATCAATGTCTTGTCTCTTTAACTCAAATAGCTACCACAATTTTAGTGACAGTTGAATAATGTATATGATATGCTATACCACATTGTTATATATACAGCTTAGATGTTGGAAAAGGAGAGGCAGGGGTGAACTTAAGAGAGGAATCAAACAGGAGTCATTACAATCCCACAAGCATTCCAGCTGCTCTTGAATTTTGTTAACTCTTAAAAGTAAAGGTAAAGATTCCCCTCGCACATATGTGCTAATCGTTCCCGACTCTAGGGGTTGGTGCTTAACTCCGTTTCAAAGCCAAAGAGCCAGTGCTGTCCGAAGATGTCTCCTTGGTCATATGGCTGGCATGACTAAATGACAAAGGTGCACGGAACGCTGTTACCTTCCCACCAAAGGTGGTCCCTATTTTTCTACTTGCATTTTTTACGTGCTTTCGAACTGCTAAGTTGGCAGAAGCTTGGACAAGTAAGGGGAGCTCACCCTGTTACGCGGCACTAGGGATTTGAACTGCCGACCTTAGCTATTGAGTCATTGTGTCCCTTTCTGTTAACTCTGACCTAGTGCCAATTTAGTGCTGACTATTAGTTGAATAGATTCTTGTGTATAGGAATAAGCAATAAATCAGCTTAACTGGAATTTAACACAAGGTCCTGATTTCTCCCACCTGACATTAGACAACTTCATTCCAAGATGTTTCTTAGAATTTAATTGATGAGGTGATTCTAAGGAATAATTATAATAATCAGACTTGATCAGCTACATCACCAAACTATCTTCAATAGAAAGTGAGAATCATCTGCAAAGTAATTAGTAGAATGGCTACTGAGATTATTCAAAAACACAAAGAAATCAATTTATAAATAATTATTCAATTTCCAAAATGATTATCTTCTTCAGGTTAATTAACTTTCATTCAGCATTTAACAATCCCTACACAATAGTTTTGTTGATTTGGTGGCTTTCCAAATATGTTTAGACTACAGCTTCCAAAATTACCAGCCAATTTTTCCAACTAAGAATGCTATAGTTCTAGTAAAAATGCATCTGATATTACACTAGAGAGAGCTGATATACTTATGTCTGTCTTTGTTTTCATAGCTCTTCTGATACCTTGTTTTAAAGACTCCAAATCACTATGAAATTAAATGGCTATGGAACAACTTTGGGCAAAACATTATGCTGATTATTATATTACTTTGAGTGTGTAGTTGGAATTTTCTATTTGATTATTATCTACTAGGAAAACCAATGTGTCCTAGGAATACCTTTTGAACCAGAATCATCTGTAGTGGAAGAAATTGAAACAGGGATTCATTTTGTCTGAAGACTTTATGTCACTCTTGAGAAGCTGGAAGTTCCCAAAAGCTTTTTGTGAAAACAAACTCAAAGCAAAATTCAAATGTTGTGTGCAATGGAGGCTAGGAAGGTGACTCTTTTGAGATGATTTATGCAGAAAATTTAAAGAAGTCAGTAAGAACTACTGTATTTTTCGGAGTATAAGACGCATCATTTTTCCCCCTAAAAGGGGGTGAAAATTTGATGCATCTTATTCACCAAATGTAGCCCCACCCACCCACTGGCCCCCACCCTTTGGCTTCTGCCTCCCAGCAATTTACCTCCTTGGTGCAAAAAGAAACAGCCCATTTCATCTTCAGCACAGCCTAATTAGCACAAGTTGATTGTCCTCCAACTCTCAACTTTTCAGACTGCAGGGATTGCCATTGTCTATTGCTGTGTGGGCCTCTGCTGCTTGCTGCAAGGAGGTAAATTGCTGGGAGCAGATTTTTTTTTCTTGTGCTAATCAAGCTATGCTGAAAACAAAAATGAAAGTAAGGCAGGCTGTTTGCTGTTTGCTGCAACATGGCAAAAATGCTTGGAGGCAGAGGCAGAGGCAGAGGCAGATTTCCTTTTCTTGTTTTCCTCACCAAAAAAAGTAGGTGTGTCTTATAGTCCGGAGCGTCTTATACTCAAAAAATACGGTATGCAGCCATTTCTTCTATTCAACCAGTAGTCCATCTAGCCCAGTAGATGCCTACAAGGAGGTATTTTTTCCAGGCTTCAGAAAGCTTTACCTCAGAGGTCTTCAAACTTGGCAGCTTTAAGAGTTGTGGACTTCAACTCCCAGAATTCTCCAGCCAACATAGCTGTTGAAGTCCACAAGTCTTAAAGCTGCCAAGTTTGAAGACCTCTGCTTTACCTAGAGAGCGCTAGGACTGAACTTGGGATCATAATTTAATTTAATTTAATTTAATTTAATTTAATTTAATTTAATTTAATTTAATTTAATTAATTTAATATTTAATTTAATTTAATTTAATTTAATTTAATTTAATTTAATTTAATTTAATTTAATTTAATTTAATTTAATTTAATTTAATTTAATTTAATTTAATTTAATTTAATTTAATTTAATTTAATAATTTTTTTGCATTTTTATACCGCCCTTCTCCTAAAGGACTCAGGGCGGTGTACAGCCATAGTAAAACAGCAACAACACAAAAATTAAAAACCATTAAAATAATTCAATCATTTGGCTGCTATTAAAACCCCAACTAAAACCATTTTAAAAACCCATTTAAAATCATTGATCGGTCAGACCAGCTTGATGAAACAATAGGGTCTTCACAGCATGACGGAAGGCGTGGAGGTCAGGGATCCGTCAAATGTCCCGGGGCAGTTCGTTCCACAGGGCAGAGGCACCCACGAGAAGACTCTCCCCCTGGGGGTCAGCAGTTGACATTGTTTGGCCGATGGCACCCTGAGGAGGCCCTCTCTGTGATAGCGTATCGGTCGGTGGGAGGCAATCGGTGGTAGAAGGCGGTCCTGCAGATATCCAGATCCTAAGGCATGGAGCGCTTTGAAGGTGGTAACCAACACCTTGAAATGCACCCGGAAAAGATTTAAGATTACAAAGCACATGCTTTCTCACTGAGATATGTTTTTCCTTCCTGAAAGTCCAATTAATGACTACAGTATTTTTTTTCTCCACAAAAGGATATTCAGCATGGAGTCTAAACTAAAGCTGCCTGTTGACCAGCAGACTTTTTCTTGGGAAGTGCCTGCTGATGGGGGTGGCTGGTTAGGGCCCAGCTGTGGAGCATTTGGCAAGCGGCATTGTAGTTCAATCCAGGTGCAGCAGACTCTTGGCATAGGAAGCCCTTTGACTTGGTTGGAAAAAAAAAAAAGAAGAAATGGCTCCATCCTGGAGTAATTACAGGTTGGCGTTTTGCCAGCAAAGCAAACATCATCCTTTGTTCACATGCTCAGAGACCCAGAGTGTGAAGTGGAGAGGGAAAAAAAGCATCCGATTCCTTAAAGAACATCAATTGCTTGCAGCTCAGTTTCACGCCAGGTTTGAGGGAAGGAAAGGCACCTGTAAGAAAGCTTTTGTTCCACCACACCATGCTGAGAAACTCACTTGATATTAACACAAAAGGAACAGTAAGACCCTCATCAATCCTCCCTTCCCCCTCCCCCCATTGTAACCTTTCTTCATGGGGCTGTTGTTTAAAAATATCTTAAGAGGTAAGATTTGAGCAGATAAATGCTTTTTCAGCCTAGAGAAATATTAACTATAAAAAAATTAACTGTAAAAATTTTGTGTGGGAAAATAAATTGGCCAAAAATCATTCAAAAGAGGGCAGCTATTGAATGGGACTGGAGTATTCTTTCCTCAGGCTGCAGTCCCAGGTACATTTCTTATTCCTGGCAGCATGAGAGAACATAGTGAATACTGGGTGATGGGTTTTAGCTTCTGGGAATGTATTAGACTTGTGTTGAAGGAATAGGAGTGGAGATCCCATTGACTTTAGGCATATCTTCTAAGGATGATTTTGCTGTTGTGCATAGTAAAGAACTATGTTTCTGAACCTCAGTGGCTTGAAGATGTGTGGACTTCAACTTCCAGAAGTCTCCAGCCAGCATGGGGAATTCTGGGAGTTGAGATCCACACCAGGGGTGGGTTCTAAATTTTTTTACTACCAGTTCTGTGGGTATGGCTTATTTTGTGGGCGTGGCTTGATGGTCATGTGACAATTCTTTAGGATTTAGCAGAGGTACTGGTCTACCAGGCTTTCAACTGCTTGCAGAGCTGTACCGGTCTACTCATTTGTTTTTGGAGGCACCGGTCTACTACCACACTGCCTTTTAACACTGATGTAGGGTGGCCCTTTGAAGCCCTGTGGCAAGAGTTTAAACAGTTTTTTTCCTTCTAGCTGATCAGCTGGGAGGCAGCTGGGAGCCAATCAGGAGGCAGCAATAGATTGGGGGGTTGGGCCAAATAAAAGGTAAGAATAACGCAGGGAGGCAGGGAGGGCCTAGCTCCCGAACAAAGCGAACTGGTTCAGTGATGTCATATCGTCACCGCTACCAGCTCGGCCGAACCAGGCCGAACCGGGAGGAACCCACCACACATCTTAAAGTCATGGAGAAATACTGATAAAGAAGGCTTAGGACTGGCTTATCTTATATACACTAAATTCTCCTCTGTGGCATTAGTTGTAGGCACCCTGTTGTGTAAGAACATTGTTGGTTCTTAGCAGTCCCATAGTCCCCTTTCTCCTTTGCAGATTAGTTTTATTAAACAAAACTTTTTATTAAAAATTAATAAAAAAATAACAATGGTACAAAAAGCTTATTTTTATTTGATTTCTATAGCCATTTCAAACCAGTTACAAACACCCATTTATGTTTTGATTTTACACAGGTCTTAACAAATGCCACATTGATTTTACATAAGTATGGTAGTAGCAAGCTCTATAATCTGAATTAACAGTTTAGAGTTTTAAGTACCATAGGTAATACCAAAATGAAATATCAAAATGAAATATCAAAATGAAGGAAAGGCTTAAAAATTTCCACAATATTTTTTACATTGATCCTATATTGATATAGGATAAAAAAAAAAGGTTTGCTCCCCAGGGGGAGAGCCTTCTCTGTGGGGGCTCCCGCCCTCTGGAACGAGTTACCCCCCGGGGATTCGATTAATCCTAGACCTCCGCACTTTCCGGAAGGCATTAAAGACTTTTCTATTCCAGCAAGCCGGGCTGGCTTAACGTAGATTTTAATGGGTGAATTTTAGGAGGGGTTTTAAATTTGGGGAAGCCAAAATTTGATTTAATTATGTTTTTAGATTATTTTTAACTTTTATATTGCTTGTATTTTAATGTTTTAATGTTTGGCTGTTCACCGCCCTGAGTCCGTCAGGAGAAGGGCGGTATATAAATCTACTAAACTAAACTAAACTAAACTATTTACAAAACAATCTCCTCCATCAAGGTATATTAGGGAGTCAGAGAAAGCATTATGAAAAAGCTGATTTTTCAACTTTCCCCATATAAAGATGAAAGAGTATGTGTAAACAATGTAATCATCATCCTTTTGTGTTAATAATATATTTAGGTTTTTTGATCTAGATCTGTACTGTATTGCAGTCACTCAGAGTTTCAGGTTAATTTAGATTCTTATATAACTTTAAGTGCAGTTTCTGCAAGTACTAGCTGAGTTTGCACAGATTTTTTTTTGTTTTTTGGATAGGTATAAACCTGTGGTGAAATTCAAATTTTTTTTACTACCAGTTCTGTGGGCATGGTTTGGACATGGTGTGGCTTGGTGGGCGTGGTTTAGTGGGCATGGCAGGGGAAGGATACTGCAAAATCTTCATTCCCTCCCCACTCCTGGGGGAAGAAAATTGCAAAATCTCCATTCCCACCCCACTCTGGGGCCAACCAGAGGTGACATTTGCTGGTTCTCTGAACTACTCAAAATTTCCGCTACCAGTTCTCCAGAACCTGCTGAATTTCACCTCTGATATAAACTCTAAAAAGCATTTAAGTTAGAAATTTTGATTCATAATCAGTTAAAAGAAGGATATAATTGAATAAATACAAGGAGTTATGAGTTATACCAATTTCATCATTAGTGTATATGTTTACGTAGAAGTAAGTTCACTGAATTAATTGTGATTCATTTTCAAGGTGTAGCTTTTTTGCCCATATCCCTCATGTGATGACTAGTCCAGTATTCTCAGCCTGAGATGATAGGGTCCACAGGTGTCCTCCCACAAGTTCGGAAGTAGCCCCAGGGTTTTCTCCAAAGGTTGACTCCACCTTCTGCCACTGTAATGTGCAATTTAATAGAAAGTAGAAAATGTGAAGTGCATGTTAAATCATCAGATAAATTGTGTCCAGTATGCAGCTCATTAACTTTGAAGTATGGCCTCTAGTATTTCACTTGAAGGCCTCAAACCGTTCTCAGCTTTAAAAGCTTGCACACTCCAACTTTAGATTAAGTTTAACTATAGCTTTAAGACAATTAACAGGCGAGTCACATTTTTGAGTTACTCCCGCTTCCATGCCTGTCATGTAGAAATGGAACGGAGACGCTTCTGTTCAGACTATGCTATTGATTTCTGCATCAAGTTGCTGTTGATGTCTAGAAGACTGCCAGGAAAAGTAAACTGGCTAACCTTGTCACTGGAAGAAATGCCACAATTGGTTGAAGATTTGCTGTGGGTTATTACTGCAGATGTCAATATCATATTCATTTTCTGTTTTGCAGTTTTGCTAAAGAATGCAAAAAAGGAAGAAGAGAAGCCATTCAGAGACTGCGCAGATGCATACCAAGCTGGTTTTAATAAAAGCGGTGTCTACACAATTTATGTTACTAACATATCAGAACCTAAAAAGGTAAAGAAAAGTATGTGTTTCTTTTTAAAGATTTAATCCGTTCAAATATATGTTGTGCAAAAGTCAGGCAACTAGAATTGGCCTTTGGTAAATATCACTCTGCTTTTCATTCCTGCTGCTGCAAGAAATACGTAGAAATGACTTTCTCTGTAGTTCCTTTTTTGCACCATGTCTTGGAAAACCTGGAAAAATTGCAGGGGAAGAATAGGAGGGTGGAACTGAATGGATCTTGTATCTCTCATGAAAAAAGACTTGAAGACAGTGGTGAAACCCTGCTGGTTCTATCCTGCTTGTGTGAACTGGTAGCGGTGGTGGTGCATGGTTCGACGAACTGGTAGCGGCGGCAGTGCGAGGCTTCGCCCACTCGCCCAGACATCGTTACTTCCTGGTTTTAACCAGAAGTAACCCATTTTTGACCCTTTGTGCATGAACAGAAGGCTTTGCGCATGCACAGAGAGTCAAAAATTTCATATGATGATGGTCCACACGTGGTGCGCACACTTCCGAACTGGTAGAGAAGGTAAGTAGATTTTACCCCTGCTTGAAGATGATTTAAAAGTCAAATGTGTGGTTGCTGCAGTATAGAAAAATTCAGACCACCATCAGCCTTTTTGCGACACCCAAAAGTGGAAGACTTTTTTTTAAAGATTTGCATTTGGGAGTTTAAGAATCAAGACTTAAGAGTTAAGCTACAAAGTCCCAAAGATCCTAAAGACACCCATTATTTTTCTTAAACTCCCAAAATGTCATATGAGTTACAGAAGTACAGAGAGGCTGGGTTAAGAAAATTTAGCTTTTCACTCTGTCTCAAGTCTTTAGGATAAATTTGGCCTTGTATTCCATCTATTCATCTTTTTGACGGCAAAGAATTCTAAAGTACATTTATGATAGGCTTTTTTACAACCTTGTTTACATTAATCAAATGCTATATTGGAGGTGGAAAAAAACTCCATGTTCAGGTTTTGCTATAAGGCTCTGTGCATTAGAGTTCAGTTATGTATTTTGTTTCCTATACAGAAGAGTTTTCTATGTAAGAAAAAGCAAACAAACCATAAAGTGGACTAAAAGAAACTCTCTGGAGACCAGGATAAAGAATGATTTCTTCCAGACTTATTATTCTTTACTACTCCAGCAAGCCAACCAATAGTCATTGGACTGGACTCTTACCATGATGTTAAGTGAAGCATGTAGAGCAACCACTCATATAAAAACACTAAAATATTCAGTATAATTTGATGTTCAATAACACAAGAAGTTCTCTCTTTTAAAGGACTAGTACAAACTTCTCTATCAATTCAAGAAGTCACAATACATCAGAACCCCTTGGGTAGTACCGGTTCAAGTTGTTCTCAGCAGGGCTTCCACTTCTTCACAAATGAAATACTTCCAAGACTTAGGTGAAGATGAGCACCGCATCTCATTGCTATTCAATAAAACTCTTCCTTTTTCAGGTTTCTGGGCAGGGGTGTCAAACTCGTGGCATCACGTTGTCATAATGTGATGTATCCAGTGGTGGGTTACTATCAGTTCACCCCAGATTGGGTGAACTGATAGTGGTGGGAGGCTCTGCCCACCTGCCCAGATGTCTCTGTGCATGCGCAGAAGTATCACGCACGCACACATCTATGAGCGAACTGGTAGTGAATGAAATTGAAACCCACTACTGGACGTATTGCTACTTTCCCCCCTTCACTAAACTGGCAGTGGGCAAGGCCAGCGTGTGATGCATCCTGCCCATGGGCCACGAGTTTGATACCCCTGTTTCTGGACAAATGTGGGTTTGGGATTTTTTTTTTTTGAAGGGGCACCTGAAATCTCACTTTTAGGGAATCAGCTTCTTAATGCAGCTGCAACCTTTCCCCCTTCGAGTTGGCAGAGAAGTTTGAAAACAAGAGGAGTTGCTTTCATGAAAACCTGCTTCTTTTGAACATGCAGGCAGCTGTGATGCATAAACGAAAGGAGCAAGTTTCCATCCACCATCTTACCAATTTTGATCCCACCCTGTATATGTTCCTGGCCCTGTGACCTTCCTCCTACAGTACCTGAAGTCCTTCCTCCACATCATTTTATAAGCATGCCCAGTTTAAAGAGTCAACCCATTGTCAAAACAGAAAAGCAGAACAATGTGAAATTCTGCCTGTTTCCTTATGTGTCTCGATGTGTGTGTTCAGATTTCAACCTCAAAACATGCTAAAAGGTGTTTAATGGCTGACTGCCTTGACCTTGTCTGGGACGGGAGCCAGTTAAGGACATTTGTTGGCTTGAATGATGGAAAGCTAATGTTTATAATCGCCCTGCCACTCCAGTTACTGTGGCAGGTGTTGCTATCCAATCCATTGCTATGGAGATGAGCAGACCACACAATGAATAATTTAGTGGTGTAAATCTCACTGTCATTGTGCATTTTTTCCCTTTCTTTGTAATATCTTTAATACTCAAAATGCAAAAACTTTAAATTTATGTAGGAAAGGATTTTTTTTTTAATTTTAGTTCTGTACATCTTCTATTCTACTTTCCCATCACAGTTTGTCATAAAAAAAGACAAGTACGCAAAATGCAGTGCATATTTCCCTTCTTGCATCATTGAAACATATACTTTTTACATAGAGTATAAAGATTTAATATTTGAAAAAACTCGTTTAAAAGACCAACCTTTGTGTCTTGTTGAAGCTTGATAATGCTTGAGAATTACTTGAAAATGCCTGCTATAAATCCAAGACCAATGAAGCCCTAGGCAGTAGATAAATGTTTGAACTCAAATGCCATAATGGAAGAATGGCCTGAGCCAAACTGTTTCTCCCCTTGGGATTTTGTCATTTCTTTCTGAAATAAAGTTCACAGTTTTGGAGCACTGTTCAAAAGACAATCAGCAGCCTTTGGCTGTATGTGCAAGTATCAAAGGCATACAATAGAATCAAAGTCATGTAATGGAAACAACCAAGCAACCGTGGTATGAACCATTCATCTTCAGGCAAAAGGCATCGGATGGATTCAGCAAAAGATATAATAGCTTGGTTTGAAGAAAACCATTCAAAGGAACTGGGTAATGGCAACACTTACACTAACAGCAAATGCATAAATTTGGTTCCTTTTTATGATCCTGCATGAGAATAGATAATACTGACTTTTAATGATTTGATATGAGCTTTTAAACCTATTGTTAGTCCAACAACAGAGTATAGTCATAGTCCTTTTTTACATGATCACAATGAGAGTGCTCTGGAACACTTTCAGCTCGATTATAAGCATTCAAATACATGTATTTGAAAGGAGCATTTACAATTTAACCGAACCATTTATTTGGAAAATACACAGCAGAAACTGAACAGAACAGCAGGAGGTTGGAGGTGTTGGCCATGGTAATGATGGTACTTTATACTTTTATTTTTATTTATTAAACAATGTACTCTAATGAATGCAACTTGGTCAGTTTTATATTTCGGAAGACCTATTGAATAAGGAATCACCATGAAGCAAACACTGTTGCCAAACCTGGTATTTAATAACTTGATAATTATCTTCTAAGGCAATCACACAGTAGAATGCTCTTATAAAAAAACAATTGTGAAGGAAACAAAAGATATATAGCATAGCTAGAACCTTGCAATTAAGGAAGGGTCACAGAGCACCAATTAAAATGGGGAAAAAATCCGCCACAAATAAAACATAGAAGGGACATATCAAATCCATGGGATTTAAAACTTACGTTAGAGACAATCAAATTAGGTTACTGTACAAAACACACCACGTTTATCATTTTTTTTCCTGTGCATGTTAAGCAGTTAAGTGTTTTTAGTTATTTACAAGGTTTTTGTGACACTACAGTGACAAGACTTTATATGGCTTCTAAAAATATGAAATCACAAACTATCATTAAAATAAAAAGATAAAGTAAATAAATGGTAATAAACCTGGCTAGTAATACATGGCAACAGCAACTTCCCCATGAATTATAATCCAAAAACTATCCAAAAGGATTGTTTCCTGAATGCCAACAGAGAAATGGACATACTTACATCAGTGGAGCAAATGGAGCCAAAGAAGGTGAACTTTGGGGTCTTTCCCTGCCTTAGTTTCATGAGGAACAACGATACAAAATGTGGCTTCACACTGGAATGTATAGGATGGGTAGATTTTACCTAGAACAAATGTCTCAAAGATAGACTAGGATTGAAGCCATGAAGGACTTTACAATTAATAACCAGACCTTGGAAATGTATTCAAAACATATGGATAATGATTGCAGAAATACAAGAATAAATGTGACTGCTGAGTTGACTAACTTGTCAGCAGATAGGCCATAGTATTATGTATTAAATGAAGTTCTTAATATTCAAAGGCAGCCCTAGGTAGAGCACCATCAGAAATCCACCTTCAAATGGTAAGGATGTTTTGACCCAGCTCACAAAACATGACCAACCCTCTGAAGTTAACTCAAAGATTCCTTTAATTAGGAGTGTCGGCAGCCCCAGAAAAAGGATGGAGAAGTCAGTCCATCCGTCCAGAAGATGAATAGTTGTCTGCCACATCTATTCATCTCTGCTCCCTGTTTTTTATTCCCAGAGCTAGGGTGGGACTTTGCTAGCAGCAGTGGCTCTTTCTTCCCCAAGCTTGGCCCACAGATTTCCACAACTTTCCTCTCCTATGCCTTTGCACAACTGCGCATCACTCATTGGATACAGCTGTTCCTCTTCTTCCTCATCAGCCACCTCCAGACCTGGGGGCTGTTGACTTGCCATCTGAGGGCTGACGGATGGCCCAGGCTCTGCCTCTGCCTCTCTCTCTCTGCCAGCTCCACTCCCTCTTCCCCCTCAGAGCTCTCAGGTTGCCTTGATGCTGACCCTGGCTCCTATGCCACCGCCTCCTCTGATTCAGCTGCTGGAGGGGCTGGCAGACCACAGGACACAACAAAAGCATTGAGAGAGTATAACTAGAGCATCTACCTAGTATTGTACATCAGTTAGAGCTGGTCTATGATCCCTAGTTTTAGGGAAGTAATTTCAGGACCCACTGTTTTGCCCTTCTATTTAACAACTACATAAGCCAACTAGGTGAGGTTTGGGATCAAGTATCATCCATTATCCATCAGGTATCATCCATATGTAGATAATACCCAATATTATATCTTGACCCCAAATCAACCAGGATTTAAGATACTGAGGTTTTGTCCAAGTATCTGAAGACTGTGGGGCCCTGAATTGGGAGGAAGAATTTCAAGCTCAGCTTGACCAGGCCAAGTGATTCTGGGACTATGGACTTTTTTTTTCCAGGATCAAGGTTAATTATTTTCAGTTATGAATGAGGTTGCAGTTCTCCTTTTGGAGCTGGTGTACAATTTGGGAGTCTTCCTGGACCCTCAATTCCTGCAAGTTCATGAAGCAAGTTATAGCTATGGCTAAGAAGGCATTGCAATGAATGCATCTTGCATAAAGATCTTCTTAGCCCTTACTTGAACCAGGGAACCCTTCAGACAGTCTCTCATTTAGTCACCCATAAAAGGGACTGCTGCAATTCACTGCCCTGGAAAATAATTCAGAATGCAGTGGCAGAGGAATTCCCCACCCCAACTCCAAAGCAAAATAGTGACATGTTGATTTTAAGAGTTCTGGTGGAAATCTGAACATAAAGCGACTTAGGTGTTCATTGAAGTTAGATGCAATTGATTTTAAAATATTTAAATGGTTCAAGAATTAGCCTATGAATTTCATTACTGCATAAAGTTTGATGGCCTATAATAAAAACTAAGTGCATTTTTCTGTTTTATTGAAAGATATAAGCTTGATGTCCAACTTTTTTCTTTAGTTGTGAACTAGGGGACAGGAGTTATACATTAGCATGTTATTTACCTTAATAGTAACTGTTTCTAAGAAATGGCTATTATTGACAGTAGGAAAGTGAGCAGGCTGGCTCAAGACAAGTTAGCAGAAAGATGTTTATACATTTATGTTCTTATGTCTAGGTTTTTTGCAATATGGAGACTGCAGGAGGAGGCTGGACAGTAATACAACACCGAGAAGATGGGAGTCTAGATTTCCAAAAAAGTTGGAAAGAGTACAAAATGGTAAGATGGAGACATTGTTTTATCATTATTCTTAATTTGAAGCAAAGCTGAACACTGTGTCAATAGCTTGTGCTGGGAACATGGCCATTAAACAATAAACCAGAAGTAACCATGCGGTTCAAACTTATTATAGCCATCAAGACTCCTTTCTTGATTTGTTTTAATATGAATCATACTTCAGAAAGTTGCTTCATTTAGAAACTTTCTTCCATTCTTCCCCTGTGGATTTAGAGATGTATCTATTGCCTTTGTCCATGGTTTCCATTCTTCTTTTCCAGAGAATGTGTCACACTGAGTAATAACAAAAATGTTAACATTGGTTGAAATCCAAATTCCCCTATGAGAAAATAGAAAACCCTTCCACCCAGGAATTGCAGGCCTTTGTGCTTCACAGGAAGCCATCTACAGATCTCTTTGTCTCTGTGAGGATTTTTCAGAGGATGTGGGGAAAGACAATCATTTCCTTAAAATTTCTTACGAATAACTGAAATAAACATCCATGCTGTTTTGAATCCGGGTGAATTGTGAAGTGATGACTGTACTTTGTGCACAGCTAAAATCGAATAGAGTTCGGACTAAAGATAAATTAAATAAATTTATGTAAGATAAGGGCAAACTGGAATCCTTTGGGGGATACTATATTTATCCTAGTAATAGTAGTCAGGTAGAGCTGATACGTATCTTCTGGAGATGTTATATGAATGTCATGGCCCAAGTGGAGTTCTGAAATTATTTAGGTTTAGGGCAAGGTTTAGGTTAAAAAAAAAAAAAGAAGAAGAAGAGTTGAGATTCAAACTAGCACCCTGGACAGTTCCAAATGGAACTCAAGGTGGAGCTAGTTTAGCTGGCTTAACTGCAGATGTAAGCTTATTAGAGTTAATGTTTAACCATGGCTACTATTCCATTTTAGCTCAAAGTTGAAGGGATCTATTTTAGCAATCAATATCTCCAACAACATTGGAGATATTTCTGCCATCAATTCTGCACTGAAATTCTTTGACACTCTTTAGCACCAATTTTTAAATTTAATTTCCTAGATCTCTCACGGTATTTCTAGAAAACCTCTCCAGCAATATAAGAGGGAAATTATTGACCATATGTAGTAAAACATAGTGTTGTTTCTGCTTTATTTATTGCTTTATCGTAGCTCCAGCTGTTCTTTGAAATCTGAATCCCAGCATAACATTAAAAAGCAATTTGTAGCTCTTAGGTTTTAAAAAAAGTTCTATTCTGAAGATGCCAGCTGAAACATCTCAAATTCAGGTGATGGTGACCCAATAGACTTCTTATATCATGGGAAAATAAGTGAATTTGGGTTGGTGTTTAGGGTAATTCCATATCATGTTTTATTATTCTGAATCTATGGTTTGATCTATAGATATAATGAATAATATTATTTCTTTGTGTAACACAGGACAATATTTCATCTCCTCTACTCTAGGGTCCAGATCAATGTAATGCAAAAATAGTGACCCTCAATTTCCCAGAGAGGCTGTTCCAGCAAATCAAGAGGGTAAACCATGAAAGTTCACTATATCTCATCATAATCTTCAAGCTAAGAAGAGCTATGATGAGATAGAGCTATACTGTTGTCCTTGGGATCATTAGAGTCACTCTCCCAGCTTAGGAGCTCCACTTCTGAATGTTACTACCATCATTGTCTTTACTTTTCAGACAGTTGTCCCTTAACAGTTTCAGACCATGGTACTTCTCTATGTTCTCATACTCCCTTTTTCCTGATGTTGTTGTCACTGCTACATCTATCATCCCCACTGTCTTCTGAACTTTGTCCACTATGACAATATCTGATTGATAGGCTAGTATCTGTCTGTCCATCTGAATCTGGAGTAGCCCAGTTATGATCCATGATTTGCTCTCGTATCTGAACTTGGGAGTGTATAGCCCATACACCAGTGGTGAAATGTAAAATGTGTTACTACCGGTTCTGTGGGCATGGGTTGGTGGTGAGGGTAATATGACTGAGTGGGCGTGGCTAACTTTTTTTTTCTTTTAAAACCATTTTTTTTACTTTTAAAATGACTGAAGAGGTTGTAGAAAAAATGCTTTTAAAAGCCTCTGATGATCCAGGCTAAGCCGCGTGATCATCAGAGGCTTTTTTTTTTAACTTCCAAAAGCATTTTTCCAGCCGAAGAGGTTGTAGAAAAAATGCTTTTAAAAATTAAAAAAAAAGCCTCTGATGATTGCATGGCTCAGCTGGGCAATTGGGGGGAGGGGCGTGCAGGGATTTTTGCTACTGGTTCTCCAAACCACCCGCCTCCATCGCTACTCGTTTGGGTGACCCTGTCCAAACCGGGAGCATTTCACCCCTGCCATACACTATGCAGATGTTCCTGAACACAATGCCAGCTTCTTGGTTGTACTGTTTAGTATATTCTATTTCTGCCTGTATCTTATACCCTGCCAGTAAGTGCTGGATTGTCTTCCTCTTTACTATGTAAAAGTGAGGGGTAAGTAGCTATTCCCCAATTAGTGTGGATGCAGGTCTTTTATTCATACATAATCTCTCACTAATCACTATGATATTCAATCCTCTAGACATATAAAAAATCTGTCTTACAAATGTTGTGAGGTCTGGTCCTGTGAGGCACAGATATTGAACATCCAATCCAAGAAATAAATATGCAGGTAGTGCTCAACTTAGGACCATATTTGAGCCCAGAATTATGGTTGTAAATTATTCTGTCCATTAAGCAGGTGCTCATGTAGCCAACCTGACTTTATAATAATTTTTGTGGTTGTTGGTAAGTGAATGCCATAAGCCATCATTAAGCAAACTATCTACAATGGAAGGGTTTTTTTTTTAATGCCGGGAACTGGTAAATGCAAGCCAATTGTCTAG
The DNA here is from genome assembly GCA_030761175.1 of Masticophis lateralis. Classification (NCBI taxonomy): domain Eukaryota; kingdom Metazoa; phylum Chordata; class Lepidosauria; order Squamata; family Colubridae; genus Masticophis; species Masticophis lateralis. The sequence goes on from JAUDYJ010000003.1 coordinate 23,809,205, forward strand.
TACCCAAAACATTATTGTTTTAACATTTGTGGGGGATCGTACCTTGGAATCTGGGTTACAAATACCTTTTGTGGGGGGACTGTTGTTACTTTGGATGATCTTGTAAGTCAAGAACTACCTGTATGCATGTCACAGCAGGTGGAAACCAGTCTTGCTTCATCCCAGAAAGTCTAAGCAGATTGGAGTGATCAGTACTTGGACATGGGACCACCAGGAAAATAGTCTCAGCTGGATAGATTAAAATCTCTGCAAATCAATGGCAAACTGCTTTCATATTGCTGCCAAGACAATGATATGAATATGTCTCTGTAACTGCCTATGGCTGAGTTCAAATCAAGTCAGTCTCTGTGTTTAACATCATCATGTAAGCTGAGATGCCTTCTGAAATCCTTCCCATATGTACATTTGTTTGAAGTATCCTAGTATTTCCATAACTGCATCAGAATCAACAACAGTTGAGAGCAGCTGCTAACCTGGGACTCTTATCTCTAATATGAACAAACTGGTCTCATTATATAGTAGCTGGGGTCACCTGTTCATCTATATCACGATCAGAATTCAAGCAGGAATCCAATCACAAATAGGATGGGACACCAAGACAAAAATCTTATCGTTTGTTTACCGTTTATTAATCCAATTTATATAGTTGCCCATCTCATCCAAGGCAAATCTGGGTGGTGCACAATTATAGATAAAATGTGAAAATATAAAAATTGCAAATGCAAATAGAAAAGACCATAATAATATCCTTAAACAACAGAAATCAAATAATTGAAGGAAATAGAAATGACCACCTCAACAATGGAGGCATCTAGATAGGTTCCATAATTTACCCTGGATTTTTAAAAAAATATACTCCAGAAAAATCAGTAGCAAACTGTTTCTGTATTGTCTGTATTTTTTTCTTTGTGTCTCTGTCTCTCTGTCTCTCTGTCTCTCTGTCTGTCTACCTGTCTACCTGTCCATCTATCTATCTATCTATCTATCTATCTATCTATCTATCTATCTATCTATCTATCTATCTATCTATCTATCATTTATCTATCATCTCTCTGTCCCTCTACACACACACCCTCCAGTCCGTCCATCCCTCCCTCTTTCTCATTTATATGGCCACCTATCTCACATGAAATGGCCCTGGGTAGGTACAAAAATTAAACCAACAAATACATTAAAAAATAATTAAAAACAATCACTATTAATAGCAATAACACTTAGACTTATATACCACTTCATAGTGCTTTACAGTCCTCTCTAAGCAGTTTCTAGAATCAACGTATTGCCCCAAACAATCTGACTCTTCCTTTCTTGACTTCAGAAGGATGGAAGGCTGAATCTATTTATTGAGCCAGTGAGAAACTGGTATTATTTAGTTGGCTTTACCTCAATTCCCCATTTGTCATATGAGGGGAGAAGAACCGTGCATAACTATAAAAATTACATTTTTCATCTAGTTCATGTTTCCTGTCTGGTTTATTTGGAGTCTCAATTGCCATCTTTAATGAAGGACTACCTGTATATGTGAGGTCCTTTAAGCGTTCAAAGAGCTATGCAATTATTGTGCAACATTAACAGTATGCTAATACTTACTATATCCATTTCTACTGTAGTTCTAAGTCTGTAAGTTAGCCAGTTCAACAATGAATGTAGCAAGTGCACATGGCATATTTTCAAATGTTGATATTTGCACAGGTATATCAGGATACCTTTTTATGCAAAAAGAAAAACCCACTCCCAAATTCATTGCTAAATGAATTAACAAAAAGAAAATTTTCAGAAGTAGAAGGCTGGATAAAGTATTCCCACTATTGGCACTCAAAGGAAGATGTTACTTTCCTTCTTGAATTAACTTAATTGTGAGGCTTTTAGACACTGAGTTTTCATTTAAGGAATGCAGACTTAATTATTTGGGTTTTGTGATCTTTTGTGGAGTTTCATGTAGCTAACAAAGAATTGTTGCAACACCCACAAGTAAACCATGTCTCAAAACATATAAAATGATAATTAAAACTGCTCAAGCAAGCATCTTTAGTTTTATTTTATGCATTCTATTTATTTAGTATTTTAGCCATTAGTATTATTTAATATGAGAACCAACCTCCTTGTCAGTCTTAGCTTCTCTTAGTCTTAGCTTAGTTGCACTCTGCTACCCATATGCTTTCAGAGACAAAAATTCAGCTTGCGAAATCCCATTTTCATTCACTGCGATTACCCACTCCTATCTGCCTTTACACTTTTGTGCCCATCAATTTATCAGGAAACTGAAAGGTTTTTTTTACCATCCTGTTTGAAATACTCATGTAGACAAGGCTAGCATGAGAGCAGTATATGGAGATGTATGTTTATCTTTCACTTTATGGAAAGCTATAAAGAATGAACACTGGATAGAACCAAAGGAGGAGTTGACACCTAGGTCTGATGAAAGCTAGGAAGTATGAAAATTGTTGAATAGACTGCAGATAGGTACAACAAGATCCAGAGACATTCTGAACAAATGGGGCTATCCAGTGGCTTCTGCACTTTGAGACTGTGGTGATAGGCAGACAACAACACATGTGTATACCTTCCCTTTATGTCCTGATCAGTATATACTGGTACTTGAGGACTTCATGATAGCACAACAGAACACAATTGATATTGCTGTTTTCTGGGCAAGGTCAATAAACATCTCCCGCCCCATCGATATTAGTAAAAGACAGACAGGAGAAATAGTAATAGTAATAGTAATAGTAATAGTAATAGTAATAGTAATAGTAATAGTAATCATCTGTTTGGAGAGACTAACAATATTCATCAGCCACAAAGCATCCATTTCCTCAATGTTCAGAACTGGACTGAATGGCCTTCATTCAATGGCCTCAGCAACAGCTAAGGTTTCTAAGATCAGAAACCATAATTCAGAAGTAGGATGAGAATAGCTGTCACTCTGTCTTTTTCCCCCCAGTTCATATTGTCCCACTTTTTCAATTTGTGATTTTTTAAAATGACATGAAAGAGAGGAGAGGGATCTCCTCAATAATTGTAATTGTCCATGCAATTTTCCCAGCATGTATAGTCCCAGCAAAGCATTGTCTGTGTTATATTGCATGTATTTGGTGTCATTTCCCCCAGCATGGGATTTTTCTGGCTGCTGTTCCCTCTTAAAGAGATGTTCATAGGATATAATCAAAAAAGTCAAGATGGAGGTCTCGGTGTTATATCTGAAGCTCCGGCGTTTTTTAGATGTGTCTCACACACAGAGTGAAATTTAAAAAGAAGCAGGCAGAACTTTGATTGGATATTGTGACCATTACCTTAATATTTTGGACAGTCAAAGGTAAAGGTAAAAGTAAAGGTTCAACTGCAACTGCATGCCAGTCGTTTCCAGCTGTAGGGGTGGTGCTCATCTCTGTTTCTAAGTTGAAGAGCCAGCTCTGTCCAAAGATGTCTCCATGGTCATGTGGCCAGCATGACTAAATGCCGAAGGTGCACATTACCTTTCCACCAACAGTGGAAACCTATTTTTCTACTTGCATTTTTTACGTGCTTCCGAACTGCTAGGTTGGCAGAAGCTGGGGCGAGTAATGGGAGCTCACTCCATTATGCAGCGCTAGGGATTCGAACTGCTGAACTGCCGACCTTCCGATTGACAGGCTCAGCATCTTAGCCACTAAGCCACCACGTCCCTTGGACAATCATACACACATTCAATTATTTTCTTCTTATATAATGTGTTTTTTCTTTTGTTAGTTTGCATGCTCTACTGTACCGCATATGTTTTCCAGGAGCAAATTGCATCTTAAAAGCTACAGATAAATGGCATTCATTTCTTTATTCTTTATTTTATTTCTGTGCTAGTTTGTATAAATTTAAGTTTAATGCAAAGCTGCATTAAAATGCACACTGAACAAATCCTTTTCAGAAAGGATTTATCATAAATTTATCAGAGTGCTTACATTTCTGATAAGTTTACGTTTATCAGAAATGTAAGCAGTCTAGTTCCTTTCTACCTATCTCTTACAGGGAACCTAAAGTCGCCATGTACATTTGTGTTTAATTACTTTATAGTTTGCTTTGTACTACTGAATTTATAGTTAAATATCCTTCCTTAGCCTGAGCTTGTTCTGCTTGGAGTACATAGTCCTATCTAGAATCATATTCTCCCTCTGTAAATGTTGCTGGATAACATCTGTTTTGGGAGTTGCGTTGACATGTGGTTATATATCTTTTGATTGCCTGCCCTTCGGCATTTTAACTGGACCACAGAAATGTGTTTTAAATTGCCCCACATGATGGCCTCCCCTAATCAGAAAGGAGAAAAGAATTGTACTCTACAAAAAAAAAAAGTTAGCTGATTAATATAGTTATCTCTTTGCCATTACATTTGATACAAACTTTGTTGGATTATTGATGAAATACAAGGATCAGTTTACTACATTTAACTAGATCCAGGTTACAAGGCACCCCAAATCTACCTCAAATCTTTATATTCATGTAAAGAACAAGAACAAATTTGTAGGTGTATGTCATTCTTTATTACTGATGCAGATATTATACTGCCAGAAAAGCTGAGACATCTAAGAATTTGATGGTTTATGAGGCATTTATCACTGTATTTAAATTCTATCAGACAATAATCCTGTTTCCAAGGATATCTGCAAGAGGGATGAAGTAGGAGTGTCAAAAAATCAAAATTGTACCTTTAATAATTATGCCAAAGCCCCACTCCCTTTTCTTTATAAAATTATAATTTTTGTTCAAACTTTTAAAGATGACTTTTAAAAATGACTGCAAACTAATCAGGAAGAAAAATGAAAAATGAATCAGTTAAAAGCAAAAAGTATAAGAAAAATTTGAACAAAAATAGAAAAGAAAGAAAAAATATACATTCTTCATAGTAGTTGTTACCTACAAATATATGTTGCCTGTCTCTCTAAAGTTACATCATATTTCTCTTCTTTCTGTAGTCTATTCTGTCTAATCATCACAAGTTCCCCTTTTTTTATGTTTATGCAAAAAGTCCATAAGAGGCTTCCTCTTATCAATAAACGTAAGTGAAGCTACACCCCTTTTTTACGTGACACAAAAGAGGTGTGGGTTTTCTGGACTATCGTAGCCAGAAAGGTGTGGTCGTAGCTGCCATTTTGAAATTTTTATTCTTACTTCCCACAAGGTAGATTGGACTGAAAGAGAGAGAATCATGGGCCCAAAGCAGGAGTGGGCTCTAAAATTTTTTACTACTGGTTCTGTGGGCATGGCTTATTTTGTGGGCGTGGCTTGATGGTTATGTGACAATTTTTTAGGATTAGGCAGAGGTACTCATCTACCAGGCATTTAACTGCTTGCAGAGCTGTATCGGTCTACTCATTTATTTTTGCAGGCATTGGTCTACTCATTTATTTTTGCAGGCACTGGTCTGCCCATTTATTTTTACAGGCACCGGTCTACCCCCAAACTAACCTTTTACCAGTGATCAGCTATAGGGCGGCACTTTGAAGCTGCGCGGCAAGAGTTTAAACAGTTTTTTTTCCTTATAGCCCATCAACTGGGACTCAGGAGGCAGCAATAGATTGGGGGTGGGGCCAAATAAAAGCTAAGAATAATGCAGGGGGTGGGGGCGGGGAGGGGCATAACCGGTTTGGTGACATCATATCGTCACCGTTACCGGCTTGGTGGAACCGGACAGAACCAGGAGGAACCCACCACTGGCCCAAAGTGAGCTCCAGGGTCAAGTGGGAAATTGGGGCTCCAAACTCCTTATCCAGCACCCTGAAAGTTACATCTCCTATTTAATATATAACAGAAGGAAAAAGTTACTGAATATATAGGAAGTTATGTTAATGTCAAATAACAGAATACAGTATTAATTAAATACGTATGAGTTCAAATTGAGTTTGGGCTTTTGGCTTGTTTGTTTTGTCTGTGTCTTATCTACTTGTTTATCTTGGACCTGCTTACTTTGGGGAGTGTTGCTTTCAAAATGATAAATGTTGCCAAATCTCTGCATTATATGAATCCTTCTGCTTTTGACTGCTGAAAAAGAACAGAGCAGAATTACAGAATTGAAAGGCACCTTGGAGGTATTCTACGCAAACCCACTGCTCAAGCAGAAGATCCTATACCATTTTAGACAAATGGCTGTCCAGTCTCATCTTGAAAGTCTCCAGTGATGGAGCACCCACCACTTCTCAAGTCAAGCTGTTCTGGTTGTTTTCAAAATCAGGCAATTTCTCCTTAGATCTAGGTTGTTTCTCTCTTTTTCTCCCATTGCTTCTTCTCTTGCCTTCTGGTGCTTTGGAAAAGAAGTTGACCCCCACTTCTTTGTGGCAGCCCCTCAAATACTGGAATCCTGCTATCATGTCACCCCTAATCAATGGTGGAATTCAAATTTTTTTACTACTGGTTCTGTAGGTGTGGCTTGGTGGGCGTGGCAGAGGAAAGATATTGCAAAATCTCCATTCCCACCAGTGGTGGATTGCCCCTGGTTCTCACCAGTTCTATAGAACTGGTAGTAAAACTGGAGGGAGGCTCCTCCCACTGACCCTGACATGGACAGAAGCTTCTGTGTGTGCAAAGCAAGCTCGCGTGTGTGGCCCCATTGCAAACTGGTAGTAAAGGTCAGTAGAACCCACCCCTGATTCCCACCCCACTCCAGAGGAAGGATACTGCAAAATCTCCATTCCCACCCCACTCCAGGGGAAGGATACTGCAAAATCTCCATTCCTGTCCCACTTCTGGGAAAAGGATATTGCAAAATCTCCATTCCCACCCGGAATATTTGCCGGTTCTCCGAACTACTCAAAATTTCCGCTACAGGTTCTCCTAAACCTATCAGAACCTGCTGAACAGCACCCCTGCTCCTAATCCTTTTTTTCATTAGACTAGATATACCCAATTCCTGCAACTGTCTTAGCCTACAGCCTCATAATCATCTTTGCTGCTCTTCTTTGCCAGAGAGTGTAAAGTCAAAGTAGATTTCACTTGTGGCTTCCTTCTTTGTAAGACTGGTTGTGCAGAGGTGGCCTAGCAATTGGCTGTAAGTTCTTGGAAAACTGAGTGTCACACAATTGGGCCAGTAAAAGAATCCAAAAGACTCCAATCAGTCAGTGCTGTGTTGCAATGTAGGGTTTTCTAGCAAGCTTTTCTTCTGATGCAAGGAAGATGAAACTATCAGCCAAATTATCTCCTCTATCTCTTCTTCTATTTCTTCAGGAAGCAATGTGCCTGAAAAAGTGAGCTAAGGTTTTAAGTCTATATTGTTTTTATTCTACAAGACTTTTTGTGATTAATATCTCTGTGTGTCTCCATATTTTTATTTTGGGCTATTTGATTGTGTGGCTATTCTTCTCCTCCTCCTCCCCTATAATTTCTTTATAAAAATTAGTTACAGCTGGACTTGCTTAAAATAACCTCTTAAAAGTGGGATATTAATGGTGAATTAAGGAATTAAGGTGTCATCATTCCAGAACAAAAACCCCAACTCCAAGTAAAGACTCTGAAGCAAGCATTTTTCAAAGTTCTATTTACTAGAATAGGTAAACTGGCACATCTGGGAAAACCCAAATCTGAGAGGTCTGGGTTTTCCCTCAGTAAGTAAAAACACCCAAAAACACTCACTCCTCATTAGATCTATCGTTTCTATAGTTTCCATCTAAAGCTTGAGCGTCCTCTTACTTATTCTCAGAAGATGGACTTGCCTTAGGTAGGGGGGAGAGGTTAGGACTGACTTATTAGTGGTTTCATTCAATGGTTTTTGAAACATGTCCATAAGATATGCTATATCTGGTTTCAATTTCAATTTCTTTTCCATTAAAAACCTCAGCGCTTCCTATGAACATTATCAGATGAGGAAAATGAAGTAAGAGAGAAAATTATTTAATGATACTGGAAGAATGTGGTTCAAACAGGAAACCTTTATATATTTTGCCAGATTTAATAAAACACATTTATACCTTTCATAGCATTTTCCTTCCATTGTTAACATCAACTCTGCAAAATGTTAGTCTTGACACTGCTGAAATAATGCTGGATTCTTTCTGTTCATGATCCATGTCCCTAGTTTCTTTGCTGTTTGGGTTATTTTGATTCTGTTTTTGTTAACAAGGAGATGCTTGATTGGCCCTAAATAATTCCTGCAAAGTAGCTGAATCAAGGAATAGCTTTTCAGTCTAGTATCTGGTCCTTATTCCCTGTAGGTTGGAACTTCTATTAAAACAATCATGTTTATGAGATATTGTCAGATATTGTACCAGCAAGACAAGTTTTTTTCTTCTGTATACGGTATATGAATATTAAATTTTCCTACACACTAATTCCTAAAAGAACATCCAATGAGATATCTTTCTTCCAAGACTTTACCAACTTTGTCATTTCAATTCAACAATCAGGTACAAGATATAAATTGAAATGAAGGACAATATCATTTACCATTGTATCCTAGGTATTCTTAAAGTCTTTAGAACTTTAGGAAACATTCTCTTTAATTAGCCCTTAATGGTACTACCATTTCCAACCATTGCTGGAAGACGAGGAATACCTGAGTCAAATCGTAAAGAAAACTCCTTGACAGGTTTTATATTTTTCCTGAAAATCAATGGAAGCTTAGATATTTCCAATTCAGGAATAAACTATTCAGAAAAAACTAGTACTCAACAGAGCAATATTGCATTTTTCATTTGATAAAATGAAATTTGCTTACAAAACAGAAAAGAAAAAGAAAATCTCATGAAATGGCTGAGAAATTAATGCAAATATTCCAGTATTTGTAATCTTTTAAATTTTTTGAATATGTTGGAAAATATCAGTTATCAGTTACATAGGAATATATTTTTATTTATGTATTTATTTATACATAATTTATATAGTTTCCCATTACACAGAAGTGATTCTAGGTGGCATACAATAAAACATTATTTTAAAGCATTCATATTTAAAGATTATTTTCTTTTTAAGTCTCAGCCTATTAAATGACTTAAACTGGACAATGCTTTTCTCATATTCCTAGGTATTGCTGTCATTTATTTTTACATTTTTAAATAACATCCAGACCAAGGAGCCAAGCTGCAATTTGCTCCTATTAAAATCAATGAGACATGTTAATTGTGATTGATTTCATCATTAATTTCTTAGGGACTAAAGCTTGAAAATGCATCCTGTATGACATGCATGATACATATCATATCATATATATCATATATCATATCCTTTATGATATCTTTGAGAAAAGATTTCAAAAGAAGATTAGTTAGGAAAAAGAATGCCTCCATCAGTAGCCCTTCTGCCTTGTTATTCATAGCAATTACTTACAAGGTCTGTATCTAACCAAGAGAGCAAAGAAAAACATAGTCATTGTCCTGATCTTCATGAAATTATTGAAACAGAATTGGTGTATATTATAAATCAATAATTAAAGACACAATTAAATGTGCACAAGAACATTGTGCACATTTCTCAAGAATTATTACATACTCATGAAAGTTGATTTTCTCAAAAGTGACAGTTACCATTGGTCTCTGTCCTGGCATTCTCAATTACTTTTCTGTGACTGGAATGATGCAAGTTGTAATACATACAATAAGAACTACCATATTTTTGCAGTATAAGACGCACCGGAGTATAAGACGCAGCTTAGTTTTTTGGGAGGAAAAGGGGGGGGCAGAAAATCTGCCTACCAGGTATTCATCTGGCTAGCATCCTTAGTCTAGTCAGCTTCAGCACATTAGTTTGCTGGTTTTTATCCCCTGCTTGGGGATAAAACAACAGCTTCTAAAGCACAACAGTTCTTTGGAGAGAGAAGCAATGAGAAAAGCAGGCAAACCACAGAGATTGCTTCACTCGCTAGTGCTTCATTAGGACTGAAAAAAAGCTTCACAGCTGAGAGTTGGAGGGAGCAGGCAAAGCAGGGAAGTGCAGATTGCTTCACTCACTAGCACCTCGTTAGGGCTGAAAAAAAGGTTTTGAAAAGCTACATTCGGAGTATAAGATGCACCCAAATTTTCAGACTCTTTTAGGAGGGAAAAAAGTGTGTCTTATACTCTGAAAAATACAGATTGAGGACATTCATTGTTGAATGAAAATTTCTGTGGTGTTTGTTGCACAAATAAAAGCAAGAATGATGAAACTCACTTCTTTGTTTGTTTTTTCCCCTAGGGTTTTGGTAGTCCCTCTGGTGAATATTGGCTGGGAAATGAATTCATCTTTGCAATAACCACCAGTCAAAAACATTACTCTCTAAGAATAGAACTAATGGATTGGGAAGGAAGCCGAGCTTATTCACAATATGATAGATTTTACATAGGAAATGAAAAACAGAATTACAGGTGAGTGCAGATGTGATTTTACTTTTATGAGTGCCTTTTTAAATATGCATGCAACTGAAACCTACTGGAATCTCAAAAGTAAAAGAATATTGAATGTTGGAGTATGAAATCGTATATGAATCTCCCTAGCCTAATTCAGACTATTCAGTATTGTTTATTCTGATTTTCTTCGTGTACATCTGGGTAGATAAATGAGATGCTCTTATAGACCTATTGGAATCATACGTCCATTTGCACAAATTCCTTTAACAGCATATTCCCATTTTACGGCTGTAGCTTTCTAATTACATTTCTTACAGTTCAGTTTGCACCATTTTTACTTTGCAATCAGTAAATGTTCAGTGTCCTATTTCTTAGACTACTGAGCATAAGATACTCTTATAATATTTTATTTGAATTAATTAGGAAATATGTTCAGAGGTTGTACTATGTTGGAAAAACTATGTTATGCATGCCTATGTCTATATTTAGTAAAAAGAGAATAGCAGATTTGGAAGGGACCTTAGAGATCTTCTAATCCAACCCCCTGCTCAAGCAGGAAATTTTATACCATTTCAGACAAATGGTTATCCAATCTTTTCTTAAAAATTTCCAGTATTGGAGCACCCACAACTTCTGGAAGCAAGTCGTTCCACTGACTAATTGTTCTAATTTCCCAGAAATAAAGTTGAAGGTCTTTAATATTATACTCCCTTCTTAACTTGAGGTATTCAATTCTTCTTGGGTTGATCTTAACTTTAATTTCTCAGTGTGTATTTAACTTTCTATTTGTCCAGTGTTTATTCTTCTCTCTCTCTTTTCTATCCTCCAACCTATCCTTTTCTCTTTTTCCATTGGTATTTGAAACAATTATTGCCAAAAGGCTAGGTAGTGAAATACATTTGTCAATGCTCCTGGCATCATCTTCTCGGTTATACAGCAATGGTTACTAATTAAAGGTTTAGGGGAGATGTGGGTAGAGTTGGAGATAGCTGTTGTGATTTCAAAAACACCAAGAGCAGCACAAAATGTACAGATTTGGCTTACAGTTGGGCTTAACTAGCTATTTGAACTTGGCTCAAAGTAACACACGTTTTGCAAACACCAGGAAAATACTGTTGGGGATTTTTGATCATGAAGAAACCTCTGCGCGTATTACATAAAACTCTGGAGACGAACATTTTCCCAAGATGGAAATAACAGATTGAGAGCATAAATAAAGGTTAAGTTATTATTTTTCATTTAAAAAATAGTGATCTAATAAAGATAGTCAGAGTTCTCAGTTCTTACTCTAGCCAAGTTCAGCATCTTATTGGACCACAGAGTTTAATAGTTCCTCACATTCTGGTTTATGTTTCTTTTCAGCCCAGTTATTATTTAATATAATTTCAAAGTTATGGATGACTTTCTCTCAGTGATAGGTGTGCCTCAAACAAAGATAGAAGTACTGCAGCCCTCAAGAGCAGACAATATTCCTCTTCTTGTTACATTTTATCATGATTAGGAGGAGGCAGGTCCAAGGAAAGATTTATTCACAACTTAACACTTAAACACATTATCTTACATAGAGAAGATTTCAAGTTCTATCACTGCCATCTTGAGTTCAAATACACAAGTCTTTGTGCATAGTAAGTAAGTTTTTTTTAAAAAAATTGATTTATATGCCGCCCTTCTCCGGAGACTCAGCACGGCTTACAATGCGTTAAGCAATAGCCTTCATACTTTTGTAAATTTATACAAAGTCAGCTTATTGCCCCCACAAACTGGGTCCTCAATTTACCTACCTTAGAAAGGATGGAAGGCTGAGTCAACCTTGAGCCTGGTGAGATTCGAATTTACAGTAATTTCAGACAGCTGGTGTTAATCACAATGCTTTTAGTCTGCTGAGCTATCAGGCTCCTTGGTTAAAGTAATTAATACATGAGATAAGACAAATAAATGTCCCAAAGGTGCTTTTTCAAGAACTAGTAGTAAAACAGGCGGGAGGCCCCGCCCACCACCCCGGATGTTGCATGCATAGAAGCAAGGTACGTGAGAGAGCAAAGCAACTGCTTGCGTGCAATCCTGTTGCAAACCAGTGGTAAAGGTAAGTAGAACCCACCCCTGATCCATACATCTTGTTGTATCTCACTATCCTTAAGGTTTATATTAACTTTGTACCTTATGATTCTTGACGAATGTATCTCTTTTTTATGTACTCTGAGAGTGTATGCACCAAGACAAATTCCTTCTGTGTCCAATCACACTTGGCCAATAAAGAATTCTATTCTATTCTATTCTATTCTATTCTATTCTATTCTATTCTATTCTATTCTATTCTATTCTATTCTATTCTATTCTTTCAGTTATTTCAGTCAGAACTGAAGAAGCTCTTTGAATGAGATGCAAAATGTTTTCAAGGAAAAAACAAAAAAGTCCAGTTGCCACTTGAAAAAAAGCACCCTTGGGATAACCAAAGTCTAGTTTTATTCCAAGAAAAAACACACCATTCCCTGCAAGTGAAAATCTCTAATCTAAAGACTACCTTACAAGCCAACAAATCAGTTTAGCGAATATGTATTCAGAATACACACATAATCAGGATGCAATCCTACCCATGTATTTATATATTCAAGTATGTACATAGCAGGAAAAGAAAAAGAGAGAGAGGAAATGCTTATGAATAATGACAACCCTTAGCAAGATGCAAATTGATTTGCCTGGGAAACTGACTTTTAGCCAGTTAACTCTTTTCATTTTATTAATACACTAATGGTGGTTTTCAAGACACTATAATAGGAAATGGTCACAGGCATATGAATAAGACTTCGATCCCCTTGCCAAACACAAATGCTGTTGAAGAACTAAGGACAGAATTCCAATGCCATAGATGTTATTGCCTTAGATTTTGCCAATGTTCGTTTCTCCTCTTTGCGTTCCATCAGTTTTCAGCTGTTTTATTCTGAATATCTCTCAGGAGGAATGGCCTATTTATGTGCAGTCACCCATCCAAATGAATGTGTTTTCCATGATGATGAAATGATTAATTACAACAATGATTCTGCATCTAATTTTCTGTTTTTTTTTTTTAAAAAAAAAGACACAGCAAATGTAATTCCATCATTCCATCACCACCATTTCCATCAGGAACAAAAATAGCCAACCAAGCAACTGGTTTCCAAGTTGGTTTGGGCATTTGTTCAGAGAATACTAAAATAGAAAGATGAAAACAAAACAAAACAAAACAGGGTTGTGGGAGATAGGATAAAATATATCTTGTCTTTTTTTTTTTTTTTTTTTTTTTTGCACTGGAGTCTCCTCACTGGATAAGGAACACCCCTCCAACATTTCATTACAATCACTGATGTAAGAATTCAGAGTCTACAAACTAATCCACTTCATCTGAAAAAATATGGAAAATCATCTTTCATACTGTTCTTTAACACCCTATAGAAGTTTGGACTCAGCCTGGATCAATCCCAACTGGTGACTTCAGAGGCGTTCTGTTTATTCTCTGTGGTGTTTGTATTTCTTTCTCTCTACTACGTTTTATTAGTCTAAGAATCTCTGATTTGGTGCAGTAATGCTGAACACATGTACATTAAGAAATATCCTCACTTTTCAAAACCATACAATTATGATGTATTTTTTTTTGTCCTGGGAAGTCAAGATCCCAACTAAAGTATACAGAGTATCCAAGAGCTCACCAAAATGTTTGATAATATATGGCATTTGCTCAATTACATGGGGTGGATATTTGTATTGGATGGAGAAAGTCTTTTACATTTCTTTCTGCACAGGAAATATAGAGTATGATATGTCTTTGAATCTATACAAGTGAAGGCATTTGTGGTTTAAAGATTGATACAGTTTTAGATCATAGACAAATATACATTTGTTATTCCATTGGCCAGAATGAATCCTCAGATAGACTTATCAGGAAATCGAGGAAGTGGGAGGGAAGGATTTGCAATCGTACAGACAAATTTGTTTCAGGAATGTTTAATTTTGATGTTTCTTATATGTTTGTCTCAGAATAGCTTGGCCAGAACAGTTCTTCACATTAGAGATGTCTCTGGCTTAATTGCCCCAGCTAAAATATAAAGTTCTCATTGATTCTCCAAGCAAAAAGCATATGGATCACTAGTAAAATAGAATGGTTGAGAAAAATATATAGGAAAGTGTCCAAAAAGAAGCAGTTCAGTTTATCCCAAAGGTGAAAGTCTGTAGAGATTCTCAATCATCCAGGTCATGGTAGTCCCAAAGGTGTGTTTTCTGGAGGGAGCTGGACTTTCTTGTTTTTTCTTTGAAGACGTTTCACTTTTCATCCAAGAAGCTTCTTCAGCTTTGACAAGATAGTGGGGAATGTAAGGATTTATATTTATTGATTTCTAGCTGTACAATTTGGGGTGAAAACCTTTTGAATGGTGTGGGAGTAGGAATGGATTTCCAGAGAAGAAAAATGCAGACTAAAGGAACCAGGAGCATTATTCAGGTGACCCTGAGAACATAGATAAACCCCCAAGTGTTTCAATGACCCTCTAAAAGGATGCAGATGACCAGCTGTCTTGCAAGGAATATAAATCCTTCCATTTCCCACTATCCTGTCAGAATGGAAGAAGCTTCTTGGATGAGAAGCGAAACGTCTTCAAAGAAAAAACAAGAAAGTCCAGAAAAAGTATCTTTGGGTATCCCAAAGGTGCCTTTTTTCCCCAAGAAGCAACTGGACTATCTGGTTTTTCTTTGAAGACATTTCGCTTCTCAACCAAGAAACTTCTTCAGCTGAATGGATGAGAACCAGGAAAAAAAAAAAAACCAGCAAGTCCAGTTGCCTCTTGAAAAAGCACCTTTGGGACAACCATGACCAGGATGACTGAGAATCTCCATAGACAGTTCAGCCTACATGAAGCAACTGCAGTGAGTTTGCATCACAATGCTGCAGTACTATTTTCATCACTTCATCTAGAGTGGTTGATCCTGAAGATGCCTTTGCTTTATGAATATGATGCAGCAATTTTGAAATGAATATACCTGATTATATTGATACTTTGTCTAGTCCAGTACTGTTCAATCTGATTGAGAAGATCTTCTGCCTGGGATTTTTTGGGTTTGTGGAAAAGAAGGGAGCTTTGTAGACTATTGATCTGGCACTACCAATATCAATATGGAGAGCTGATTAGCCTCTGCTGCCTGCTGCTTAAGATGTCTGGTTATTGAGGTTGACATGGTTACTTGATTGGTAGCCCTGTCTCCTTTGACAAGGAGGAAAACTTTGATTCTGTTTATAGGGCTAGAGGCAAAGAAATCTCTGGACTGAATCTATCTATGAAGTTTTAAGGTTCCTTGCTCAGATTTCTTAAGTTATATTTTCCTCTGTATGCATTTCTTTTGAAATCCCATTTCTTATACTGAAATAAATTGATTCTTTAAAGCAGTATATCTCCTTTGGAAGAAGATTCATATTGTTTTAAGAGATGTTTTTGGGAGAAGCAATTGGAATTTAAGCGACCCAGATTAGATCCTGCAACATTATCCTGGAATACATATGCTTGCCTTCATTCAGAATTTAACCGACTCATATATTTTCAACAGAATAGCCAAATGAAGCTGTTGTGTTCTGAGAGCAGAAGAAAATTATGTCTCATGCCCAGGCCTTGTGATAGAAATAGAAATAGAATAACAGAGTTGGAAGGGACCTTGGAGGTCTTCTAGTCCAACCCCCTGCCCAGGCAGGAAACCCTACACTGCTTCAGACAAATGGTTATCCAACTGCTTCTTAGAAACTTCCAGTGTTGGAGCATTCACAACTTCTGGAGGCAAGTTGTTCTACTTATTAATTGTTCTAACTGTCAGGAAAATTGTCCTTAGTTCTAAGTTGCTTCTCTCCTTGATTAGTTTCCACCCATTGCTTCTTGTCCTGTCCTCAGGTGCTTTGGAGAATAGCATGACTCCCTCTTCTTTGTGGCAGCCCCTGAGATATTGGAACACTGCTATCATGTCTCCCCTAGTCCTTCTTTTCATTAAACTAGACATACCCAGTTCCTGTAACCATTCTTCATGTTTTAGCCTCCAGTCCCCTAATCATCTTCATTGCTCTTCTCTGAATTCTTTCTAGAGTCTCATGATTAAGAGAAATCCACAAAGCAGACTGAGTCAAAGCATTATTTATTCCCTCCCCCCCCCCCACAATCTTATCCTTAAAATTAACAGTAGCAACAATTCTTGCCTGCCTGTTTCTTAATTCTGTTGCAATTGATAGAACCATAGTTCTGAACTGCAGGTTTTTATAGGCTTATTTCCCTGATTTCTTAAGGGAAGAAATAGCATTCTGGACTCAGGCTAAGGCCTTCTGACCCGGTCACTGTGGCACCATCTAAGAGCCTAGAGTATAAATAGATGACAGTGAGTGAACCTTTCACTCATATCTGGCTTTGTCGGCCACAACTGACGCCATGGGAGCAGAAATATGTTTAACAGGCTGTTTGTGTTTTTTTAACTGGGGTCTTAGTGTCACATAATTCATCCTGGCACTTAAAAAAAAAACCCCACAATGTCCTTAGAAAGCAGAAGGATTCCAAGGCAATATTTATTTGTTTCAAATAGCTATAAACATTTCCAGGAACAGTACATGTTTTGATTGTCCTGCCCTGATTAACTAAATCTTAGAAGTTCACTGCTGGTTAAGGAAATACAATCCTGGATTGAAAACAATGATAATTCCTTACATTTTTAAAAATCATATATGAATATCCTATAGCTTGGTTAGGGTAACCAGATGTGTACCTTACATGTTTTGATGATCTTTGATGGTGTAAATTATGGTTTGCACAAATTGTGGCTTGATTCTGAAGCTGGAGCTGGATTCACACAACTTCTGTTTTTCACATGAACAAACATTAATTTATATATAATCATGGATGGATACATATAGATATAGATGGCATAGGGTCTGATTACTTGAGGGGCTGCTTGCAAAACATCTGGGTTGGCGTGTCCTGAATTCCTTAAATTAAATACAATTATCTCTTATGACCTCATAGGTGACTGTTTCTGTAGCAATGTCTGCCCTCTGGAACAAGCTCCTCCCTCTCCCCCAGACCAAGATGGCCTTCACCAGTGGTGGGATTCAAAGAATTTTACTACTGGTTCTGTGGGCATGGCTTGTTGGGTTTGGCTTGTTGGGCGTGGCAGGGGAAGGATACAGTAAAATCTCCATTCCCTCCCTACTCCAGGGGAAGGTTATTGCAAAATCCCCATTTCTTCCTGATCAGCTGGGAATCATCATTTCCTTAGCCATTTCTTTAACCATTTCCTTAACCATCAGCTCATGAGGCAGAGAATAGATGGGGGTGGGGCCAGTCAGAGGTGGTATTTACTGTTTCTCCAAACTACTTAAAATTTCCAGTACCGGTTCTCCAGAACTGGTCAGAACCTGCTGAATACCACCTCTGGCCTTCACTCTGCTGTTGTTTAATTGAAAAGTCCTCTCATCATATTAATATGTCCTGGGAAAATGTCTTTGCTTCAGAGTTGGAAAGAATATGTACTGCATAATTGTTAAATGTTTGATGATAAAATATGCATCAACATCTAATGAAGCTTATTCCATCTCTGAATAAAAAAAAAGGAATGAAAACTGATAGAGAAGAATATTTGTAGCCAGGGTTGAACTGTGGGGTCCTTTCTTGCTCTCGGAGCTTGGTTGTTTTCTTGCAGATGTTTCATTACCAAACAGGTAATGTTTACTGTTTAGTTGGACAGTGTGTATTTTTCCAAAATGTAACACTGTAAATATCTTAATTTGCCTTGCAGGGCAATGTGTCATATATAAGTAAGCCATTCCTTTAGTTAGGTTCCCATTATGCAGTGAAAGATGATGAGTTTGTCAGCTGGAGCCCAGCTGATAACCTGGGTTCGAGACAAAGTCCTGCACAGGAGGATGAATTCCATTACTTGCCCCAGCTCCTCTCCATCTAGTAATTCGAAAGCATGCAAATGGGAGTAGATAAATAGGTACCACTACGGTGGGAAGGAAACAGCATTCTGTGTGCTTCAGTGTGTAGTCATGATGGCTATATGACCATGGAAATGTGTTTGGACAATGCTTGCTCCCTTGGCTAAGAAACAGAAGTGAGTGCCCTCTAGAGTCTGACATGATTGAACAGGAGATACCTTTATCTTTACTTACGTATATACTATATGCTGTTAGTTTGGCCATTGCTGCATGTTCTCCAATTTTTCTCTCTCTAAAGCAGGGGTGTCAAACTCGATTTCATTGAGGGCCGCATCAGGGTTGTGTTTGACTTCAGTGGGTGTGTGGCCATGCTGGGCATGGCCAGCTTAATGTAACTAGTGTTGGGAATGCTTCGGATGGCCTGAGTACTCTCCCAACCTCCATTTTTGGCTGTGATGGCCTCCTGCAGCCCTCTGCCCAGCGAAAATGGAGCTTGGGAGGGTTTTCACTGGCCAGTCCTTTGCTCTTTCAAGGGTAGCCCCATGGCCAGATCTAAGCACCTTACAGGATCTGGCCCTTGAATTTGACACCCGTGTTCTAAAGGAAGGATACAATTATTTTTGCCATTAAGGAATGGGTGAAATCCAGCAGTTTCTGACAGGTTCTGGGGAACCAGTAGCGGAAATTTTGAGCAGTTCAGAGAACTGGTAGCAGAAATTTTGAGTAGTTTGGAGAACCGGCAAATACCACCTCTGGCTGGCCCCAGAGTGGGGTGGGAATGGAGATTATGCAATATACTTCCCCTGTCACACTCACCAAGCCACACCCACCAAGCCACACCATGCCCACCAAGCCACACCCACATAACCGGTAGTAAAAAAAAATTGGATTTCACCACTGCATTAAGGGTTTATTTGGATTTCCTTATTTTATGTATTCACAGTTTACGTTCACCATTTCTGATAGCATATTTCAGATTGTCATGATGGAGTACATGACAGCCAATTTTTTAAAAAACCTAATATACTAATTAGATCACATATACCGTTGCATAAAGTAGGCAATGAAAATGTCAAAGGAAAACAAACAATAGTCATGCTTTTCCTTTTGGGATGTTGGCACATACATCTGCTAACCCAGTTCTTGAAATAGATGCTGTCAAATCTTGAAATGCACAAGTAGCAAGCAACATGTTTTGTTTGTTTGTCATTTCACATTAAACTCATTTACTTCTTTCTTATACTTCATTCTGCTTGCTGGCAGCCATAATCTCAAAACGTTCCATCTGTGCTGCAGCCAATTTCTAAAGCATAATTTGAAAGAGGTTATTAAACCATTAACACTAGAGAAATCAAAACCAAAATGTGTGATGGTCCAGAGAGAACTTATTGTTAAAGCACATGATCTTCTTAGCATGGAAAATCTTGATAATATAAACAGGTATAAGAGAGGGTCACAATTTCTTTTAGCAATGCTTTTAAAACCCCATCTACCTAACTTGATTGTATGTATAAAATATTAATGTATTGATTAGGTTTTAGTTATTTTTTAACAATAAAAAGGCTTAATGCATAGTTCATAAAATATTGCAGGCAATTGTTAAATGGAAGGCAAATATAATATTTTGGTAAATAATACTAGGGATGCGTGAATCTTAAAATAGGCAACTTGACTCCGAAGAATTGGGACTGATTCATCTCATAAACAAAATATTTGAATCGGTTTAAAGCAAGGTATCAATGTGCTTTTTGGAAACATTCAAAGCCAATTCAGAGACTCACACTTCGTAGATTTTGCAGAGCCTTCTAATATGTAATCTCAGATATAACATAGTCCATTTTAGAAACACACAGAGGCAGACTTATTTATATGTAGCATTAGCAGGATTGCAAAGAGAATTCTCATCTAGTTGCTAACATATGTTCCATTCTCTGATAAAATCTAAGGATTTGACTTCCGTTTAAAGTTCAAAAATCCTCTAACCTTTTTCTCATCCAAAACTTATGCGGGGGTTTTGATTCTCAATGGTTCAATGGAATACAACATCATGAAAATAGAAGCACCTACTCAGTTGCTTAAGGTCTTCACTCCAATAGATGTGTTTCAGAGTAGGTTTTCAAAACCTGTTCCATATGTAGTTGGGATTTTTTTCCCTCCCATTTTAAGCTGTGGGAGAAGTTCTGTTAGCCGAAAAGAAGAATTAGCTTACTATTATTAATCTCAGTGGTGGGATTCAAGTAATTTAACAACCGGTTCTCTGCCCTAATGATTTCTTCCAACAACCAATTCATCAAACTGATCAGAAAGTTAACAACCGGTTCTCCCGAAGTGGTGTGAACTGGCCACTGAATCCCACCACTGATTAGTTTGCAAATATTGCATCAGTGAGGATGATAGCATTTTAGTTTGTACTGTGCAAAAAATAGAGATTCGTACATGTTCTGTATACAAGTAAGAAAACAAAGATGAAATCTGTGTTCTACATTTACTTATAGTAAAAATGTAGTGTCTATAGCTATTTATACAAAATCATATTGATGATCTAGTTCAGCTTTGGTCCTGCTGACTATATCAAACCTTCAGGGTCTCAACCAATGCTTTATTCCATCTGTTCTTTTTGTTTTCAAGAAATCTTGATCATTTGTCATGGAATGTATTTTGTATTGTATCTCAGCATTCTTCATTACTCTCATTATTTTGGTTAGAGGAAGCCTAAAATATGATGTTGGAGAGAACATTGATATTGTATGAAATGGAGACAGAAGGGATTAGGTTGTCGGAAGAATATTAGTTCACACATTAGATGTAGGAGATGACCAGACTAAGCCCAAGTGAGGAGTCAAATGCAGCCTCAGTCATGAGTCCCTTCTCACCCACAAGAGTTCTAAGTCCAGGCTACCTTAAATTCCTTTGACTCTTACCTACCACCAATTTGTTTTGGCCATTAGTAGTTCAGTTTCTTGCAGAGAGCTGAAGCTCACAAAAAAAAAAAAAAAAAAAAAAAAACTTTGTACGGATTTGAACTGCATGGATTTTGTGATTTATTTATTTATTTATTTATTTATTTATTTATTTATTTATTTATTTATTTATTTATTTATTTATTTATTTATTAGATTTGTATACCGCCCTTCTCCTTACGGACTCAGGGCGGTGAACAGCCGAAATAAAAATTCAATACATACAAGTTAAAAATTAAAACACATATACGTTAGGCTGAGAATTAAAAACCAAATAGATATTAAAATGCAGCAACGCTACAAACATTAAAAATTTTAAAAATTTAAAAAATTCTAAAAATGCAGCAGGGATCAGGCTAGACCGGCAAGTTGAAAAAGATGCGTTTTCAGGGCCCGACGAAACGTCCGGAGGTCGGAGATAATTCTCAATTCTGGAGGAAGATCATTCCAGAGGGTAGGGGCTGCCACAGAGAAGGCTCTCCCCCTGGGGGTCGCCAGCCGACATTGTCTGGCTGACGGCACCCTGAGGAGGCCCACTCTGTGGGAGTGAACCGGCCGGTGGGAGGCAATTGGCGGCAGAAGGCGGTCCCGTAAGTACCCTGGTCCTAAGCCATGGAGCGCTTTAAAGGTCATTACCACCACCTTGAAACGCACCCGGAACTCCACCGGCAACCAATGCAGCTCGCGCAGGAGAGGTGTAACGTGGGAGCGCCCCGATGCTCCCATAATCCCCCGCGCGGCCGCATTCTGTACCAGTTGGAGCCTCCGGGTGCACCCCAAGGGGAGCCCCATGTAGAGAGCATTGCAGTAGTCCAGGCGAGAGGTGACGAGTGCCTGAGTGACTGTGCGTAGGGAGTCCCGATCTAGAAAGGGCCGCAACTGGCGTATCAGGCGAACCTGATAGAAAGCCCCCCTGGCCACAGCTGTCGTGTGATCCTCCAAGGACAGCCGTGGGTCCAGGAGGACGCCCAGGTTGTGCACCCTTTCCGTGGGGGCCAGTGATTCGCCCCCAATGACCAGCGATGGTGTCAGCTGGCTATATCGGGACGCCGGCAGCCACAGCCACTCGGTCTTGGAGGGGTTGAGTCGAAGCCTGTTTCTCCCCATCCAGACCCGCACGGCTTCAAGGCACTGGGACATCACTTCCACGGCATCGTTGGGGTGGTCCGGGGTGGAGATGTACAGCTGAGTATTGTCAGCGTACTGGTGGAACTCCACCCCAAAACCATGGATGATCTCACCCAGCGGCTTTACATAAATGTTGAACAGGCGGGGCGAGAGGACCGACTCTTGCGGCACTCCACACACTAGGCGCCTTGGGGTCGACCGCTGCCCCCCTGTCAACACTGACCGGTCGGAGAGGTAGGAGGAGAACCACCGTAAAACGGTGCCCCCCACCCCCAGTCCCTCCAACCGGCGCAACATGATACCATGGTTGATGGTATCAAAAGCCGCTGAGAGGTCTAACAGCACAGGATAGAGGAGTACCCCCTACCCCGGGCCCTCCAGAGATCATCCACCAACGCGACCAATGACGTTTCGGTGCTGTATCCAGACCTGAAGCCGGACTGGAGCGGGTCTAAATAGACAGCTTCATCCAGGTACCGAGGGAGCTGCCACGCAACCACACTCTCAACAACCTTCGCCAAAAAGGGAAGGTTGGAGACTGGACGATAATTAGCCAAAATAGCTGGGTCCAAGGAGGGCTTCTTGAGGAGGGGCCTCACCACTGCCTCCTTCAAGGCGGGCGGTAGGGCACCTCACTCAAAGAAGCATTTATAATCTCCTGGAGCCAGCCTCGTGTAACCTCTCGGGAGGCCAGCATCAACCAGGAGGGACACGGGTCCAATAAACATGTGGTTGCGTTCAGTCTTCCCAGAGTCCTGTCCACGTCCTCGGGAGCCACAGGATCGAACTCAGCCCAGATAACACTCTCAAGACCTGCCTCAGTCACCCCGCCTGAACCAACCCAGTCAGCGGCCAAATCATCCCGAATCTGAGTTATTTTATCATCCAGATATTGAACAAAGTCCTCAGCACGACCCTGCAAGGGATCCTCCCGCGCTCCCAGATGAAGGAGGGAGCGGGTCACCCTAAACAGGGCGGCTGGGCGATTATCTGATGATGCAATAAGAGCGGCAAAATAGTTAGACTTCGCCGCTTTTATCGCCACTAAGTAAGTCTTAATATGAGCTCTTACTAGTGTCAAGTCAGATTCAGAGCGACTGGCCCTCCAACCGCTCTCTAGGCGTCTTCTCCGGCGTTTCATCTCCCTCAGATCCTCGGTAAACCAAGGAGATAAGTGAGTTCCCTGGGGCTTGACACTAACATTTGTTTTGTGCAAATGCAGTTTGTGGAAATATGAAACAATATAGAAAAAGGGATGTAAGTATACAATATGCATAGGGATATATTCCAAAAGTAGAAAATAAAATAGATGAAATTTATGGGAATTTTCATGAACCACTATGTAGTCAAAAAGGGCTGAAGCATTTTTTTTAAAAAGTCCAGGTAACAAGATAACATTGGATATGCAAATGCCTGCTTGATTCATTGGCATATAAGAATGAGAAGAAATAAATAGTACAATCAGCCTTGCACAATTTTATTATTACAGCCAAACTCAATAGAAGTTTTTTTAGCCCTCCTGTGGAGATGATTTCCTCATCTGCTCTAGATAGTGGAGCTGACACCAAGCAAAAATTCATCATTTTTAGTGGATTTTACATCCAAATTTTTGAACTTTGGTGTTGGGGAAGACTCCTGAGAATACCATGGGCAACCAAGAAAGCAAATAAATGGAACATTGAACAAATAAACTCCGAGTTCTCAGTCAAGGCACAATTTATCCTACTTTAGACACATTATGCAAAGACTTAGTCTCCAGAGAAGCCTGTAATACTGGGAAAGGAAGGAAGGAAGGAAGGAAGGAAGGAAGGAAGAAAGAAAGAAAAGGGTGACTAGTAGCAAGATGGATGGACTCAATTACAGTGGTGAATGATGGGGCACCATTGGAAGAGCTGAAGGAATAGATTAAGGCAGACCATCATAGAGAAAAATCCATCTATGTGATTGCTAAGAGTCAACAACCTCCTGGTAACATAGAATCAATCGATCAACATCAAAAGTCAGAAGATCTGAAACTGAACAATTCACACATCCAATGTTCTATCCAAAACTCTAAGAATTTCATTCTTACCAACAAAGGAGGATATATGTACCTCAGGACAAATCCCACTCCTTACTAGCACTGATGATATTACCTAGTTTGGGAAATGAAACATCTACAAGAAAACAACCAAGTTCAGAGAGCAGCAAGGACACCTAATTTCATTCCTGCTAAAAGAGGCTAGTTAGGTTTCTTTTTTAAAAACTGCATTAGGACAAAAAGCTTCCTCCTCCTCCTCCCATTATTCTGTTCCCAATCCATTTTTCTTAAGCCCTCCCTTCCCCCATAGCTACGTTAATTTAAATGATTTTCATTAAGAAAAATACAGTAGCGAACATTTGTAGTAACTGCAGCATAAATCTCACATATTACTATAGTCTCCACCTTTCAGAATTTGTATTACGAGGCTTTTCAAAGATTACTATATTTTTCGGAGTATAAGATGCACCTTTCCCCACCCCCTAAAAGAGGTTGAAAATTTGGGTGCGTCTTATATACCAAATGTAGCCTGCCCAGCCTCTGAAACCTCCCTTTCAGAGGCTGAAAAAGCAAGGCGCAGAGCTCACAACGAAAGAACCTGTTGCTAAAGTTCACCTCTGGGAACAGCTCATCGGGGGTATTCTGGGAGGCCGATCCACCCACCAATCAGCATTTTTCTTATTTTCCTCCCCCAAAACTAAGGTGTGTCTAATACTCCGGTGCATCTTATAGTCCAAAAAATATGGTATATTATCTAAAAATACGATGTGCAGCAGCATCTTTCCAAACTTCTTTTGAAGTTGTTCTATTTTTTTTTTAAAAAAAGAGCACCAATGTCAACATTGCAATATAAATACAAGATTGATTATTGCAGGCAGTTTGCACCCAGTTTTATATCTTTCCAAGGAATGATCTAAACTTGGTGTCCTTTGCATAAACATCAGACACTTGGCCTGCTGACAACATTACACAAAGAATGCAAACTCCGTTGTATGATAATGATATCAACTTACATGCAACTGAGCTACTCCCAAAAAAACTGTTGACCCTACATTTCTGATAATCCTTATCATTATAACCATTCTCACCAATTTGATTCTAAGAATTGCCAAATTATTCAAGGAAGTTTCACATATCCCAATTTAAAATGTATATTTTTCCCAATTTAAAATGTATATTTTAAAAAAACACCCACTAGCCTTTTATCTAATATCTTCATAGTGGCATATTCTATCCAAATTTGATTAACTGATGTCAAAAAGTCAGGTTCCATTCTTTTATGCTGACATCGGCTTCTGTAAGTCTAGCATGGGTGATGTACTGACGATCTGTGACAGTTTAAAATAAGCTTGGAG
Source organism: Masticophis lateralis (assembly GCA_030761175.1). Taxonomy (NCBI): domain Eukaryota; kingdom Metazoa; phylum Chordata; class Lepidosauria; order Squamata; family Colubridae; genus Masticophis; species Masticophis lateralis. The sequence goes on from JAUDYJ010000003.1 coordinate 23,834,878, forward strand.
ATACCATATCTCAAAGTCATTTTTCTCTCAGCACTATTCCATAGGCATTTATTTTCCTCTTTGGGTGGGTAGGGGGGAAACTAAGATAATTTACCAAAATGAGCCATCAATGTCCAAACCACTAAATCTAGAAAGCTTTAATCTCAATTTAGTTTGTTTATATTTAATTTAAAATGCATAAAGACAGGCAAAAAGCTTTAAAATATATTGTTTCCAAGCCTCATTTGTATATTGCCTTAGAAAACAGTATCTAATTGGCACTGCTAACTGTGCCTTATAAAGATGTTTTCATAACCAGTATTTTTTCCAAGGTGCTTTATCTTTAGCCTACATTTGGAATTGCATTTATCACACAATTAGCTGATTGGCCACATTTTTTAACACACACACACACACACACACACACACACACCAGAAACAATGTTTAGCTCTTTAAAAAAACACATGCCAAAATATCATGGATCATGCCCTTAAGCATAAATAGGCAATATGTAACTTTCACTGCCATCTGACATATTTATCTGAAATGGGAATTCTCTAAATAATCTTCTTCTAGAGTAAATTGAGTAGAGGACTGAGATCTCACAATTTTTCAACAGAATCTACTGGAAAACGCTATTATAAAAAGCTATCCTGGAATTGCCATAGAATTAGGCATTCTGATCTAATAGGATATCTATGAAAGCAAAAGAACTTGGTGACCACAATGCACCACAGCTGCTTCTTTATTGCTATATAAAGATGAAGTGGCTGGGCAGCTAGAATTTGAGTGCAAATTTCAAGAAGGAAAGAAAAGGTGAGCTGGAAATTGTTCATCTACATTCTATATAGGACAGGATGCAAGTATCTGTTGTTGCATTTAAGAAAACTCCTTTCCACTGGCAAGCTGATTCAAGATATTTTCACTTAAGGTAAAGGTAAAGATTCCCTTCACACATATGTGTTAGTCGTTACTGACTCTAGGGGGTGGTGTTCATCTCCGTTTCAAACCAAAGAGCAAGCATTGTCCAAAGACGTCTCCGTGGTCATGTGGCCGGCATGACTAAATGCCAAAGGCACATGGAATCCTGTTACCTTCCCACCAAAGGTGGTCCTTATTTTTCTTCTTGAATTTTTAACATACTTTCAAACTGCTAAATTGGCAGAAGCTGGGACAAGTAACAGGAACTCACCCCATTAGGTGGCACTAGGGATTCAAACCACTGAACTGCCTACCTTTCAATTGAGAAGGTCAGCGTATTAGCCACTGAGCCACTGCGTCCCTTTATTTTCACTTACCTGCTAGAAAAAAGATTCCAACATCCAGTCTTGTTGACGTGGAGCACCATTTTTGAGGTTCTGTATATGTTGCTCTGTGTCTTCTTCTTACTCTTTTTAATGAATCCTCATTGTTCATGTACTTCAACTAGCATAATTATTAATAACTCAGTTGTTGAGGTCTTGGCCTCGGTGCTAATTTCATCTGAGGGAAAGGAATCAGAGAAATAAATTCTTAGCAACATGCCAGAGAATCACTTTTCTGGTTCTCGGATTTCAGAAATTTCCTAGGTCTGTTTTCTTGAAGACCCAAGTTAAGGGCAATTTTTAAATAACTGTACTTGATAATATCTCCCCTCTCTTAACCCCTTTTCTTTTTCTCTCTCAGGCTGTATCTCAAGGGTCATTCTGGAACAGCAGGAAAACAAAGCAGCCTGATATTACATGGTGCTGACTTTAGTACCAAAGATGCTGACAATGACAATTGTATGTGCAAATGTGCTCTTATGCTAACAGGAGGTAAGCATCCAGTTACAGAATCATACATAATGTTTCGATGAAATGACAGAGAGGAAGAGAACATGATTACACTATTTCTGAATGACTTTTTTCATTCTTATTTTTTCAAGGGATTTCAGTAAAGTTTGAATATGGAAAACTTGTACCAGTGGTGGGTTTCAAAATTTTTTACTACCGGTTCTGTGGGCGTGGCTTGGTGGGCGTAACAGGGGAAGGATACTGTAAAATCTCCATTCCCTCCCCACTCCAGGGGAAGGATACTGTAAAATTTCCATTTCCTCCTGATCAACTGGGACTCGGGAGGCAGATAATTAGATGGGGGCGGGGCCAGTCAGAATTTTGTACTACCGGTTCTCCAAACTACTCAAAATTTCCACTACCGGTTCTCCAGAACTGGTCAGAACCTGCTGAAACCCACCTCTGACTTGTAGCCTTGGCTTTCTTTACTCTATAACTAAAAGCACACACTCGAGAAAGAGACAAGGGATCAAATGAAATAATAAGCATGCTAAACTTATCTCTTTGGGCATTTTTAGACTAGAAAGTCTGATCACCCAGGAAAATTCAGAACTATGAAAATTTATGCAACAGATAACACCAAAATCAGTAGCTGTATACTTCACACCTCCCAGTGAAAAAGCTGAAAAACATACAGAGGCAGCAAAAAGAAATTCTCAGTTATGCTGAGAATAAGATTTTTAAAAATCTAAAAACTTCCTATTTTCAAGGCAAGATAGCTGTTGATAAATTGCAAAGCAAATGTTGCATTAGCATTAGTTAGCATTAGTTTATCTTTTGGATCCCAAATGTGTAAATGTTCCTGGTTGTGTATTAATTGAGTTTGGTTGGGTTGTAAACACTCTGAATAATTAGTATGTATGTTTATGTTTTTACCATATGGATCTTCCTGCAAGATAGAAATTTAAAAACTTCTCAATAATCAGACTTAGAAAGATGTATTGAAATAGCTTGGTCCCAAAACCAGTTGTGAATATAACTTAATAAAACAATTCATCTTAGAAATAATTGTATTCTGGACAGTAAAGTTCCTTATCAGACTTTCTGTTGGTCTTGGCGATTCATGTAGACAGCTCATTCATTATAAATTATATAAAATATACATAAGTTCTGTAGCTATCTTTGATAGACTGGGTGGAATTCTGTAGTTTCTCTGAGAAATGAAGAATACATGTGGCAAATAACAGCATATATGAACTGAGCTGCTGACTAAAATAATCAGGGTTAACAATAATACATATGCACATTGCATTTCTTGTTTAATTTGACATAAAGCAGTTTCTTGTAGGAAAATTAAATCTTGTTTTGACTAGATTCTCATTTCATATGAAATTCTGTCAGGGATAGAACTTCAAAGTGTTGTGTATTGCTGTGTGTATAAGGGGGGGGGAGAGGGAAAGAGGGAGAGAAGAGGGGAGCATAATAACACATGAATCCAATAGATATATCTTTTTCAGAAGTAAGTTACAGATCTTTAATGGGAAATGTTTTCCATTTATATAGACAAATATTCCCAGAATCCTTTGTGGGCACCTATTATACTCACATTTGAATAGAATTAATGAACAACAAGTTATTAAGATCTGGGAAAAGATTCATATACATAAATAGACACCCTGTTACTTATTTCCTTGAGTACATAAGCATTCTTGCAATCATTTCTTGTGATGTTTGTAAAGCATTTATGCAATCATTTCTTGTGATGTTCTTTGCACCACACCTGGAGCAAAGATATTAAATCTACCACCCTCTACCACCCTAGCAACATTTTTATGCTTCTTTTTCACTAGTATATAAAATTACAATATACTCCTTATTTAATAAGAATCAAGGCCATCTATCATGGCCTTTGGAAATACTTTTCTAATTTTGATATAATACATTATTTCTTTTTTCTTCTTCAAACAAGTAGATCAGACGCATATACTTGCTTTCAGTTTAACCTAGCATAAATCCAAAGTATTTGATTGGATCTTATTTTTAGTGGTAGCAGTATTGGTACAACCTGAAATCAAGGTAGTTGTTTTTTCCTAAACTACTGTAATTTATGGTATGAACAAATAACTACTAAAATCACTTTAGTGGTGTTTGAAAACCAACGAAACCAAAATATGAAATTTGTTAGTTGAATTGCTGTTACAAGTATATCCAATCAATTTCAACACTTCATTTATTTATAGCAGGAAATTACATTATAAGATAAAATTATTTTGTAAGTCAGGAGTAAAGCTATATACAGTCAGCAGTAATTACTAATTATAATTGTTAATTAGCTATATCTTGTTTCTGGCCATTAAATTTGTAAATTTTTGTCATGGTGTATTACTACCCTGTTCTATAAATAGGACTGAAGGAGAAAAAAAGTGTATGATTGTTTAATTGGTATTCAGTCATTGTTTATCATATAGTTAGGTATGTATTTCTTTATTTATTCGTCAAATATATATGGACGTCAACCTCAGGGAGTCATACAAACAAAACTATAAAACAATAACAATATATTAAAAAACAGACATTATTAAACAGTGATTTAAAAATCATAAAAGTTAGAAGAGTTTAGAAGTTAACAGCAATAATGGAGTCATCTCAGGATCTCACAGTTCCCCTGGGACCTCCAAGCCTGATGACATAACAGGTCTTGAGATACTTCCAGAAAATAAACAGGGAAGGAGCTAACCTCCATATAATAAAATGATAATATAATAGTGTAGCGTAGCATAGCATAAGTTAAAGTTAAAGATTCCCCTCACACATATTTGCTAGTTGTTCCTGACTCTAGGGGATGGTGCTCATCTCTGTTTTAAAGCCAAAGAGCCAGCACTGTCCGAAGAAAATCTCTGTGGTCATGTGACCGGCATGACTAAATGCCAAAGGTGCATGGAACACTGTTACCTTCCCACCAAAGGTGGTCCCTATTTTTCTACTTGCCTTTTTTACATGCTTTTGAACTGCTAGGTTGGCAGAAGCTGGGACAAGTAAAAGGTGCTCACTCAGTTATGCGGCACTAGGTATTCAAACCACTGAACTGCCAACCTTCTGATCAACAAGCTCAGTGTCTTAGCCACTGAACCACCATGTCCCTATAGTGTAGCATAGGATAGCATAATTTAATAATAAATATATGCAATATACCAATTTCTTGGCACCAAAAAATCTAATACTGTTTGGACTTCTACTCTGAGCCAAATCAGGAATAAATTAGCTACTTAGCGCTGGTTCTAATTTTTGTTCACATTTTCCCTTAATCTTTTACCTTGTTCACATAAGGGGAAAAACCTGCATCTTCCCAGGAAAGTTACATTTGAATGGGTGCTGCATTAGATTAAGATAGTATCTGATGGGATTAATCTGTGATGACTGATTCAAGCAAGCAAGTCATTAGTTGTTACTGTTGACAAGAGAAAAACATTCATGTGTGTGAACTGGATCACTCAGATCAGAGATAATAAATGGCCTCTCAGATCTGACAAAATGGAACCTACTTAATCAAAGTAGCAAGTCATGAGCTCTAAAATCTACAGTCTAGTAGATTATTCCTACAGGCATAATTTAGGTACGCTGTCATCCCATCGTGTGTTGGAATTTCTAGAGTTTAATTTGACTGGTTAAGAAAATCCCACAAAATCTTTCATGGTACGATTGATCCTGTAAAATGGATTAGTAATAGATGCTACCTACTAATCCATACTTTTGGCAGTGTAAACGTTTCCAAAAGCTGTTTGTGTAGACTTAACTCTGAAAAAGAAACAAACAAACAAGAAAGAGGATTAGTTTTTTCTTTCTTGTTCAGCTTTGTCTTAAATTTCTACAAGATTACATTCTTGTTTCAGTTTACCATCAATTAATCTGCTTTTTTGATGGTTGTTAGCCCCTAGGGTACAATTTTGTAACAAAATAAAGGTCAACTGATCTACATAGCAAAATGCCAGAATATATCTGGCACCAATTTTTCCCAAAGAGTTTGTTATAAAGTGTTACTTCAGGGGTGGAGTTTTATAAATATGCAAAATATGCAAAACGGGGGTGAAATAATAATCCAGTGGATTCAAGCAGAAGAGTATAACCCCCAAAGTTATGGATTAATTATTGTTACTAATACTCCCCGTGTATAAAAACAATGGCTCTTTTCTTTATGATACTGAAGAAGTCCAAAAAGCCATAGCAGAAATGAATTCGTCCATCATCTCCAAAAACTAGATAGGAAATTCAGAATTTAAGGTTTATATTTTAATCAGAAAAATAACAGTATCTAAGCATTTTAGTTTGGGGGAGGGGGAAAATCGTTATTTGATAGAGCCAAAAAAAAATCTGATACTCTGACAGCATTCTGCTAATGATGTGCAAGGAACTTGATTATTATTTACCTGCTCTGCACTTAATTATATCCTGGTTTATGCAGTAACCTGATATTAAAATTTAACAAAATCAGCACCTAACATCCTTCTCCTTTAGGGGGTAAGAAAATAAAATAATTCAGCCTTAACATCACCCAAAAATGAACCCTAAAATCTGGTCTCATTAATAGGATTTTTGATAGAATAGCAATAGCAGTTAAACTTATATACCACTTCACAGTGCTTATATACCACTCCACAGTGTTCTAAGCGGTTTACAAACTCAGTATACTGCCCCCAATAATCTGGGCCCTCCTTTACTGACCTTGGAAGGATGGAAGGCTGAGTCAACCTTGAGCCAGTCAGGATTGAACTCCTGGCAGTGAGATGAATTAGACTGCATTACTGCATTTAACCACTCTGCCACTACGGTTCAAATGGTTAAAATCATGTTGTCATATAGTAGGTTTTTTTCACTCAACGTATAACTTTTTTTTGAAAATGACCGATCAGAAAAAATCCACCAAGGATTTCTGTGTCAATAGATCCATCAAAACTGATTTTGAAACATTTGAATTGAGAAGACTAAAAGAAGTCCATAGCCATGCTCTTTCTCTATTTAAACCAAAATCATCATCATCATCCAGAGAAAATGTCAGGTGCCAAATAATTGTGGAGGAATGGAATGGAAGTTGATTGTGTTTGTAGAGTACTCCTTAAACCTAAAATGCAAAGCTGATTTTATCTGCTTAGTGTAGTTATTAAACTACACCACCACCAAAACTGAAGTTCAAATTAAATTTTCGAAAAGAAATAATATAATATTGATATTTATAAAATAATATAAATACAATATTTACCATCAAAGTTTCATACATCAATAATTTACTCAGAAGAAAAAATGGGAGAAAATGGGAATAATGATGAAATGGGGGGGGGGACTACACTTGTGAGCTTTAGTTCAATAAATTTCTATTATACATTCTTAATGACTATTGCAATGCTCTACCTCAAAGCGGTAGGGTTAGAGGTAAAAGAGGGAAGAAGAAAGGAAGAATGAATGAACAGAAAGAGAAATTGGGGTGGGGGGGAGAAGAGTAAGACTGAATTGCATGCCTTAACTTCAAAGAGGTTATCAGTGGACAGGTATAGTAAATAATGAATATGAAAGCTTCTTGCAGGCAGTCTTTGGCATTGGACCATTGGTTTAGCAACAATTCAAAGATGCAATGGCATTGTAAAAAAGATAACTGTCACAGCATCCCCACAGTCACATGATCAAATTTTGGTTCCAGTGTCCCAGGGTCATGTGACCACCATTTGCTACCCTCCCAGCTAGCTTTTGACAAGCAAAATCAATGAGCGAAGCTGGGTTCACTAACAACTGCTGAACAATAATGGCAATAAAGGTCACAAAATCAGGTGTGACTTAACTACCTTGCTTAGCAACAAAAATTCTAGTCCCAATTGTGATTGTAAATTGAGGACTACTTGTATAATACAGGGGATTTAAATACTGGAATGTTGAAAACTGAAAGGAAAAGGAGGGTCATTCCATTATTAATTTGTGAGTTCAAAATGGTTCGACTTTATTTTTTATTTCCCATAATTGCATCAATTCATCAGTATAAAGCATCAGACAGAATCAAATAGTTTTATGTAAAAACCATAGGGCTTCTCCCCATCTCCCAGCATTAGAAGTGAAATAGTAAAGCTAGAAACATTAAAAATGAAAACCAATACTTATGATTTTACCAAGCATGCATGTTCCCACAAGGTTCTGCCTTGCCCATTTGAGAATTTAACTAAGCTCTGCTGGTAAAACGATACACTGATTCCCTACAATCTAATTAAGACTGGTTTCGATTGTTTGAGTTCATTTCTCTTCAGTGCCATCTACAGTGGAGGAGAATCTGGAAATGTTTGTTTCTCAGTGATTTATTTGGCCATGTTTACCTTTTAAAAGTTTGGCTACAAATATTTAAACAACAACAACAACAAAACCTGCTGAGGACAGAATTTGAGCTCAGATGTCTGTATATTTTTAAGAAATAAATGGTGTGCCTTTCTAATTCCTTCCATGCTGACAAGCAATCATGCTTTCAAATTTGGGAGAGGAGGACACTTTTTAAGGCAATAATCCATGCAATTGGTCAGTACAGATCAGGTTGTTTGCATCTTGGTTCCTTTACTATAATTTGGTAAAGGTGAACCAGAATGCCATTTCTCTTCCCTTCACTTTAAGGAAGTGTCCTATATACATCACAATTTGTAGTATAATGTGGATTACATCATTTTGACAAAAGCACCAGATAATAGAATAACAGAGTTGGAAGGGACCTTGGAGGTCTCTGGTCCAACGTCCTACTCAAGCAGGAAATCCTGTACCATTTCAGACAAATGGTTTCCAATCTTTTCTTAAAAACTTCTACTGTTGCAGCACCCACAACTTCTGGAGGCAACTCATTCCACTGATTCATTGTTCTAATTCTTCCTAATGTCAGGAAATTTCTCCTTAGTTCTAGGTTGGTTTTCTCCTTGATTAGTTTCTATCCATTGCTTTTCATCCTGTCTTAAAGAAAAAAGGTTAACTAACCCCCTCTTTGTGGCAGCCCTTGAGATATTGGAACACTGCTATCATGTCACCCCTTCTTTTCATTAAAGTAAGCATATCCAATTCCTGCAACTGTTCTTCATATGTCTTGGCATTCAGTCCTCTAATCATCTTTGTTGCTCTTCTCTGCACTCTTTCTAGAGTCTCAACATCTTTTAAATTATGGCAACCAAAACTGGATGCAATATTCCAAGTGTGGTCTTATCAAGGCATTATAAAGTGATATTAACACTTCACATAATCTTGATTCTATCCCTCTATTGATGCAGTTTAGGACTGTGTTGTCTTTTTTGGCAGCTGCAGCATACTGTTGGCTCATATTTAAGTGATTGTCCACTAGGAGACCAGATCCTCAAATGTCTTTATGTCCTATGTTCTAAACTGAATTATCTGGAATTATTTCTACTAGAAATGCCAAGGACTGAAATTGGATATATTTTTTTGCATATACTCTTAGAAAATTCACTGTTGATTGAAAAACCCTGAAAACCAGTTTAACAGATGTTACTCATAGTTTTAATATTTAACACAAACAAGAAAAATGTTCAATTAAATTACCCGTGGGCTATAGCTTGTTCTAGCACCAACATCTCATTAAAAATCTGTGCATGCAAAAATGCCTATGAGTGAGAAGTGGTATCAGAGAGATATCAACTATTTTGTTTTGTGTCTGCAGGAAAGAAAATAAATAGAAATAGTATTAGTTGTTTTGAAAAGCAAAGAGTAAGAGAACAAGAACTGATATGATAGAATGTAACATGGTGCAAAGCAACCACCTAAACTGGAAACCTTCAAATGTCCAAAATCCTATCGTTAAACACTTATTTGGGAACTGTAAATATGTTTATTCATTGCATAAGCTTGCATGGTGATGATGTTGAAACCATTCAAGGCTTTGCTATACTATAGCAATTAGCTCACAATTAGTTGAATATGAAGAGTGGTGTACATAAAAACATACTCTTACTATCTGAAAATCGTATTTCCATATTAATTAAGAAAAGTGGGATTAAGCTTGAATAAAACTAGGTGATAAAATTTGTAAGGCCAGATTAAAATTAGGGCCCAATGGAATAGTGAGTAGTCCACTTTCTCAACATTCAGTTATTCATAATATTACTTTAGCATTTGTAATAAAGTAAAATATAATATTACATATAAAGGTAGATTGTGATTTTCTTATTTGCTATTACAAAATATGATGAAAAGCAGATTTGAAGATCCACAGCTATAGTTTATGGCAATACATTTGTATGCAATTTTTATGCTGAAGTTTGAAATGGCCACAAATGCTATGAAAAATAGTTGTTCAATAAAAGGGAAGCAAGATAATATATCTGATAATATATAGATTCTGCTGGAGTTAAATTTGTTTTGTTTTGTGTTCTGATAGAACAGGTAAAACAAGGAAGAACTCAATATGCCTCATATTGATCTTTATATAAATCCAAAAGATCATTAGAACAAGAACGGTTACGTTTACCTGAATTAATCGAATAGGGTAGCCAGAGCATATTTTATGGACTTTTTAGAAAGCAAAAGGAAAAAAACAACAACACTGCTTTAAACATTTAAATTGTATTGCTCTAAGAATTTGCTTTATTCTACACATACACAGAATTCTTAAATTAAGAATAAGGAGAATGAACTTTAAGTTCACCTAGTTTGTCTTTCATTCAAAAGTAGTGGCTCTGTTCTCACAACAAGCTTAATTGGGTCAATTGTATGTTTAGTGTGAGAACTTCAAAATAGCATCACTAGATCAGGCCTGTCAAACTGGTGGCCCATGAGCTGGATGGGTCACACACGGGCCATGCCCATCCCAGCTCTGCAAAGGCAAAAAATATGATTTGTCGCAATATGTCATGTGATGCAATTAAGTTTGACACTCATGACTTAGATCAATGAAATTCCAACTTGAATTTAATTCAGAATAGTTCCTGCTAGATCTGGGGTTAAATTCACTGTATCTAGTCAATAAACTCTTCCCTTCCCATCCAATCTGGATGGCCCAATCTTTCTTAATGGGCACAAAATATCTGCTGGGGGTGGGGGAGGTCTATTAAAAAAGACTGAGCTTGCTTTCTGTCTTTAAGAGCATGTTTCTCCATTTCTCCCTTTTGGGGAAATATAATATTCTGCCTTTTTAATATTTCCCAAAATATTTCATTCTTTGGGCGGGGGGCTTCCCACAATACATTTGCTCATCAGCTTCATATTGCAAACCAAAGGATCTATGGTTCAATAGTTAACAAGTCTGTTTTGTTCCTCATGTTTCCAGGTTGGTGGTTTGATGCCTGTGGTCCTTCTAATCTCAATGGGATGTTTTATTCAGCTGGACAACACCATGGAAAAATAAATGGGATCAAATGGCATTACTTCAAAGGTCCAAGTTATTCATTACGTTCCACAACTATGATGATCCGTCCCTTGGACTTTTAAAGAGGCAATAAGATAGTGGGCATCTGAAGGACACCTTATGTCATCTTTAGGAGCAGAAGATGGAAACTCCCTGAAAATACTGAATTCCAACATCTTAGCTGTCTTCAGATCTTATTTCACTGGCTGCAGTAAATAAACACAAGTTGCTGTCCAACCCAAGGACAAGTGAAACTGTGGATTATGAATAATATAAAATAGCCTTTGTGGCTATTCAGTGGACAACTTTAAGGTTTGGTTGCCACAAATAAACTGGTATCTTTTAACCAAATCCTCTTTTTGTTGTTTTGCTTTGATCAAGAGGAATGTTTTTTTAAAATATAGGACATGCAAACCAAGTGGCCTTTTGAAAAAAAACAGAAATAGAATCTAATGGATGGCAGAAGATGTTTGTCTATAAGGAAAAATGGTATCGACTCAATGCCAACTGCTATTTATTTGTAGCCCCTTAAAATGCAACTATGGCCTTACAACCTCGCATCAGAAAATGTGATTCAGATGGAAAACTTATCTTTAATACCAGAACAATATGGTATATATGAGTTATTTCTCATTAAACCTATTTCAGACATGGAATATCCTTCAAAGAGATAATGAATCAAGTTGGACAGAAAAATAAGAGCAATATGGCGAGAATGGTCAATTGACCTGCATGGGTAGGCTAGGATTTGGCAATCCAGATAATTGGATTATTCCAAGTATTTCAACTATGTTGGATAGCATGATAACAAAACGAATTATGGATTTTTTTCTTTCTGACTGCTACAGCTTTACTTTGCTTTATATGACATTTCAGTATGAATGTCATATGAAAAACAAAGAAAAAGAAAAAGCACGGCTCTTTTTTAAAAATGCAAGATCAAGGTTATTTGTACATAGATTTATGACATGGATACACAAATACAGAAAATATGCAAATATCATAACCATGTATTAACTGGATTTACTTTATCAGTCTTGCTGGTTTGCATGTAAATGTTTCTAGTAAATTGCTAAGACTTTTACATCTGTTATTCAACCTTCATTTGACAGAGTTCAGCAGAAAACTATGAGTTATTTCCTATCCTTTATTTACACCTTGGGTTGGAAATTAAGGAATATAAGAGAAGAAAGAGATCACAGATATGGATTGCAAATGCCGTGAATGGAAAGCAGTTATAATTGAGTGGATTAATTTAAATGGAAAAACAAAATATTTAAAATGAGTAGGACTAACATGTAGTTCCCTAGATCATTATCTAGATGGTACACATAATCCTGAATTCAGAGATTTCTAAGATTGTGGGTTATTGTGTTTTCTACTTGTTTCCAATACATCCATATCCAAAATTCAATGTGTATTCTAATGAGTGTTGAAACCTAGTTCAGATATTTGGCCAAGGTGACAAGGTCTTTCATTGATATTTCATCAAACATTAGCACAACACCATATTAGAGGAACATTGGCAGTTGCATCAAACCATTGACTCATCTCATTTCTATTTTTATGGTTTCAGAAAAGCATTTGGCAGTAAGCTGTGGTCCATCATTTCTATGTATGCTGATCATTTACATATAAACATGATATTACTTGTTTTTATCAGTATCCCATTTTTCCCTTGGGAAGATTATATTAATTTGTTGATTCAGCAATATATGCATATGTGCCTTTAAATATTTCCTCAAGATAAAGAGGCTTATGATAAGCAAAATACAGGATGATAATTTAGAACTTTTATGCATTTGGTCTTGTCACTGAAATTAAATGAGAAATTTTGTTAAGAATTCTTAACAAAATTTAATTTGGAATTCTTAAGAGAATACAGGGAAATAGTGGACATTGATATACATACCACTTGGCCACTGTGTAATAAATAAAAGCAGAAATTCCAAAGTTCACCCATGTGGAATTAAAAAAAGAATTGTGAAAAAGAATTCTGAACCACCAAAGCAAAGGAAAACTGGTTAAAAAAATTCTAGGAGTTTATTAATTAATTATGCAGATAATTAATTCATGCAGATTCATGTGAAGTGGAGAGACCCTATGGTTCAGTGGCAGACTATTTTGACACGTTCTAAATACTGTCCTTGTATCTCAAGAGCTGTGGTGGCACAGTGGTTTGAGTGCAGTATTGCAGGCCAATTCTGCCCACTGCCAGCAGTTCAATCCTGACTGCTTAAAGGTTGAGTCAGACTTCCATCCTTCCAAGATCAGTAAAACGAAGACCCAGATTTTTGGGGGCAATATGCTGACTCTGTAAGCCACTTAGAGAGGTCTGTAAAGCTGTATTAAGTGGTATATAAATCTAAGTGCAATTCCTATTGCTATATCCAAAAATTGAAAAAACAATTTAAATGATACAAGTGCCTGCCTGAGCTACCCTATTATCACAGTTAATAATCCTGAACTAGATACAGAAACTATATGATCTGATCATTCATCTTTTTATGCTCCTGTCTTTCTGAGATATAGAATGAGTTTCTCATTTTTCTCAAGCCAGTAATTATTCTCTTTCTATTATTATGTACATGACTGATGGCTCTGAAATTAAAACATCATTGGGTTTAACCAATGCCTGAGCTTTTTTTAATTATTTTTAATTAATGATTTCTGTTGTATCTAATACAATGATCTCAGCTTCCTCTTAATCCAGGGAAATAATCTTTCTTCCATGTATGGGAACAAAACAAGCATTCATTTTAAAAACAAAACATGAAAAAACAAGAATGTACCACAGTGTTCTTTGTAATTGTGACAGTTTTCAAATTAAGTTGTATATTTATGTATTTGTTTGCATTTACAGTACATATTCCTGCCTAAGGGGTTAAGTTGATGTTTTCTTCTGGTTAACTTTCCTAACTGTTCTTTATTCAGTGGTCCCTGCCAACCGTTGCTTTTTTTCTTATTTCAACTACCTTCATTTATGTCCAAAGATTGTGGTGCTTCTTCTGAGTGGCATTGTATTTTTTAAAAAGTCACCAAAACCAGACTGCTACTGTGCGGACTCCATGGCAAAGGGGGAGGGGTTTAAAAAAAATCAAACCTACAAGCATATTTACTGTTTATTTATCTCTGTTTGAAGAAATGGGGGACATGATTTCTTATCCTTTATAATAAAATGTTTAAAACACACTAGATGGTTCCATATTTTGACTCGGTTGGGAAATTCATTCTTGTGGCAGACCTGCCCTTGAAATTCAACATTTTAAAAAAGAAACCTGAAGAATATTTCAAATCACAGGCAGAGTGTGCATGAAAGGCTGTACTCTAAAAACTTTACAAAGGGGTGTGATCGCTCAGCGGTTAAAGATGGTGAGCTTGTCAGTGGAAAGCTGACAGCCCAGGTTCGAGACCCAAATGCTGCATGACAGGGTGAGCTCCCATCCTTGCCCAGCTCCTCTCCACCTAGCAGGTCAAAAGCATGCAAATCAGTGGTGGTATTCAGCTGGTTTCTATCTGGCTAGGGCGAATTGGTAGCGGTGGCTGCAGGAGGCTCCGCCCATCCAGATGTCATCACATCCCATTTTGTACACTCTGCGCATGTGCAGAAGGACCTGGGCCAGGGGTGGGTTCTACTTACCTCCTCTACCGGTTCGCAACAGGAGCACGCGGGAAGCTTCTGTACATGCGCAGATCATTCATGATGATGTCTGGACCATTACTACCGAACCGGGAGCAACCTACCACTGACCTGCGCACTCACATTTGCGAACTGGTAGCAAAAGTAAGTGAATACCACCCCTGATGCAAATGCGAGCAGATAAATAGTTACCACTTCTGTAGGAAGATAACAGTGTTCTGTGAACCTCACTATATAGTCATGCTAGCCACATGATCATGGAAATAAAAATCTTCAGATAATGCTGGCTCCCTCAGCTAAGAAATGAAGATGAGTACTGCCCCCTATTGCTGGAAACAGGGAAAGGGAAAACCTTTAAAAACTTTACACAAAGGAAAGTGTTTTCTTTTTCAATAATATACCTTTTCTCCTTTTTCTTTCTTTTTCTTTTGATGTTCCAAATGCTGATCTCAGCCAACCAATTATTATACAATTTGGATTTTTTATTTCTTTGTTAATTATGCCTGTTCCTCTGGGTCATTTACTTTTTTCGTCATCCTTAATTACTTTTCACTCTTTAATCATTCATTCATGAAAGTTGGCACCCTCAAACGATTTTAATTCTTTTACCCCGAGCCAGATATTGTTTCCCATAGGTATTGGGGAGAGAATGTATTTTAACCATTGCTTTGAAATAGATTCATCCACATTTTCCAAGAAACTGAAATGCAATTGGACTTCTTCAATGAGCCCATTGATGCCAGACTAACTTGTTTTACAAAACTAGAACAAAAGCCAGAGGCTGATGAAACAGTACAGTTTAAACAAATGCTAGATTGCCTGGGGCGAGGTGGGGGGTGTATCTTATTAAAGTGAATTTTGTGGTGGAATTTTGTGTTGGTGGAATTTATGATATATAAATGGAATTGGATTAATTAGAGCAAATCACTATTCCTCCTCCTCCTCCTCCTTCTCCTCTTCAAATTCCCAGCCTTCATGCAAGTGTACTAAAGGGAATGGCCAAGATTTATATCCAGCATAATAATATGCAAACATTATACCTATCCTACAATTTGGATACACAGTAGCAGCAGTTTATAACCTAAGTTGAAACCTTGCAGTAACACTGTAATATCTCAAAAAACAAGCTTGTGCAGCCAACATCTGATGGCAAATTTAAAATTTAATGTAGCAATGAAATGGTGCAATTGTACAATACAACTATGCAACAGAGGTAGTAAAAGTGAGAAATACACCATGATTATTATTTTTTAAAAAACATTTTTGGAACAAGAAGAATAGAAAATGATAGAATTACAGAGGTGGACAAAGATCCATCCAGTTTTCAAACCTTTGCAATGTGCCAGAAAGCCAATCAAATCATCTAAACTAATTAATCATGAGACAATCTACATTTCATTAATTGGTGCATTAATTATAGTCTCTTGAAACTTTCTAACAGCTGATCTTTAAAGCTGCAATTCAACCTTGAATGCGAAAGGCTCTAATAATTTTATCAGCAGGGAATCTAGGTTGGTGTACAAAATGGGAATGAAAGGACTTAAATTCTTATTAGGAGTTATCGAACACTGAAATGCCAACGTTGAAATATTGATTGGCATCAAACTCTAAAATGCATAACACAACCTAGAAGAATAGTTACATCCTTAAAGATGTTAGTGATTGTTGTTAGTTGCAAAGTCATGTCCGACCCATCAAGATGGACAACTTTCTTCCAGGCCTTCCTGTCCTCTACCATCCCCCGGAGACCATTTAAGCTCACACCAACTGCTTCAGTGACTCCATCCAGCCACCTTATTCTCTGCCGTCCCCTTCTTTTGCCTTCAATCTTTCCCAGCATTAGGCTCTTCTCCAGTCAGTCCTTCCTTCTGATTAGGTGGTCAAGGTATTTGAGTTTCATCTTCAGGATCTGGCCTTCTAAAGAACAATCAGGGTTGATCTCCTCTAGGACCGACTGGTTTAATCACTTTGCAGTCCCAAGGACTCGCAGGCATCTTCTCCAACAGCATAGTTCATGTTAGTGGTGGTACTATGCATTAGTGATGATACTTCAAGAAATACTCTATATTTCTATCTTGGGTAAGAAACTCATCATTTAGAGAAGTTAACTTTAAGAAATATTTATTCTTCCATATTTAGATATCAATTCATCCTCCAGAAAGCCTTTCATGCTTAAATTTAGAAGCAGTGTCTTCTCTGAAAGAAATTATAAATCTCTGGTTTCTTTACATTCAGAACCATCACTGAACAGTTAGTTTATTTTCTTTGGGGAAATGGAACATAACTTCATGATGTATATTTTCTTTGCTTCTTTCAACCTTTAAAAGATATTGGCTTCAGTTCTTGACTCATGTCCCTTATATATTGCTGTATGTTTCCTGTTCTGGGAATGTGATTCTTAGAGTGGAATAGCCAAACAAATCTTGATCTTCTCAAAACTGGAATAGAAACGTCTTCCAATGCTTAAGAAAACAACTAAACATCATTTCAATTGACTTAAAGTTTCTTTGTTTCCTAAAAGAGAAAAAAAATACTAAAATCAGAACAAGATACTAGAGCAAACTGTCAAAAGCAGATTTTCCTAACCTAGAAGTGTGGGAATCATAACTCTGATCATGCTGGTCCTGAGCATTGAGATCAACACATTTGGAGGATTTAACAAATTTGTTAAACCTTGCTTAGGGCCTTATAATTACAGTCACTAGTTAGTGTACAGATAATAATTCAATTACAACTGTATTGGCACCTGTCCATCACAGTTGTAACTCATGGAAGTCATAAATAGAATTGTGGTGGGTGATTCTATGGATGACCAACCAAATTTTACATTTTTTTACAATGATCATTAAGCAACACCATAGTTAAGTGAACCAATGGTTTGCTATGGACCAGTTTTGCCAAAAATTGAAAGTAAATACTGGTTTTCAGCAAAACCATTAAAAAACATGGTCATGTGACAATGGAACACTGTGAATGGCCATAAATATGGTTCAGTTGTTAAGCCTCTGCAGTGCAGTCACGTGACTATGTTGCAAATTCATGCACAGTTGCTCTAAATCAACTTTAGAGATCTATATATAAGAATGAACTATCATTTGCACCAAGTTTATGGATGCATTGTGCATCTGTCTTATATCAATGCTTATCAGAGTTACTTTGACCTAATTGAATTAGGAAAGAAAATAATTGTGCCTAGGTGCTCATGATAATGTGCTCCATAAATAAATCCTCTAGAAATTAAGGCAATTGAATATCATGAATAGTGGAAAAGAAAGAAAGAAAACTCAAGAAAGCTGAATAGTTATTTCTGTATATCAGATACATTCCCATCATGAAGAAACCAGAAGATAAAATTGGATATGTCTAGTTTAATGAAAAGAAGGACTAGAAGTGACATGATAGCAATGTTCCAATATTTAAGGAGCTGCCCCCAAAAAGAAATGATCAATCTATCCTCCAAAGCATCTCAAGGTAGGACAAGAAGCAATGGGTGGAAACTAATCAAGGAGAGAAGCAACCTAGAAAAAAGGAGAAATTTCCTGACAGTTAGAACAATTAATCAATGGAACAACTTGCCTCCAGAAGCTGTAGGTGCTCTAATACTGGAGATTGGACAACCATTTGTTTGAAATGGTATAGGGTTTCCTGCTTGAACAGGGGTTAGACTAGAGGACCCCCAAGGTCCCTTCCAACTCTGTTATTCTGTTAAAAATAAATGTTTATCCTCAAATGGAAAAAATACATCTTTTATTTTCATAACCTCAGATCTATGCTAAAAGTCACAATGGAGATCCGTAGGTGGATAAGAAAATCATAGGTGAGTTCCAGAAAAGAAAACATCACAGTTTATCAGATGGAAGTCTGATAAACTTTTACCACCAGGCATGAGGTTTATGTATGTGTGTTTGTCTGTTGTATTATTAAGTGATAGCCTCTCTGAGATCTAATTGTTTTAATATTTGATAAATGAAAACAGATGTATTAAGTCCATCCAGCACTGCCTTGTCAGGAAGGTCAGAAAAATATAACAATTTTTTCTTTCTTTCTGAACATATACAGGGAAGAAAGGCAAACATTAATTACAGGACTGTGGAAAAATATCACAAAACACAATGAAGTACAGTGGCTAGATTAATACAACATGCTACTGTAAATTGGAATCCCAAATAAACAAAGCACAATGTATGCATTGTATAGTTTGCTATACCTAAACATAATTATAACCCTACAACCCAAGTCAATGAAGAATTGCCAATTTGCAAGACACCCAATCAGGATTCTGGAAGACCACATGCAGGACTACTTTCCCACTGGTATAACTTATATAAATACATTTCAGAGAAGGAGAAAAATTGAAATAAAATGATGCAATTTAAAATATTTATTAAGATTTTTTTCACCAGCCTGTAGCTGCTTTTCACCCTTCAAATGTTGGATTTGATGCCCAAAGCAGAAAGTCCCTGATTTCAATTTTTGATCAATCTACACAACATCCCTTGTCTTTGGGCCATATTTTAAACCATCCTTTGGGAATAAACTCACTGTTAGCATCTGGAATAGCAGTGAAAACAAATTTGTGTTATTATCTATATTCTAGAATATTAATCTAGAAATTCCTATAAATTTTTTATGTTTCTGTGAAGTCAATCAGCATTTTCACATGACAAAGAAAAGACTAAAGCCAAATCAGTCTAAGGCTATCAAACAAATCCTACAACTATCTTTGATTTTGGAACATCATAGCTCTCGTTCCTAATCACATCATCATATAACATAACATACTTAATAAAGTAGAAAATGCCCCTAATTTTCCCTGAAAACATTTGCAGGAGGAGAAATTATTTCAATGAGCTTCATTTGGTTTCTGTTTTATTAACAACACAGCAGGCCATGTCTTAAGCATGTTACATACAGTATATATCGAGGGTACTTTACCAATTGCAATTTAACATGCTGCTGTTAACTCACAAAGCTCTTCATCCTTTGGCATCTTGGTACCTACAGGATTGTCCCTTCCAACTAGATTCAGACCATCCTATTAAATCATGCTGAGAAAAGGGCCCTTTGTTTTCTCATCTTTCTGGGATGTCAGTGGAGCTAAAGCTAAAATGCAACACTTCTCAATAGCATCAAACAATCTTTAGAGAATGGGGTCATCACTGAAATCAGATTGGCCTCCTCCCTGGCAGCTTTGAGAAAGTTCTTAAACATTGAGCTTTCTACAAGGAATGTCACTTGGAATTCTTGTTATTCTCCTTTTCTACTCTGGCTTTTGCAATTTGGATTGTATGTTGTTTTAATGCTGTTGCTGTTTTTACTGTGACATTGTAAACCCTAAGAGCTGTGAGATTGCAATGAGATAAAAATGGAATTAAATCTCTCTCTCTCTCTCTCTCTCTCTCTCTCTCTCTCACACACACACACACACACACACACACACACACACACCTTCCCTGCCGCAGTGCCACCCAATAACCCAGTGAAGATTTAGAATATATCTAAATTTAGACTATTTAGAATATAGACTATATAGAATATAGTCATGGTGAATTTTCCATTCATTTGCATTAAAGTTGCATTTTGGTTACAACTTTGGGAAGAATTATGGCGTCTTCTGCCAAGCACAAGTGAGATCATAAATAATCAGGAGCAGGATGTACATTCACTAACACTTCAGATGAGACAGAAGATAAACCACATTTAAAGAAAATCCAAACCTGAACCAGATTTGAACCTGAACTTATTTTCTTCTCTAGTATTTCTTTTACTCATTCGTTCAGTTTATGTTTTGACTTACCTCCCAGAGCTCAAGATAATTAGAAAAAAATGCTACCTATTTATCTCTGCATGATTCACTACTTAGACATTGCTTCCTTTGGTGCATTTCTAGTGGAGGCACCCCTTTATTCTACTGTAGCATCCTTACCTATAAAGAGTTTATGGAAGCAAACATGGCTTTCCTTTTCCATTGCTGAAACCAGGGGTCAGCAACCTGTGGCTCTGGAGCTACATGTGGTTCTTTTACCCCTCTGCTGTGGCTCCCTGTCACTCAAAATATGTGTCACAACCACCAATGTGCGACACCCACTGGCACACGATTTATTGAGCTTTTCCACCCCCGATAGGCCAACCATGGATAAATCCAAGAAAAGAAAAGTTTCAGAAGAAAACAGAGTGTTTAATTCAACTACATATGCTAATTTTGTGGCCGTTCAAGAAATAGTCAGGCACAGGAAGGGTTTTGTGGCTCCCGGTGTTTTCTTTTCTGTGGGAAATGGGTCCAAATGGATCTTTGAGTGTTTAAGGTTGCAGATCCCTGGCTTAAACAATGATGCTTAGAAGGTTGGGCTGTGAAATGGTGATTGGGCCAAAGTCACCCAGTGAAGCTTCAAAACTGCAGGTGGACTTAAAGTGAAGTCTCTCTGCTCCAGTCAACTACTGAATCACACTGATTCCGAAAATAGTGACTCCTTGTGGGAAGAGGAATGAACTCTATGTGTCAAATTTGAGTGATTCTTGGTAATACTCTGAGATTTATGGAAGATCAAAATTGTACAGATATCTCACTGGTATCTTTGTGCACTGTACAATAATAGAAAATACTGATTTTCTATTGATAGTGGTCACAACAGGAGAGAATTCTGTTTCACGTTAAGGCAACAAAGCAGCAAGAGCTGGACATTGTCTTAATATATATCAGATCTTGTAACTGGCTTCTTTGACCTTTTCTCTTTCTTCTGTTTCAAACAGAGCTTTGGATTCAGAGGTCACAAGGCCATAGATAACCTTTGCATTCTGCCTGGGACTCCCGACTTAATGATCTGCTTTGAAAAACATTTTGTAGAAAATGAACATCTAGAACATGCAGCCATTGCTCCTGCTTTCCTTTCTTCATTTGCATTTGACAAGTCTCACAACGGGGCAGTCAAAATGAAAATACCAAAACAAGGGGTAGCGCGGGGAAATAACTGCATTAAAATGAATCATCATTGCTATTGCTGTTTGTTTGCTTTTCTTCTTAGGCACAAAAAATTAACAGAAGTTTTTCAAAATATATACATTTATGTAAAATGTTGTGTCTGTGATGTTTTTAGTTTTATGTAAAGGCTTCAAAAAAAGCTCCTTGATTCTCATATTATTTGTGTTTCCCATTCACGAACATTTCTTCCACTTCATAGTATCAGTTTGTAAATGAGTAAATAGACAACTCAGTGCACATCCATGAGCTAACATTATCTGGCATGTGGTGGGATTAAAGTTCTAAAACATTGCTGTGGGAGACAGTTCAGGTTGACTTTCTACCTCTGAGTTATCAGCAGAAGAAATAAATAAAATTATAGATGGTTCACCAAGCAGATTTAGATCATTCTTTATATATTGCTCTTTATAAGATTCCTGAGAATCTTATAAAGAACAGACTCCAACTCTGAAACAGGAGTAGCATCATGGCCCAGAAAGTATGGTCCAATGAGATGTATCTGTCTTTACAAGTGGTAAGGAAGTCAGTGTATTTTGAATGTGATTTTAAGTTTAAGTTTATTTATTTGTCAAGCATATATAAGATTACAGGTGAAAAGTATAAACATATTTTGAATACATGAAAAGAGTAAATAAAAAGGAATATTAGGACAGGAACAATAGACACACTGGTGCACTTATGCACGCCCCTTACAGATCTCTTAAGAATGGGGTGAAGTCAACAGTAGACAGTTTAAGGTTAAAGTTTTGGGGGGTTGGGGAAGAAACCACAGAGTCAGGTAGTACATTCCAGGCATGTTGATCACTCTGTTACTGAAGTCATATTTTCTGCAATTGAGTTTGGAGCGGTTTACCTTGAGTTTGTATCTATTATTTGCTCATGTATTGTTGTGGTTGAAGCTGAAGTAGTCATTGACAGGAAGGACATTGTGGCAGATAATTTTATGTACTATGCTTAGGTCAGACTGAAGTCGGCATAGTTCTAGGTTGTCTAAACCCAAAATTTGGAGTCTGGTGGCATAAGGTATTTTATTGTGGTTAGAGGAATGGAGGACTCTTCTTGTAAAATATCTCTGGACTCTCTCGATTGTATTTTTTTAAAAAATTTGATTTATATGCCGCCTTTCTCCGGAGACTCAGGGAGGCATATAAATCAATTTATGTCTGATAGGCAGTCTGAAAAATGAGGCCAGCTAGGAAATGTTGCATTACTTTCTGTGATAAAGAATCTACTGCAGTATGATTCCATCTATAGCTCCTGCTGCCTTAAGAAAGTTCAAAAAATTCTTAAAAATCCATCTCATCCTGGGCACTCTTTTTTTGAACTATTACCATCTGGCAGATGGTACCGGACAATAAAAAGAAGGACAAATAGGCTGAAAAACAGCTTCTACCCCAGAGCAGTAACTATATTGAATTCTACCGTATAGTGCAATATTGATGCAATATCAGGGGTTTTCAATACAATTGTATAGAATGTATAGGATGTGTGTTTTTGTTTTATTTTTTTATGTATAATGTATACTGAAGATGGCATTTAATTTTATTGTATGTGGTGCAATGACAATAAAGTCAGCTAACTAACTTCTGATTCCCAGCTAACTCAGGAGCTCTAGCGCTCATTTATTTCAGACTCTTTTAGCCTGTTTTTCTGTATTAAATGGTCTCAAGGAACAAACAAGACCTGGAGTTTTCCTATTTCTACTTCTATTTGTAATGATCAGTGGTGGAAAAAAATGGAGTTGAAACAACCATGGCTTAAAACTACTCAAATATATGAGATCTTTAGGCTTAGCACGCTATTTGTTCTTATCCCATTCCCCTTTGTTGGCATGGCCAGTGTCTAATCTGATGGAGTCAGGCAGAAAAGAATATTTGCTTTAACCTATCAAAGATGTCAAAACATTGGAAGGGTTATTAAACATATCTAAATTGTAAGGGAGGTTGTTATTGCCCAGCCAATGAATTAAAAGATTAGTGTCATGGATAGGATAAACCTGAGATTCCACTAGGAAATATTGCATTACTTTGTTTATTCCAAAGTGTTTGTCTCCAGCAAGCACTCATATATTATTATCAGAAAAGATTTGAAAACTGTTGGAGTCTACATGATCCAGGAGAGGTGTTTTTTTTTTAACCATTCAAATAAACTAAAACAAATCCTGCTGGATTAAACCCAATGTCTATATCCTATTTCCCAGCTGGGCAACCAATCTTCTATAACAGCAAGTGTGGAATTGAATTTTTTATCCACATTTTTATATCCACTTGCCCAATTTGTATTTTTATGAGTTATTTCCAAAGCAGATACAAATCGCATGCTGAAATCCATGAGTAATGGGTAATGTAGTTAATATGCACAAAAATGTAAACATTATGAAAAAAGTTAATTAAGAAACAAAGTACAATAGAAAGCATTGTATTGGCTAGACTGAGTGGCAAAAATTGCACAAATTAGTAAAGGACAATGCAAAAATGCTGACATTTGAAGACATGCTTTTCTTCCCATAGTACCTTCAAGTTAGTGTTGATTTATGGTGACTGCCTAGATTAAGTTCCTGCAGTTTTCTTGGCAAGTTTTCAGAAGTGGTTTTCTTTTGCTTCCTTCCCAGGGCTAAGAGAGTGTTTGCTTAAAGTTACCAAACGGGCTTCATGCCTAAGAGAGGCTAGAACTCATGGTTTCCTAGCTGGAAATATGCATACCAAGGGTGAAATGCTACCGGTTTGGACTAATCTGCCCGAACCGATAGTAAAAAATGCTATTGATTCAGGTGAACTGATATTTCCAACGATCAGCTATGCCGTGCAATTTATACTCGCTAGAAAACAGGAAATCCTACTTTCTAGCAAATTTAAATTGTGCAGCACAGCTGTTTCCCCCTCCCCCTTGTTATTCTGCTTACCTTGCAGACTCAAAAAAGGCTTCTTAATCCTTCTTTTTCAGTGCTGCGTGATAGCACCTGCGGTGCTCCTACATGCAAAGCATCCATTTGGTGTGCACTGTGCATGCATGTGCAAAGTGAACCGGTAGCGAAGCAAACCGGTAACAGACTTCAGAGCATTTCACTCATGATGCATACGTATAATGGCTAGGCTATTGCTTTTATAAATGATCAATTCATATGGAAATGAGGCTGAAATAAATTTGTGATTGAGAAAATGACATTGAATAAAACTGAATGTAATGAATACATTCCTCCTTATCAGTGACTGGTATCCAGTAGCAAACTTTTTTTGAAACTGATGCTTCCATCTTACACTGCCAATTAATAGCTGTTGAATAGTAGTTCCTATGTATTTGTCAAATGAAATCATGTAAGTAGTAACCCCAACTAAATAGTAATCACTTCTACAGCAACAAATTTCATTCATTAATGCACTGTATGCAGAATTAAACGATTGCCAATTGATTTTGTTTCAGTGAAAAGAAATCTATTTTCTCTTCCTCCAGTCTCTATAGCCTGTGTGTAGTTAAATGCTGAATATCATATAAGCTGAGTTAAACTTAAGTGAAATCTTCCAGTTCATTTAATGAAATCTTCCAGTTCATTTAATAGTTGACATAATGTACATATCAGGGATGGGTTCTACTTACCTTTACAACTGGTTCACTTCGCTCACGCGCATGTGCAATCTTCTGCACATGCGCAGAAGCATTTTGATGACATTGGGGTCAGTGGGCGGAGCCTCCCTCCAGTTTTACTACTGGTTCTATAGAACCAATCCAAACTGGGGGAACCCACCACTGGTACATATGTAAGTACTATAAAACGAAACCCATTAAGTACAGAACAGATGCTTAAGGTCCAACAGGAGAAGCAATTCTTTCTAAGGAAGGTACATGTTCCAATAAAAGACCTGCATATCTGAGTTTTCTGTCCCCAAGATCAGAGACAAGAGAAGAGAGGAAATATGCTATTCTCCCCTTAGGAAGTGAGCTGAAGTGGGAAAGATGTTGGGAGATTGGGCCAAGAGATGCTGCCAGGGAAATAGTCAGATAAGAGACAGCAGAGCCTGCAGCTTGATAAAGGGCAGAATCAGAACCTAGAATATTAAATTTGGAATTCCAACCCCTGCTCAAGCAGGAAGGCCCTATAGATTCAGATAAATCTATAAGGGATAAATGGACCCAACCATTTCAGATAAATAGTTGTCCAGTGTCTTTCTGAAAGCCTCCAGTGATAGAGCACCCATATCAACAAGCAAGCTGTTCCATTGGTTGATTGCTCTGATTGTTATAAAATTGTTATAAAATTTCTCATTAGTTCTAAGTTGCTTCTCTTGTTGTATTGTTCTTAATCCAAGCAAAATTTCCAAGTTGTATTTGGAAATAAGGTCAGGATTAAGTCAGGATTGAATTGGATTACTTTTTTTTATTATATAATGTTGTCTATTAATTAAAATGATCCTTGGAGAATCTCTTACTTATCCGTCTGAGATCCATATGTCTCTCTTTAGTGATTGCTTTGGGCTGCATTCCAGGGAACACTCAGTTCAATTTCTCACTGTCTTACCAAACTTGATGGACACCTCTCTTCTGAGAAGGGTCTTCAGCATCCAATCTTCATTTTGCTACATCTTTCTGTTACTGTTCTGTATTTTTCTGCCTTTCATATTTATTTATTTTTATTTTATTTATTTATTTGTCAAGCATATATTAAGATAACAGGTAAAGTATAAACATAATTTGAATACATGAAAAGAGTAAGAGTAAAAAGGAATATTAGGACAGTAGGCACGCTGGTGCACTTATGAACCCCCTTTTCAGACCTCTTAGGAAGGGGGTGAGGTCAACAGTAGACAGTTTAAGGTTAAAGTTTTGGGGGTTTGGGGAAGAAACCACAGAATCAGGTAGTGCATTCCAGGCATTGACCACTCTGTTGCTGAAGTCATATTTTCTGCAATTGAGTTTGGAGCGATTTACCTTGAGTTTGTATCTATTATTTGCTCGCATATTGTTAGGGTTTTTTGTATCTTTTGTCTTTAATGTTTCTATCATTAATTGCTGTCAGAGATTTGTGGCATATCAATGTCCTAATTCAATGAGTAAGTAACTTTTGATTTAAGTAAATAAATAAGTAAAGCCGGACAGATAATTCTGAGGTTTCAGAAAATTTCACATATGTGTTTCTCTAATCTCTACCAATAAAAGTTCTTTTCCATCTGCTCAGCAAGTTTTCTTCATCAATTTAAAACTCAGTATTTTGGCTCTGCATTGATATAGAATGCTTTTATTTTATTTTCAAAAGTGTGCATAGTCAAGATGAGGGCCCAACACACACCACTTTTAGATGCATTGTTTGTCTTTGTCCACAGATGTGTTTGTGTGTTTTAAGCTTCCCAGTCCATTTATCGCCCTGGATTTTCTTTCACTGAAGCAGTAAATATATCTAACACTGTTTAGATCCCCCCCACCATATCAACCTAGGTTTACTTGGTTACGTGCTATTGCAAACCTACATGAACAAAATGTAGAAACGATAGAAAAGTAATAAATTCCTGAATATTCAAATAATTATTTATTAAAAACAATGTTAATATAATATTGCTACTGAAAATATTGCTAACAAAAATGGTATACATTATTTCCTGGTTCTTTAAATAAATACATAGTTTTATTACGTATTCTGTTATTTAAAAGAATATAGTCAATACCTGAGGAAAGTGTTTCTTGGTAAAATGGATTAATTTTTACAGCAATTCCAACTGTACCCATTGTTCATGCAATACTTCAATATACTTCAACCTGTTCCATGTTATTGCATAGAATCACCCTCCTTGTGTGTTTTTCAATATATACCGTGTTTTCCCGAAAATAAGACCCTGTCTTATATATTTTTTAATCCTGAAATAAGTGCTTGGCCTTATTGCCATGTGCTCAAAAGCCCGATTGGGTTTATTATCAGGGGATGTGTTATTTTGGGGAAAACAGGTTAGTACATATATTCCATATTGATTCTAACCAATTGATATAGCAAAGTGATGTGGGAAAGTTTGATAAACCTTAACAAAGATCTTTTTAAAAAATAAAACATAATTCTTAGCTTATGAATTAATTATTTCATTCCATTGTACTTTAAAGGAATGGAGTGGGATCTATAAATATGAAGAAGAAATTCTGTTGCAATGATGGTGATTGAGACACACTAGATGTTAATTGGCCAATCACATCTCTTTTCTATTTCAAATGGGTTGGTTTCCAGCCACAAGTCCTTGATGTTCACTGACACAGTTAAATAGAATAAGTTCATATTGGCAAAGTGTTAATTTCAGGAAACCAACAATCTCCCCGGGGTTCAATTAAAAGTATGAAGGGGGCAAAAGTAAATAAATAAACTACATGTAATTACAATTTCAAAATCTGGTATCTGTTTCACTATTATCTTTAATAATCGAGATGGGGGTTATCAAGTTTTAGATCTTAAATTCCTAAATTTAATCAAAGGTTATATGACTCAATTTTCCATTAAGGCCACACATAGTAGGTGGTCTTAAAAATGATAGGAAATTCAGGAAATTAACTTCCTGGATGCCATTATGTGAAACTTATCAACCAACTTTATCTACTCAATTGAAGGTAAATTCAAACAATACACTAGACTTAAATTAGTTCTACTGAAATCAATAAGATTGACATCTCAATCACATTTTATAGGAATGAAATTTTCATTGCTTTGACTAGCCTTATTTCTAAACAAGTTAGAGATCTAGTATGCTATAGTACCATAGTTAAGGAATCAAGCTAGAAACCGGGAGACTATGAGTTCTAGTCTTGCCTAAATGGGGATATTTTTATTTCTTTTTTTGAAAATATTTTTTTTTAAAAATCTAAAGAACAGTATATGAAATGGAACCCCTCAACACCACCATTTTAATTTGACAGTTCTGCACAATGTTAAACTTTAATTCAACCCTTATTGAACCCCTTACTGACTTACTTTTGAGCAAACATGCATGAAAACCATCACCTAACAATCTTTTGATGACAACAAATGTTATCCATCTGGGTTGATGGCAGATGGCAGGATTTGTAGTGTTCCTTTGTCTGGCTTTCTGGTTATAATGGGCATATTCTGAAGACCAATGGAAAGATAAATATCAAGGTCGGAAAATGGAAAGAAATCCTGTGCATATTTGCATTGTTGCCAAATCTTAGATTTAAATCTTTTCCAGAAAAAAACTCTTTAGTATTATATCTGAAAACATAATATTCAAAACATAGATATATAGAAACTATTTCTGAATATAATTCTGGGCACCATGTTTCTTTTTTTCTCTATTTTTAGCGAACATACCTCGGGTTATAGAATTCTCTTCCTTGAGGACTGGGCTTAATCCTTTCAAAATTTCAAAATTGCTGCTGAAGTATTTATGTTTCCCTTGAGTTGAATAGAAGTTAAAGTCTGGTCTCCCTATTTTGATATGGAATTGTTTTCTGTTGCTCTTGATGTTAAGATATGGATTTGTTTTTAGTAATTTGAACTGTTTTTATTATAGCTATTTTTAATAATGTGGATCATACTTGTCGGGGTAGGGTGTCAGCTGCTTTGAGTTCCTTTTATAAAGAAACAACTGGATGTAATGTTTTCAAATGAATAAAGAAATAAAGAATTAACATCATCCAAAATAAATAAATTCAGTGGAATTCAATGGTAGCTAGCCTCAGTGGCTGACCATAATGATCTATACAGCAATCCTAAGCACACAGTAAATTTTACTGAAGACTCAGGTATTTTCCAGTTCTACATATGAGAACATATAAAAATAATCCACTATGGATTTCTAAGGGTACATAATTGTGACATCAATTACAATTTAGGCTCAGTTTGTCTCCATCTCTATTCAGTCAGAAATCCACATCAATCTGCAATCTCCAAATTGCAAAACTTTCCAAAACTGGGCATGTATTTAATTGTGAAACCTCAAAATTGAGCAGGAAGTTTTGCCCTGGGAAAATCTGCATTGGAAAGAAGAGTTTCTGACTGGAATCTTCCTGAAAACTGAACGATGGGTTTTCTCTCTACAAAGCTGATGCCTGTTGTTGAACAAAAGCCCTTTGCCCTCTTCGGGCTACCCAGTAATTTGGGGAAATGGTCTGATAATAACACTTTGCCTCTCTGAGATGTCAAAAGCTGTTACAAAGGCCACTGTGAACATTTGGCAGATGTAGTTTTTCCTGAACTTCTGGACCTCAGACTGAAGACGTATAGTTGGTACATTTCAGTTCTTCCCCATGCGAGGGTCTCTGTGAATAGTACAAATTAACTTGTGTGGGGAAAGGGTGCAAACTAGTTCTATCCTTGTCCCATTACAATATCCATCTCTTTATTTACAAGAAGATTGGAACTTTTTTTCCTTTGTGTTGCTTTTCCATTTAGCAACTGGGAATATCAGAAGAAAATCCTTTGAAGAAAACACTCAAGGATGTCCTTATCACATTCAGAATAATAATTTCATTCATTTTTCAGTTTAATCGGTTTCAGGTTTGTTTTGTTTTGTAGTTTAACATCATTTCTTTCTTTAAAAATAGCTGCAATGAATTCAATGAAGAACAGCCTCCTATTTGACGTTCAGGTGAATAAATGAATGAGCCAATAGCTTCTTTGTCTTCAGTTTGAATTTCTTCATTCTGTTTGATTTATACATCAATTTAAGAAAAAGGAATATCAGGGAATATTAAATTATTTGAAATACATTTCTCTTAATAATCTATATATATGCAGACATATTTTTCCTGATCCACACATTTTTGTAATAATTTCTGGAATGGAATTAAATAAAATTTTCAGAGGGCAAACCTGAAATAATATACAGATTATAATGTTTAAAATGTAAAAGTTTGATCATTTCTACCAACATACAATTGGAATTAAATTTTTTCTGTCTCTAACATCACCTTTGTTTCTCTTTCTTGATTTTATGCTTTGACAAAGAGATTTATTTAATGAAAACAGAAAGAAATCTGCACTATAATGTTAAAGAATTGTTTCAAGAGATGTATTCCTTATTAATTTTGGAAACGACTTTACATTCTAAAAATCATATGATGGAGCAATGCATTTCTGTATAATCTAATTTTAATGATAAATTGGATTAATTTTTATTGATATTATTTAATATTGTCCTCAGTTTCTTTGCTGTTCATCCTTAACTTATTTTGTAATCACTGCAATGTATGTATTTTTAACTGTGCTATTATTAATATACTTTATGCTATGTTACTGCAATATAAGACTGCAATACTGCAATAAAATTTCTCATGCTTTTGGCCATGATCATTCCTTTTAACACTCATTCTTCAAACCTTCATCACTTTTTTAAAAAAAAGATCATAAATTGCTATTTATGTATTATCAATGGATTACATATCAATAGATTAAAAGTTGTGTCTGCTTTTGACCTGATGAAATTAATATTTCCTAAATGATATCAGCTATTATTAAACATTGTTTTACAGCAGAGTTGGTAGTGAATAAAAAATAAACAAAAAATCCAGCATGTTTTATACTTTCCCCCCTCAAATATTTATTATTTCCATTTAGCTTTTCTGTACTTTTCAGCTCAAGGAGATGCATATAACTATGGTTATTTGTATCCTTATTCAGAGATCTTTTCCACAAAGGAATAACATTCTCATCATTTTTCCTGTATTTTTTCAACTTGAACTGGTATGTCTATTTTGTCTTCCTTTTTAATGAAAATGCATACCATACATTTGGCTCACTTTTTACCTGGATTATTATTCTCTGAGGACCACATAACAGAATCAAAACATTTTCAACAAGAAATGTAGTATTATCTGATCTTAGAAATGAAAGAAGCACTGAGAGTTTACTAGTTTATTTATGTGGGAGCCTTCTACTTGCATTACTTTCTAATGTTGGGCAAAATTCTTCAGGGAGAAAGAAGCCACATTATTAAGACTTTAATTGTTAAGAAAATGCTATGTTGAAATCTACTGGTACTTTCTACATACGTTGATGGATTGACTGATTTGATTCGATTTATGTGCCTCCCATGCAGTGGTGAAATCCAATTTTTTTTTACTACAGGTTCTGTGGGCGTGGCTTGGTGGGTGTGTTATGGCTTGGTGGGTGTGGCAGGGGAAAGATACTGTAAAATCCCCATTATCTCCCACTCTAGGGGAAGGATACTGCAAAAACCCTATTCCCTCCCCACTCCAGGGGAAGGATACTGCAAAATCCTCATTCCCTCCCCACTCTGGGGCCAGTCAGAGGTGGTATTTGATGGTTCTTCAAACTATTCAAAATTTTCACTACCGGTTCTCCGAACTGCTCAAAATTTCCACTACCGGTTCTCCAGAACTTGTCAGAACCTGCTGGATTTCACCCCTGCTCCCATTTCATCTAGAGATGACTATTAATAGTAATATCAGAAGTAGTCCATTTTCTATGTGATAATTTTTCTGATATTTTAAAACAGTTATTTATTATACCGTCTCTTAATTTCACAATAAAAGGAACAAAAGCGATCAATGTAGGATACTGAGCCTCTCTTTTTCAGTGTCTAATACCTAGTGAAACCTCAGAATCATAGGCAATTCAATCTGAACATACTTTCCTGTAGTGAAATATGTTTGTAAAACAGAGAGAACAGGTACTGATCTGCTTCTACAAGAATACTTTTCAGGTATTTGAAGTGTGCTGTCATATCTTCAGCTAGCCAGTAAGGCGTAATATAAGACACAAGTCTAGAAGCTGGGAGATAATGAGTTCTAGTCCTGAATTGGACATGAGGCTGGTGGATTAATTTTGAGCCAGTCACTCTCTCTCAGCCCTAGGAGAAAGCCAATTACAAACAACTTCAGAAAATCTTGTCAAGAAAACTGCAGGGATTTGTCCAGGCAACTGCCAGAAATTAACACTGACTGGAAGGCTTCTTCTTCTTCTTCTTCTTCTTCTTCTTCTTCTTCTTCTTCTGCTTCTGCTTCTGCTTCTGCTTCTGCTTCTGCTTCTGCTTCTGCTTCTGCTTCTGCTTCTGCTTCTGCCTCTGCCTCTGCCTCTGCCTCTTCCTCTTCCTCTTCCTCTTCCTCTTCCTCTTCCTCTTCCTCTCCTCCTCCTCCACCACCACCACCACCACCACCTCCTCCTCCTTCCTAGCATATTCCCTCAAGTGCAGTGTCCGCTTTTTGGATCATTGAGCGGCACTTTGCATGGTCAGCTGCATCTCCAGCTTGCATATCATCTTCAACTTCATCTCCCCACAGAACTACCTCACTTATATGCCATTTTTAACATGATAAGCATCTCTTTATCTATCATTAATTAAAATCATGGAAGGTGAGCCAGAACTGATTGCACCAAAGTGGTACCTTCCTCCATCTAGATGCAAAACTCTTGCTAAATAGTCTTTGAATATTGTTTTCATGATTATACTATACATCTTCTTCATCAAGCCAGCCAGACCACATTTAAGCTAGCTGGCTAATTTTCATGTCTTTGTCAAAGCTTTCATGAAATTGTGATATTTTATCCTTACACAATCAGAAACAGGTGAAAACCATTCCTGACTTTTCACTTCTTAACAGCAACTTTAGCCTGACCTGTAGTCTTCTTTGTTATCTGATACTCTTTCCATTTCCATTTGATTATTATTATTATTTTGGCTCGCAAATGTTCCCTAAACTTTCATAGTTAGTTTCTCCAGTGTTTCTACTATTTATAATGCCTCATCAAAATCCTCTCTGCTGATTAGTACCAAGTCAAAGATAGGGTCTTACATGTTTTTCCACTTTCTGAAGAAAATCAGGTCAGGAATTTTCTAGAATAACCTTGCTTGTCTAAATGTCTCCCAACAGATTTGGGGAAAATTAAATGTCTCCCACTGCTCTGACTTCATGTCTATTTGAAAGATCTCTAATTTGCTTTTGGAAGATATAATCCCTATCTTTCTAGTCTGGGCAGGCATTAGTAGAATCCAATAGTTTTGTTTTTATCTGTTCCTCCATTTATTTCAACCCAGATGCTCCTTACAACATTGCCAAGTCATCATTTAGATTTTCAAGAGGAAAGGATATTTTTAACATAAAGGACAATTCCCCCCCTCTCTTCCTAATGCTTCAGTTTATTTTTGAACAACTTGTACAATCATTCTCACATTATATCTTCATTATATCTTTTAAATCACATTTACCTTAATGTACTAAAAGTACTTGTCTGCTGAACTCTATTGGATAAACACTGGAGAGCATGAAACTAATGTTCTTCTTGGTTTTTGACTGAATGATTTAATAAGTTCTACTTAAGCAATACTCCTATCTCTTCCAATAGTTCACATGTTCTTATCTGAGCTCCTCACTTCAAGGTTTTTGTTTTTATTCCCAGTTTAAAGCCTTCATAATCTAAATAGTCATACTTGGGCAAAATGTAAGTTTGTCCATCCTTGGGAAGTATAGTCCACATTGTGCCTGCAATCCATCATCTAGATCCGTGTTTCTCAACCTCAGCAATTTTAAGATGTCTGGACTTCAACTCCCAGGATTCCACAGCCAGCATGCTATGCTATTTAGGGAATTGTAGGAATTGTCAGATACCTTAAAATTACATCATAAGAATTGGTTTCAGTTACTGGAACCTGTTTTTTTTTTTTTCATGGCACCAAACACCTTTCCCAACCCCATTATTTCTTCTTGTTCTATCCAATTCTTAATATATTTTGTTAAAAAGCTCAAATCAAGAATTTGCTTTGTAGATCTTCTCCCTACATTGAATATCATCTTGTGTGTAATAATTTCTGTAATAAATAATACCTGTAAAAAGGTAGTATTTCATTCTCTTCAAACGGGCCTGATTTAAACATATTTTTTTTTAAAAAAAGCATGACATGATTATATGTAAAATGGGACTTTCCTTTGTCCCCCAAATCTCCTAAACTGTGAATTTATTCTTTTTATGGTTTGATATTTCAGACTCAGCTGGAAGCAATGAAATGTGTCAATAATGTGTTATTTTTCATCCCTTATCATCCAAACTTAATCTGGTTTAAATTGTAACTGGATCAACATTGGCATCTGACAGAGAAAAGGCAAGAAAAAAAGAGTGAAATGGAAAGGAAGGAGGGAAAAACAGAAAAATGACTACATTTAAAACCTTCCAGCACAGAAAAGGTCAGGTTTTGTCCTATGAACCTTATGAAATGAAATGAAATAATGAAATGAAATGATGAAAGCTGTCATCCTGCCAAGGCTAGCATTAAGAAGATTCTTCATAGAAGAGTCTAAACTTGCCAATTTGCTATAAAAGGCCTCTTGGCACCCTAGATAATTCAGTGATCAGGGACAGCAAAAGCACAACTCTGAGATACCCGAAAGAAAGCGAAAAGTTTATTTTATATTTAAATACATCTATAAAGAGAGAAAAATGTAGGAAGGGAAGAAGGGAGACTTTCTTTATTAATTTAATCAAACTCTTCTTTGTTTGGCTATCATTGTGCTATTATTTTCCCATTATTGCTGTAAAAGAGATATAATGAAGATGTCAAAAACCTTTCCTCCCCTCCCCTCCCCTCCCCTCCCCTCTCTCTTCTCCTCCCCTCCCCTCCCCTCCCTTCTCTTCCCTTCTCTTCTTTTAATTTTTAATTTATTTATTTTTCTCTTCTGTTCAGTCATTCCAATTCTTGGAGACTGCTAGGAAAGGTTCTTGTAATTTTCATGGGAAGATATTTTCAAAAATGATTTACCATTGCCTCCTTCTCAGGGTTAGAAGAGAAAGTGACTGGCGCATGGCAGGACTAGAACTCAGTCTTCCATTTCCCTACATAAAACTGCAAAACATTCAGACGTTAATTTCTGGCAGCACCACAAAATAAGAACTCCAAAGATCTCCAAAGGTCCAACAAAAGATCAGCCAAGAAAATTGGGCTGAACTGAACATTATAAGACATTATAATGGGAAATTATAAGATGTCTTCATTTTCCATCCAAAATGAGGAATTAAAACTTGCACTCCTACTTTAGAATATCTCTCATGTGGATTATATAAAACAACCTCCCCTGATAATGATCTTCATAGCTATCAGCCACAACTCCGGACATCACCAAAATGAAGACGGAAGAGACACAATCTGTAACCCCCTGTTTCAGTTACTTTTTATATCATATGTTTTTTAAAATTTTGATAAACTTTTTACAAAGAGTCATAGGATACATCTACTGTGTCTGACATGTAGAAATAAACAATAAAGCCTAGGTCCGTGATAGCTTAGGACCTGGTTTAGGACCTGGATATTTGCAGGACCGCCTTCTGCCACTGATTGCCTCCCACCGACCGATACGCTCTCACAGAGAGGGCCTTCTCATGGTGCCGTCGGCCAAACTGTCGACTGGCGATCTCCAGGGAGAGAGCCTTCTCTGTGGGGGCCCTTGCCCTATGGAACGAACTGCCCCCAGATATTTGGAAGATCCCCAACCTCCGTGCCCTCCGTCGTGCTCTGAAGACCATATTGTTTTACCAAGCCGGTCTGATGGATCTATGATTTTAAATGGGTTTTAAATGGGTTTTATTTAGGGTTTTAATTGTGTCCAGATATTGAATTATTTTAATGGTTTTTAATTTTTGTCTTGTTATTTTTTTAGTATGGCTGTGCACCGACCTGAGTCCTTCGGGAGAAGGGCGGTATAAAAATACAATACAATAAAATAAATAAATAAATGGTGAACCTATGGAATGTGTGTCACGGGTGGCACGTGGAGCCATATCGGTGGGCACGCGAGCTCAGCTCTGGCACACATGCGTACACCAGCCAGCTGATTTTCGGGCCTTCTGCACCCACTGGAAGTCAGTAAACAGGCCATTTCCAGCCTCTGGAGGGCCTCCAGGGTGGGTGGGGGAGGCTATTTCCTCCTCCTCAGGCTCCTAGAAAGACTCTGGAGCCTGGGGAAAGTGAAAAACGGACCTACCAGGCCCACCGTGCCATCACATGCCAAAAACAAGGGAAGCCCAGGGGGGTCACACACACATGCACAGGGCAGGGCGCATAGAATTATGGGTATGGGCACACATGCATGTAACCCCCCTGTGCTCCTCTGCTTTTGGCACACCATGGCAAAAAGGTTAGCCATCACTGGCCTAGGTGATGCTGAAGAACTTATTT
Organism: Masticophis lateralis; assembly: GCA_030761175.1. Lineage (NCBI taxonomy): Eukaryota > Metazoa > Chordata > Lepidosauria > Squamata > Colubridae > Masticophis > Masticophis lateralis. The sequence continues at coordinate 23,871,708 of JAUDYJ010000003.1, forward strand.
GTAATGGCATCCCAACAAAGAAACATCAGGAGAACCTCTACAGAGTTTGGAAGAAAGTTTGGATCAGCAACTATAAGCATTAATCTGTCACCCATTCACATGTTGTCAACAATAAAATCTTTCCAAATTGTTCAGAATGTAAAATGAAGGCGATTCTTAAGCCCATGCTCAGAACTGAACTGAGCTCCTAGTTTTGTTGATGGACAACCACAATTGAGCTTATTATATAGTATATAAGACCTTATTTATTGTTGTTGTTGGATTTTGATACCCAGTTTCTTGGTATTGTTATGGAAAACTTGTCATTGCTTTCTTCTGGATCCCCCATCCAAATATTAACCTGGCCTTTTTTGCTTTCAAGCCGAGCCAAGTTGGGCCTCCTATTGCCACTTATTGAGAAAGATATGAATTTAACATCTATTAGACAAACTGAAACTGTAAATAAAATGAATTATTTCAGGACTTTTAAGTGTACTATCCTTGTGTTGTTTTTACTTACTATAAATTTTCTTCCTTACTTTCAGAATTCTATAACTGTAAACTTTATAATTTTTAAAAGTGCATATAAAATGGAGCCTGGGTAGCTCAGCAGACTAATGCATTGTAATTTAACTCCAGCTGTCTGCAATTAGCATGTTCGAATCTCACCAGGCTCAAGGTTGATTCAGCCTTCCATCCTTTCTAAGGTAAGTAAATTGAGGACCCAGTTTGTGGGGGCAATAAGCTGACTTTGTAAAATATACAAAAGTATGAAGGCTATTGCTTAACGCATTGTAAGCTGCCCTGAGTCTCCGGAGAAGGGCGGCATATAAATCAAATAATAATAATAATAATAATAATAATAATAATAATAATAATAATAATAATAATAATAATATTGTTTAAGGTTATTAGTTATGTTAGGTTAATGTTGTCACCAGAACCAGCCAAAATCTTTTTAATATAATCAATCATACAAACAAACCTTTTAACGGGGCAACAATTCTTTAAAAAAAAGAGAAAGAAAAAACATTGCTTCTAGATTGTAGTATGTCACTAATGGTTTCATGTACATTGAATAATAGTAAAAAGTTTCTAGTTCAGTAATCTATAAATTTTCACCAACTACATTGCACTGTTGATTTCAGCGTGTGGGAAAGTAACCAAGGAACTACACATAGTGGACAGATTCATGACATATAACAAATTAAGGAACACAGTACAAGAGCTTTTAAATTTTTGGTTCAGATAAAAAGTTAAAACAGTGTAATGATAACTAGACATATAAATAGTTTTGAGTATATTTTAGCACAACTGCTAATTGAAAAGAGGAAGTTATCAAATATTTTCAGTATATTGATGACTGAGAAAAACCATGGAAGATTAATCTAGAAGATAATGCAAGAGACATAGAATATGAATATATATTATCCAAGATCAACTAATATTAATTATTATAATATGCTTCTCACCCACACAGACACTCTTTATGTTCAGAAATTATAATAGGTAGCCGTTATCAGTCTGATTCTCTTGGATATACTAATAAAGTAATTCTCAGAATTTCCAATCAGTGTGTCATAAATCACTCAGAATTCAGAGAGTTGTAGTTGTAATACATCTAGAGACATTAGTTGTGGAAAGCTGCAGGAGGAATTCACTTTGTAATTTTAAATAAAATAATTGTCCAAGACTCTACCAGTTCCCGGTGTCCTTCTGGGCAGCATTCAAGTCTATTTCTCCTCCTTAGAACCTGCTGTGCTTCCAAATCCAATTCAACACAAATCCTTAGAGTTCTAAATGTTCTGGAAGGAGAGAAGTTAAAATTCCTTAAAGGAAGCTTCATCTGGATGGCTCTCAAACATGGTGGCTCAGTGGCTAAGACACTGAGTTTGTCGATCGAAAGGTCAGCAGTTCAGCGGTTCAAATCCCTAGTGCTGCATAACGGGGTGAGCTCTTGTTACTTGTCCCAGCTTCTGCCAATCTAGCAGTTCAAAAGCACATAAAAAATGCAAGTAGAAAAATAGGAACCACCTTTGGTGGGAAGGTAACAGCGTTCCATGCTCCTTTGACATTTAGTCATGCTGGCCACATGACCATGGAGATGTCTTCGGACTGCACTGGCTCTTCGCCTTTAAAACAGAGATGAGCACTGCCCCCTAGAGTCAGGAATGATTAGCACATATGTGCGAGGGGAAACATTTACCTTTACCTTTAAATCCCATCACTGGTAGATAGTTGGCTAGTAGACATGAAAGATACTCACTCTTCTGTCATGGCATTCAGACTTGGCTATACTCTGCCCAAGGCACAAGGTTGACCCCTATTGAAAAATGCATGATATCATTGATCATGCAATTGGAAAGTATTTATTTATTTTATTTAATTATTGTGATTTATATGCCGCCCTTCTCCCAAAGGACTCAGGGTGGCTTACAAGCAGCAATCTACAATACAAATCACAGTGCAATTCAAATTAAAACCCCCTTTAAAATCATATTAAAATTATTGCATTGTACAACCCCACGATCAGATTATTTAAAGGAACAGCCACATCTTCAGTTCGCAGCAAAAGGAGAGGAGGTCAGGGGCTATTCTGAGCTTGGTTGGCAGATCATTTCCAGAGGGTCGGTGCTCCAACAGAGAATTCTCTCCCTCTGGGGGCTGCCAGTCGACATTGTTTGGCCAACGGCACCCTGAGGAGCCTGGCTCTGTGGGAGAACACAGGAAAGTCTTTCTTTCTGCTCTCCTTCTCTTTTAGCTTCTTTTGGATGCCAGCTGCTGAACTTTTATTTTCTCTCTTCTGCTTCTTTTCATCTCTTGGACGTCCTTGTGACATTAATGGCATCTCCAAAGACTAAAAGTTCCCACATGCCCTTCCCAACTCTACGGAGAATTCTGCAGCCAGGTTTTCAATTTTCAGAATATTTCAATTTTCAGAATTTTCAGTAAGGTGAAACAACCAAAGACTTTTTTTGGTAGTGAGGTTTGCCCATTATCAATGGTTCCTTCTGGATAGTTGTCAGAAGCTGCTGTTTCTTTTCAAGTTTTTACAGGTAGTCCTCAACTTACAACAGCTCATTTAGTGACTGTTCAAAGTGGCTGAAAAAGGTGACATGACAATTTTTCGCACTTACGACCATTGCGCCATCCGGATGGTAATGTGATCAAAATTCATATGCTTGGCAACTGACTCATATTTATGATGGTTGCAGGGTGATCACCTTCTGACAAGCAAAGTCAATAGAAAAACCAGATTCACTTAACAGTTGTGTTACTAACTTAACAACTACAGTGATTCACTTAACAATTGTGGCAAGAAAGGTCATAAAATGGAGCAAAACTCATTTAACAGATGTTTCACTTAGGAACATAAATTTTGGACTCAATTTTGGTCGTAAGTCAAGGAGTACCTGCAGGTGTGGGTTCTAAAATTTTTTAAATACCGGTTCTGTGGGCGTGGCTTATTTTGTGGGCGTGGCTTGGTAGGGGGTAATGTGACTGGGTGGGCATGGCCAACTTTTTTTTTTTTAACTTTTAAAAGCATTTTTTTCTACAACCTTAAGAGGTTGCAGAAAACAATGCTTTGAAAAGCCTCTGCCGATCAGGCAACTCAGTTGAGATTGTCAGAGGCTTTTCAAAGCATTTTTTAAAATCACCTTTTCGGCTGAAGAGGTTGTAGAAAAAAATGCTTTGAAAAGCCTCTGACAATCTCAGCTGAGCTGCGGGATCATCAGAGGATTTTTTTTTTTTTTACTTTTAAAAGTATTTTTTTCTACAACCTTAAGAGGTTGCAGAAAACAATGCTTTGAAAAGCCTCTGCCGATCAGGCAACTCAGCTGAGCTCGCCAGAGGCTTTTCAAAGCATTTTTTAAAATCACCTCTTTGGCTGAAGAGGTTGTAGAAAAAAAATGCTTTGAAAAGCTCTCAGCTGACCTGCGGGATCATCAGAGGATTTTTTTTTTTTTACTTTTAAAAGCATTTTTTTGGCCAAGAAGGTTGTAGAAAAAAATGTTTTTAAAAGTAAAAAAAAAAAGCCTCTGATGAGGTGGGTAGGGTAAGCGAGCGGCAACTGGGCTGAGGAACAGTTTGGGGGCGTGGCCAGCCAATGTTATTACCGATTCTCTGAATTACTAACAACTTTTACTACCAGTTCTTGCGAACCGGTAGCAACCCACCATTGACTACCTGTATACTATTTCTGTCGGATGTCAGTTGCCAAACTTTTATTTTCTACTTTCTGCTGTTTTTTGCCTTCTGGGGGCCCTTGTGACTGACTGGTAAAATCAATAATATAGTATCAGTGACAGTTTGCATGTTATACATTGAAAGCAAATGTGTAAGGCGCACTGCATAATTTCAACCCAATAAACTTTACCATTTTGGTCCAATGACTGTATTATTTCAGACTCAATGATACAATTATATATAAAAAGGTGAACATGCAGAGATATTTTAAAAACATGTTTAACATGAATCTGCGATGTATTATTTATTGCTGTACCAAAACTTCTGAGTCACTTTTTTATCGATTCATATAAGACAGGCAAAACTAAAAGCAATGAATGGGAAGGGTTTGGAATGAAACGCTCTACAGCCTTCCTGGAATGTCCGTGTGACCATAAAATATTGTGCCATTATATGGGCATTCCATAAATATCCTCAGAAAATGTTGAGAAGAAAGTTATTAAAGGAAATACATATAAAAAGCAAATACAAGTGGTTGAACTAAGGAGAAATTTCCTGACAATTGGAACAATTACTCAGTGGAACAACTTGCCTCCAGAAGTTATGGGTGCTCCAATACTGGAGGTTTTTAAGAAAAGATTGGACAATCATTTGGCTGAAATGGTGTAGAGGTTGGACTCCCTTCTGACTCCTTTATTCTGTTATACTGATAGGAATTGGACCAAGCCCTTCCACTAAACTTTGTGGCCGAATGAAATTAGAACATGGGCATGTTCAGTCTTGGTCCCAAATTTCTTATTCAATTTTTTTTATTTTACAAGTGTGAACAAGAGTTCTCAGATTGTTTTCTTGAACTAAATAACAAGTGAGCTGTATATCTGGTACTGTACGAAACTTTGTGCTATATTAAATGATCTAAACAAAGTGTATAGAAAGCTGTCTGAAGTCTAAGAAGATGTGGAGAACAATAATGATGAACAAAAGTATTAACATGATGTTGTGCAAAAAATAGAAATGAGTCATTTAGTGACAGTTTGGACAAAACGTTATAGTGCCTTGGAATAAGAATAGGTCTCAAGTAATCATGTACACATAGTTGTTTCTTTATAAAGTATGGTTTATTAAAAACAGAAAAGCAACAAGTCCATTTATCTGGTTTGAATTATTTTGAATGGGTTTATAAAGCATTATTATTATTATTCCTTTTTTAATGAATGTTTGCTGCCCCTCACACACAAAGTGATCTTGGAATAAAAGAGGTTAAAGAAAACTTGTTTGTATTAGGTCACAGAATTCCTTGGAGTGTTTGGTTGCTCTTAGAATAATAGGAACTGCATAATATAAATGTGTGGCTTCTTTAACCCAAAGAAGGCAATCAGCCTTCCATTTTAAAGCTCATTTAAAGAATTGCCAATGGATTGGCATGGGCTGCTGGGGGTTCGCAGGGGTTTGGGAGAATCTAGCTAAGACTCTGTGCAGTTCGGAAACCCCCAAATCCCACTGCTGGCTGGCCCCGTCCCACCCACCCTGCCCTCCCAGGAGTCCCCACAAGGCCCATTTTGGATGCAGGTAAATGCAGGATGTGCGTGGAGGCTTGGGGAAGGCAAAAAACGGGCCTACTGGAAGTTTGGGAAGGCCAGAAACAGGCCCATTTCTGGCCTCCAGAGGGCTTCCAGAGCCTCCAGAGCCATTTTGGCCCTCCCGGAGGCTTGAAGAAAACCTCTGGAGCCTGAGGAGGGCAAAAATGCCCCCCCCCACCATGGTGTAAGTGGCCGACTAAGCCACACCGACCATGGCCCCACCAACCCAGCAACCGGGCAGAGAACCCTTGCTAAAATTTTTGAAGCCCACCCCTGCAATGTGTCAGCATTTCACGCTACACTTACTCTAATGCTGATATAAGAAGGAGAAGCGGAGGCATCTGGAAAGGGACAGTTGACCCTTTGCCTACTTATTTTCCCTGGAGAGAATATCACCTAGGAGATGGGATGGGAGGGGGGAAATTCCTTTGAGTGGGAGCAATAGATTAGGGGCAGAGTGACAGAGAAGATGGCCAATGAGTGCAGAGGAGTGGGGAGAGGAAAAGGAGGGTCTTGGCTGAGGAAGCCAGAGTTGGCTGCAATGAGTCAGAGCTAGAATGTTCGTGCTTAATAAACAAGAGGTTTTTTTCATCAAAGACTTTGTTTGAAATGCAATTTATTTGCGACGATTTCAAAAGTCTGACACAATGGCTATTTATAGCAAAGTCAGCTTATTGCCCCCACAAACTGGGTCCTCAATTTACCTATATTAGAAAGGATGGAAGGCTGAGTCAACCTTGAGCCTGATGAGATTCGAACTTACTAATTGCAGACAGCTGGAGTTAAATTACAATGCATTAGTCTTCTGAGCTATCCAGGCTCCTTTGGCTATTTCATACAAGCATGCATACCACTGGTCATGTGAGCTATAAAATCTGGGAGCTCTCTGTCCAATATATTTCACAGAATCAGATTGGAGCTGCTGATATAGTTCATTATTTCCAGTCCTGGATAGTTATAAACAGAACCTGATGACACAAATTTGCTTTGACTTCCATGTTTTTTAAAGCTACATCTGGCTAAGAGGTACCATATAGCCTTATATCAATAGGTAACACCTTTGCTGAGTTTTAACAGTGGGATACAGAAATACCGTATTTTTTGAGTATAAGACGCACCAGAGTATAAGACGCAGCTTAGTCTTTTGGGAGGAAAATAGGAAAAAAAAATCTGCCTACCAGGTATTCATCTGGCTAGCGTCCTTAGTCTGGTCAGCTTCAGCACATTAGTTTGCTGGTTTTTTATCCCCTGCTTGGGGATAAAAAAACAGCTTCTAAGACACAGCTGAGAGAAGCATCAATAAGAAAAGCAGGAAAAGCATGGGGAGATTGCTTCACTTGGCTAGAGCCTAGTTAGGGCTGAAAAAAAGCTTCTAAAGAACAGCTGAGAGTCGGAGCAAAACATGGAGATCGCTTCACTTGCTAACACCTCGTTAAAGCACAGCGGAGAATCCAGGGAGCAGGCAAAGCTGGGAAGATCACTTTACTTGCAAGTGCCTCATTAGCACATTGTTAGGGCTGAAAAAAAGCTTTGAAAAAGCTACATTTGGAGTATAAGATGCATCCAAATTTTCAGCCTCTTTTAGGAGGGAGAAAGGTGCATCTTAAACTCCAAAAACTATGGTATGTTTGAAATGGGGGGAATACTTGTAGTAATATTTGATTAGTTTGAGAAACTAATCAAGGAGAGAACCAACCTAGAACTAAGGAGAAATTTCCTGAGAATTAGAACAATTATTCAGTAGAATGGCTTCCCTCCAGAAGTTGTCGGTGCTCCATCACTGGGAATTTTTAAGAAAAGATTGGACAACCATTTCTCTGAAATGGTCTCGGGCAGTGGTTCTCAACCTGTCAACCCCTGGGAGATCGCAATGTCTGTGAAGGAGTCAATTCAGTTGACTCCTAAATGTATGAATGTGTTAATGAATATTATATCAATATTGTATCATTATATAATGATACTGCTTATAAGTGCTATGTGCTTAGAGCTCAAAGCATTGTTAGAGGCCCCACACACCCACTTTACAGTCTATTTCTGTTGATCCCCTCTGGGAGGAGGTTTCAAAATATTTCTAGCAGGACTACCAGATTCTGTAACAGCTTTGTTCCCTATGCCATCCATCTGGTTTACCATCTGGTAAACTCGCAAGATTCATTTTTCGCGCCATGTACATATATACATCTGAAGCAGTGATGGGTTCCTCCCGGTTTGGCCCAGTTCGGCCGAGCCGGTATGGTGACTATATGATTTCACCGAACCCGTTATTTCACCCCCCCCGTTATTCTTATCTTTTATTTTGTCCCACCCCCAATCTATTGCTGCCTCCTGCATCCCAGCTGATCAGTTAGAAGGAAAAAAACTGTTTAAACTCTTGCCACAGGGCTTCAAAGGACTGCCCTACAGCTGATCAGTGGTAAAAGGCAGTTTGGTGGTAGACTGATGCCTCCAAAACAAATGAGTAGACCGGTGCCTGCAAAAATAAATGAGTAGACCGGTATAGCTCTGCAAGCAGTTAAAAGCCTGGTACACCAGTACCTCTGCTAAATACTAAAGAATTTTCACATGCCAACAAAATAAGCCACGCCCACAGAACCGGTAGTAAAAAAATTTAGAACCCACTCCTGATCTGAAATAGACTGCGTTGTTTCTCTGTGTCATATGTGTATGTGTGTATCTGCATAATATTTACTTATTTATTTTCTTGTCATGTTTATGTAGTGTATATTGGAGGTGGCAACCCTTTGACAGCTGTATGCAATGAAATTTCATTTTAAGGCATGCCGATTAGTGTACATTTAAAGTGACAATAAAGTTATTATTCTAAGTTATTCTAAGTCTAATGAATAAACATGATAGTTCATACTTCCTTGTGAAGCAAATGGCCTGAACAGAGCAACAGTGCAGAAAAAGAAATCAGAGGAACATGCCAAGGGCATTTGCAAAGGACAGAATGTGAGGAGGGCATAACACAATAAGTGTTGTAATGCAAAGTCACCTTCCCCCTTATTTCATAGGTGTGTCAGTCAGTCTGTATGAGTGTTGGCTCCTGACAAAACCATCCAATACTGCTAATGCTTCTAGTCACCTCATTTGTGTGAAGAGCAAAATCACCAGGCCTCCTTATCTAACGAGGTTACAGAAATGCTATTTCATAATTCCCAGTCAAATAGTTTAGCTTCCAATGTTTCAATATGCTCTTCACTGTGAAAAACAGAATTTTGTAACAGAATGGCTATTTGCCAAAAAAAAAAAAAGAAAAAAAAAAGACACATAATATTATTGTTGGAAAATTACTATGGGTAGTTTCCAGGCTTTGCATCCAGCACACTTCCAATCCATTCCCATACCAGATCAAAACATGCACAGACACCACTCAGTTCAGCTAGCAAAAAATATGACTTGATATGTATTTAACAAATGCCAACAAACATCTAAAGAGTTAACTGTCAAAAGCAGGCTAAAAGACAGGCAAAAACAGGACGAAAGAGAGACAGCAACAATTTACATGACCTACTGTGTATCGCAAAATGTGCCAGAGACACTGAAAACAATATTGCTGATAATTATCATTGCTAAGCAGGGATTAGGTGTGGTTTGATGAGACCAGAGATGAAGCCCAGGTTCTCTCTCTTTAAATGACATGTTTATTCAGCTGAACAAAGATTGGAAGAACTCTGAATGCAGTTTGAAGCAAGTATACATACATACATACATACATACATACATACATACATACATACATATAAATATTTGACTGTTATAGGGCAGAATTAAGAAAAGGGGGCATGGCTGGTTGATGAAACCTAAAGAGGTAGAAATAGATCTATTCCAGTCTCCCTGATAAATTCAAACAGATAGCAGAATGGCTGCTGTGGTGTTTGGGAAGGCCTAAAAGCTGGTGAATTGAGATTTCACTGAAAATTAGGCTATGAAACATCTTGATATACGTAGGAAAATCCCTGGCATAAAGAAATATACACATAAAGACCTACAAAAATAAAATTATATACATACACATACACATACACATACACATACACACATACTTACATACATACATACATACATATATATATATATATATATCAGTGGTATTCAGCCAGTTCTATCCAGTTCAGGCAAACCAGTAGTGACGGCTGCGGGAGACTCCGCCCACCCGCCCGGATGTCATCACATCCTGTTTTTGATGCTCTGTGCAAGCATGGAAGGATCTTGTGCTCACATTTGCGAACTGGTAGCGAAGGTAAGTGAATACCACCCCTTACACACACACACACACACACACACACACACACACACACACACACACACTTAATAGGAAGTCAGCACACATTACATAAGGTATAGTAGTTGTAAAAATACTCAGGCATACATTATTTGGTTTTGATCACATGTTCAGCCCCAAAGGCTTGTGGTTTCCTATGGAACTTTCCACAGGCCCAAAGGCCAGTTAGGACCCGAACTTTAATTCTGTCATTTCAACGTAAGAACCCTTTGATCAAATATCAGAATTATCAGAATCCTGATCAACAATCATGACAATTCATACGGGAATTACTTTTGGTTATCCCAGTTTAATTCTTTTATATACTGTACATGACAGCAGTGGAATAGAGTTGGAAATTAGGACATTGGGTGGCCTTCTACTCCAAACCAAAAAGAAAACAAATTAATGAATGGGGTTGATATATCTAACAATTATAGCACTGGAAATTTATGTTCTTATCTCAGATACACACATAAACACATTCCAGTACTAAATGGGTTTCTTGATGAAATCAAAGACACATTTCAGGATGCACCTTATTTTTTTATGTGACAACGGTAGGGGTGATGAAAGGGAATCCTCTCTTTCAGACTACAGTGCTTCCAAGTGTCTCTGAGTAAATCAAATAATGCCATCTTATCATTCACTGATGTCTCAGTGTTCAGTGATTTGTTCTTCAGCAGGATAAATTTATTGGGGGAAGGACCTACAATTTGCTTCTAGCAAAAGTGCAGGTGAAAGGAGAGGCACAAACACATCACCTCCATGTCTGTATAGATTATTTGCAGGCTCCGTTCTGTTCCCTACAGATTTGATGAAAAGTGGAAGGATCCTAAAATTCAGGTTAATTTCTAGCAGATGTTTTCTCTTTCCACACCCTTTCCTTCTTCCCACAAGGCAGAATAGACATTCCTCTTTCTGAGTGTTTCAAAGAGCTGCGATCCAACTTCGGCATTCAAGCAACTGTTTTATGAAACAATATTGTCAGCATAAACACCGGTCTTTAAATAGTAGTAAGTGCTCCTTAGTGAACTGGCACTTTTGCCACAAGCAGTTACAGAGGTTTAAAAATCTGTTTTTTATGAGGATTAACTTGATAAGGTTCTGTTGGTTGTTGGTTGTTTTTTTTAAGTAACCTTTATCTAAATAATGATTTCCAGTGCTTGCTTATCACAGTTTCACTCTAATATTACCTCATGACCTTTTTACCTTTTCTAACTTTCGTTTTAATTCAGCTATACCTGTCAAAAAGAAAAAAAAATACTGTGTAATTTCCTCTCTTACATGTAAACCTTTTTTCTTTTTCATTTTTCATACTTTGGCTCTAGCATCTTTGTGATGAGCTTATTTTTCCTAAAAGTTTCAAATCCGTAGTTCCATTTATTTATTTACTTCCAAATCTAAAGGAAATTAACTGATTGGCAAATCAATGCAACCAAGGTCCAATTCCAGTCAAAACTAAAGTCAGACTAAATATTTTGTCCTGTTTGCATTTTCAAGCACTTTTTTTTTCATTTTTACTCTACAAAACAAAAACTAATATTTAAAAAAATACAGAATAAGAATAGAAAGGAATCCATGAAATCAACCAAATTGAATTGAAAGAAACATAAACAAAGGGGAAAAAAGAATAAGAATTGGTAATATACATAAGTACAGAGCCTTAAGGAGAAATTCAAATGACTTCCAACATCCATATTCAATATTTCTAATGAGAAGAACATTTCTGCAGATAATCAAATAGGAAAAACATTGCTAACAAGTATAATTCATAGCAACCACACCTAAGTAAATGTATCCCTTGTTGAAATTCTTTGTTGTAATATCTATATTTTATCCCGAACAATTTCCCACACTTACAAACACTGAATACAATACAAAAAATGTTCCAATAAAGAAAGGAATCTAATTATCAGTGTTTTGTGATGGAAATTTTGATAATATTCATGTTTGTTAATTATTAAAAGCAATTACCCAGCATTCAAGAATTCAATGTTCATAAAGAGAAATAATTACTAGCATATAGGGAAGTTTACAATAATTGAAGCTTTTTCTTTTTCTTTTATTCTGACTCACATATGTAAAGTAAATGAACACACATTTTGCCAAATATTAAGCGCTTTCTTGGATACATTACTATTTAAATTAAATAAATAAATAAAAAATACTTACGATGTACTTGTGATATATAATTATTACTGTTTTGGAAGGAAATGTTAGACAAAGTCTGGGAAATATCCACAATATTTTTGAGGGTGCTGTTTGGTCTTACAATTACACTATTTCTATCCTTTTTATGCAGAATTTAACTAGTAGGGTGATTTGGGAGGGGGAAGGGCTGTTTATCATTTTTCTTATTCCTCCTCCTCCTCCTCCTTTGGAAACCTGTACATAATTTTTTTCATATATAAAAGGTAAATGTAAAGGTTTCCCCAGTTGTGTCTGACTTGGTGTCAGACACCAAGAGATGTGTGTGCTCATCTCCGTTTCTTAGCTGAAGGAGCCAATATTGTCTGAAAGCAATTTCCATAGTCATGTGGTTAGCATGACTATAAGACAAGGTATAACGTTGTTACCTTCCCACCAAAGTGGTACTTATTTATCTACTCACATCTGCATGCTTTTGAACTGCTAGGTGGGCAGGAGAGGGCAAGGATGAGATCTCACAACATTGTGTGGCACTCAAGTCTTAAACGCAAAACTTTCCAACTGATAAACTTGGTGTCCTTAACCATTGAGTCATCGCGCCAGCCCCCTTTTTTCATGTAGACAAATTTCAGAACACTGGAGGTGGAGTGAGTAATTTAAGGAAAGTGATAGGAACAGTTCACTGTCCTGCTTCTATTCCAAATCATAATTTTCAACCAAAAATGAAAAATGAAAATCCTAGTGCTGTAATTTTTCCACCAAAGTTTAACAGCAAAATTTCAGGATAATGTGGTACATCCAATATGTCAATGTGGTTTGCCAATCCCTGGCCTAAATGTACATATGCAATTTCTATATAGGAAAACAAATAGAAATAAACATGCACACACACACACATCTGGGTTGCTATTCAGCAGGTCCTGACAGATTCTGGAGGAAATTTTGAGTAGTTTGGAGAACTGGCAAATACCACCTCTTGCTGGCCCCAGAATGGTGTGGGAATGAAAATATGCAGTATCCTTCCCCTGCCATGCCAATCAAGCCATGCCCACCAAGCCACACCACTCCCACCAAGCCATGCCCACAGAACCGGTAGTAAAAAAAAATTGAATTCCACCACTGACACACACACACACTTTTGTCTAATTTAGGTGATTAACTAAACACAGTTTTATCATTGATTACCAAGTTTTTAAACCAACTGCGAAGTGTTAAACTGGCTAAGCATTTTATTCCTGGTTCAAATCTGTCCTTTTGTTGTAAATAATTGCTAATTTTTGTTTTAAAAAAAGTGGAAGAATCCGGTATAAATCTCATGGCCTGCTTAGCACTGCAATTCAGTGGAAGGTCAGTGTGCTTGAAAATTAAAAAGAGGGGTTTGTATCCTTTTCATCTATTGCACAATCATTATATAAAGTTCATTCTCTGTAGGCCTATTTGGCATGTCAAGTCAGAAAAGAATGTTGGTACTATGAGGAGAGTCAGTAGCATTTCTTGTCCTCGGAGGGCAATTTTTCATTCTTGCAAGTAAAAACTACACAGACTCTGTTGTTTGTAATCTGTTTTGCATCTCTTTTGCAGAGCAAGAAAATCGCCCTACGTAGCATTAACATTTTAAGGCATGGTAACCTAAGTGCAAAGAATGGAAAGGAGTCATACTGAGTCAAGCCGTTGGTTTGTCTCACTTAACATTACCTATATCAAGGCTGGGCCACAGCGGGATTTGAACCAACAGCTTCCATTATCTTAATCAGAATTGCTAATGAGAAAGCATTAGTGAATGTGGCACTTCTAAAGGAACAATTTAGATCATCAAGTACAATTCTTTGCTATAGGCAAGAATCCAGATGTAGTACTCATCAGCCCATAACTAACCAGACTGTTAAGGTTATCCACTTCCAGATGAATCTGACTTCTGCAATGGTATATAGTAAGTGGAAGGGTTCTAAGTAACAGACCCAATGAAATCAAAACTCTGAAGCCTGGAGTTTCCCCAAAGTAAGAATTTATTAGGAATGCCCATATTAGCATAGTTGGTAAAAAATCGATTCTGAAGGACCAAAGGTTTTCCCCACCCAAATCAAAACCCAAAGTTCAGGTTCCCAGGTCACACATCCATCACAGGGTCCGATCAGGTCACAGTCCTCCTTCAGCTGCCTTTGGTCCACACCTTCCAACCATTCCTGGTGGGAATATGCTTGGCTCCCGCAAGAAAGAATGTTATTTTGGCTACAGTTTCCCCCTTACTATCTCATCTCCCCTCTCATGTTCCCACAGTTGCAACCGGCCTTGCTGTGGCAGCCCTGAAGATTTCCAAAATGGTTTCAGGGCTAACAGTAAGTTATTATTGTCTTCTAGATGACAAACCCGAAATTATTTGAAACTTGTCCTTTCTCCATACCTTTGTCTTAAGACTAAATTTATGCTGTTCTTCTTGCAGTCTCCTTTTGTACAATGTTGCTAATACTTCAAAACTGTTGATGCACTTCAGGTTGTCACAGGAATGAGACACAGCTCTACCTGCAAATACTAGTCACTGAACAAGGAAACTTCTACTTTTAGGAGCCTTCAAAGCATATGAGTTTCAGTTATTTGACCATCAGTACTGGAAAAATCAAATTAATATACAATAAAATCCAAAAAGGTATTTTACCATTCTGAAGAAGTTTTGATTGAGAAATCATTTGGTTTTGCACTGAGCTCCTTGTTGACTTTTTATGATTCATGTAAGCACTTTTGTTGACATTAAACAATTTCATTTTCATGAACCACTAACATTTCAACCCATACGTGTATCAAGATATCTGGACTGAGTTAGGAATGGAAAACCTATGGCTTTCCAGCTGTTATTGTAATATAGCTGCCAGAATTTTGCCCTCCTGGCCAAACTGACTGCTAGAACTTCAGCAACAGCTGGAAAACTGCAAATTCTTTCGGGATCCAAAAAGAATATGGGGAGAAAGCAGTCATTTGCTTTTCTGCCTATAATATTTTTTAAAGAATTGAAGTTCACAGATCAGCAGGACTGCTTGTTTTGTTAACCTTATCACTATCAGACTTTGGAAATGAGCCACATCTCTAAGTAGTTCCTTCTTGGAGTCTTTAGATTAGATTTACTAGCAAATATTTCTATTAGGAAATCAAAAGTCTACCACCATTGCAGAATCAAAGGCAAATAGCAAAGAACCAAGCATAAAAAAGATCATTTTGTTTATTTGAAATCTTAAAAAGTGTGGCATGACCCAACTTTGAAAAATTGGTTGATGGAGCATGCCTCCAGACATAAAATTGAACCAAGAAAAAGCTTACTTTGAGGCTGAAAATAGTTCCTCATTCATTCTATTCTTCTTTTGATACTCTGAGTTTTTCACCTTTCCAAACATCTTCATTCTGCTTTTACAAAGAAAATTGCTCTAATTATCATCTTTACTTGAGAGGAAGACAGCTCTAAATTAAGATGACCTCCCTTCCACATAAAAACAGAAAAACTAGATAAAAAGATGCTCATTTATCTCAGTTCCATACTGTTAACAAAATCTAATATGACCTTCTTCTTTTAAAGTTATATTATTGGAGGGAAAAGATTTAGCTTTCTTTTTATAACAGTGTGGTAATTCTAGAATGGAAAAATATTCAGGTTCAATTCTCCCTTGTTTCAATATTACAGTGATTATTTATAAAAATAATATTATGATAATAACATGTTATGTAATGGTAATAATATTAAGAGAAGAATAGTCTTTTTGGTGTAGGTAATTGTATAGATACATTAAGTATTTAAGTATTTTTACTTAACTGCATTTATTGTAACAGTGTGTGTATTAATGAGATGGTGTAGGGCAGGGGTGTCAAACTGGTGGCCTATAAACTGGATGCGTCATGCACAGGCCACGCTCACCCCAGCTCCATGAAGGGAAAAAACATCACGAAAAGTCATGTGACGGCAACGTGACAGTGAGAGTTTGAAACCCATGGGGTAGGGAATATCAATATACTAAAAAAAAAATCCTCTCTTGTCTGTAACCTTTAAATTGGGCAAAATGATGAATCATAGGGCAAAATGTTTTCAGCCAAGATATCTCTAATGGGGGAACTTACAAAATGCATCCAAAATCCAGGATCTATGACTCCCATGGAATTGAAATTTGGCAAATGTTATGAAGCATAACAATAATCATAAAAACATTTTATGATATAATACAAAATGTCATAAAGCATTTTTGTGGTCAGTTCCTGATGTTTGAACTGTGATATACAGTTCAGCAAGGGCTATATTCAAAGAAGATACATCTTGGAATATCTCCCTGAACTTTTCCAGTATATTAGAAGCTCTGTCACTGTTGAAGACACTGAGGAATCTGATAAGAAAATATCTCCGAAGCAATGACCCAATGGATTATCTAGTGCCGTGCAAAAACCTACTTACAATTTCTCAGTTTTCTTCCACTTGAAACTTGAAAGTGGAAGAAAACTTGAAAGATTCAAGTTCTTTTCCTTCTTTCCATTCTTTTTCTCCCCTGCCTCCTCTTCCTTCTGCTTCTCCTCTCTTTCTTTTCCTCTACTCCCCTTCTTCCTGATTTTCATTGTTATTCCCATTCTATCCTTTTATGTGTTTAAGAATTCACAGTTATTTCAATGGTGCTTTTCAGAGTAGTTTACCCTTGAAATGGAGATGAGTGCTGACCCCTACAGTTGGTAATGACTGCGGAGTAAAATCTGCAGGGACTCCCTTCCTTTCTTTCCTACCCTGGAAACAATGGAGCATCTATTGCCAAATCCCACATTTGGCATCTCATCATTCCAAAGTCTCCTTGCCTGACAACACTTCTCAGTCTGAAAAAAAAAACAAAAACCCTAAAATCATAGTGTTAAAATCATAGAATCATAGAATTGAAAGATAGCTCAGACATCAACTGGTCTTCTTCTCTTCCCAGTGTTACAGATTCTGCTAGAGTTTCATCATTGTGGCCTCTGTAACAAGGCACAATGTCTTCCACTGAGATATAAGTGAGGTATGAGAAACCAAAGAAAATGTAGACAATTAGAGGGCAGATTGCATCATGGGGGAAAAAATTCAACCACTTGTCTTCCTCATTACTAAATAAGTTCAAAGAGTCCACACTCTGTTCTTGATAATTTCATTGAAATGCCCTTTTCCTTGAGAATTAAAATTCAACCATTTATTTTTCATCAGAATGATTAAGAATTTGTAGGGAAGGTTGAGGCAAGATAACCCTCTCTCTTGGTAAGATAGAAAAGACATCAGGTCCTGAAAGAAATGAGATAGATGGCAATTTGTGCAGTCATGAAGATTTTTGTATAACTTCATAAACATAGAATTTTAGGATAACAACGGAATTTCTAAACTAACAGCTGGTTCTGTGCAGGAATATGACAACTACTGTATATCATATCAAACAACTTTGAGAGATGTTCATTCAGCCAAAAGTACTTCTTGAGTCCTTGTAGCCAGCATGTTGGGGAAAAAAACATCCTCTATCATCCTTTTTCAACTTTTCCACCCCATTAATTATTTATATGACAAGCTTTCCTTTACCTATTTTGGCTAGATACAAATGAAGTAACCTGCACTACTATTAAACTTCCCATTGTTCCCACCACCCATCTCCTTCCACTTATGACTGTATGACTGTAACTTTGTTGCTTGTATCCTTAAGATTTATATTGATATTGTTTCCTGATTGCTTATTTGTACCCTATGACTATCATTAAGTGTTGTATCTTATGATTCTTGATGAACATATCTTTTCTTTTATGTACACTGAGAGCGTATGCACCAAGACAAATTCCTTGTGTGTCCAATCACACTTGGCCAATAAAAAAATATATATATTCTGTTCTATGAAACTTGATATAATTTAGTTCCATGTTCTTGAAGATGATCCTGTAGAAATGTGAAGAGAAAAATCACTTTATTTAGATGGACGATTTATCATCATAATGATCAATTTATTGTTCATTTTTTGAATAATCAGTGTTTTTCTTTTTGATCTCAGATAATCATGAGTCCTGGAGGGGATAACATATCAAAATAATTGGAGAGGTGAGGCTGAAATTTCTTTCCTTCATTCTTGTTAACTGTTTGGAGATTGGGGAAAATTATATCTATATAGGGTGCTACCTTAGTTTGCTATTGAAAATCCTTAAAAACTTGCTTTGCTAATTTGCTGCAGTATAGTTTTCATTGGATTAGGATCTTCAAAGAAAAGCTAGTGACCATAGGCAGTCTCCAGATCATGGGTAGCTAAACCTAGTTTTGCCTTCTTGTATGCAAAAACTGTATGTAAAATGTATGTTAAAAACCCAGAATCCCAGCACCTTTATTTTATTTATTAGATTTTTATTCCACCTTTATTACTTCATTTCAAGGCAGCAAAAATATATAAAATTACTTACTCCTGTTTTTCCCACAATAACAACTCATCTATGA
Organism: Masticophis lateralis; assembly: GCA_030761175.1. Lineage (NCBI taxonomy): Eukaryota > Metazoa > Chordata > Lepidosauria > Squamata > Colubridae > Masticophis > Masticophis lateralis. The sequence continues at coordinate 23,890,321 of JAUDYJ010000003.1, forward strand.
GATGAGTTGGGTTCAGATATGACTCATCCAGGATAACCAAGTCAACTTTTATGTCAAAGGCAGGATTAGATTTAACAGACTTTTAATTTCCAGGCCAGCACATTTAAATGCATTTAAGGAATACAAATATGTGCAGTTTCTTTAGAGCTGCTCTGTTCTTTCTTTTTGGGTTGTTTTGGATTTTCAAAAATGTTTTTAGAAGGAAAAGAATTGCTTTTACAATTTGCTTCTTCACATCTGGATATAAAGAGTTTCAGTCACCACGCTGTGGTCCAGAATATAATTCCCTTCCAGGAATAATCTCAGAGGATTGTTTTCACTGATAATTGTTTCACAACTTCCATAAGTGGAAGCAGTGCAAAGCAAAATGGAAACTGATGTTTCACTCAGCCAACATATTTGGCAAGACAATAATGATATGGAGAAGAAGGCTCCTCTTTGTTTTCTTTCTTCTCTGTGTTAGCATTTCTCCATGCAAAAGAGATGTCTAGAGCAAACTAGATAGAGAACAATTCCTGAAAAAATATCCATTCCCTTCTACCCAATTACCAAACCATGAAATATACATGTTTGAACTGGCTGAATGAGATGTATTTTAACTGGGAAAAATATAATTCAAGGCAGGGTATAAGTAAAATAAACTGCACTAACTGCTGTTGCCTTATTGTTTTCTTACTGAAGAAATCTTATTCCATTCCATTGTTTTGGAAGAGTCTTCTTCTCCATTGGAATCAAACTCTTTGATATCATCTGATTCTTTCCCTATCTGAATCTCTTTCTTTCTATTTTGGCCATCTTACCTGGTCAAGAGGACATGATACAGCCAAATTGTACCAACATCAGAACATCAGACCAGATCCACAGACAAACTTACCTGTAATTCAATGGCAGGAGAAGATGTTGAACAAGACACCTGTGACATAAATAACTTGTGAATGACAATGTAAAACCCTAAAATTCTTTGAATTATTATATTTCATATTTCTAAACCATCCATATCCTTCAAGCAGAGGCTCTATGAATGTTGAATTAAATGAATATGATTGGTAGGAATTGATATGAATTCATGATACAATGCAAAAGAAGGCTCCAGAAATTAAAAGTGAGAATTGTGGTGTTGGAAAGAGTTCAGTATTTCTGTATTTATTGTTGATAAGGGATGGTTGTTTTCATTTCATAAAAATAATAGTTTTTTAAAAATCTTTTCTACTGCTGGTCAAGCCAAGTTTCCATAATTGGGAATTATGGAAACTGAAATCTAAAGCAGCTAGCCTGGAAGGAACTGATGACAGTAAGTCTAAATTTAAATGCCAGTTACCATGTTTTGCATTTGCAACATCCCAAATGAAATAGGAACAAAATTCTATTTAACTTTTGGAGTATAGCAATCAATCAATGTGAGACAGAATTGCACATAAACCAGAACGCCATGTTAGGCCACTTCTTATATGAAGAAACTTGTTGAATGTGTGCATCTAACAACTAGTTACATTACGGACTTTCTAAGTAAGCTGTACATTTAAAAAAGAATTATGTCCTGTATAATCCACTAAGTTAAGCAAGATAAAATTGTTGTTTTGGAGTATAAGGTAAGGTTTTGGAGTATAAGTAAAGGCTCCCCTCGCATATATGTGCTAGTCGTTCCTGACTCTAGGGGGTGGTGCTCAACTCCGTTTCTAAGCCAAAGAGCCAGCGCTGTCCGAAGATGTCTCTGTAGTCATGTGGCTAGCATGACTAAATGCCAAAGGTGCACAGAATGCTGTTACTTTCCCACCAAAGGTAGTCCCTATTTTTCTACTTGCATTTTTTATGTGCTTTCGAACTGCTAGGTTGGCAGAAGCTGGGACAAGTAATTCACCCCATTACGTGGCACTAGGGATTCGAACTGCTGAATTGCTGACCTTTCGATCGACAAGCTCAGCATCTTAGCCACTGAGCCACCCCGTCCCTCTGTTTTGGAGTATAAGCAAAGTTAATTGCAAGATAAGAGCGGTATGAAGAACATACATCAAGGCAAACTAATTTGCCTATATAGGCACCACAATCATTCCTGCATAGCTCACCTTCTAGTACCATACAATTCACCCACAAAAACCACAAGACAGGAAATACAACTGACAATATAGCAAGAAATAATAAAAATCAATAATATAATATTGAATTTGTTACAGAAGAGGAACATCCAGCCCTGTCAGCTTTTTTCTGTAGAACTGAGTCCTCATTTTTATTCTAGGCTTTACCTATCTGCTCACTTTTGTAGAAAACAAATAACAACAGTCATAAAAATATTACCATTATAAATTATGGTATACACACACACACAACATGCGCACGCACACATATATATAGGACAAGCATGAAGCACTCTAGATATTACATATGGGAAATGAAACCCAATGGCCACAACCCAAACAGTAGAAGGCAAATGTCTAAAGTTCAATCAGCCTTGGGGGTGAGGAAGAGTTGGGCAAGCACATTGGAAAAAACAGAGTAGTGAGATTACATTTGATGTATTTCATTATTTCTGGATTGAGTAACCTTCTCGGCAGGCAGTTAGCTGACAAGTTGCCGAGAAAGACACTGCAACTGATTAATGATAAATGCAATGTCCTTGCACAGTGGGAAAGACCAAGAAATGTGCTTTAATGTCTCCCCCTGGTGAAAGGAGTCTGTTTCATCTTCCCATTGATAAGGCAGTAGCAGTAATGATGATTTTACTGCTTCCCTTCTGCTCTATAGCGCTGTAATTCATTTTGGCTGGAGCGACATGATGCGCACAGTCAAAAACCAAATTCAAAGCAATCTATTTTCTGGCAGGAGCTTAATTGTTTATTTCAGCTTTGAAGTACTAATCTTAACAGAAGAGCAGAGTTGGAAGGGACCTTGGAGGTCTTTTAGTCCACCCCCTGTTCAAACAGGAGACCCTATATACAGGATACCAGTGATGGCTAAGTTTTTTGCCATCGTGGGCCAGGAGGGGGGCAGAGGAGGTTCATGCGTACGCATGCCCACACCCATAATTCTATGTGCCTCTCTAGGAGTCTTTGGAGGCTGGGGACAGCAAAAAAGTCACTTCCTGTCCAACTAGAAGTTGGGAAACTGGCCATTTCGGGCCTCCAGAGGGCCTCTGAGTGGGTGGAAAAGGCTGTTTTCACCCTCCCTAGATGCATAGAGAGGATCTGGAGCCAAGTGAGAAAGAAAAATGGGCCTTCCTCCCACCCACCCCCACCCCTGCGAGGCCCTCTGGAGGCAGGAAACAGCTTGTTTCCCTACTTCTGGTGAGCCCAGAAGGCCCGAAAATCATGAATGCACTGGAGCTGACCTGGCGTGCCCACTGATATGGCTATGCATGCCACCTGTGGCAAGTGTACCATAGGTTCGCTATCATGGCCCTATACCATTTCAGACAAGTGACTGTCCAGTCTTTTTTTTAAAGCCTCCAGTGATGTACTACCCACAACTTCTGACGGCAAGCTGTTACATTGGTTTATTGTTCTCACTGTTAGGAAATTTCTCCTTAGTTCTGGGTTACTTCTCTCCTTGATTCTCTAAGATTCTGTCTTGGTGAACCTGACCATACCACAGGGAACATTTTAGAAAAATGATCTAAGTAGAGAACCTTCATCATGTAGCATTTTCTTCATAGACATAGGATTTAGGAGATTTTTTTTTGCTCTAAACTATCAGTTATATTCAGAGGTGGAATTCAGCTGCTTCAGACCAGTTTGAGCGAACCAGTAGCGCTAATGATTAGTTGGCCCCACTCGCCCACCCCTGCTCTATCCTGTCCTTTATTTCCCGATTTGTAGGTCATCTCAAACATGCAACCCAGCTGATTCCCCACCCCCACCCCCACCACCACTGTTGTACTTATCATTGCTGATTTGGATGGTAAGCAGCTGAGCTTCTAAATGCTCCATTTTCAGCGCAAAGTGAAAACTGAACTGGTTGTTAAACCAGCAACATTCCACCACTGGTTACATTAGGAAACAACATTTCTAAAGAAAATGTTCTAGAAGATTGCTTAACGCATTGTAAGCCGCCCTGAGTCTTCGGAGAAGGGCGGCATATAAATCTAATAATACTAATAAAAAAAAATAATTGATGGATGAATGAAAGGCTATGTACTGTATAGGAATCAATGTTCTCTGCATTATTTTCCCACAGAAATCCTGTCCCAAAAAATCCCCCATCATTCCTCACGTATGGTACCAACATTTGGAGAACTAAGGAAGCGTTGAATTACTGGCCACAAAGTTCTATGAACATATCCTATATAAACCCATGCTTACTATTCACAAAGAAGGTAGATAAAAATTTGCTTCTGAAACCCAGGTATAACTCAGAGAACTTTCAGACTTTAGTCAACAAACTGCTTGAAAGTCAGTCCAGTAAAGCATTTCTCTACTTAAAAGTGTTATCTGTTTAATGTAATCATTTCTGAAGACAATGGAGAAAATCTAGCAATAATGCATGTTTAACAGGAATCCATCCTCTCGCTTAGCTTCTTTTTTCTCCACAGAGAGGATATTTCAGTGGTGAGACAAAAGTTCCAAGCAAATAAGGAAATATTATTCTCCTGGGAACAAATTAGATATATTGTTTTTAGAAATATGCACTAAAATAAGGTTTGATTCAAATCCTGTTGGAGAAAGTAAATGGTTTCATTTTGAAAGTCCACCAAATTTTAGTCAATAGGACCAGGAATGTTTCTCCCCACTTTTGGTGGTGAGGTGAGGGCAAGAGATATCATTATATAGCAGATAATATAAGTTTTTGGTTGGTAAATTTCAAAAATTCAGAAAATCCCAGGATATGGATTAACAAAGGACATGAAATTGTTTGAAGTTCTTGTGACACCTTCTGCTCCCTTGACATCCTTTTTAAAAAAAATTCCAAATTCTTTGCAAAAGTATTACAATAAATAATAAGAGAGTCCTCTAATAAAAATATTGCTGTATCAATTGTTGACATATTTTACTATTGGAAATAGCAGGAATTCGACCTGAAATCTGCTATTGATTTTTTAAAAAATTAAAAAACTTTCTAAATGACAAAAGAAAAAAGGGGGAAGGGGATTTGTCATTATTTATTTCCTCATTTATGCTATTTGAAATCAGAGGGTTGGAAGGTATCTTAAAAGATCTTCTAGTCTAACCCCTCCTGTTCAGGGCAGGAATCCTCACACCCACGGAGAGAGAGAGGTGCCTCTCCAAAATTTGTTTTAAAATCTCCAGTGATGTGGCATTCACAACTACAGGAAAAAGGCTGTTTTTAGCCTTTAGAGATTAACGTGTTTGTATCTATTGTAGGGGGCCTATTGTATTTTTGTATTGTTTGCACCATTTTTGTCATTCTTGTTTTACTTCAGGCTGCTTGTTTATATGGATTTTAACTATTTCTATTGTGACACTGTTTTTTGTTTTGTGGATTCTTCTTCTTCTTCTTCTTCTTCTTCTTCTTCTTCTTCTTCTTCTTCTTCTTCTTCTTCTTCTTCCTCCTCCTCCTCCTCCTCCTCCTCCTCCTCCTCCTCCTCCTCCTCCTTCTCCTTCTCCTTCTTCTTCTTCTTCCTCTTCTTTTAGCATATTCCCACAGGTTCAGGGTCCGCTTTTCGGATCATTGAACACCACTTTCAATTCATAGCTCCTGATATCAGGAAATTTCTCTTTATTTCAATTTTGAATCTTAATTTGTTAAGCTTCTACCCCTTCTTTTCCTCTTCTTGAGTGCTAGGGAGAACAAACCATATCATCTTTCCTAAGTCTATCCCTTCATGTATCAGAAGACTGATTTCTTCCCTCAATCTACCCTTTTTTAGGTTAAATATACACAGTTCCTTTAACTGATCTTCATAGGATTGAACCACAAAGACTCTCATCATTTTTTTTTATTGAAAAAGTTTTACATTACAGTTTATTTTTAAAACCCCTTCCCCAACCCCCCCAACCCCCCCACCCTATCCCCCCTATCCCTCCCCAATCCCCCCCTTGACTTCCGCTATTAAACAAACATTAACATTAACATGTTTAACAATTTTTTTAAGGTGAGATCCAACTAAGAAAAAACTATAACCTTGTTTTATAACCAATTTTAACCTTAAGTAATAAAAAAGTTTTTCTTTTAAACCAATATATGACAACATAAATCAAATATAAAAAACACTTAACTCTTAACAATCCATTTAAAAAAGATCTAGTAAAATAATTTTGAACATCATAAGATTTAAGTTGGATTATCATATAAGTAATATAAATATATAACATTAACTATTAAAAATATAAATTCAATTCATATTCAATACATTTCTCTTTATGTAAATATATAACATTAACTATAATTCCCAATATTAGTACATTTCTCTTTAAAATTAAAATATAAAAATTATCAACTTCAGTACATTTCTCTTTTAGATTAATTCTAGATATAAAAAATATAAATTCAGTTAAGTGCTAATTGAAACTTCTTGCTTTGATATTTATTCTTCATGTAGTCTACCCATTTCTTCCACTCCTTAACAAAAACCTCATGGGTCCTTTCTTTTAGGTATGCAGAAATTTTAGCCATCTCTACTAGACATCTTCAATATCCATTCCTCTATAGTAGGTACATTATCTTTCTTCCAATATTGACCAATCAGTAATCTAGCTGCAGTAATCATGTGTAAAATTAATCTCGTATCTGTTACTGAACAGCCCTTAACTATTCCCAACAAAAAAAACTGAGGAGAAAACTCAAGCTTCTTCTTCAAAATGTTCTGCATTAGCCACCAAAGTTTAATCCAAAATGCTTTCAGTTTTCTGCACGTCCACCAAATATGAAAATATGTTGCATCCAAACAATCACACCTCCAACATTTAGGTTGAACATTTGGATACATACATGATAACTTTTTAGGATCTAGATGCCATCTATAAAACATCTTATAAAAATTTTCCCTCAAATTCTGTGCTTGTGTAAATCTAACATTCTGGACCCAAATCTTTTCCCATGTTTCCAACATAACCGGTTCTGCAAAATTCTGTGCCCATTTTATCATACAGTCTTTAACTAATTCACCCTCTGAATCTCTTTCTAACAGTAAATTATACAGTCGTTTAATATGCATCGGCCCTTTACATTTTATCTGAGTCACCAAGTCTTCTTCATGTAGCTTTAGTCCAGTTTTCTGATCTTCTCTCCATCTTGCTTGAAGTTGAAGATACTGCAACCAAGTTAGATTCACTCCTTCTTCCAACAGAATATTCAAAGATTTCAGACGCCATCTGCCCCCATCATTAAGAAGTATCTCTTTATACAACAACCCCCCGAGTGACTTTATATTTGGCATAATATGCCCAAGATCCAACCACTCTCATCATTTTATGTTGATCTTCTCTTCTCAGTTCCTGATCATCATTACTAATTTGGCAGCCAAAACCTGAGACAGTGTAAAGCACAATACAGAATGATCACTTCCTGTGATTTCAATATTACAACTTTGTTGATGAGCCCAAGATTGTATTGGCTACTGTAGCATATTGCTGGCTCATGGCTAATCTGTTTTCTTTCAGAACACCCCAGATAATTCTCACCAGTACTACTAGCAATTTACCATATTTTTCAGAGTATAAAACGCACCGGAGTATAAGACGTACCTTAGTTTTTTGGGGGGAAAATAGGAAAAAAATAATCTGCCTACCAGGTATTCATCTGGCTAGCGTCCTTAGCCTGGTCAGCTTCAGCACATTAGTTCACTTGCTGGTTTTGAGGTTGGGGCTGGTTGGGGCTAAAAAAATAGCTTCTAAAGCACAGCTGATCATCAGAGGGAGCAGCAATTAGAAAAGCAGGCAAAGCACAGAAGATTCCTTCGCTTGTGTTGGGGCTGAAAAACAGATTCAAAAGCACAGCTGAATGTCAGAGGGAGCTCTAGTAACTAAAGCAGGCAAAGCGCAGAAGGGGTAAGAGAAGGCAGCAACTGTTCCGGGTAGCCATTTTGGGCACTGCGCATGGAATTTTCAGTCTCCAAACATGTCGCATTTTGAGGTGTTGATTGGTGGCAATGTGCTTTGGCAATCCTTGCAGCCTTGAAGGGCTCTCAAATGGAGCATTTGGAGGCTGAAAATGTGATGCATGGAGCCTAAAAACACAAGCCATTGTTGGTGCAAATTCTACAGCCAGGAAAAGGACATGTGGAGGCCGAAGGGTGGGGGCCAGCAGGTGGGCAGGATTACAATTCAGAGTATAAGATGCACCCAAATTTTCAGCCTCTTTTAGAAAGGAAAAGGTGTGACTTATACTCTGAAAAATACGGTATGTACTGCCTACCCTGTAGCTGGGTACCCAGCTTTTCCTATCTGCTGGGAGTTTTGGCTTTGTATTTTCAATACATCTGGAAGTCTCCATGATGTTCAAACCAGAATCTACTCATCAGCCTGAACAGATGAAACACACTGTACTCCATAGCAACTTTGATATGGGAATCAGCTATTTTCCTCACAGCTTGGACTTGTTTGCTGGTTGAAATTGCTTTTCTTTCTAAATAAATTGTCTGTACTTTGTTCATCTCTGTTTTTGTGAAATGGAAAAGTTGCAGAAAATAAGACCATCTCTAGACTAGGGAGAGGTCTAAATATAGTGCTCTGTGGTGACTCAATTCCTCTGCTTCTGCCTTTTTTCAGTCTTGGCGTGGAGGTGCTGGCAATCCTCCAAGTTCTAAAATAAGCATAAAAAGTGCAGTCCAAATGCATGAAATTAGGAGAAATGACTGAGAAAAGGGTGTCCTTGTTAAAAGATGAATATATTAGGAGGATCTCGGTGGCGCAGTGGTTATAGTGCAGTACTGCAGGCTATTTCTGCTGACTGCTGGCTGCCTGCAATTTGGCAGTTCAAATCCCACCAGGATCAAGGTTGACTCAGTCTTCCATCCTTCCAAGGTGGGTAAAATAAGGACTCAGATTGTTGGGGAAAATATGCTGACTCTATAAACTGCTTAGAGAGGGCTGTAAAGCACTGTAAAGCAATATATAAGTCTAAGTGCTATTGCTATCTCAGGTGAAAATATTGCAAATTACCAGGATTTTTTTTTTTCAGATCATGAAATTGAGAAATGAAATCCACCTTGTCAGTGTGTACTTATGAAACAACAGTCCATAATTGCCATGTAATCTGTTCCTCATTTTTGTCTCTTGCTTCTATTTCCATGCTGAAATTTATACTGTAACTTTTCTATTAATAAATAACTCTACACATTTATCCATTTCTCAGGATTGTATTCCACCAATCCCACTATAATCTATAAAAGGTTATGTGATGCCACTCTTCACATTAAATAATGTTTTGCAGGAAAGGTTTAACCTGAAAGAAGAATAAGGAAAATGCCAAAGTATTCATTTTATATGCATAAGATATTGTGTTATATTTTTACCAAGAAGTTGATTTCCCTGAAATCAACAAACAGGTTTTCTAGAATCTAAAAACTGATAGGCAGGTGAGGGCAGGGGATTGAAAAAGAAAAGAAGAAATTTTCTGAAAGACCTATTCCTGCTCAGGGCAAAGAAGAATATTGTTTCACACATTTTGCCTCACCAAAGTTGATAAAATAAATCACCTTATCATAAGGGACTAAAAAGTATCTTTTCAGGCCAAAAGTAAATTATGTCTGATCAGATATGGGTGGTCCACTTTAACTTGGGGGGCTGCATGATAACTTCCTGCTGTTCCTGAGCTTTTATGATATTAAATGTACTCTACATATATACACTCCGTGTGTGTGTGTGTGTGTGTGTGTGTGTGTGTGTGTGTGTGTGTGTAGAGAGAGAAAGAGAGAGAGAGAGGGATCGAGGGGGAGGGCAAAATAGACAAACAGACATATGCACAAACTACTCTCTTGTCTATAATCTTGGCCAAGCAAAACAACTTTCTAAGACACTTTTGGGTTATTCTCACTGATCCTGCTTCCCCACTCAAATGGTCTTTTTGTTGTATCTTTGTTGTTGTTAGTTGCGAAGTCATGTCCAACCTATCGTGACCCCATGGACAATGTTCCTCAAGGCCTTCCTGTCCTCTACAATCCTCTGGAGTCCATTTAAGCTCAGCAGGGTCGAGCTGAGGACTTTGTCCAGTATCTGCATGACAAAATCGCTCAGATCCGGGAAGGTCTGGCCTCTGACTGGGTAGATCTGGACGGGATAATCGAGGCAGGTCTTGGGGGGTGTGGTTTGGGAGGAGTTCGACTCTGTGGCTCCCGAGGACATGGACAGGATCCTGGGACGGCTGAATGCGACCACATGTTTATTGGACCCGTGTCCCTCCTGGTTGGTGCTGGCCTCCCGGGAGGTTACACGAGGCTGGCTCCAGAAGATTGTTAACGCTTCTTTGAGTGAGGGTGTTCTGCCGGCCGCTTTGAAAGAAGCGGTGGTGAGACCCCTCCTCAAAAAGCCCTCTCTGGACCCGGCTGCTTTGGCTAATTACCGTCCAGTCTCCAACCTTCGCTTTGTTGCGAAGGTTGTTGAGAGTGTGGTTGCACGGCAGCTTCCCCGGTTCCTGGATGAAGCTGTCTATCTAGATCCGCTCCAGTCCGGCTTCCGGCCTGGGCACAGCACGGAAACGGCATTGGTCGCGTTGGTGGATGATCTCTGGAGGGCACGGGATAGGGGTTGTTCCTCTATCCTGGTCCTATTAGATCTCTCAGCGGCTTTTGATACCATCGACCATGGTATCATGTTGCGCCGGTTGGAGGGGTTGGGGGTGGGGGGCACCGTTCTACGGTGGTTCTCCTCCTATCTCTCTGACCGGTCGCAATCTGTGTTGACAGGGGGGCAGCGGTCGACTCCGAGGCGCCTTGTTTGTGGGGTGCCGCAGGGGTCGGTCCTCTCGCCCCTTCTGTTCAACATTTATGTAAAGCCGCTGGGTGAGATCATCCGTGGCTTTGGGGTGGAATTCCATCAGTACGCTGACGACACCCAGCTGTACATCTCCACCCCAGGCCACCCCAACGATGCCGTTGAAGTGATGTCCCGGTGTCTGGAAGCTGTGCGGGTCTGGATGGGGAGAAACAGGCTCCGACTAAACCCCTCCAAGACTGAGTGGCTGTGGCTGCCGGCGTCCCGATATAGCCAGCTGACGCCATCGCTGACTATTGGGGGCGAGACATTGGCCCCCACGGAGAGGGCTCGCAACTTGGGCGTCCTCCTGGACGCACGGCTGTCTTTAGAAGAACACATGACGGCCGTGGCCAGGGGGGCTTTTTATCAGGTTCGCCTGATACGCCAGTTGCGTCCCTTTCTAGATCGGGACTCCCTACGCACAGTCACCCATGCTCTCGTGACTTCCCGCCTGGACTACTGCAATGCTCTCTACATGGGGCTCCCCTTGGGGTGCACCCGGAGGCTCCAACTGGTCCAGAATGCGGCCGCGCGGGGAATTATGGGAGCGACGTGGCGGTCCCACGTGACACCTCTCCTGCGCGAGCTGCACTGGCTCCCGGTGGTCTTCCAGGTGCGCTTCAAAGTGTTGGTGACCACCTTTAAAGCGCTCCATGGCTTAGGACCTGGGTACTTGCGGGACCGCCTTCTGCCGCCAATAGCCTCCCACCGGCCAGTACGCTCGCACAGAGAGGGCCTCCTCCGGGTGCCGTCGGCCAGACAGTGTCGGCTGGCGACTCCCAGGGGGAGAGCCTTCTCTGTGGCAGCGCCCGCCCTCTGGAATGACCTACCCCCGGAGATACGCAGGATTCCAGATCTCCGGACCTTTCGTCGGGCCCTTAAAACCCATTTGTTCCATCTAGCTGGGCTAGCTTGATCCCATCCTCCGTTTTTAAATTTGACATTGATTTTAAATTGGGTTGTTTTAATTCTCGGCCGAATAATATTTAATAATTTTTAATTGTTTTTAACTTTTGTAAACCATGTTTTATTCTGGCTGTTCACTGCCCTGAGTCCGCAAGGAGAAGGGCGGTTTATAAATTGAAATAATAAATAAATAAATTCCTACTGCTTCAGTGACTCCTTCCAGCCACCTTATTCTCTCTCATCCCATTCTTCTTTTGCCTTCAATCGTTCCCAGCATTAGGCTCTTTTCCAGTGAATCCTTCCTTCTCATTAGGTGGCTAAAATATTTGAGTTTCATCTTCTGGATCTGGCCTTCTAAAGAGCAGTCAGGGTTGATCTCCTCTAGGTCTGACCAGTTTGATCGTCTTGCACTCCAAGGGACTTGCTGGAGTCTTCTCCAGCACCTTAGTTCAAAGGCCTTAATTCGTTGGTGTTCAGCCTTTCTTATGGTCCAACTTTCACAGCCATACATTGCAACTGGGAAAACCATAGCCTTGACTATATGCACTTTTGTTGACAGGGTGATATCTCTGCTACACAAGCCCCTCCACCACAACAATAATCTATGCAGCAGTAATCTATGAAGGGGTGTTGTATCTTAAGTAATGGAAATCAATCTAATCAGAGGAAGAGAGACTGGCCCTAGTCATTGATTGCTGGTATTGGGAGGAGCCCCAATCAGTTTTCATGACTGTAAATCTCAATTATGTCAAAAGAGACCTAATTAAATTACTTCATGTTATAACCCTGTCCTTTCTGATATGTAAATTAGAAAGGTGTCCTTCCTTCCTTCCAAATCTGAAAATCAAAACAGCCTCTGATAGTGAAACCAAATATGATTTTATTGTAGCTTTTCTCTGAAGGGAATAGCCTTAGAGATAATAGAGATGGAGATGGAGATATTTCTGCCTTCAAGTCAGGTTTACTCCTAGCAACAGTGTGGAAAAGTCCTTGCAGTTTTCTTGGCATGAATTTCAGAAGTGGGTTTTCATTATCTTCTTTGGGTTGAGACAGAGGAATGGTCAAAGTTAGGATTTCTTTTTCCTCAGTTTGGGGAAGGATTTTGGAGGTGTAGTTTTGTTTTTTGAAGTTACGTTTTTGAAGTTGGTTAGCATTTTCACTGGTGAGCACCAGGAGATCCTATAAGTTAGACAGACAATTTTTTTAAAAATACAGAAGTAGGTATTAGCCAACCACTTGTTAATTGTTGCTGAGATATCCTGTTGACACGGTCACAATTTTGACTTGAATAGATTCTTTGCTTTTTAGATTATTTTAGGAGCTACAGGTCTGTTTTTTATGTTCTCTAACCTCAGAATAAAATGTATATATGTATCTATGAACGGATATGTATGGATGTCTCTGCATCAGCATTGACTCCTGACAACTACCTGGACTAATCCCTGTAATTTTCTTGGCAACTTTTAATTTTTTTTTAAATTGTCCTGCAGTTTCCTTGGCAAGTTTGCCCTTATCTTCTTCCCAATTAGATTAATTATGTTTAATCCATGGAAATAAAGAAATTTCTGTTGTAATGCAAATCATTCTTGTTCCCAAAAGCGGTGAACTGAAAGCAAGAAATACCAGAGTGGTAAATCAGACAAAAATCAGCCAGTAGCATCCTTCACATTCAGTGATTTTTCATTGTGTGGATTATGCCATTCATTAGTCTGGGATGTTGTTTGCAAATAACTGATTTGGAAGTATGTAGTATTCAGATTAAAACTAATTTCAATTCTCTGAGTTATTAGGCTGTAACAATAGCACTGACAGATAACATCTGAAGTTTTTATCATATCTGGGATTTGTCTCTTAAAGTTTTGTAAGAATGAAAAAGATGTTTAAGGAAATATGAATTCCAAAGCAACTTCATTTGAACTTCATGAAGAAAGAGGAAGGAAGGAAGGAAGGAAGGAAGGAAGGAAGGAAGGAAGGAAGGAAGGAAGGAAGGAAGGAAGGAAGGGAAAGAGGGAGGGAGGGGGAAGGGAAAGAGGAAGGAAAGAAAACAGAAAAAGAACACTATCAATCACATGTTTTTCCATTTCTAACCACAAAATACCATCTTCATGCATAAAGAATCATTAATTTAAGATTACCCACTCTATTGGGGTAGGGTGGGGGAATAGAAGAACTTTGTCTGTCTAAAGTATTTCTTCTTAGAAAATCTAAAACAAATCTCCCATTTAAAAGAAAAAAAATTACCTGGGACTGGGGTAGGGCAATTGCATGAGACCCTTTCTTTTCAGCTAAACACACTGAACTCAACATTGCCAAGAGAAATTCAAAAGAAGTGCTCATGTACTCTGAGAATACTATAGAAAACAGGAGGTTATTTCACAGGGGAAGAAAACTTGTAGAGAAACTGAAGTACAGAATTAAGTTTGTGCTTCCATAGCAAAGTGATCAACTGTTTCTTATGCTGTGATTTGTGAAAAAGTGTGCAAATTCTGTGTCTTTTCTTCCTTAACAAATTGGGGAAACTGGGGATATTGGTGGTTTATAATTGATGGGTCCTGTCAGCTGATTTCAAATCTCTTAAAATCCCATGAATTAGTCAGAATGATTACATTCAGGGGTGGGCGGCTGGGGGTTCGCAGGGGTCCAGGAGAACCTCTAGCTAAGATTCTGTGCAGTTCAGAGAACCCCCAAATCCCACTCCTGGCTGGCCCCGCCCCTACCAACCCACCTCGCCCCTCACAGGAGTCCCCACATGGCCCATTTTGGGTGCAGGTAAGTGCAGGGCATGTGCGGAGGCTCAGGGAGGGCAAAAAATGGGCCTACCAGAAGTTCAGGAACAGGCCCATTTCCAGCCTCTAGAGGACCTCCGGAGCCTAGGGTGGCCGTTTTTGCCCTCCCGGAGGCTCAAGAAAAGTCTCTGAAGCCTGAGAAAGTACACCCCACACACACACACCCCACCCCCATGGTGCAGGAGGCCGACTAGGCTATGCCCACCATGGCCATGTCCACCCAGAGAACCCCTTGCTAAAATTTTTGAAGCTCCCCCCAATTACATTATAAAAGTTTCCTCTTGAACCCATCAAAGAACTGCCTTAACTTTCTATCCAAACCTTCCCCTCTCACTATTCCCCCTCAATCTTCTTCTGAGCTCATTCTGTATAAATTGCAGCTGCCGAATGCATTTATATACCTTGCAAAGGTGTAGACATTGTCAGATACCTAGCAAACCCAGGTGCCTTCGTTGACATCTTTCTTTGTTTCTTTGCATTATTATAACGTTCTATTTATGATTCTTGAAAAATGAAGTAGCAAGGAATTGATAGCATGTTTAATAAAGAGAGATAATGAACAGATACAATGGGATTATAATTAGCAGCAGAAGGACTGTTTTGTAGCTCATATTCGAGGAAATTATATAAAACCTTGGGGAGTATTTGATGAGAACATTGCCTTTTCCCCAGATCAGTACCATTTTAACAAATTTCCTGTAAGAGAAGTAAACTTATGAAAGACTTTCTTTTTTAAAAAAAGAAAGAAAGAAAGAAAAAAGAAAGAAAGATAAAGTACATTAAACATGTTATTTTCCTCAAGGGGGCTTTCATTTCTGTAATCTTTCAAACATTGTCTTTCTATTCTGATTAATGCAACACATCAAAACAATGACAAACCATCTGATGGGTTATTTCCCATGGAGAAAAGAATGTTTCCAAGAATGCCGTGCTGGACTAGATATTTTTTTCCTTCCAGTTATTTTATTTATAATAAAAGCAAACAGGTCAACTCTGCAAAGGATCACTTTCTCATCCTATGGATTCATTTATTTTCAATTCACTGGAATATATCATTATTTAGATAATGTCCTTTGAACTTTAAAAAAAAATGTGTAGCGTTTGACAATGTAATGCTGATATAATCAACGCTGGATTAACATATTTTTTTAAAGTCAAACCAGTCTTGATTTATTGTTTTCATGCTCTCTTTTCCCCTGTCCATTTAGATTATGTTCATGGTCCAATTTTGGAACCCTTTAGACACAACTTTAAAAGTAAAGAGATGAGCTTTTTTTGAGAAGATTCCTACCAACCAGAGACCATACATGCAAATGGGAAGCATCTCAGCCTTGTGCATTTACTTAGAATAAGATGTATAACAATCCTCACTGTGATAGAATCCTGACCAGCATGTAAGGTGGTTGGTATCAGTGTGGAGAGTTAACATTGATCATAAAGTCAAAGATTCTTAAAATAAGAACTCATTCCCCACTATTCTGTCAGACCTGAAGAAGCTTCTTGGATGAGAAGCGAAACGTCTTCAAAAGGAAAGATAAGAAAGACAAGTTGCCTCCTGAAGAAGCACCTTTGGGACAACCATGACCTGGATGACTGAGAATCTCTAAAGACTGTTAGCTATGCAATTTGGGATAAATACCCTTTGAATGGTGTGGGAGTAGGAATGGATTTCCAGAGAAATTCATTCATGAGGAGTCCATCTGGAATTATATCCTACTCTCCTTCAAATCAGATTAGTAATTAAATATTATTATTTGCAAATTATGGTAAAAAAGCAACATGTACATTATTAATCAAATGATAAGTGTTTCCAAACATTTATCTCACTGGATAATAATAAATAGAGTGTTTGTTACCAGGTATAGTTGGCCTTGTTTAAAAGTCTTCTTTATCCAAGCGCATTCCAGTCAGGGCATGAAGCTTTGATGTGTGACTTTATTAAAAACACAAATCAGAAAGATATTTGACTGCTGAAAGCTAAATGGATTTGTGATTTATTGTTGACATGTCAATCTAGTCAGGAATCCAGAATCACATTGACTCAACTAAAGTTGGATAGTGGGTGGGCCTCTTACAAAACAATCCTGACCAACGTAATTGTTTCACCATGACAAAAGAATTATTTCATAAATATTGAAGGCTGAAATGCCATCACAATATAACATATCTCAGAGCAAATGTGCATGTATTGAAGAACTGTTTGACAATAATCGATTCTGTGAAGGATATTGATTGCTAGGAGAGAGGGAGAGAGACAGAGATAGGGGGAGCAGGAGAACTGCTCAAAATTTCCGCTACCAGTTCTCCAGAACCTGTCAGAATCTGCTGGATTTCACCCTTGCTTTAGATAGCATAGGAGAAAGATACTGTCAACTGTAAACTGCGTTCAGTGAATGCTGAATTCTGTAGGACAACAGTTGTTCCAGAGAATTGCAAAAACAGCAATTGAATCTTCAAATGAATACAATCACTGCAGCATTAGTTTTCTCAAATAAAAAGCATTGTATGGAAATAAGACAAGGGGAGAACCTGCTCAAGTTTTTTTTACTACTGGAGACAAAGAACATGATGAAAACTTCCATCTGCCCAAGGTGTTAATCTGAGCTGGGAGCTCTGTTAATTTGTGTGTCTATATAGGACCGGCCTCCAAACCAATGAAATGTTTTCAGCCATTTAGTATCTGCTGCCTGAAGCATTTGCATTCTGTTTAATGCAGTGCTGACTTTGTGCCTATAGATTTTTATTTATATATACACAAAAATTGTCTAATACAATGTCCTACCTGTCAATGACTACTTCAGCTTCAACTGCAATAATACATGGACAAACAATAGATACAAACTCAAGGTAAATTGCTCCAAACTTGATTGCAGAAAATATGACTTCATCAACAAAGTGTTCAATGCCTGGAATCCACTACCTGACTGTTGTTACATCCTCAAACCTCCAAAACTTTAACCTAAGACTGTCTACCATGGACCACACCCCATTCCTAAGAGGTCTGTAAGGGGCGTGCATAAGTGCACCAGCATACCTACCGTCCCTGTCCTACTGCCCCATTTATTCATACTCATTTCTTGTGTTCATGTCCATGTTTATACTTATACCTGTTTTCTCATATATGTTTGACAAACTAACTAACTAACTAAATATATGTCAAAACAGAGCTTCCAAAACTATCTAAAATTGTGGTAGTTTTTTTTTTAAAGTTGGGCTGTGATGAAATTCTATGCAGGAATTACTAGCACATTCATAGGAATTGAAGCAGGAAACAAAAAGAAGAGAAAATGGAATAGGAAAAATAGGGACTGGGGGTTGTTTTTTTAAAATGTATTTTTAAAATGTTTTAAAATTATTTTTAAATGTATAGGGAATTGTGCTATGAGAATCTTTGGTGGGCCAATATTTGTCTGGGTTCCTTATTTGGCTTGGACAAATTAGTCTGGGTTCCGAAATGAAGCAAAATTGGATCTGGTTAATATATGGATGGGCAAACTCCAGATAATTTTTTACAGAAGAAAATTGCAGAAAAACAGGTAACTTTTTCTATATTGCTAGCAAAAAACAACAACAACCCCTACATGTCCATGAAGTCACCAGGAATCACACTGTACTTAAATGAGACTTTAACCTTCTTAGTTTTTACCACTTTAAAAAGTTTTAGTTTATTTAAAATTGGAACAAATAATAAAATAATAAAAACAACAACAAAAACAAGTAAAAGCTGCTTGGTTACTTGAAAGTTTGGTTTAAGTAAGGCAAATAGCAAACTATAATTCTAAATTTAATTGATTGAGTACCATCAATTTTGACTCCTAGCAACCACATAGTTAAATTTTCTTCAAGATGATCTATCGCTAACCTGTTCTTTCAAGTCTCCAATAGTACTTCAAACACCTCAGTCACCAACAATAACTCTGTCCTGTAACTGAGGTAATTCTCTTCTTTTCTTCTACCTTTCCCAGCAGGCAAAAAAAAAGGCAAAAAAGAGTGGGTTTTTGCATATGTCCAAAGTAGGATAATTTGAGCCTGGTTATCTGTGATGCAAGTAAAAACTCAGCTTTCGTTTGTTCAATATTTTATTGGTTTGTGTACTTGGCTGTCCATAGTATTCCCCAACTCCAAAGTTCAAAAGTGTCAATAGTCTTACTATCTTGCTTCTTCAGAATCCAAATTATTAGATCTAGTTTAATCAAAAACATTCATCAAAAAGTTTAATTGGAAAGCTTCCCTTTAAAAAAAAAATAGATATTTACAAAGCGTTCTGTCTCTGGAGATGGAATTTTTTTTGGAAATCTGGCATCTTCTGTTCTTCCTCCATAACAGGCAAAACTAGCCATTCCAGAAATGATTTGGCACTTTGCTGAGGATCAAATTTTCAGACAGGAGCAGGGGTGGGCTGCTGGGGGTTCGCAGCGGTTCAGGAGAACCTCTAGCTAAGGTTCTATGCAATTTGGAGAACCCCCAAATCCCACTTCTGGCTCTGCCCGCCCCTCCCAGGAGTCCCCACATAATGCAGGTAAGTGCAGGCATGCACAGAGACTCAGGGAGGGCGAAAAATAGGCCTACCCTCTGGAGCCTGGGGAGCCCATTTTTGCCCTTCTGGAGGCTCAAGGAAAGCCTCTGGAGCCCCCCACCACCACCATGGTGCAGGAGGCCGAGTAGGCCACGCCCACCATGGCCATGCCCACCTAGCAACCAGACAGAGAACCCCTTGCTAAAAAGCCCACCCCTGGACAGGAGGTAGTTCATAGTAATCTGAATATCACAACCCAGAACTGGAACACTTCAATCCATTTTTCAAAAATCTGATTTACTTCCAGAAGCATCACTCTGGCCTAGAAGAACCAGTTCACCTTGGTACGGAATAATAGAACATTCCATCTCTCCAGAGAGAGAACATTTTCATCTACATAATTAAAAGTAAATCCAATTATAGTGAAAAGCAATCCAAACTGTTTATAAATGTGCTTCCCTTATTCTGTTCCTAATCAAGTGTCAGTTTGAAAAAGATGGGATCTATAGCCAATGCAACTTTTTAAGCCATTTAGGACTATGGGAAACCATCATGTTATGATAAGAAATGTAGCGGACATATCCCTAATGAAATGAAAAATGTAAGCACATCTATATTAATAAAATACCTTTAAAAATACTAGTGTTTCAGGTCTTGCCAAAATATTTTTCAATCATCAAATGCAACAACTGGAGAGCATGTTGATCCCAGGATATTGGTCAGAATTATAAGAGTGTATTTCTCTGAACTAGAGAGAATAGGAATATTCCCTTCTTCAGGAGAAACTCTACTTAGATAAAAGAGAATATATACGTCAAAGGCATTATTCAAACAAACTCCAGTTGGAAACCAGTAAATTAATGAATAATCTGCTTTAAGAAAAAATCTGGTGAACTTCCCCACACATATTAATTGAAATTGACAATTTTCTTTGTGGTGAGCATTATCACACAGATAGATTGATTTCTTTCGTACCTAAGTGAATCAGAACATGGGCTCAGACTCAAACCCAGGAGAATGGACTCTGTACACATCTGGACTCCTTCTATTTCGACAGAACACACAAGATGAATTTGTAGTTAAGCAGACATGAGTTGAAAGCACCCCCCCCCAACTGATTATCTATTTCTATGACTTTTTTCTTTGTTTCCCATACATTCCGAATAGTGCTATGGGCCTGCTTATTCTTTTCTTCTCTTTGCAGGCTGTGGTCCCATGTGGTGGTAGCAGTTGTCTATCATCCTCATAATTTTGCTTTTTAAAAGACAGCTCAGCTTGAACAATTCCGTACAACAGATGCCAAGTCTCACTTTTATCTCACCAAGGTATATTAAACTTAGTGAGTCACAGACTAGATATGCCTTGGGGCTTCCTCAACTTTTATTCAACACTGCTGAAGGTTCATCTCATTGCAATTGTGGGCAGCATCCCTGTAGTTAAAAGGTTGCACGTTTTTCATTCATTTATGTCACTGCTGAAGGGTTTAAAGAATAACACAGTATACATCGACCTCACGAGTGAGTATGGAGGCAAATGGGAGGTTTGGGATTTATTTAAGCAAAGTACCTTAAGACAATTTGGTGTCAATCCCCTCTTCTAATCCAACTACAGTATGTCATCCTTAAATCATGGATATTGTATTGCTGGGCTCATTGTGTAATAAGACGCAGTCCTCCCATAATTTTTATGAGCTATTTTACTAGGAGGCTACTCAAATTTTCTGCACAAAATAAAATTCCCTATCCCACCAGGCTTGAAATTCTAGATCTGGATAGCCTCAAACTATGCCGTCTATGTTCTGACCTATGCTTAGTTCGTAAGATTATTTACCTGTAAATGAGTACATTAATTTCAACCGTAATTATATAAGGGCTATCAATAGATTCAAACTCAATGTAAATCGCTTTAATCTTGATTGTAGGAAATATGACTTCTGCAATGCAGTAGTAAATGTCTGGAACATCCTGTTGTTAGTCTCTCTAATCCCCATACCTTTTATTTATTTATTATTTATTTATTAGTTCAATTTATATATACCATGCTTCTCCGGAGACTCAGGGTGGCTTACAATGTGTTAAGCAATAGCCTTCATACTTTCGTATATACCTGCTTAGTAGGGCTTCCCCCCCCCCCACTAAGCGGTGTTCTTTTTTATACAAAGTCACCTTATTGCCCCCACAATCCAGGTCCTCATTTTACCTACCTCAAAAGGATGGAAGGCTGAGTCAACCTTGAGCCTGGTGAGATTTGAACTTGCAGTAATTGCAGGCAGCTGGTGCTAGTTAACAGCACTTTAGTCTGCTGTGCCACCAAGGCTCTTCTTGTACCTTAAACTGTCTACCGTGGACCTTTCATGTTTCTTAAGAAATCCCTAAGGGGGCGTGCATAAGCGCAACAGCGTGCCTACTGTCCCTGTCCTACTGTCCCCATTTATATGTAATCATTCTATATGTTTATGGCTATGTTTTGCCTATTTATATCCTTTTATTTGTGCCAATTTTTTTTTGTCATGTATCCATGTCTATGTCTATACTGTTACTTGTTTCCTTACTTGTTGACAAATAAATAAATAATTATAATAAATAATTATAATTTGGTCAAGGTGGAAGGTGAAAGCAACGTGCATGCCTGACCCAGGCCTAATTGGGATGGGGATGGGAATGTGATCCATTATATAATATGCCCACCAGGCTTTAATGATTCTGCAGGAGACCTTGATTGCAAACATACACCTTGATCTGTAGTTAAGTTAGTGTGTGGATCTGAAGTTGAGTTGTATGTATAAATTGCTGATTCTGCTGGTCAGCAGTTTTTCCATCTGAGCTTCTAGATCTCATTAAGGAGCCAGGGCTGGATTCCTCCAAGTTGCTAGGCCTGCATAGATTTCAATTCTGAATGCAGTATCTGAATTAGCTCAAGAATTCATGATCTCAGTGACTAACAGAGACTTGTCCAACTTGATAACTGGACCAGTGCATACATTTGCTGAATCTAGTCCTTCCTTTGGAACGATTGTCCTGTAATCTGAAGATGGTAAATTTTGTTATGTTAGATCATTTCCTGGTCAATATATTTACTCATGAGTCTCCTAGAATCTTTTGAATTGAGGCAGAATATAAATTATGGAATAAATACAGCTGGAGAGAAAAACTGGATTTCTTTTTTTTTTTTCCTGGAAAAATCATCCATCCAAATTTGATGGAAAATTTCCAAAGACCACTTATTCTTCACTCTGATTTAAACCTACTGTTTAATCATAGCAGTTCATAAGGCATAGAAGGTATATAGGGATATTTGGATTTTCCCTTTTGCTTGAATGGAAAAGTCTATTTAACCCTCAAAGAGATATTGTAAAAAGATAATGTATGATTATTGTCAAAGAAAGAGCTGAGAGAAATTCAGTATGAGTATGTTAGTTATTTATTAAATATATATGCATCTACAGTATATCACTCTCCAAAGTGATTTGGATGGTTTAATTAACCATTTTGCCTATTGTTTTGTCCTCTAAATTACTTATTGTGCTGAGATCAGTGGTGAAATCCAATTTTTTTTTACTATCGGTTCAGTGGGCTTGGCTTGGTGGGCGTGATGTGGCTTGGTGGGCATGGCTTGATGGGCATGGCAGGGGAAGGATACTACAAAATCTCCATTCCCACTCCACTCCTGGGGGAAGGATATTGCAAAATCTCCATTCCCACCCCACTCTGGGGCCAGCTAGAGGTGGTATTTGCCAGTTCTCCGAACTACTCAAAATTTCCACAACCAGTTCTCCAGAACCTGTCAGAACCTTCTGGATTTCACCCCTGGCTGAGATCCATAAAAGCATATCAATCTGAGTTTACATCTGTACCATATTCTCAATATTGTATATAATGATTCTCAAGATTTGCATTAATGTTAACTTTATCATATGATATAAATTCCTGACATCAGGATAGCACAATAGCATCCATTGACCACCTTTCTCCTGGAGAAGAAATGGCTTGAACCAGCTGAAGGTGATCATTCTGTAGCTTGAAGAATTCTTGCAGCTAAAGATTACATGATAAAAATCCATTTTGCACAATATTATTCTTGAGACCTTGATTTTAAAATGTTATTCTTATTTTCAGAGCATTTCTAAAAAAAGATATTTATGGTTCAATCTGATGTGGTAAGGAATCGATATTACCCTGGGGTACACATACAAGTTCATATAAAAACATGGGTTATTCTTTGAATAAATGGTGATGATTGCTTGTGTCCCTTATTTCATTTCCAGCTGTGTTTTACCGATTTCTTAAATTCCATTGAAATGAGGAATTGGAAATATGTGATCAAAGTAGGAAAAACATATATGAATGGCACTTGCCTCCATTTCTAATAGCAGATCTAACACAAGGCAGATGCTCACATTTCAGTTAGAAGGAAATTTAATATAAAATTGAAGTATTAGTTAACCTTTTAAAGGCAAGATTAAGGAATCATTTGCAAGAAAAGAGGAATATAATTACCAATAAAGTGTAATATTTATAGCTCAGGGTTGATATGAGGGGTAACATCATCAGTGTTATCTAGTTTGGCTAATGAAACTTCTGCAAGAAAACAACCAAGTTCAGAGAGCACCAAGGACTCCTCAGAAATACAATTTTCTATATTTAATCCAGAATTATAGATAAACAGCAATGGATAGTACAGGAGATCTGATAAATTTGCCTTGAATATGTAAATATCAGTGATTCAATGATAATGGAGAATAACAGCTGACTGCCAAAAATACAGTGAGGGACAATTTTTGATCATTCTACCAATTCTATTCCATCTGTGCATACAGGCAGGATGGAAATTGAAACAATCACAACCACACAAAATGTGCTCCGTATTTTTATTTTGCAGTTTTTAAAATGCGTGCATTTACATAAACATTCAAAGCTTTTTACTGTAATTACAAAATCACAATGTGCATAATCTCCAAAGAGAAACCAAAGATTTGTTTATAATACATTTTTGTGAATATGAAGAATCCATAAAAATAACCATGCTATTTTTTTCCCTTGACTTTTCTGTACTAAGCCGAAATCTTGTATTCTTCACTGAAGTGTGTAAATATACAGTGGGGAATAAGTTAGTTTTTGGAAGTGATAATGTTGATTTCCCAAAGGAAAGTATTCCGCTAGAATTAAACCAGCAAAGTAGAATTCTGCACAGACCATGAATATCAAACTTGTCTTACATTTCTGATTTTCAGTTTTTATTCAGTTTGGATAATTAATTCTCCAAAGTCCCCTCCCAGAAAACAGTAGTTTATGTGTGTCCAAAGGTAATAGTCTAAACTTAGAAATATCTTCTGTTTCTAGATAAACATGTTTAGAACTGAGTAACAAGATTGTTCAGCTACACAGCATATCTTGTGTCATTTGGCGGCTGCTATTTACCCCAATTTTAGCATCAGTGTTATTTTGATTACAGAAAGAGCCAAATCCTGTTCTAAATCTGACCGTGTTAATCAAAAGCAAATGAATGTGAAATCTTGAAAAACGTGTTTAGAATTTATATTGCCAGACACATCAAGCCCCTCGCAGTCTATTGAAATACATATACTGTAGGCATCTTAGTTGTTGACAGACAAAAGCATCCACTATTATGGGAATTAGTATTATCATTATTAGTAATAATGTAGGTGTCTTATTTGTATATAAGGGGACGCAGTGGCTCAGTGGCTAAGACTTGTTGATCAGAAAAGTCAATAGTTCAGCGGTTCAAATCCCTAGTACAGGTCTCCTGCATGAGCAAGGGGTTGGACTAGATGACCTCCAAGATCCCTTCCAACTCTTACTGTTATTAGTTCAGCAGTTTGAATCCCTAGTGCCGTGTGATGGGGTGAGCTCCCGTTACTTGTCCCAGCTTCTGCCAACCTAGCAGTTCGAAAGCACATAAAAAATGCAAGTAGAAAAATAGGGACCACCTTTGGTGGGAAGGTAACAGCATTCTGTGTGCCTTTGACATTTAGTCATGCTGGTCACATGACCACAGAGACGTCTTCGGACAGCACTAGCTCTTCGGTTTTGAAACGGAGATGAGCACTGCCCCTAGAGTCGGGAACAACTAGCACATATGTGTGAGGGGAACCTTTACCTTTATCTTATTTGTATAGAAGTCCTCAATGTTCTTGAACTCATATTTAAACACATTAATTTTTTAAATATTTTTAGTACCAATGTATTTAATTTACTACAAACTATGCTATGAAATTGAACATGCTCTCAAGATGATAATTCAAAGACATCCCTGCTGAAAATAACAATTGCATGTTTGTGAGGAACAATTTGAGCTCAATATCCTTTAAGAAATGCCACTGCCAGCTTTTTCCATACCAACAAGCTATTCAACTGCATCGTGTAGTCCCTCATGTGGGCCAAACAGATTATCATTAGCTTCATGGTGACAAATATGATTTATCTCAGAGTTTAGAAAAGCATGGCAAGTTTGTTAGAAAAGATGCCAATTATAGATCTGGCAGCAACAGTGGAATTATAAAAGGGGGGAAAAGGATTAACAGTACAAAACATTCTCTCAGGCCCAGAGAGGAATTTTAAAGCACTACTGTTATCAGGAAAAGAAGATTTTTATTTTTTATCTGTAGTCTTATATACTTGACACTGCCAGCAGATTATGTCTCTTTGGATTCCGCAGAATTTGGTCAACATAACTGATTGTAAGATTGCAAGTGAAATCTAGAACATGAGAATACAGACACACGTAACAAAACGTGAGAGGTAACCATCCATATTTCTGGGCTTTCCTGGTAATTTCTTTCTATTTCCTGGCAATTTCTTTCTATTTCATTAGCTGTGATGGTGACAGAAGTGCATTTATTATTAGTCTGGTTTGTTGCACAGTCAGCCAGATGTTTAGACTGGACTAGGCACGACTATATGCTGAGGTGCACGGAAGGCTGTTATTTTCCCACTTTTTATCTACCGTACTTGCATTTGGATGTTTTCGAACTGCTAGGTTGGCAGAAGCTGAGGTAAGAACGGGAGCTTACCCCATCACAGAGTATTGGGCCTAGTATTGCTCAACAAGCTCAGTGTCATAACCGCTAGGCCACCGCACATCTCTGTTATGTTTGAATATTTTGCATTTATTACATAGAAATCAAAAACTTGCTATGTTTATATTAACCATATTGTGCTTTAGTTTTGATTTACCACAAAATAGTTAAATAGCAGGTGAGTGGGTGGAAGAAAGGAGGGATGAAGGGATGGAGAGATAATATATGATAGATAGATAGATAGATGATAGATAGATAGATAGATAGATAGATAGATAGATAGATAGATAGATAGATAGATAGATAGATAGATATGCAAGCAGGCAGGCAGGCAGGCAGATGATACACAGACAGACAACAGACAGATAAACATAGCAGCCAATGGTGAAATCCAATTTTTTTTACTACCTGTTCTGTGGGCGTGGCTTGGTGGGCGTGGCAGGGGAAGGATACTGCAAAATCTCCATTCCCACCCCACTCCTGGGGGCGGGGGGAGGGTTCTACTTATCTTTACTACTGGTTCGCAACAGGAAGCTACTGCGCATGCACAGATAGCCGCTGACAACATCCGGGGTGGTAGGTGGGGCCTCCTGCCGGTTTTACTACCAATTCTTGTGAACCGGTCTGAACTGAGGCAACCCACCACTGCCTGGAGGGAAGGATATTGCAAAATCCCCATTCTCACCCCACTCCTGGGAAAGGATACTGCAAAATCTCCATTCCCACCCAACTCTAGGATCAGCCAGAGGTGGTATTTACCGGTTCTCCGAACTACTCAAAATTTCCGCTACTGGTTCTCCAGAACCTGTCAGAACCGGCTGGAATTCACCCCTGATAGCAGCATCCACAAAGGAGGTTTAAAGTCAACCTCCTTGTTGTTTGACACCACAATCAAAACCCTACTTTGAATGTGTAAAGTTGTCTGTACAGTCTGTACAACCAAGTAGGGATTCAGTCTGCTGTGACTGTTTAAATGCACCTCACATGTATTGCTGCTAAATTGAAAGATAGTAGGATGGATGAAGGGATGGAACCGATTCACTTCAAAAGCATCACGATGTATGTGAGATTTTTTGTAAAACTCAAGATGCATTATTGCTAAAATTAAAGGATCCCCTTAGATCATATATGTGAGATATAATTTAAATTCAACTGAATGATTAAACACACTGATTGTATGCAGCTTTCATAAGATTCAATTGCATATATTGTATGTATATGTATATATTGTATAATTGTATATATAGTCCTCAATTTACACCCACAATTGAGCCCAAAATTTATGTCGCTAAGTGAGAAATTTGTTAAGTCAGCTTTGCCACATTTTACAACTTTTCTTACCACGTTTGTTAAGCAGATCAGTGCAATTCTTAAATTAGTAACACAGTTATTAAGTTAATTTGGCTTCCCCATTGATTTTGCTTGTCAGGAGGTCACAAA
Organism: Masticophis lateralis; assembly: GCA_030761175.1. Taxonomy (NCBI): domain Eukaryota; kingdom Metazoa; phylum Chordata; class Lepidosauria; order Squamata; family Colubridae; genus Masticophis; species Masticophis lateralis. Next base: position 23,917,867 of record JAUDYJ010000003.1, read on the forward strand.
AAGGGATCACATGACGCTAGAACACTTCAAACATCCTAAATATGAGTCAATAGTCAAGCATCCGAATGTAAATCACATGACCATGGGGATGCTGCAATGTCATAAGTGTGAAAAAGGGTCATAATTAACTTTTTTCAGTGCCGTTGTAACTTTGAATGGTCATTAAATGAACTGTTGTAAACTGAGGACTACTTGTATATTTAACCCTGGATTTAAAATATCAATTACTGAGAGAAGTCGTTATTTATTTTTGAGATTATTGCCACGCCATTGAATGATTGGTTGATTTCGGGGGGTAAGTAAATCCTTTCATATCTTTATCTTTCTTCCTCCTCAAACACATATAAATCATGCATCTCAAATGTTTGTTGACTCTAATTCTGATTTGACTAATAAGTAATCATCAGCTGTTTTAAAGGCCTATCAAACAGTCGTATATGAAGCCCTATCTCTTGGATGCTGATCATTTTCTTGGCTCTCTGAAGGAACGAACACGGAGGAAAAGATAGATTGCCTTCACAAATATTATAAGAGTGAATAGAAAAGGGAGAGCTTGGGGCAGTGTTGGTGAACCTTTTTGGCACTGGATGCTGAAACGGGGGGGGGGGGGCACATGTGTGTGTGTGCATGCCGGAAACTGGAAGATGAGTCTTCCAGTGTGGATGCGCGCACCGGAAAAATGATCTTTCAGGTTCTGGCACACGCATGCACACTGGCCATCTAGTCTTCTGGTTTCTGGCACGCAGGCACATGTGAAGACCAGCTGGCCAGTGAACATGCATGCACGAGAAACTGGAAGATCATCTTCTCGGTGTGTGCACTTCTAGTTTCTGCTGCTTCCGTGTGAGTGAAAACCAGCTGGTTGGCACGCTGGAACCCGGAAGAGCAATGGACGATGGCTTGCGTGACTGGAGAAATGGCTCTGTGTGCCACTTCCAGCATGCATGCCATAGGTTCACCATCATGGGTTTAGGGCAACAGAAAGTCTCATTATAGACATGAAAAATTATTGACAGGTTAGAGAAAAATCTCTAATCTTTTGCAGATAGTTTATCTTTTACTCACAGATATAATTAATTTCTTTCCTGAGGCATATCCGTGTTTACTGACAGTGATGGCTCTTTATATGTAAATAGAGTTGAAATGTTTACTTTACATGTTCAAACCAAAGAAGATTCAGTGCACCCTATCAAGTCTAGTCAAGAGCCAGCTTGCCTTGCTAAACCTAAGCCAAAATTTTGGTCGTTTGCCATGATTGGTCTATTTTTCTGACCTGATAGTTTCAGATAGCTATACAGATAGAAATACCTCTTTTCAGCAGTTTGAGGCATAGTTATATTCAAAATCTGAACCTGTGAATAGGTTTGTGTGGCATATTTGCTGCTTCTGAACATTGGGATGAAAGCAGATGCTTTGAAAATATAGTTCTTGCCCCAGTGAAATCTTAATTAATAAGAGTATTATTTTTAAAGAACCGCATTGCTGAGATTGATTTTTCTACTACTGCTGCTGTGATTGTTTTCTACTTTCCTTATACTTCTTTCACCCTCCATCCTAAAAAGAACACAACCCATCCATAATCAATCGGCCTGCTGATAATCCCCTACTACATAACCAGTTAGGTTTTGCTAAAAGTGCTTTTATGCATATTGGCTTCTACTAAATCAGAGGTGTCAAACTCACGGCCCACGGGCCCAATGCGTCACATGCTGGCCACACCCATGACCAGTTTAGCGAAGGAGAAAAAGTCACAATACGTCATGTGATAACACCATGATGACGTGAGTTTGACATCACTGTACTAATTGGAGATATGGGAGGGAAGAGAAATGAAGCTGTACATGTGATGATGTCATCTCACAATGACCCAAATACCAATGATGGTGTTCAGCCACTTTGGACTCATTCAGGTGAACTGGTAGTGCGATCTGTGCCCCACTGCTCCCCGCCTGCCCTGGCGCAGTGCCATCCTATTTAGCTACATTTTATAAGCCTCATGCAGGAGTGCAAGCCGCGTGTGCGAGCAAAGCACATGTGAGCAAAGCGCTCACATTTTCAATGTGCGGCGAACCGGTGGTAAAATTATATGAAACCCGTCTCAGGTCTCCCTGTACCCTGATTTGTTCTAAGCTGAAGAACCCAATTTCTGCTGTCTTTGAAATTAATGCTGTGTTTTTAAACTGGAAGCTAAGTTAGGAGCTTGGCAATCAATTCATTCTCAAAAATAATGGAAAAGAGCTTTTAATCAGAATTGCAATGCTATACATTTTCAAGGCCTTACAGACTACTATGTTTTAATATGGAAAGTATATTTTTATCGACCAAATGTGCTTCTAGTCTACCCTAGCAGCTGTCCTGTGATGGGTTATTTTCTCTGCTTGTTTAAATTAGTTTGTATATGCATTGATAAATGTAGAGGAAAAATCCTCTCACAAGATTGTGTAGGCATTGCATTTACCTTTGTTCATTCCTGCCTCCTTTTTCTTATCGTTGGCAACGTTATTCCTGTGCCATAGAACTAAATGTTTTGAGTTTGTCTGCATCAGTGTATGAGACACTTCATTTATATTTATTTATTTATTGTATACTACCAAATGTATACCTTGCCTTTCTCGTTATTCCAACATTGAAAGCTGCTTCCAAGCTTTGATACTGTTTGGTAACCATAAGTTTGGCAAGAAATGAGTGCAGCTATGTGGGAGAGGTTTATTTTTCCTTCACCAATCGGTTTTCCATCACACAAACCAGATCAGCACATTCATTCTGGGCTAAATCTAAATTCTTTCTTGGATAGCCAAGAAAACAAACAAATGGATCATTGGACAAATCAATTCTGAGTTCTCACTTAAGGCACAACATCTTAAATTGTCATACTTCAAATACATCATGCATATAGCTCTCTGGAGAAAGATCTAAGGAGGTTTTCTCCTTTCTAGGCATGGTGGAAGGAAGAGAAGAAGGGTACAACTGACAAGAAGGTAGATCGGCTGAATTACAGAGGTGATCACTGTAATGTTGGAATATGGGAAAAACTAGATTGGGGACACATCAAAGAAAACTATCTTTGTGGTCACAAAGAGTTAACACCAACTTGATGGCAGATAATGAAATCGTAATCGATCATTTATTCAAGGTCTTCTCTCCTTTTTGGCTGGAATATATGCCCAGTATTTTCCTATTTGTAATGTATATTTGCACCCAGTGAAATAAAATACTTCATTTAGTGCCCTGGACTTTCTAAATATTTTATTTTTATGATAGATTGCACCATTTTAGTAAAACATCTTAACCTATATTCAAAAGAGCAGGATACCAGGCAGCTAAACATCAGAAATTAACAGATATTTTTAGGCACTCTAAAAGATAATAATGGTCTACAAATTTAAAAGCCGCAGTGTATTTCCCAATCATAAGCAAGGAAACATTATTTTTTCTTTAAAGTTATTCTGAAGTCTAGATGACAGCATCCATTCATACCCTTCTCCTTGGCCCAGCATTTTGCTATAAATTCTATGCAGCAAAATTGCCAAGGGAGAAAGCTATTCCTTTTTAAATAATCCAATAAAATCACAGTATTTTTCTCTTTTGGATCACTTGCAACAGAAACAGATATAATCATTAAAGAAAAGAAGGCTGACATTTAAGCTTTGAACCATAAGGCGCTATATATTGGTTTATTACTGTAATAATATTTCAATGTATAAACTGTCACCCGTGATAAAACCTGTTAAGTTCAATGCAACTCCAGTTGGTTTATTGTAAAACCGGGCCATATTTTTCCTTTGGAAACAGTTGAGACATTTATAGATTCGGCTTAACTTTCCCTTTGAATCTGTGATGGATAATAAAGGTTTGGGAAGATACCAAAATTGTGTTTATTTATGCAATCTAGCAGTTATTCATATAAGTGTCATTCCTTTCATCCTATAAAAATGGTGATACATTTTGTATTTCATAACTTTATATCTCTCTATTTATAGTTATCTATCTATCTATCTATCTATCTATCTATCTATCTATCTATCTATCTATCTATCTATCATCTATCAAACTAACTATCTATGATCCATCTATCTATTCAATTTCTATAGTTGCTCAACCCAACCAAGTGACTCTGGGCAGTTTACATAGTTTATATAATTTAAACTGGTCAAGTCTGTCAAGGAGGGATTTCAAAGGTTGACATGAAGCTGCCTAAACATTCCTGAATTGAAATTATTTACTATGTCATAAGCACAAATGTGACAGGGACGCAGTGGCTCAGGTCGGCAGTTCAGCAGTTCTCATCCCTAGTGCCGCACAACAGAGTGAACTCCCATTACTTGTCGCAGCTTCTGCCAACCTAGCAATTCGAAAGCACACAGAAAATGCAAGTAGAAAAATAGGGACCACCTTTGGTGGGAAGGTAACAGTGTTCCATGCACCTTTGGCATTTAGTCATGCCGGTCACATGACCACGGAGATGTCTTCGGACAGCGCTGGCTCTTCAGCTTTGAAATGAAGATGAGCACCATCCTCTAGAGTCAGGAACGACTAGCACATATGTGCGAGGGGAATCTTTACCTTTACCATTTTAAGTACAAATGAATATGGCATATTTACTTTAGAAAGAAGCTGTGTCCTTGTGACTGAACTTTTATTCTTGAAACAGAAGGCCTTCTGCAGTGGCAATAAATACTTAAACAACTATTTTGAGGCAACAGACACATATTCTTCCTAATTTCCTCCTTAGAGAAGACAGATTAGCTTCCCTCTGTAACCTTGTCTGACATAAAGAACTCAGTTCCTTGATTTCTCTTTGATGAATGGCTTGTGTCTCTATTAAAGTATTTTTATACATGCAAAAGCTCAGTGCAACAATCACGTATCCCAAATTGTTTGGTTACATTCAACAAAATGTCCCCCGCCTTTTGTCCTCCTGTTCACCATTCCAGCCAGCCAGTTTATTGTTTTCCAAAATACTTTAGTTACAGCAAAGAGACTCCTGGGACTGATTTTCTTTTATATTAGGACGTTGGGATTCATTATCTACAATCATTCAAGTGCAAAATAGTGGTTTTGGAAGAGAGAACATCTTAGAATTAAGCAGCAGGAATGTGGCTTGATTACCTACATTTTCTTCTGGAATCCGCACTGAGGTCATAGCTCTTTTGCAAACACAACCAACAAACAATAAAAGATTGTTTTGTCTACAGTGTTACTTTTTCTCCTACAGAGAGAATTGATTTCAACATTGGTTTCAATGGAAAAGAGAAAAACGTGTAGGTAGTGAAGTATTTCTGCATTAATTTAGCTTAGGTGGTATTTATTTATTTATTATTAAAATTTATATGCTGCCCTTCTCCCGTGGGACTCGGGATGGCTCACATAGTAAAAACAACAACAACACAATTCTAAAATACAGTCCAATTTAAAATCCCCAAAGTTAAAAGCCCCATAATCGGTTAGGGAATTTGGTGAAAAAGCCATGTCTTCAGGCCAGCACAGAAAGTGCGGAGATCGGGAGCCGTCCAGAGCTCAGTGGGTAACCCATTTCAGAGGGTCAGTGTGGCCACAGAGAACACCCTCATCCTGGGGGTCGCCATCCGGCATTGTCTGGCCGATGGCACCCTATGAGAGCGCACAGGGCGGTGGGAGTCCGGTAGAAGGTGGTCCTGCAAGTACCTCGGGCCCATGCCATGAAGGGCTTTATTTATTTATCATTTATTTATTTATTTATCAAATTTATATACCGCCCTACTCCCAAAAGGAACTCAGGGCAGTGAACAGCCAAAATAAAATACAATAACATATAAAAGTTAAAAGCTATTAAAATAAATTAAATAATTTGGGCTCAGAGAAGAAAATTTAAAACATCCAATTATATAAAACATTTTAAAACCCAATTTAAAAGGGGAGAGTTAGGCCAGACCAGCCTGTTGGAATAAAAATGTTTTTAGGGCACAGAGGAAGATGCGTAAGTCTTGAAGCCTCCTTATCTCTGGGGGGAGCTCGTTCCAGATGGCAGGTGCTCCCACAGAGAAGGCTCTCTCCCTGGGGGCTGCCAGTCAACATTGTTTGGCTGACGGCACCCTGAAGAGCCCCTCTCTATGGGAGCGAACTTGTTGGTGAGAGGCTATTGATGGCAGAAGGCGGTCCCGTAAGGCGGTCCTAAACCATGGAGCGCTCTAAAGGTGGTAACCAAAACCTTGAAGCGCACCCGGAAGACCACCCAGAGCCAGTGCAGCTCACACAGGAGGGGAGTCACATGGGAGCGCCATGTCGCTCCCATCACCACCTGCGTGGCTGCATTGTGGACCAGCTGGAGCCTCCAGGTGCTCCTCAAGGGAAGCCCCATGTAGAGAGCATTACAGTAGTCCAGGCGTGAGGTTACAAGGGGGTGAGTGACTGTGTGTAATGAGTTCCGATCCAGAAAGGGGCGAAACTGGTGAATCAGGTGAACTTGATAAAAAGTCCTCCCGGCCACGGCCATCATATGCTCTTCTAAAGACAACTGTGAGTCCAGGAGGACGCCCAAGTTGCGAGCCCTATCCGTGGGGGCCAACGACTCACCCCCAATAGTCAGTGATGGCGCCAACTGACTGTATCGGGATGCCGGAAACCACAGCCACTCAGTCTTGGATGGGTTGAGCCTGAGTCTGTTCCTCCCCATCCAGATCCGTACGGCCTTTATAGATGAGTACCAGCACCTTGAAGCAGATCCGGAAGGCCACCAGCAGCCAGTGCAGCTCACACAGGAGAGGTGTTGCCCAGGAGTAACGGGAAGCTCCTGTAATGCTTGCACGGCTACATTCTGGACCAGCTGGAGCCTCTGGGTGCACCCCAAGGGCAGCCTCATGTAGAGGGCATTGCAGTAATCCAATTGAGAGAATGGGTGAATGGGTATCGGTGAATGTCCCATATTTTTTACTGTACTAAAATCTCTCCAGTGATCTGCAGCCTCCCTACTTCCCAAATTTTCATTACTTTCAAGACAAGGGTTAATAATGGCATTCTCCCATTAAACCTTTTCAGGGTATGGGAAAAAAGAACAGAAACTACTATCAGTAGCATCCACTACTACAACTAACACCACCATTCAAATATCTGAAAGACCATTTCCAGGAAATGGAGAGTAAGATAGAAAAATGGAAGTCTATTTATTAGAGGAGCATTGAGATACTAGAAGACTATCTCTGACATAGCTTTAATTTCACCTGCACCCCTTCCAACACAATTCTCTTGCTACATATACAACCCCTGCAAAATGTACATACATTCAGGTGCTATTGAGGATGCTCAAGCATCAGAGGACAATTTTGGGAAGAGAGTTCCTCCAGTAAGTTACTTTAAACCAAAGTAGGGTTACTTTAAGAATTCTGATATCTCTCGTTTACAGCAGACTCAGAAGAACTTGATTAGCACTCCTGAGTTTAGAGAGTGGTCATAAAGTGGCATCATAAAGTGAAATAGTTTATGACTGAACTGGACTGAGTTGTGGATTGTTCCAGCCAGATCAAACAAGAGCCCAAATATGGGAATAATCTGAATAGACTGTCCTTAAAATTCATGAAGAAAATCTTTCTATGTGGAAAGGGGTGGAAAATGGCTTGATGGCACTTAATCAATCAAATCCTTAAATAAAATGGCACAATCAATCAAATCCTTAGATAAAAACATTCTCCACAGTTAGTGAAACATTTTTATGCCACTGCAATCACAACATCATTTGTGAATTATATATCCTATCCACAGGTATTAAGTTTGAGGTTCATAGCCAAATATATGAAGAAAAGATCTCTATTACCTTCTGAAAATGAGCTGCAGTGACACAGTGGTTAGAATGCAGGCTACTTCTGCTGACTGCCAGCTAACTGCAATTTGGCAATTTGAATCTCACCAGACTCAAGGTTGACTCAGCCTTCCATCCTTCCAAGGTCAGTAAAATGAGGATTCAGATTGTTGGGGGCAATATGCTGATTCTGTAAACCGCTTAGAGAGGACTGTAAAGCATTGAGAAGCGGAATATAAATCTAAATGCTATTGCTATTACCTTAAAGGCTTCCTTTTAGTCTCCAATCCTCCACAGCATTAGCAAGCACATCCAGCCATTATCCCCCTATAGGAGTGCCATTTCAAGAAGCAATTTTGAAGCGGTATATAAGTCTAAGTGCTATTGCTATTGCTAAAATGAGGTGGTGGTGATGACAGATTATCTTGAAGGCCAATAAAGAAAGTCTAGTTCAATGAATCAGCTCAATAGTATATAGAACAATTACCCAGCAGAATGGATCAACGTATCATCTGGGAAAACAGCCAATTGTTTATCCCAAAGGTAGTTTTTCAAGGGGCAACTGGACTTTTTGGTTTTTCTTTGAAACCTTTCGCTTCTCATCCAAGAAGCTTCTTCAGATCTGCCTGGATGGTGGATACATACTTTTTGCAGACAGCTGGTCATATACAAGGAGTAAATATACTTCCATTCCTCACCATCCAGGCAGAGCTGAAGAAGCTTCTTGGATGAGAAGCGAAACGTCTTCAAAGAAAAACCAGAAAATCCAGTTGCCTCTTGAAGAAAAAGCACCTTTGGGACAACCATGACCTGGCTGACTGAGAATCTCCACAAACAGCCACCGCTTTACAGAATGACTAAAAAACAAAAACAAGCTCAGATAAGTTTTGGGGCCATTGTAGAAAGTTGTCATAAAAGGTCAGTTTCAGAAATTATCATCAAATAAACAAAAGAAAAGCAAGAATGTAGCAAATATATTTATTCATTCTCATGACAAATGCCTTGAAATAAAACTCACTTGAATGCACATCCTGATCTGTAATTCTAAAAAAAAATGTATACTTAAAAAAAAAAACTCAGCCAGAGAACTATTTAATGATAACACTTGTAATATAATTCATAGTGTCATGTGCTTATTTCTTAAATGATGAACAAAGAGGTGAAAGAAAAACTCAGATAAATTTCAGTGGGGTGTTTGACAGCTTTTCATGGTCAATGTTTGTATGTGTGTGTATATTTTGTCTTCCATTTGACAAATCGTGATCTAGTGGTGTCCACTTTTCTTAGAATTCTACACTTCAATTATATCCCACAGAAAATATAATGGGATAACTCCTTACTTTGAGCTATTTTGATCAGAAGATCTAGATAGCCAAAGACCCTGAAACATAGCATAAATATGTGTATTGAATTTATTCAAAATGAAAATATACATCACATTCTTGGTCATTTTGCAATTGAAAAGCAAGCTGAAAAAACTCCAGAAAAATTCTAAGTATGGCTATAATGAAATACGTATTTTTATGGTCCCTATAGAGCAATTGAAAGACATATTTTGGCACAGCACAATAAACAACATTAGACATAGCATAGATTTAAATGACATCCTAGTGCCTTCATTTGTTTTTTATAGCTACCTTTAGAAACACCAAACCTTTATATCATGAGTTGTGTCTTCCTGATTTTCTGAACTTAAACTGTCATCAGATCCAGTGACAATGGCGATGGCAATGGCAAGACATTGTGGGACTTATAGTTGGAAATATTTGAAGGAAGTACATGAATTAAATTGAGAAGAGATCAGTTATTTCTTTAAATAAAAAATAAGAATCCCAACATAGAACTTCTGTTCATAGGAAATAATAATTTAATTATTTTATTTTTAAAAATTATTCTATTAATGCCTGCATGAAATGTAGCAAGATTCAAGGGAAGTTATTCTCCACATCATAATCTGGTGAGCAAGAAGTTGCTTTGAATCCATCTTTAAGTGTTAATAAACCACATTACATTAGCTGTTATATAAAGACAACCATATTAAGTAGGAATCAGATTTGCTCTCCTCCCACCTTTCTTTCTAAGATAAGAATCCATTTTTTTTTTCATTTCTTCATACTTTTATGGTCAGAAGAAAGCAAGATAAATAAATGTCATGGCTACTATATCTGAACTAATAAACTCTAAATCAAGGTTGTCCGGTCTTGGCAAATTTGAGACCTGTATACTTCAACTTCCAGAATTCCTCAGCCAGCCATAGGAATTCTGGGAGTTGAAGTCCACAAGTCTTAAAGTTGCCAAAGTTGGACACCTTTGTTTTAAATGGTGATTAGGTGGCAGGAAGTGGAAATTTCTGTATTTTTCTGTTGCCATCTTGTGGTTGCCCAAATTTTTACAGCTGAGATCAGGTAGATTTTAGTTAATATCCACTGTAAGGTGTGAAGACCTAAAACAGGATAAGCACTGAAGTTCAAAGAAAACTGGAAAACAGGTAAATAAAATGTGCCTACAGCACCCCGGAAAAATCAAATTAGTATGTGTGTATTTCTATTTACCATGTCATATAATGCCAATTATCACAATCCACATGTTTGATAGCACCTTACACTGTAAGACTGAAATCTTTCACTTTGTAACTATTACAATAAAATGTGATAATTATTCACAGTTGAGTAACCCTAACCCCAGCCCTAACCCAATAGGGTTGGACAAATGTTATTTTGGATTTGAAGTCAGAAAGCATAGATGTATTTAGTTACATAGAAGTCCTCAGGATTACTAGATGTACTTGAGAGTCAGACACTGCTCCCAAGTTCATCTTCTGAGCTTTTAGCTCCTGATGAAAAGTCCAGAGTCTGTTTCAGCAAGTTTCCATTGTTTTAATTGCTGAAAGATTATTCTTTCTGCCTACTGACTGAACTTCCTTGTCTGATATATTTGGCTCCTTTGACTGTGTCTCCTAGATCAATTCTCAGCATTACTTTTTCTCTAATTACTAAGCACTATGATAGCCTGTCTTAGTATCTCTGCTGGTTCATGAAATCCATGCTAGAGATACATTGCTGCTGATCTCTGACTTTCCTTGACATCTGATGGCAGCAGAAAGTCCCCTCTGCCAGCCTTCTGTTTAGCAGAGTATAGCCCTTCTCCTGTAAACACAAACATCTATAGATGGAGGCCAACTGCAATTGGCTCAAGGATGAAAAAAGGAAAGAGGTTTTAGTCATACATTCTAAATATATACCATAATATTTCTGAAATATAGAAAGGAAAAGGATGATACTGTCTTCAATTAGATATGAAACAGAGAAAAGTGTCTTGACTATATTTTATTTATTCACATCTCTGCAAACTGGCCAATTTTTCTTCAACCAAAGCCTAATCCAGGACCAGCTGCATCATAGTAAAATTGAAATGAGTGGGATGAAATAAGAGCAAAATTTTGCCAGTTCAAGCAAGAAGAAACTCAATGTACCATACTGAGACTCGGAATGCTTTAGAAGACAGGCTCAAGATCCAGAAGGATCTTGACAGAATTGAACATCAGGCCCTATACAATAAGATGCAGTTCAGCAATGAGAAAAGTAAGGTCCTGGACTTAGGCAGGAAAAACCAAATCCATAGGTATGTATAGAATAGGCTCAACTGTAGTAACTGTGAGACAGATCTAGGTGTCCTAAGGGGCTACCACTTAATAATGAGCCAGCAGTGTATTGCAGCTGCCAAAAAGGCCAATGCAGTCCTAGGCTATATCAACAGAGGGATAGCATCAAGTCAACGAGAAAAAATAGAGCCACTGTACACTGTGCTGATAGGATTCCAGAAAGTGTGTAACGAAGGAGCAATAAAAATTATAAAGGATCTGGAGGCTAAATCGTACGGCAAACAGTTGAGGGAGCTAGGTATGTCTAGCCCAGGGGTCAGCAACCCACGGCTCTGGAGCTGCATGTGGGTCTTTCATCCCTCTGCTGTAGCTCCCTTTTGCTAGTTGGCTCCTAAATTGATAGGGCTTTCAGGTAGAGGAAAAAGGACACCGCACTAGGATGAGACTTTATGGTGGGGGAACCGGACTTCCGGTTGGCTCCGGAACTGAATGGAGGGCTTCCAGTTAGGACCTTTGTGGGTCTTTGAGTGTTTAAGGTTGCCGACCCCTGGTCTAGCCTATCAAAAGGATGGAGGGGGACATAATAGCTATCCTCCAGTATTTGAGGGGCTGTCACAAGAAGAGGAGATTGATTTATTCTTTAAGGTAACAGAAGGAAGGACAAGAAGTAATGGGTGGAAGCTTATCAAAGAGAAATCCAACCTAAAAGTAAGATTTTTTTTTTTCTGGCAGAGAGAGCAATGAATCAATGGAATAGCTTGCCTCCTTGTGGGTGCTCCATCACTGGAGGTTTTCAGAAATAGACTGGACCATTTGACTGGGATGGCATAAGAATGATATTGTAGATTCTATATTGCTGCAGAATTGTAGACTATTAACCTCCAGTCCAATATTCCAGAGTTAAAGGGAGATGTTGATTGCCTCCTATTGGGAGTTGGGAAGAATATCTTCCACTATAGATTACAGGGAGCTTTCTTTCCTATTCTGCCAGTAACCTGATAATAGAAACACTCCGCCATATCTATGATTCATTTTTCTAGACCGTGTCTGTTTCATCCATCCAGAATAACCCCCTTCTTTAATAGAATTACCCCATTGTCAAATATCTTATATTCTCTTATGGTTAGTCATTATTTCAGTTCTCTGAATCCTTTCAGGATTCAAAGTTTGCTTTCAAATAGTAGGGATCTGGGGATCTTTTTACCTCTTTTCTTGCTTTGTAGCAAGAATGTGCAAAACTCTGCATACCAATTCTTCCCCCTCCCCCCAAGTGTTTTTCTCCTGGATCTCAAGCTGAAATTGGTGCTGGGTGATATCCAGAACATCACAAATCTCTTCATCTTCATCTTTTGGAAGAGACACTTCTGGAAAAGGATGTTTCTTCTGGAAGAAAGTGCAAGCCTGGAATGTCCACTGGCCGTTTGTCATCAGCTATTGCACTTTTCGCAATATCACCAATCATGATAGCAAGTTGCACTGCAAACCCTCCATGCATGGAAGTGGGGAATACAGCTTGGGTTGCTTGAGCTCAAAGCTTGGAAGGTTACATGAAGTAAGAGTTTGGTGACCCTGCTTATGTAAGTAAGGGAGACCCAACATTACTGTAAACCTACTTAGAGAACTAAGATTAACCTTACTGATAAAGTTGGCTGTATGTTTGTGTGTGTATGTGTAAGTGGTTGCATGTATGTTCTGTCTATCTGTCTGTCTGTCTATTATCTATCTATCTATCTATCTATCTATCTATCTATCTATCTATCTATCTATCTACCTACCTACCTACCTACCTACCTACCTACCTACCTACCTACCTACCTACCATATTTTTCAGAGTATAAGACACACCTTTCCCCCCCCCAAAAAAATAGGGTGAAAATCTGGATGCGTCTTATACTTTGAATGTAGCTTTGCCCAGCTTCTCAAATGGAGGTTTCAGAGGCTAAAAAAAAAAATCAGAAACGAAGCTTCAGAAAAGAAGCCCCCCAAACAGAGCTTCAGAAAAGAAGCCCCCCAAACAGAGCTTCAGAGGCTTTTATTCTGAAACTCTGTTTCAGAGGCTTTCAGAGGCAGGAAAAAGTTTCTTCTAAAATTTCCGAAGTTTCAGAGGCAGAAAAACAAGCAAACAAACAAACAAACAAAAAAAAAAAAGCACAGAGCTCACAACCAAGGAACCTGTTGCTAAAATTCACCTCTGGGAACAGCTGATTGGAGGTATTCCCTAATGCAGATCTACCTGCCAATCAGCTTTCTTCTTATTTTCCTCCCCCAAAACTAAGGTGCATCTTATACTCCAGGTCCTTTTATACTCCAAAAAATATAGTATCTATCTATCTATCTATCTATCTATCGATCGATCTATCTATCTATCTATCTATCTATCTATCTATCTATCCATCCATCCATCCATCCATCCATCCATCCATCCATCCATCCATCCATCCATCCATCCATCCATCCATCCATCCATCCATCCATCTATCTATCTATCTATCTATCTATCTATCTATCTATCTATCTATTTATCTTTATGCAGGTATATTTTTGCTGTTTAATTAATTTTTAAAAACTCAAAGAGAAAAAATATTATTTTTATGCTTCATTGCACAGCCAGATGTTCAGACTGAATTTGGCATTTCTGACTACCTAGCAAGTCCTTTCCAAGGACCTGGGACAGGCAGATGTGGATGTTTGATGGTGTTGCAGATATCCTCACAGGATGTAAAGCTATTTTGAGTAAAGCCACCTTTTGCAATTGACTGATGGTGAATTTGTCAATGTCGATGGTGTTCAAGTGGTACTCCAGTTGTTTTGGGATTGTACGCAAGGTCCCTATTACTATTGTTATAACTTTGCTTTATTTTGCCACAGTAATTCTATTTCTGCTTGCAGGTCTGTATATTTTGTTACATTTTTTCTCTTCTATTTTGTTGTCTCCAGATTCTGTCACATCCACTATCCAGACTTTTATTATTATTATTATTATTCAGTACTTCAGCCACCTTGGGCTGCTACAAAAATACAGCTGCTCAAGAGTTGTAACAGATCCCAGATGGATCCAGCAAATGCTAAAACACCATTATATATAGAAATGTTATAAAACATACAACCTCCTATCTCCTGCGAAATGGCACAGATTCAGTTTAATTTAATTTAATTGTAGGACAAATGTATAGGTCAACTATGCTTATCCAAGCTGGCTTATTGCCCAACATTAATATAAAAATGGCAGAATTTCATTGGAACCTTATGAAATAACTGAGAAAGTTCAGTTCTTTTCCCAGTCAGAACATTAAGAATGCAAAAATAATGATCAGATTATATTTTATATTAGTTTTCTTGATTTTTTTTCCCCAATTCCTAATTTACCCTGTGAGAAAAAAGCTTTTTGCTACTGCTTATAATTATTTAACTCATAAGTAGCTCATTAAATTCAATGTGGGCAGGAAGATGCATCAAAGCTAGTAGAATACAGAATACAAAATAATAGAGTTGAGAAGGACCTTGGAGGTCTTTTAGTCCAACCCCCTACTGTTTTATTTTGTGGCTGTTCACCACCCTGAGTCCTTCGGGAGTAGGATGGTATATAAATCCAATAAACTAAACTAAACTAAACTAACTACTCAAGCAGGAGACCCTATACCATTTCAGACAAGTGGCTGACCAGGCTCATATTTCATAAGATTTGGATAATTTCAAAATGCATTAACCATCAACCTTCATTCTTAAAAGAAAGTTTCTAATAAAAGCCTACCTTTACTATTTGTGCATGCCCTAACTATTTAATTGAAATCTGACCTACAACCAAAAACTTTGAGTACCAATTAAGGAGTGTAACAATTTAAAGATGGAACGTACATTAATGCTTCACATGTAAATACGTAAATATACAGATATATAGATAATTACGGGAAAAATAGTCTACCAATGTGACAACTTTAAGAGCAAGTTGTAAGACTTGATTGATGTTTGTTTGTTTGGTATGTTGTATCATTGTATTTATGTTTGTTTGTACTTTTTAACTAATAAAATTTAATTTAAATAAAAAGCCATGATAAAACCCAGCTATGTTTTTGCTGTGAACTCTCAATTGC
This sequence comes from Masticophis lateralis, assembly GCA_030761175.1. Classification (NCBI taxonomy): domain Eukaryota; kingdom Metazoa; phylum Chordata; class Lepidosauria; order Squamata; family Colubridae; genus Masticophis; species Masticophis lateralis. The sequence goes on from JAUDYJ010000003.1 coordinate 23,933,330, forward strand.
AAATATCTGTAGATGTTTTATTTCTGCTTCTCGTTTTTGCAATGTTGTAAAACAGAAAGGTCCATCCTCCTTTCTGTGAAACATCTTGATTTTTCTAACAAAGAGAAAGAAAAAAAAGTCTAAAACATGTAAATATAGAGAGAATTCTCTACGTTGATTTTCACTTGACATCTTGTAAAAATAAATGTCATATTAGTTCAAAAAAAAATAGAATGAAGTTCTACATACTGTTTTCTGGATTTCTTATGTCCTTTCTTCCTCCTTCAATAATTCTCATGGAATCCTGGTTTTCTCCTTCACTGATGTCATAAACATATATTATTTCTAAAGCATCTAGTCAGCCAATGAGAAGAAAGAGATAAAATGGGCTAGCTGATGGATGGGCTACTTATTTGGTTTGAACAGAGCTGTATAGTTAGTAGACAAATAGGTCAACTGGCCAGCTCTTTGAAGATCATCTCAGAATGTCGGGTGAGACTAGGACCAAAGGAACAGAAAATTGTCCAATTATACGCTCACAGCAGCAGAGGCCACAGAGATGCCGTAATGAAAGGTCCCAACGTGCAGAGGAATTGCGGAAGCGTCGAGCCAAGAAAAATCAAGGAGACCCAGATATTGTAAAGTCTCCCAGTGACCATAAGGAATACAGGTAATTATGGGCTGACAGTAGGAAAGGAATGGAGAGTTGGTCTCTAACAGAAAGCCACTTGAAGAGATTAGAAGCAGGGGTGAAATCCAGCAGGTTCTGACAGATTCTGGAGAACCGGTAGCGGAAATTTTGAGTATCACCTCTGGCTGGCTTCAGAGTGGGGTGGGAATGGAGATTTTGCAATATCCTTCCCCTGGAGTGGGGTAGGAATGGAGATTTTGCAATAGCCTTCCCCTGCTATGCCCACCAAGCCATCCTCACCAAGCCACACCATACCCACCAAGCCATGCCCACAGAACCGATAGTAAAAAAAATGTGGATTTCACCACTGACTAGAAGCATTTGAAATGTGGATTTACAGGCAGTTGTTATGTATAAGTTGGGTTGACAAAATCAGAAATGAAGTGATGAGCCACTTGGGAAAGCCAAGGGAAATCATCAAAACCATTAAAGAGAAAGTTAGAATATTTCAGACATGTGATGTGATGTGACACCTGGAAAAATATATCATACTTCACGTAATCCTCCAGGGAAAGATTGAAGGCAAACAAGGTCCAGGCAGAAGAACAACAACATGGCTTCAAAATCTAAGGGACTGGTTTGGACAAAACTCAACAGCACTTTTTCATGCGGCTGTTGATAAAAATAGGATCACCAACATGATCACCAACATCCGATGACGGCTATTGTTCATTGCATAGTTAGCCACAACTGGATTTGGCATTTTCATCCACTATATTTCCCAAGAACCCAGGACAGGCAGATGTTGTTGTTTTATGATATTAGAGGTATTGTCATACCATCTATTTGGTGTTGGTTCTTAGGTACCACATAAATAGATTTTCTCCAGGGTTTTTTTTTTAATTGGGAAAAGGTTTTTTTAACAATAAGAAATAGATATACGTTTGAGAATTAAAGTAATAAAAATTTCCCTGACCATTTTATCTGTATACTGATACATAATAATTAACCTGAACTATCCCTTCACCTACTTTTGTGGCCCTGGTATGAAAAAAAAGGAATCCAGAAGGAATTGACTTAATTTTCTATTGTTCTTTAAGGCAAAATGCTTAAAAGAGTATTAATGAAAGCGCCTGTTTCATTAGGGAAGAAATTCTGGAATACAAGACATTTTGTCTGACAAAATTCACCATTCAAAAGCTATTTATTCACAACATCCATTCTCTCTGTACAGACCTGAGAAATGGATATTCTGAGTCCCTTAATATAACAGAGTGTTCTTACTAAATTCACCATAAAATATATTTCAAAAACTTTGCAGGGATTATGAAAATAGCTGCCAAGAACGATGCCTGTTTATACTGCACATACGCACATCTCTGTCATTTTTATTACAGGTACATCGAATTAAAAAACGGCATGAATGTGTTGTTGATTTCTGACTGGACAATTGATGATTGCACTTCTTCTGATGAATCAGACACTGAACTAGACGATTTCCTCATATCATCTGGAACAGATGAGGAAGAAAATCTTGCTATAAAAATGCAGGAAATTGAGAGAAATAGGAATATCAAGGAATCTGAGGACGGATCTCTGGAAGGTGAAGTTGGAAGTGAAGGAAGTGGTGGTTTTGGTAGCGATAGTATTGTTGAAGGTGATCATGAGGTTAGGGAAGATCATGATGACCCTGAAATATACGAAGAATTGGTGAAACAAGAAGATGAAAATAAGATGGGCAGTACAGAAAAGCAGGTATGTTATAAAATAACTTAGCTATTTGTTAATTGATGAAGTGTAGTATTAAATAAAATAGACAAGTAATGATTTCTGTGTTTAGCAACCATTCCAAGTTACGACAGTATTTGAAAAAGTAACTTTACAACCGGTTATCGCATTGATAGCTACTAACTAGAGCATACAAAACATTTGCTGGACCAATTCTTGAATACAGCTCCTCTGTCTGGAACCCGCACTGCATATCGGACATGAATACAATTCATGAGAGAGTTCAGAGAGAGTTCAAAGATATTTTACAAGAAGAGTCCTCCATTCCTCTAACCGCAATAAAATACCTTATGCCACCAGAGTCTAAATTTTGGACTTAGACAACCTAGAACTGACAGTCTGACCTAAGCATAGTACATAAAATTATCTGCCACAATGTCCTTCCTGTCAATGACTCTTCAGCTTCAACCACAACAATACACGAGCAAATAATAGATACAAACTCAAGGTAAACCGCTCCAAACTCGATTGCAGAAAATATGACTTCAGGAACAGAGTGGTCAATGCCTGGAATGCACTACCTGACTCCGTAGTTTCTTCCCCAAACCCCCAAAACTTTAACCTTAAACTGTCTACTGTTGACCTCATCCCATTCTTAAGAGGTCTGTAAGGAGCATGCATAAGTGTACCAGTGTGCCTACCATCCTTGTCCTAATATTCTTTTTTACTTACTCTTTTCATGTATTCAAATTATGTTTATACTTTTACCTGTTATCTTATATATGCTTGAAAAATAAATGAATAAATAAATAAAATAAAATAATTTCTCCATGGTCACGTGGTCATGATTTAGCTGCTTTGCAAACAGCAGCCATTTTATGATTGCCATAGTGTCCTGCGGTCACATGATATCCATTTGGGTGCTTCACAGCCAACATCTGACAAGCAAAGTCAATGAAGAAGCCAGCAGTGAAACAGCAAATCTTGGTCATAGGTTGTCTCACCTAATGTCTGTGGGGAAAAGTGACATTGTAAGTCCAGCATAGTCACTTGATGTCCCACTTAATGAACTTAACAATGGAGTTGCCAGTCCCCTTTATGGTCATTAAGCAAGGACTATCTGTAAACCCATTTTCACCTCAGGATGAGCACTGTTGTTGAGACAGTAGCTTGAATTAATTATGTTATATCACATTGAGGGATGTATTGTTTCTTAGCTAGTAGGTACACCCTGTTTGTGTCATAGTTAACACATTCTGAAGACTAAGGGCTCATATGACAATGATGTTATACAGACTCTAAAAGTGACTATTTAGTGCTTGTTCCAAATAAATTTAAACATAATGTATGTCTTAAGCCCTGGATAAACTTAATATACCTATTTTTTAATAAAATGTATTTTTTAAAAGAATCAAGGGTCTGGGTAGGGGAACTCTGATGCTTTGATGACTTCAAAAAGGGCCTTGGAGAATACATCTGCAACCCATGGGCCAAAGGTTGAAATGCTGCTGTCAAAATGAATAAAATGTCAATGACCGTTCTTAAATTACAACTTTGTAATATTTTTTTAAAAGCTAAGATATTATTTTACCTCAGAGCCAGACTAAAATGGGATTATTTGAAGCAGCCTGAATGCAGGATTTGAAGGCCTTATTTTGCTGTGTATGTTACTCAGGTTTGCCTGCAAGGAAAATGTTAAAGAGTGAAACATAATAATAGCACTTGTGTCTGCTTGCTTTCTTAGGGACAATTCTTGCAGTTGGGAATGAAACAGAATTTTGACAGAAGTAGGATTCCTTTCATACTGGAAGAAGGCTGTATTCTTTGGCTTTGGCTTTGGCTTGTAATGACTTCCCACTGTTTCTCCTTTATATTTTGATTGCAGGCTGCAGCTGCCCTTGCTGTTGGTGTTGGAAGTTTCTGTGACCCTGATGATTTACCTGGATTAGCTCATTTTTTGGAGCATAGTATGTAAAATCTAAAGTCTATCTACTGAACAATTAACAAAGAGACAGAAAGAAAGCTGTTCCATCTCATACTGTGGAATGTGGAGCTTTCAATACCAAATTATGTTGACATCCTCAGTACTATTTAAATATTTTTCTTTTATAGGCTTAAACTGCTCTTAGTTTTCTTTTAAAAAATCAGTCAAACTGTGCTTTAAAAAAAATAATAATGGAAAGCAATAAAAAAATAAACAAGACAGATAAATCAATATCTTTCCATAAGTCTACTTACATTCGTATGTCCCAAAGGTGCTTTTTCAAGAGGCAACTGGGCTTTCTTTATTTTTCCTTGAAGACATTTCACTTCTCATCCAAGATGCTTCTTCAGAACCTCAGAGGTTTTTTGGACGAGACACGAAACGCCTCCAAGGAAAAACAAAAGAAGTCCAGTTGCCTCTTGAAAAAGCAGCTTTGGGAAAACTATGATTAAGAGTCTCCAATAGACATTTACATTCATAAGATGTTCCAGGGAAAGGAGCAAAGACAAAGCTGGATATGAAAGTGAAGTACTTCCTTGTGGATTCCCCAAATCGCAATCCAGTTGAACTATTGTATAAGTATGGGAATCTGTTTCTCTTTTCAATATTCCACAGTGGCCAAGAATAGCACAACACTGTGGGAAATTGATACTGTGATGCTCTCTTGAGTTTGGATACTTTCTTGCAGATGTTGATGGCTTCCACAGGCACATAGAGATAAACAACATTTGCACACCATTCAAAACAGACAGTAAAGAAGCTAAAAAGGATACAAAAAAAAAAAAAGACCAGAACACATCTTTCCCAACAATCAATGCCCAGATAAACAGGAATTAAACTAGTCAAATAATTAAACAGTAAACAGCAGCCTAAACAAGGAACGACCAAGGAGAAAACAACACCCCCACCAACACTGACAGAGCAAGTTACTGTACATAAATAGAGGGCTAACCACACTCCCTTCTAGAACTGAAGATGTCAGGTAATGAAATATCTGCAAGAAAACAACTAAGCCCAGAGAGCAGCAAGGACTCTACAGTTCAGTCCAGAACTACATACATTATCTTCTATTGAGGCTGTTAGAAATTGAAAATCACACAAACAATTTTCGATATACAGTAGACAGTGCCATAATTTAGCCAGTGGCATGGGGCAGAGACAGGCAGGAGGTCCAAAAGGGTCTGGAGAATATCAGCTGTTCAAAGATGGCTGACACAGTTCAGCGAGATCATTACAGCCACATAGATACATAGCCGCTAGTTCAGTAGTGGGTTCCGCTTACCTTCGCTACCGGTTCGAAACTCTGAGCGCGTGTGCGCAGAGCATCTGTATGCCGTCTGGGTGGGTGGGTGGAGCCTCCCGCCACTGCCACTTACCACTGCACTAGTTCACCTATCAAGCAGAGCCTTTTCAGCAACAACCCCAACAACTGGATTAATCTCTTATTTTTAATGTGGTACATCTAATTGTTGTGGCCCTAATGAAGGATTTCTTCCCACACACACACACACACGCACACTCCCCCTTTGGAGCTACTATATAGAGCCATTGCCACAAATGATATCATTGAACATGAGTGATTATAGACTGAAATCTCTGCCTGCATCTGATCGCAGCCAATTTATCTGATTGCTTTCTTCTAGTGGTGTTTATGGGTAGCCAGAAATATCCAGATGAAAATGGATTTGATACTTTCTTAAAGAAGCATGGAGGGTCAGACAATGCTTCAACCGACACGGAACGAACTATTTTCCAGTTTGATATCCAAAAGAAATATTTTAAAGATGCCCTTGAAAGGTAATTTAGGAGTATGAAACAAGCTAAAAGACTAAGAGATCCATCAGTACAATGTCTATAGCAATTTGAAAACTATAGTCACTCTATATCTTGTACATTCTAGATCAGTGCTTTCCAGATTCTTCCTTTATTACCTCAAATTGTTTATTAGAGAATCTTATCAGAGTTTGAAGACTGATCGTAAGTCCCTTCCTTCAGCACAGTCGTAACTTCAAATTGTCACCGAATGATCAGTCGTAACTTGAGGACTACTTGTATTATAAAAATATCACTGATCTTTATCTCATTTCAAAAATTACCATTGGTATAATGTGATTCATTTTCATCTTAATAGGAATTATTTTGGAGATTTTTGGATGTATTTTAGCATACATCAGTGGTGAAATGTAAAATTTGTTACTACCGGTTCTGTGGGCGTGGCGTGGTGGTGGGGGGGCAATATGACTGAGTGGGTGTGGGCAACTTTTTTATTATTATTATTTTTAAAACCATTTTTTCCACAACCTCTTTGGCTGAAGAGGTTCTAGAAAAAATGCTTTTAAAAGTCTCTGATGATCCCAGCTGAGCTGCGCGATCATCAGAGGCTTTTTTTTTTTACTTTTAAAAGCGTTTTTTTTGGCCAAAGAGGTTGTAGAAAAAATGCCTTTAAAAATTAAAAAAAAGCCTCTGATGATTGTGCTACTCAGCTGGGCAATGGGGGGGGGGGCAGGGATTTTTGATACCAGTTCTCCGAACCACCCGCCTCTATCGCTACCAGATCGGGCGATCTGGTCTGAACTGGGAGCATTTCACCCCTGGCATACATGGCAATCTATAGGTTAATTTAAATATCCCTGTTGGGATATTTTGGGATATTTGGTTAATTTACCCAAGGAAAAAACACTTTTATCCAATTTTGGGTAATTTACCCAGGTCTGGGAAGCACTGTTCTAAATTAACCATATTCATAAATATTATTTATTGCAGATCATCAAGAAGTAACTGATTTGTGTGCTTTGCTTAAGATTTGGGTCAGCAGAGGTCTTGCAGCTATTGCTGAGTCCAGATACCATCATTCTTCACTTTTGGCCATACAGACTTTAATTGCTAGAAGAAAATTTTGAAAAAAATTGAAGAGTTCTTTTTAATTGAAGGAAATGTCAGAAGAAGATGGAAAAAAAGAAATCAAAGGTTAATTGGCTTATTAGGGCTCCATTTATCATGCTCAAGTGCAATAGGTAAATTGCCCCTTGCACACAATTCTAATTTATTGAAAGCATGATGGATAACAGAAAGACCATTTTGATTTCTAACTCTCCAAGAGGCAAAATTGTAATATGCCTTAGAGGTGTGCAAAACGGTTAGCATTTTGAATTCAAACACTTCCTTCTGAGCTTGAATTAGTGGGTATGAGCCAAAAACATGTTCTAACCATAACTAAGTATCCAAGCCAGTCTTAGAACTGTTCGAACCTCAAAATAATTTTGCTCTGAGTTTGAAATATTTCTAAAATGCTCCAAATCCTTTTAGAAACCTTCCAGTTAGGCCAGGCAGCAGTTTTGGCTCAACATTGGAGCTTTAAATGTTTTGAATATGAATATAATTCCTGCATGCATTTAAAATACATGTTTTGTATCCCCTTTTGACATGGGGGGCAGGTTTAGCTTAGTCTACCTTTTTGCTTTTGCTAGTTTTTGTGTTATCTTTAAGTTAGCCTCAGTCCTCAAATTTTGTTTATTTTTATGAAGCTCAGAAGATATTACAGGGGTTTGGAAGGGAGGAAGTCATACTCTGTGCAACTGAAAGGCCAGTCGACTGAATGTTCTAATCTGAAAAAAATGTCCTAAAATACCTAGTTTTTAGTTTACTTTATTATCATTGCACATGGTACAATGAAATTGTACCGAAAAGAGCCGAGGTGGCGCAGTGGTTAGAGTGCTGTACTGCAGCTACTTCAGCTACTTCAGCTGACTGCTAGTTCAGCAGATCAAATCTCACCAGCTCAAGGTTGACTCAGCCTTCCATCCTTCCGAGGTGGGTAAAATGAAGACCCAGATTGTTGGGGGGCAATATGCTATTTAGTATACTGTCGATTGTTGTAAGCCACCCAGAGTCCTCGGCGAGTGGGTGGCATGGAAATATGACTAATAAAAATAATAATTAAATAATAATTAAATGCCATCTTCAGTGTACATTATAACTATAAAAATAAAAACACAAACATACATCCCTTACATTCTATATAATTGAAATTGAAAACCTAATATTGCACTATACTGTAGAATTCAGTATGGTTGTTGCCCTGGGATAGAAGCTGTTTTTCAGCCTATTTGTCCTTGTTTTTATTGACCTGTACCATCTGTCAGATGGTAATAGTTTAAAAAAAGGGGTGCCCAGGATGAGAGGGATCTTTAAGATTGTTTTGAACTTTCTTAAGGCAGTGGGAGCTATAAGCTCTTCCAAAGAGGGGAGAGGCAACCAATGATCCTCTGGGCAATAACAATCCTCTGGAGTGCTGTTCTATCTGCCACTGTGCAATTGGCAAACCATACACAGATGCAGTTAGTTAACATACTCTCTATGGTGCAGCAGTAAAAGGCCACCAGCAGTTTTTCATTCAGTTGTTGTTTCATGAGAACTCTCAGGTAGCATAATCTCTGCTGGGCCCTTTTGACCAGTGCTGCAATGTGAGCGCCCCAGGTCAGGTCATCTTTTATGATAACACCCAGAAGCTTAAAACTGGCCACTTGCTCCACTCAGTCTCCATTGATAAGCAAGGGCTGGATGTCTGACCTATTCCTTCTATCCACTATAAACTCCTTGGTCTTATTTGTGTTAAGGACCAAGTTATTGTTTCCACACCATGAAAGCAACCTGTCCACCTCATCTCAATAGGCAGACTCATCCCCCCCCCCCCGCTCCCGGAGATGAGTCCCACCACTGTTGTATCATCTGCAAATGATACAATTATATAATTACAGCATTTAATTGAAATTTGGGAAGCCATGGAAAATCCAAGCTGCCCAGAGACATAATTCTACATTCAAATACAGTGTTTGTTCATTTGTTTGTTTTTGTTTATGTGTTTATTCCCCCCCAAAAGAAATCTCTATCTTGCCTAGGTGTAATAAAAAGTGAAATCGTGGTAAAAGAAAAATCAAGTTTTGTTTTGCCATAACATTAGTTCATAAGCATTTTTATGGAAACAGGTCATTATTATTCCACACATTTCAAGGCTTAATAGCAAACACCTGTACTTCTCTTCTATTTTATTTGTAGATGGGCACAGTTCTTCATTCATCCTCTGATGATTAAAGATGCTATTGACCGTGAAGTTGAAGCTGTGGATAGTGGTAAAATTAATGAATGGGTTATTCACTGCGTATACTTTTTCAATTCTTGGATGGTGGAAAACTATCTCACCTCATTTTTTTTTTTTGAGACATTTGTGTTTCTGAAATTTGAATGAGCTGTCTCACAAAAAAAATATAAAATATATATTTTAAATTCAAAGATTTAAGCACATTTAAAAACCTTTAAAATCAGTTGTATTACATGTACTTTGCACTGTAGGCAGTACCTTTTAGTTCTGTTCTCTGAACCTGGACAAATAACTACAATCCTGATGATATCTTGTAGGAAACATGTTGAATTCAGTGGAGATTAACGCAGGGTAAATGTTCATACAAGCCTTGACAGGCAGTTTAGTGTAATGGTTAAGGTACCAGGCTGGAAATCAGGAGTCTATGAATTCTAGTCAGGCTTTAGGTACAAAGCCAACTGGGTGACCTTGGGCCAGTCATTCTCTCTGAATGGATAAATGCAGAGACTTATCCATTCAATCACCAAAAGTCAATATTGACTTGAAGGAGGTCAAAAAATAGCACTATTCTCTGAAGTGAATTCTGTGTATTCTTGGGTAGGAGGACAAACCTGGTTGTTCTGCTACAACATTTCACAACTTCTTGAAAGTCCTTTATCTTAGTTTAAGATCTAAGACCAAATGATATTTTTTTAAAAAAAAAACTTGTGGGAAGTTATTTTCTCTAAATCCTCTACTTCACCTGTGTTACAGAAAGGACAGCAACCTCTATTTTATGTTATTGTTTTATATTATTGCTAAATAAACTTCCTGGAAGATAAACCCTTTTGGTCAAATGGTATACACAGGGTTAAGAAAGGAAGAAAGGAAGACCTGAACCAGCATAAACTCTGGTGGACTCATTGGAGACCTCATGATGAAACTGACCACTTTTTTACTCTCAACCTCACTGCAGCTCTGGATGATCATTCCTTGGCCTGTGAAGTTCTAAATTTGGTTCTTGGAATCCAGGTTTTGATACACCATTATATTAATCTCAAGCCTATAGCAGTGGAAAGTGCTACAGTATAGAAATAAATACTAATAATGAAATATCCTGAAGGAAGATTATTTTATGTTTCTATTAGAAGAACCAGGAAATCAAGGACCTCTCTCTTTTCCCACCAACATGTATCTCATGGTTAAATGGTAATTTGGGTCTCACAAGAGAACATCCATTTATCCTATTTTAATTGAGATTCTGGCTCTATTACGATTGATAAATAGGCAGAGCTGCTAGGAATATTCATTCTCCAGAGTACCAGTAATTCCTGATGGAGCCCATATTTCTGCAACAAAACCACAAATCCAATGCATGTGTCAAATGAGTATGACACTTTTCATTGCTGCTTCATGTATGTGTGCATTATGCTCTTTGCCTTGTCCAAATGATCATATCACTGGAATTCTTTTCTTAAGTTCTTATGCCTAATGTGTACTTTAAAATAAACAGAATATCAGATTGCAAAACCCTCTGATGCTAACAGAAGAGAACTCCTGCTTGGAAGTCTTGCAAAACCGGGACATCCAATGAGAAAATTCTTTTGGGGTAAGTGAAGTATACTGAGATGGAAGCAGATGGGCTTTAATGGAGCTTATATTCGATAGAAACTTTATATAATATATTTTCTTTACTTTTAAAAGTTGTGGGTATGCCATTCTTCAAACAAGCTTCATGACAGAAGCTTTGTATGCTGCAACAATCTTGTGTTCTTCAAGATATGGTTAAGTCTGATGTGATATATGATAGTCTTGAAGAAACAATCAGGTCAATATATTCATCTTACATTTGTTCATAGTTCTCTTTTAGCTTTTGAGTGGCTTTTGGATAAGGAACAACCCATGCACGTGAAGTGCTGGATTTAAGATATAGTTTTGCCTCTCACTGCTGTAGGCTTAGGAAGGTGGTAAACCCCAAAGTTATGATAAATCTTGAAGTCATGATGTTAATATACATTGGGAAAATAGATTGCCTAGAACAATTCTATGTTTATTGTATTGTGATGTGACAAACTCAGGTATTGTGATTCTTAAAGCATGTTTCTTACCTTTATTTGTAAAACCTGGCTAATTGTGGCTTCTTCAATAACCATGATTAACAAATCATGTTTCAACTCCTACCCTCAAAATGACATTATAGAGCACTGCACACCAGAACAACTAGACACAAGAACAGTTTTTTCCCAAACGCTATCACTCTGCTAAACAAATAATTCCCTCAACACTGTCAAACTAGTTACTAAGTCTGCATTACTATTAATCTTCTCATTGTTCCTATTACCCATCTCCTCCCACTTATGACTGTATGACTGTAACCTTGTTGCTTGTATCCTTACGATTTATATTGACTGTTTCCTAATATGATTTGATTGCTTATTTGTTCCCTATGGCTATCATTAAGTGTTGTACCTTATGATTCTTGACCAATGTATCTTTTCTTTTATATACACTGAGAGTGTATGCACCAAGACAAATTCCTTCTGTGTCCAATCACACTTGGCCAATAAAGAATTCTATCTATCTATTTATCTGTCTATCTATCTATCTAAATTGTTTAATTTAGATAGATAGATTGTTTAACTGTGTTTCTCTCCAATCATAGAGTTGTCATGGTATTTAATTACAGGTTCTTAAAAGTATTTGCTTGACATTCAATTATCATCCAATCTACATTAAAATAATGAAGGAAAAAGCCAGATTGTATCTTAGTGATGCAAAAACAATCCTCTTTCTGCAGAAGTCCCCAAATTCAATCCCAGCATCTGCATTCCTAAAAATAGGCTACCATTAAGTGTAGGACAAAATCAACCAGTTGTTTGATTTTGTGACACCTTTCTTTTTTTATAGTAATTTTATTAAAAAGGTTAAAAAGAATAAAAAGAATAAAGAATAAAAAGACTAAAAAGAAAAAAGTGCAGGAAGAAAAAAAAGAAAATAGTAAAGAAATAAAAAAAGAAAAATATAGTAACGAAAAAGAAAACATATATATATATATAATGACTTCCCCTTTCATCACAATAAGTATAAACAATTTTGTTGACATCATTTTCTCTTAAGTACAATAAATAATCTCCTCTTCCAATATCCCATCTCTTACCTATAAACAAATCATTAAAGCTTTGTCAGTCCTCATCAGCAAAAGTCTATTCAGGATTACCAGGGATAACAACATATCTATTTCAACCAATATTACATTCCTTGCTTTTACTTCTAACAATCTTAACCTTTAGTCCAGTCAAACTTTTTTTGGTCTATTTTAACAAAGTACCTTAAAAGTTTAAGAAGGGTTTTTTTTTGTTTTTGTTTTTTTGGTAAATCCAATATAGGAAAATTATCCAGTTCACTCTTGTTGCTTGTTATTTGCGCATCACTTTTAATTATTAAGATATTTGGTGGGGGGAGGGGGAGGAGGATATATTTGTAAAACTTTTAAAAACTTTTTTTAAAAAAGATATCTGATGGTTTCATTTTTCTACCCAGAATAGCGTTTTTCTCCATATTATCATTGTAGCCTATCATTCAGTTCAGTTCAGTCTCCGTCTTGTTCAAATAAATTTGTTCATCTTCCAAATTATTTATTAAACACAGTCTATCTATAATGGCAAACTGAGTTATTTGTTTTAAAAAACCCCTAATGTTAAAGTATTTTGCTCCATTCTGTATTAGTAAATTAAATATAACTATTCTTTTCCTTTAATTTTAATTTTAATTGTTAATTCTTTACGATTCCCTTTAGTGTCCAACATTTGAAGTACCGTTCAAAAACAACAACTTTTTCCCACAATATTAGAATCTTATTTCAAATCCATCTGCACCTTTAGTCTATTTGTAACTTTCCAAAATCAATGTTCTAATTTCCCTTTTGCTCTTTACTCTAAAAAAAGTATTTTATGCAGTATAATCAGTATTATGCAGTATAATTCACTGGGGGTTTGCAGGGGTTCAGGAAAACCTCTAGCTAAGATTCTGTGCAGCTCCGAGAAACCCTAAATCCTACTCCTGGCTGGCTCCGCCCCGCCCACCCCTCCCAGGAGTCCCCACATGGCCCATTTTGGATGCAGGTAAGTGTAGGATGTGTGTGGAGGCTTGGCGAGGGCAAAAAATGGGCCCGTTTCCTGCCTCCAGGGGACCTCCAGAGCTTGGGGAGGCCATTTTTGCCCTCCCAGAGGCTCAAGGAAAGCCTCCGGAGCCCAGGGAGGGCAAAAATGCCCCCCACCGTGGTGCAGGAGGCCTACTAGGCCACACCCACATGGCCGCCCCCACCCAGCAACCAGGCAGAGAACCCCTTGCTAAAAATTTTTGAAGCCCACCCCTGAGTATAATAGAAGCATAGAAGATAGCATCTGTGTTAAAAACTGTTTAGTTGGTGTTATTGGGCTATTTTAAGTTAAACAAAACCTGATTTGTCGTGCAGAAAACATTTACAACTAAAATACAAGACTATAGGAAAACTGACACTAGTGTTAGTAAGAAAACCTCTTCTTCATGAATTATACAGGTAATGCAGAGACACTGAAATATGCGCCAAAAAAGAAAGGAATTGATACCTATGCAAGACTGAGGGATTTCAGAAAACGATACTACTCAGCTCACTACATGAATCTGGTTGTCCAGTCTAGAGGTAGAATCTACGCATAATTATGATAGTAGATAGCTGGATGGATGGATGGATGGATAGATGGATGGATAGATGGATGGATAGATGGATAGATGGATAGATGGATAGATAGATGGATCATACATAGTAGATAAATGATAGTTGTGCATGCAGGCAGAGGAACATATAGGTTCAGCTAAGTAAATGGGTAAAATAAATATTTTGGTGTTTACCACCTCCCAAAGAGTTGATTAATGCTACAGAAGGACAATATAGAATTCCATATCTTTGCTTTTAATCTGGAAAATTGAGCATATAATATGAATCTGTTTGAAAGTTTCATATTGTTGTACCAGTACATGCCTGGTGGATCATCTGAAGCACATAAGTTGTTTGGCAAAAAAAAAGGGGGGGGGTTCTTATGGACAATAACATATATAACTTTGCTTGAGGCTCCCCCAAAATAAAATAATAATCGGAGATCAGAATGACCCCATAAGATCACCAAGCCCTTAGAACCTATGAATGGGGAAAAGCTTCAGAAGTAAGTTTGCTTGTTTTTTGATCTTACAACATGTTGCTATTCTTCGATCTCGTTGAAAGGTTGACAGAATTACACCAATCTTGACAGATTTCAGTCACATCGATTCAGGAACTAGGTCCGTGATGGCAAACCTATGGCACGCGTGCCAGAGGTGGCACGTAGAGCCCTCTCTGCTGGTATGCATGCCATCACCCCGGGTCAGATCTCCATGGTTTTTCTTTCATGAGTTTCTGTTTCCCTGCAAACGACAAAACAGAAGGTCACGAAAGAAAAAGATCTTACCTCTTGCCGTGCTGCCAGTGTTGGGACGCCCTGCCTCCCGCCGGCCAGCTGGTCTTTAGGTCTCTGCTGCGCATGGGCCCACACAAGGATGCATTTGCGCATGTGTGCACGTTCACCCACGAATTTCTGTTTGTGCATGCGTACGTGCACAGTTTGGGCACTCGGTGTCTAAAAGATTCGCCATCACTGAACTAGGTCATTATGAGATTGCATTGCTTTGGAATACCTTTGATAATCTCAATGATCCTAAATTCACCATCATTTTTGGATGCATCCTTGGCACCATTCCCATTGTCTAGGTTACTTTTGCAAGAAAAACAATAGTTTCATTTTAATACATAAACTGTTGTAGATTATGCTTGCGATCCCCCAGAGTTTAAATGACAATGTATTTCCTCATTTTCAATGTACTACAAGATATACCCATGAGACTGCTAGGGCTTTGTTCATACTTAAGTGGAATTGTAAGGTGGGAATGGTATGTGTGTTAGGTACATTCTAAAACTAAATTAATTAAAAGTGACTATTAGCTACTGAGGGTTAGTTTTAGCCCAAACTACTGTACCTTGGGGCTAAATTAATTCCCCCAGGTCCCCTATCATACATTTATCTCATGGGTGTCAAACTCACAGTGCGATGTTGCATCACATGACATTTTTTCCCTTCATGGAGTTGGTGTGGCCTGCATGTGATGCATTCGGCCCGCAGGCTGCCAGTTTGACACCCCTGATTTATCTAATAGTTAACTGTCCCTTCAATTGTTTTTGTATGACACTAAGCATGGAAATACTGTATTCTAAAAGGGCCTCCTTAACCTTTCTACCACAGAAGTTGTTTTGGTTTTTACCCCCATGGATAAATGGCCACATAAGGAGGCAAAACAGGGCAAAAAGCAGTGAGAAATGAATAATGTCCTTCAAATTCTGTGTTTCTTATGGACAAAAAAAAAAAAAAAAAAAAAAGGCAGAAAGTAATGGGGAAGTGATAGGCTCCCATTCCCTCTTTGTGGGGGACTGAAAAATATGGTCCCTGGTTGACCAAGCTAAATACCCACCTCCCACCTTGGACCAGACAGGAAATACAACAAGATGAGGTAATTCTACTTTATTATAAGGCTACATTAACAGAATCTTACAAGTCTGAAAGTAGAAACCTCCTACCATTTTTTATAGCCTTGTAGGTTAAGGAGGATCCTTTCTAAGTTTCTTTCTCTGCCTGTTTTGCAGTTCAATGCTCTCCCTTTGCCCCTTTGCCCCTTCCTTATCGGATCATTCTCCAGGCAGCATCTTTTCCTGCCATCAGTTCATTCCCACATACTATTACACTAGAGCACAGGTGTCAAACTCGCAGCATCACGTTGTCGTCACGTGATGTATTGCAACTTTTTTGCTACCCTTTGCTAAACTGGCGATGGGGGTGGCCAGCACAAGATACATCTGGCCCACAAGTTGTGAGTATGACACCCCTGCACTTGAGTATATCAAGGTTAGTGAATTAATTCCAATTCCAATTAATTGGAAGAATCACTGGTGGTTGATTCTGTGCAAATGTATCCTTAATACAGCAAAATGCAAATTTTTTGCATTTAGTAAGGAGTCACTTTTAAGCACACTTGATGGAGAGTGTAGGACCGAGATGGCGAACCTATGGCACGGGTGCCACAAGCGGCACACGGAACCATATCTGTGGGCACGTGAGCATTGCCATAGCTCAGTTCCAGCGTGCATGCATGCATTGGCCAGCTGATTTTTGGGCCTACCAGTCCACCAGAAGTTGGGAAATGGGCTGCTTCCAGCTGCCAGAGGGCCTCTGGCGGGGTGGGAAAGGCCATTTTCATCCCCCCCCAGGCTCCTAGAAAGCATCTCGAGCCTGGGAAGGTGAAAAATGGGCGTACTGGACCCACCGTGCCATCATGTGCTAAAACTGGGGGGCGCAATTATGGGTGTGGGCACGGACATTGGCAATCTCCCTGTGCTCCCCCTGCTTTTGGCACGCGACGGCAAAAAGGTTAGCCATCACTGGTGTAGGGCATCTCAACTGGCATGAACCACCAGATTATTTAGCATCATTGCTCAGAAAGTAATGCTTTGCATGAAGAATTAAATGTGACGTTTTAACTGCAATGTTCTTCAGACCAATTTTAAGGAAGATTTCAGGGGTTTATCAGTGCTAAGAATGATTACAGGAAAGATTTATCTGTTAGAAGTCTCCTACTCCCATTCTTCACCTTAACCTTTTCTTTAAAAATTGCACTATGGAAATTTGGTTAGTATGCACATTTTTTATCCTTGTTGCTAAAAAAGAAAAAAAAAAAGAGTCCCAGTGTCAAAAGATTCTGGTTCCTGTCAAAAATAGAGCTTTCAGGAGTTGAAAGGAAGAATATTTTGTATTTCTTTTGTGGGTTCATAGTTAGTCACTAAACTATAGAAAATTCCATCTTTGATTAAATGCACAACTGCCATTTGAAGACTTTGAAACATGCATAGAAATTTGATACATGCTTACAATATATAGTTCATTTTTCATAGCAGAATTGTCAATTCCCCCTTATTCTCTATATTTTCTACATGTTATGATTCTTTTTAAATATTCTTCTGATTAGAAACCCTGGATACTTTGCAAAAATGGGTGACCGAAATTTTCTCACACATCCCAAATAAGTGAGTTTATCTTTTTTTCTTTTTTTCCTGGAAGAGCTAAGTGTTCTCTATATGCCATATGTTCCATTAGAAGTAGCAATGTGAAAGAATATACTCTGTTAATGTTATTCTTAATCTTAAAATTTCTAATTCACCCAATAACTGAAGTATTCTGGTTAAATTATAAAACTTCCATAAACATAACTGTACATTCCAGAAGTATAACTATAACATGCTGCTTCTGCTTTAAAAAGATGAATGGTGTGGGACTATAAATAATAGGAAATTTTCTATTTTATAAAGTTTTTAATTTTATTTTATAAAATTAAAGATTTGAGATTTGTAGCTAGATTATGCAAGAGGCACAGTGGTTCAGCTGGAAAGGTGACACCTGAGTTCAAGACCTGAGCATCACACAACAGATTGAGCTCCCTTTCCATATCCCAGCTCTTGCCCATCTAAAAGTTAGAAAGCATGTGAATGCAAACAGATTAATAGGTACCACTTCTGTGGGAAGGTAACAGAGTTCCATGCACCTTTGGAAAAAGTATTTGGACAACATTGGCTCCTATGGCCAAGAAATGGAGATGAGCATCATCCCCTAGAATTGAACAGGACTGGACAAGGAAACCCTAACTTTAGGTTATGGAAACTGAAAGTTCAGGATTTCATTTAAAGTTGCCTTTATTTGTCAGTATGGGTTTACTAATCTGCCCATTTTAAAACATATACATGATTTTATATGAATGTGTGTTTTGAGGTTTGTGCAAACAGAAGTGCAGTCAATATTTGGAACTTAATATCAAAAGCATGCACAAACCAATTTTTAACCATTAATTCTGTTTTGAAAATGGATCAATCTGATGATTTAAATTTATTTAGAAAATAAATTTATTTGATTCAATTAGAATGTTCAGAGCACAATGGTTTGAGTAATATTTCTGAATTCATTAATATTTCTGAATTCAAAACTGGGAAAACAATTCTGCTTATAAGCAAAAGTATCCAAATTGATCAAAATCAATTTGGAAACATCTGAGTTAGTTCACCGATTCAAATTAACCTTCCAATTCAATTTCAAAAATCCATTCAATTCAAAGTTTTGAACTGAATTTCTGACCTGGATACTAATCAATTAAGGCAGATTAAGAACCAAAATGGTAATATATTAATTAACTAATATATTGTACTATTTGTTTGGTTCCCAAAGAAAACCAAACCAAATCAAAATATGGTAAAAGTACCCTATTTATTGGCAGGCAGAGGACTCTTCATCTTCAAGTATTCACTTGCTAAACTATAAAATGAACTCTAAAAAATGCATTTTTAGGAGAAATGGGACAAACAGATCTATGACTTCTCTTCTACCACAAGCTGTGGGCTCATTTATGACTTTTTATAAACTCAATAATATTCCTCTTTCCAGGTCCTCCAAAAGGAACAAAATGAAGCTCATTTAAAACTAAAGAAAGCAATATCAATCTCAGTCAAAAGCATAAAACTGTCAAAGACCTAGAGAAGCAAAATCCTATTGCTTATCTAAAAATCATCCCTGGATCTTCTCCAGGAAAAAGATGCTGAGATGTAAAACCACAACCAAAACACACATCCTTTGTTAAATCACAGCTGACCGTTCCTCTATTAATGTCAGGGAATTCTGAGGATGGGTACAGTTGAATGCGAGGAGTCAGTCTTTCCCAATAATTTAGGGAACTTTATCAGAAGTTGAAAAAAAATTATTTTGTAGTCTAAAGATTGGGGGTTGGGGATACGTGGAATAGAGAAAATCTAACAATGTTGTAAGGAGTAGCTCTATACATAAGTACAGGGGTTATTTTTTAGCAAGGAGTTCTCTGCCCAGTTGCTGGTTGGGCATGGCTATGGTGGGCGTGGCCTAGTCAGCCTCCTGCACCATGGGGGAGAGGCGTTATTGACCTCCCCAGGCTCCAGAGGCTTTTCTTGAGCCTTCGGGATGGCGAAAATGGCCTCCCTAGGCTCCAGAGGCCCTTTGAAGGCCAGAAACAGGCCAGTTTCTGTCCTTCCCAAACTTCCAGTAGGCCTGTTTTTCACCCTCCCAAAGCCTCCATGCGTGCCCTGCACTTACCTGCATCCAAAATGGGCCATGTGGGGACTCTTGGGAGTGGCAGGGTGGGGTGGGCAGGGCCAGCCAGGAGTGGGATTTGGGGGGGGGGGTTCTCTGAACTGCACAGAATCTTAGCTAGAGGCTCTCCCAAACCCCTGCATAAATGCATAGAAAAACATTAAATTGCTTAGATTCTGAATGCAGTCATTTAAAAATCAGCATAGTTTTAAGTAATACTTGAAAATTGCCATAGAGCCACAGGACATCAATGGCCCATTTAGGGAACCTCAGAGAACCCATAAATAGATCTGGAAATTATATTATTATTGTTGTTGTTATTATTGTTGTTGTTGTTGTTGTTGTTATTTGGCCACCCATGTCATTTGGAAACGAATCTGAGCAGTTTGCAACATGAAAAACACACACAGTCTGGGTTTACATATTGAACAAAGCTCCAGTGAGGTGCTTCAAAAAGCAAATATGAGAAATTACATAGCTGTCCAAGAGTAGCCCCCTTGCAGATCATGTTTAAACTTCATGCTGATTAAGTACAGAAAACTTTCTGGGGGAACACATCATTGTTTAGTTAAAAAAAAGAAATGTTTGATAGGAGAGGAGCAAAGCAGTCCTACAATATTCCCACAGGCTCTTCCACAGGAGGTTGGGACTCCTGGGTTCTTGCCAAATATAATATCCAGATGTTAGGGCAACAAGTTCCATTCTGAATTAGCTAACAAAGCTGATGTAGGCTGATACGCAGTAAGTTTTCCCAGTAAAAGTAGGTCTTGCCACAGTAGATATAAATCGGAGTAGACACCAAAACTCAGGAGTAGACTCAAAGATAAATCTCTAAAGAATGGCAGTATCGTAACTCAGTTATGGGGTCATAAAGGTCTTATATTAAGACACTTTTTGGTTTTCTACAGTGCCAGGGTTTGTATAGGAACACCAGAGAGATGAGATGGCAGTAGAGTTTAAACTTTAAGCCTTAAATAAAATGTTCCTTGATTGTTTGTTTTTTAAGTGGGTTGCCCAGACCGGATTTTAGTCACCTGATGAACCCTTTTGATACACCGGAATTTCACAAGGTTTATAAAAGTAAGTAGATGTGATTCTGATTTTTTAAAAGTTGGGGAATCTGGATGGAAATTGTGCATCAAAATATCATTTTCTGGTGTAGCGTAACACAGTGTTTCTTAAGAAGTACGCACTTAGGATCATTTCTAACTTTAAGAAACACAAAAGCGCTTTTGATTGTAGGGGTTATTTTTATTGATGTTTATTATATTAAACATTAAAACTGAATGTTCATTATATTCACAGGCTCACGGAATCACGTAGGAATAACAATATTAAACCCGTTCAATATTAACCTAAATAAAATGTTTTTGATGAAAAAGCCATATACTTTTTAACAAAAAAAATAATAATGGGGAAAGTGTCATTGCTTTACATTTTTTGCAAAATTTTCCATATCTGGCAAATAATTTTGATTTTGCAGACCCCTAGAGGTTCTTCAAGAAATACAGGCATAAGAGATAGGCCAATAAAGATCTGAATAAGAATTTCTCATTTTGCCTCAGCTATGATGTTACTATGTCACTTCAGGCTAATCTTTTTTCAGCCCCACTCCCGCCAAATGTGTGGGGACATCACACTCTCCAGTCAGCATGATTTCCAGAAAGAAATCTTGGGAACTGCATTCACAGCTTATCAGGTGTTGAAAGATATGTTATAGACCAGCGGTCTCCAACCTTGGCAAGTTTAAGACTTGTGGACTTCAACTCCCAGAATTCCTCAGCCAGCAAAGTTGGCTGAGGAATTCTGGGAGTTGAAGTCCACAAATCTTAAACTTGCCAAAGTTGGAGACCCCTGTTATAGACAAGTCATTGCCTTCCACCTATGACTATTTTGTATTCACAATACTGACATCATAGCATGAATGCCTCTCATAAGGTTTTTTTTAAAAAAAAGATTAATCAACAGCTGACCATATAGTATATATTTGTACTCTTAAAATGTAGCGTTACACACGGAGATGTGCACCTTTATATTTAGTGGATACACTGAGTTTTTGATTAACATTCAGGGATTTACATGATCAAAAGTTGACAGGGCCATCTTAAAACATACAGTGATGCCACAACAAAAGTGAAATGTAATTTAACATGCTAATTACACTATTCACTTTTTGGCTGAATCCTACATTTTCTTTTTTTACATCTGTTTTCCATTTGCCCCACTGGGAGATTCATCTATGTTCTGATACCATTTCAAATATGATGTGAGCTTTCTGTTCATACAATCGTACTATTCTCATACTAGTTTATTTCATACTTTATATCTCCTTTTACTTCATTTCCTTCCTTACCCGTACAGTAGTTACCCTTACGACGTACAGTAGTTACACAATCAAAAATTGCTCTGTTTCAAATTCAGAACCATTCATCATCATTGTAGCTTTACCTAGTCATGATTTAAGTTTAGATTCCTTTCCTGTGCATTTTCATTACTTAAGCTTTTGCGTAAACCAACATTCAAAACAGATTTTTATTCTAAGTGAATGCTGAGAAATCTCATTAATTCTTTGATCTCCGAATAAGCCAATCACTTTGTTTATACTCTATTCTCTAATTCCTATCTATACATACATGTCATCTAGCAGAATAACATTTTTCTTCTAGATCACATTTATTCAGATGATAGATTAACAGTTGGAAGGGACCTTGTAGGTCATCTAGTCCAAACCCCCATCCAAGCAGGAAACCCTACACCATTTCTGACAATAGAGGTCCCATCTCTTCTTGAAAGTCTCCAGTGATGAAGCTCCCACAGCTTCTGAAGGCAAGCTGTTCCATTGGTTGATTTTTCTCACTGTCAGAAAATTTCTCCTTATTTCTAGGTTGAATCTGTCCTTGACTAGTTTCCATCCATTATTCCTTGTCTGGCCTTCAGGTGCCTTAGAAAATAGCTTGACCCCTTCCTCTCTGTGGCAACCCCTCAAATATTCAGAATTTTCCTCATGATGATTCATTCCTTATCACTATTCAGAACAGGTAGTCCTTGACTGAGAACCTAAATTGAGCCCAACATTTATGTTGTTAAGCAAAACATTTGTTAAGTGAGTTTTGCTCCATTTTACAACCTTTCTTTCCCCAGTTGTTAAGTGAATCACTGCAATGGTTAAGTTAGTAATAGAGTTATTAAATTAATCTGATTTTCCCATTGACTTTGCTTATCAGAAGGTCGCAAAAGGTGATCACATGACCCCGGGACACTGCAACTGTCATAAATATTAGTCAGTTGCCCAGTGTCTGAGTTTTGATCACGTGACCATGAGGATGCTGCAATGGTTGTAAATGTGAAAATGGTCATGTCACTTTTTGCTGTTGTAACTTTGTAACTCTGAACAAGTCACTAAATGAACTGTTGTAAATCAAGAACTACCTGTCGAGCACAACTTGCATAACTGTCCAATGAACGCATTATCTATTCAAGTAACACCAGTTCTACTTTCTGACTTGCAGTTTCACTCTTTTATTTATAATTAAACCTATAGAACTGAAGAAGCTTCTTGGATGAGAAGCAAAACATCTTCAAGGATGTCCAGTTGTCTTTTGAAAAAGCACCTTTGAGACAGCCATGATCTGGATGACTAATAAGCTCCATAGACAATTAAATCTATACTTTACTTCTCTGCATGTATTAAAGTCACAAGACCAAAGGACGAATTACAAACTTTTCTCTTTTCATTATCACATAGCATATTTATTTTTTCCTTGACTTCCTTTTTTTGCTCGTATTCTTTCTTTTTCTTACATTCCAAGTCGCAGCTTATTTCTTTGTCTATAATTTGATTCATAATGCTGCCCCAACTCAAAATCGATGATGCGCAGAGTACAATGAAAAGTGCAAAGTCAATAATAAGTCAATGATAAGTGCACTTATCTAAAAGTGCAAAGTCAATAAAAAAAAAAGCGAAAACACATATCATAAGCCAAAACAAACAATATCTATGAAATGGATGCATCACTGATTTATCCCAGAGGTTAGTGGAAAAGTTAATTTTAAAAAATAATGTTTTAAGGCCTGCAAAGTCAAGACAATTCAGACCTTAGAGTCAGTATATTTATTTTATTCTTATTTATTTATTTAATTTAACTTATATACTGCCCTTCTCCCCAGGGGGACTCAGGGCGGTGAACAGCCAAATTTAAAACACATATAGTACAAAAGTTAAGAGAAACTAAAATAGATTAAATAATGGCATTACCAATTTAAAATCCAAGTCTGCACAATCAAAAGATCCCAATTTAAAATCCAACATCGATTAAATTTAAAAATTTTAAAAAACCCATTAAAACCTTTTATGCTAGGCTGGCTTTTGAAAGAGATAGGTCTTCAGGGCCTTTTGGAAAGCGCGGAGGTCCGGAATAAATCGTATCCCAGGAGGTAGCTCATTACACAGGTTGGGTGCTCCCACAGAGAAGGCTCTCCCCCTGGGGGCCACCAGCCGACATTGCTTGGCCGACGGCACCCTGAGGAGGCCCTCTCTGTGCGAGCGTGTTGGCCAGTGGGAGGTTATCGGTAGCAGCAGGCAGTCTCGCAAATATTCCGGACCTCTTCCATGGAGCGCTTTAAAGGTAAGAACCAATACCTTGAAGCGCACCCGAAGTCCACCGGGAGCCAGTGCAGCTCACGCAGGAAAGGTGTTACGTGGGAGCGCCCTGTTGCTCCCATAATCACCCACGAGGCTGCATTCTGGACCAGCTGGAGCCTCTGGGTGCACCTCAATGTAGAGAGCATTACAGTAGTCCAGGCGAGATGTGACGAGGGCATGGATGACTGTGCATAAGAAGTCCTGATCCAGAAAGGGGTGCAACTGGCATATCAGGCGGACCTGATAGAAAGCCCCCCGGGCCATGGCCATCATATGCCCTTCCAAAGACAGCCGTGAATCCAGGAGGACACCCAAGTTGCGAGCCTCCTCTGTGGGGGCCAATGACTCACCCCCAATAGCCAGCAATGGCACCTGCTGGCTATACCGGGAAGCCGGCATCCACAGCCACTCGGTCTAGGAAGGGTTGAGTTGAAGCCTGTTCCTCCCCATCCAGACCCGCATGGCCTCAAGACACTGGGACATCACTTTGAGGGCATCATTGGGGTGGTCAGGGGTGGAGATATACAGCTGAGTGTCATCAGCGTACAGTTGGCAACGCACCCCAAAACCACGGATGATGGGAATATATTAATGGGAAGGTCTTGTGACAAAAAAATGCATGCTTCCTAGTCCCAAAGGAGCTTTTTCAAGAGGCAACTGAAAAGCTGAAGAAGCTTCTTGGATGAGAAGTGAAATGTCTTCAAAGAAAAACAAGGAAGTCGAGTTGCCTCTTGAAAAAGCATCTTTGGGGCCACCGTGACTTGGATAACTGAGAATCTCCATAGATGCATGATTCCTAGCATCATCAGATGGCATAGCTTAATGGATGAAGTATGAAGCATGTGTCTCTGTTAAATCATACAGGATGGTTAGAAATAATAAGAGAGACAAAGTGCTTGAGATAGCCATGAAGGGTTTTATAACGGATAACTAGCATTTGGTATTGCACCAGGAAACCAAGTGGTAATCAGTACAGCTTGCAAAGCCAAGGGGTTACAGGAGTCTACGAAGTTCACCTTCCGTGCATCACAAATAACAATTTGGGAATAACTTTTCAAATCACTCTGGGAGCCACACTCAGGGTTTGGAGACCATATGTATCTCTTGGACTTAGATATCCTGGTTTAGGGGAAGTGAGACATATTGCTGTTATTTTACAACCATATACATTGTGGCGATGGTACTTTTTGGAGGAACTTGAACTATTTAGCCATGTCATTTGTATTTTATCCCATCTCCTATAGCCGTGATGGTGAACCTATGGTACGTGTGCTAAAGGTGGTGCGCAAAGCCCTCTCTGCTGGCACACATGGTCAGATCTCCGTGGCGTTTCTTTTGTGAGCTTCAGTTTCCCTGCAAACGACGAAACAGAAGCTCGTGAAAGAAAAAGATCTTACCCCTTCCACGCTGCCTGTGTTGGGGTGCCCCGCCGGCCAGCTGGTCTTCTGGTCTCTGCTGCACATGCCCGCATGTCTGTGAATGCACATGTCCACATATGCACATGTTCACATGTGCATGTCCATGCATGCACGCATGCGCACTTTTCAGTTTGGGCATGCGCACACATGCAGTTTGGGCACTCGGTGTCTAAAAAGTTCACCTGTCCTATAGTATTAAAAGCCATTTGAAAACAGAGATGAACCCTGCCTTAAGCAAAGTAGAAAAAGAAAGAGTTAAAGATGTGAAGAGAAAAATGAAATAAATTCTTAAAGTTCAGTTATCAACTAAAATGTGATGTTTGAATTCTCTTCAGATCAAGTCTTTGGTGGTGTCCTAATTTAACAGCAGCTGGTACAGTGGTGCATGGCCAATAAATAAGTAACCAGTGCACAACTTCAGGAGAAAAACAAATTCCTTGGAGGTCTTCATTGTCTAACAAATATAAGGATTGGTCTTCACCTTGCTATAATGTTCTTCTTAGGAAGTAAGAAGTCTCCAAAGATCCGTGATCCCTTGGTCAGCAGAGATCTTTGGCTTTCTTTCCCCCATAACCTTTCCTATGCTTCTTACCTATTTTTTCATATTCAAGAGTATCCACCCTTTTGAATATATTATATTAACCCTTTTATCCTGTTTCAGTTATTCCAGTGAAAGAAATACATTCTTTGAACATGTCTTGGGCTCTTCCCCCACAGGAAAAGAATTACAAGTAAGGAGTGGAATTTAGACAATCTTCCATTTATATATTTCAGTGACGAGGAGTCAGATCTGCATCCATCACATAATTAAGAATATTATTTTCTATTGTCTTGAGTCCTTCTATTCCCCAACCTGTTGAACAAAGCAGTAATGAATAGCTGTGTTCAATTCTTTGTTAGTCATCGACCAATGCAAAATAAACAGGTTTTAAGGATGCACGGCCCCAGTGAAATGAATATCCAGTTCATTTTAAATGCAGTAAATAAATAATAGATTAATAAACTCCAAATCAAGTCACTAATCAACTGTCTCTGGAGGGCAATTATATGCATTGGGAAACATGATTTGGGAAAGGGCAAGAGAATAAGTAGAGACATCGTAAGATATTAAGAAGGTCTTTTGTGAAATTGAGCAGTCCTAACTTAATTCCTTCAAGAACTGACAGATGCCTCCTGCTTTTGATTAGAACACTCATATTATGAATATGAGTTCCTTTTTCCTATTATTGTATGACCTAATCGTTTCACTAGTCTCTGTCAATTAAGTGCCCCTTGACCCAAGGTCAAATCCTGTTGATTTATATGAATATGTCCATGTTCTTTACTCAGAAGCTACACAGATGGAGTTGCCATTGTCTTCTTAGCTGAAGGCCTTTGTCTCATGATAGTTCTGAGGTTTAATATGGCTACTTGTTTCTAAATAGTATATATTTCTAATGCATTGGGACAACTGAGTAGTTGCAGTTGCACGATTCAAGGCTTTGAATACATCTAATGTGAAGGGAGAGGTGATGGTTTTGTTCACACTAGGAATCATATCCACTCTGGAATGAGGTCCACGATGAGTTTATAGCCTATGGCATTTGTGCACCAGAGTGAGCTTTGTAGACTAAAAGCCACATGTTGTTTCTGAATGGCATCCCACAGGCCACACTTTAACGAGTAAGACAGCCATTTATTTCAATGTAGATATATACAGGTAGTCCTTGACTTACAACCCCAATGGAGCCCAACATTTCTGTTGTTAAGTAAGACATGTGCTAAGTGAGTCTTGACCCATTTTACAACCTTTCTTGCCAAAGTTGTTAAGTGAATCACGGCAATTGATAAGTTAAGTGAATCTTGTTTCCCCATTGACTCTGCTTGTCAAAAGATTGCAAAAGGGGATCATATGACCTTGGGATACAGCAATGGCCACAAGTGTGAACTACATGCTTAAGGCCATGCAGAGCCTGGTGGAGCAGTGGACTAAAGCCATGTTAAAGTAGCACTTAGCTGCCAGCTGCCTGCAATTACTACAAGTTCAAATCTCACCAGGCTCAAGGTTGACTCAGCCTTCTATCCTTCCGAGGTAGGTAAAATGAGGACCTGGATTGTGGGAGCAATAAGCTGACTTTGCATAAAAAAGAACACCACTTGGGGGGGGGGGCAAAAGCCCTACTAAGCAGGTATATATAAAAAGTCTGAAGGCAATTGCTTAACGCATTGTAAGCCGCTCTGAGTCTCCAGAGAAGGGCGACATATAAATCAAACAAAAAATATATATATGCTAAGCATCTGGATTTTGATCACATGATCCTGGGGATGCTACAAAAGTCATAAAATGTGTGAAAAATGTCACACAAACGTGTGAAAACCAGTCATAAGTCACTTTTTTTTAGTGCTGTTGTCACTTTGAATGGTCACTAAATGAACTGTTGTAAGTTGAGAACTGCCTGTATTTAAATTTAATTAGCATTTAAATTTTTTTAAAAATTCATACGATGCAAGCCACTTCTGCACTGCTGCTAAGGATATTTTATCTGTAGGCATTTCAAAGAGGCCTTTACATAGGACTACTCTACATGTAGAACCAGTCCAGTGGTGGGTTGCTCCCGGTTCGCACCAGTTCGCAAGAACCGGTAGTAAAAATTTGTAGTAGTTCAGAGAACTGGTAATAACATTGGCTGGCCACGCCCCCGAACCGGTCCCCAGCCTGGTTGCCCCTTACTTACCCCGTCCACCTCATCAGAGGCTTTTTTTTTTTTACTTTTAAAAGCATTTTTTCTACAACCGAAAAAATGC
The DNA here is from genome assembly GCA_030761175.1 of Masticophis lateralis. Lineage (NCBI taxonomy): Eukaryota > Metazoa > Chordata > Lepidosauria > Squamata > Colubridae > Masticophis > Masticophis lateralis. The sequence continues at coordinate 23,961,796 of JAUDYJ010000003.1, forward strand.
TTATAAAAGTACAAAAAAAAATTGCCTCTGATGATCACGCAGCTCAGCTGGGATCATCAGAGGCTTTTAAAAGTATTTTTCTTCAGTGGAAGAGGTTGTAGGAAAATAATGTCTCTTGACATTGTCAATGGCTTTGGGAGAGGCACAAAATTGCTGTAGAACAGCAGAACATTGTTACTTCAACACAATTACCTAAAACATTTCCCAGTGGCATCTACCCAATCATGGGGGAACAGAGCACAAGACAAGACCCTCATGTTCTCTTTATATAGTTTTATAAAAATCCAACCTAACCTCCTGACTTTTAATTACTGATAACTTTGTGTGTCTACAAGTACTACTTGACACAAAACCATTTATTCAGTAACCATTCAAATTACAATGGCCCTGAAAAAAACATGACTTGTGACCAATTTTTCACACTTAACAACTGTGGCAGCATACCTATGGTCAGATGATCAAAATTTGGGGCCTTGGATACTGGCATGTATTTCTGACTGTTGCACTGTCCTGGGGTCATATGATCAACATTTGCAACCTTCCCAGCAGGCTTTCAACAAGCAAACTCAACAGGGGAAGTCAGATTCACTTAATGACTGCATGCTTCACTTAACAACTGCAGTGATTTGCTTAACAACTGTGCCAAAAATGTCATAAAAATGGGGCACATCTCACTTAACAACTGCCTTGCTAAGCAATGATATTTTGGGCTCAGTTATGGTTGTAAGTTGAGGACTATCTGTATATTAGTGATAGCAACAGCACTTACATTTATATACTTCTCTACAGTGCTTTACAGCCCCTCTAAGTGGTTTGCAGACTCAGCGTATTGCCCCCAACAATCTGACTCTTCATTTTACTGACCTCGGAAGGATGGAAGGCTGAGTCAACCTTGAGCCTGGTGAGATTTGAACTGCCAAACTGCAGTCAGCCAGAAGTCAGCAGAAGTAGCCTGCAGTGCTGCATTCTAACCACTGCGCCACCGTGGCTCAATAAAATATTATATTTTCCAATTATAATAAATGACACAGCTTTTAAATTTAGTGTTAATCCTCCCTAACAAAGCATTGATTACCAGAACAGACTAGAATTTTAGCTTTTTCCATCCACTGGACTTCCAGGTGACCTTCTAATCTGAAATAATGTAGTATTTACTGAATGTACAGAAAAGTAATACAGTTTTTTTTAAAAAAATAAAGGAAAAATTCCTTCTTTTACTCAAGCTCTTTTAAAATGAGTTGATGCATAATATTTCTCCTCAAAACGTTTAGGGTGAAGCCACTGCATTATATCTCTTGGCTGATAGGACATGAAGGCAGCGGAAGTGTGCTCTCCGTTCTGAGGAAAAAGTATGTCTAAAAATTATATATTATAAATATTATAAATAAATATTATAAAATTATTTATATATATTATAAAAAGTAAGAGTGGAGCAAAATTGTCCCAAAGTAAAACCATTATGTGTGTCAAAGATTGAGATCATGTTCCTAACCCTAACCTTAATCTTTTTGCAGTTATCAACCGATGCTTCTTGAAAATATATTACTTTTTAGTTGATTAGAAAGATATATACTGATTAAGTAATTCATTAAATCTACATGCATAGTACCAAACACTTGATATAAGTATCTTTTTGAGAATATTAAAGGGCACGCAATATTGTTTATCATATCAGCTGCCAAAAAAGCCAACACAGTTCTAGACTGCATAAACAGAGGGATAGGATCAAGATCACTTGAAGAGTTAATACCATTTTATAATGCCTTGGTAAGGCTACACTTGGAATATACTGCATCCAGTTTTGGTCACCACGATGTAAAAAAGATGTTGAGACTCTAGAAAGAGTGCAGAGAAGAGCAACAAAGATGATTCGGGGACTGGAGGCTAAAACATAAAGAACAGTTACTGGAATTGGGTATGTCTAGTTTGATGAAAAGAAGGACTAGGGGAGACGTGATAGGAGTGTTCCAATATCTCAGGGGTTGCCACAAAGAAGGGGGAGTCAAGCTATTCTCCAAAGCACTTTAAAACAAGACAAGGAGCAACGGATGGAAACTAATCAAGGAAAGAAGCAACCTAGAACTAAGGAGAAATTTCCTGACAGTTAGAACAATTAATCAGTGGAACAACTTGCCTCCAAAAGTTGAAAATGCTCCAACGCTGGAAGTTTTTAAGAAGAGATTGGATAACCATTTGTCTGAAATGGTATAGGGTTTTCTGCCTATAGGGGTGGACTAGAAAACTTCCAAGGTCCCTTCCAATTCTCTTATTCGATATATTTATATTATATTTTTGAAAACCTACTTTGCAAGAATCCACTTTTAGGAATATAACCAGATTAAATGTTTAGTTAATATTCACTGTTTACAATTCAAATATTTACTTACTTACTTTAATCACAGCTTTACCTTCACAATAGGTTTTGGGCTCTTGCCTTATATGGAGGAAATGGCGAGACAGGATTCGAACAAAACTCTACCTATTCCATCTTCAGCATTTCAGTGACTTTGACAGATGAAGGCCTTAAATATTTCTATGAGGTCAATTATTACTATTATTATTCCGGTATACTATTGTATTATAAATTCCACAAAGATCAGTGAAATAACTTGAATAGGAATAGAAGATTAGTATTTATTTTCTTTATACAATGGGTTAGATTCCAAATGTTTGTGATGTTTTGTCATCATCAAGTTTAAATTGCATTTAATAGAGATTTATAAATGGTTTAGTGTTGCACAATATTACAGAGAATGAAGCAAGGAGTGAAGATTCTTATTTTGCAGCTAGTTACACTTTTGGGAATAATTGAGTAAGACTATTTTTGTTGGAGATTTAGAGATATTTATCAGTAATGAAGGAGAGGAAATGGACAATTCTTCTGAAATCAGTTCTGGTTACTAGATCCTCCATAACATAAGTCATCATCAATAGTCTATACTTATGATCTGTTGGAGTCATAAATGAATTCATGAAAATTCCATAGTGTCCAGACAAAAATCCCACGAGATAATATTTTTCTTTTCCAACTGTAGAATTAACCCATTATTGGGCCTATCATCAAAGCACACTACCATCCATACTAAAAATATCTAAAATCTCAGAGAAAAGATTCTTAAGTCAATTTGTACTACCAATCACTGCTAAGTGAGATAATGCTTATGGAGAAAATAATTTCTGATTGGGGATGCCAGAACCATAGGATATCAGAAATTATCAGATGTTATGGCTAAAGTATGTTTTTTTTGTTTGTTTGTTTGTCTGGAAGATTAATCCTGACTTATTAGTTGTGAATGCTGCCCTGTTTTGTAGTCAAGTATGCCTCAAAAATAACTGCATCGATTTCTTTATCTTCAGGTTATTCATCTTATATTTCAGTATTTAAAAATGTTGCAAAAAAATGGGCCAGAGAAAAGGTATTTACATATTTTAAAAAATGTTATGACTTTGCCAGTCATTTCTTATTTTGTGTTTAATACATTTTCAGTACATATTGTAACTGATGCTGTAAATAACAAAGAGTTTAAGAATGCATATTAAACACATTAATCTTCAGATCAAATCATCATGTTTTGTATATTGAATCAAATCAACATATGCAAGATATGTAGTAATAGTGTTTGAAATGTGCAGAATAATCACTTTGACAGCAGTAATAAACAATGCTATATAAATAATTATATAAGGTTTCATATTAACAAGGAATAGATCTTTAAAAGGCATTCCTTCCAACAAAAGTGAAATTTTATTTGATGTAGGTGTTAGTCATCTGTTCAAAATCATAACGTATGTCTCTATTTCTCATATCCTACAAAAGTGAAAGATAGGAAGAATACATATAGTCCTCAACTTACAACAGTCACCATTTGATGTTACAAAGACATGGGAAAAGGTGACTTATGACTAATTCTAGCACTTAAGACTGTCATAACATCCCCACAGTCAGAGGTGGGATTCACTTACCTTCCCTACCAGTTCGCAAATGTGAGAGCCTATGCCAGGGATGGGTTCTACTTACCTTTACTACTGGTTTGCAATGGGGCTGTGCACGTGCTCACTTCGCTCATGCAGAAGCTTCTGCACATGCGCAGAAGCGCTTTGATGATGTTGGGGTCGGTGGGTGGAGCCTCCCGCCAGTTTTACTACCAGTTCTATAAAACCAGTGCGAATCGGGGGCAACCCACCACTGGCCTATGTGCATGCGCAGAGATTTCTGCGCATGTACAGTAGTCACTCATTACATCTGGGCAGGTGGGCAGAGCCTCCCAGAGTCGCCGCTACTGCTTTGGACAGAACCGGCTGAATCCCACCGCTGCCGACAGTCACATGATCAAATTTCAGGTGTTGGCAACCAATATGTATTTATAATGATTGCAGTGGCTTGGGATCATGTGATTGCTGTTTGTGACATTCCCAGCTAGCTTCTGAGATGAAGTGAAATGGGGAAAGCTGAATTCATTTAATTACTGTGTGATTCACTTAACAACCTGGGAAAAAAGATCATAAAATCAGGCATGATTCACTCAACCACTGCCTTGCTTAGCAATGGAAATTCTGATCCCAATTGTGATCGTAAGTTGTGTAGCTCAAAATGAGCTACACAACACAGTGCTTTCAGTAGTTCTAAGAAGGCACCACACCCATTTGCACTACTCAGGTAACCCTGACGACACAGCTAAAGTGTGAACTAAGTGTGAGGTCCAAGTGACCTCAACGACTCTCTAAAAGAATGCAAATGACCAGCTGTCTGCAAGGAATATAAAGCCTTCCATTCCCCACCATCCAGTCAGAGCTGAAGAAGCTTCTGAGAAGTGAAACATCTTCAAAAAAAAATAGGAAAGTCCAGTTGCCTCTTGAAAAAGCACTTTTAGGAAAAATTGAGGATTACCTAATTAAAAAGGGGGGATAATCAATATGTCATGACTCCGATACACTTTCTACTGGATCTTAGCTCCTCCAAAGTACTATATTATCTAGCTTTGAGAACTTTGGGGAACATTTCTTAGTGCTCAAAATTTGGGCATTTCTTTGTCTTCTAGCTTCTATATCTAGGGAAACTTAATTATAGCAAATCTTAGTCTGTGAAGTACAAGAGTTGGTTAGTAATTCAGAAAATATGCAGATTTATTTGGAGAGCCCACAACTTCGGAGAGTCCATAACTCAGTCTTAACAAGTGAAGCTTGTACAGGCAATAAATTAAACATTCATTGGCCAAGATTGTAATCTGTCATGATAACCCCTCTTTCTTTCTCTCACGCATATTCAGTGCACCCAGAAGGAAGGTGTTCCTCTTCTGCAGTCATGAAAAGCAGGCTTTAATTTTTGTTTATTTTGAGCTCACGCTTTCTACGTAATTTTCTATCACCTGACGATTCAAAGTTATGAGTAGTAGTGTAGAAAAATGGCCTTCCGTTTCAACCAGTCCCAGCCTGTATACAGGTAATCCTTGAATTACAACCATTCATTTAGTGACCACTCAAACTTACAATGACACTGAAAAAAAGTGATTTGTGACCATTTTTCACACTTATGACCATTGCAGCATTTTCATGGTCACATGATCAAAATTCAGACACTTGGCAACTGGCTCATGTTTATGACAATTGCAGTATCCCAGGTTCACCTTTTGTGGCCTTCTGAAGGGCAATGGGGAAGCCAGATTCATTTAACAACCATGTTAGTATCTTAATAAACTGCTGTGATTCATTTAACAACAGGGGCAAGAAAGATAGTAAAATGGGATAAAATTACTTAAACAACTGCCTTACTTAGCAACAGAGATTTTGTGCATGTTCAAGGATTAGCTGTAACTTTCTGATGTGTAGATTTAAGGTCCAAGAATAGCGCAACCGCTACAAATACTGTTGAGAACATTTGAGATTTGCAGGCCAAACATTTCAAGGATACCGAGATGGGGAACAGCTGTTCTATGTGACACAACTTTTTGTTTTGCAGAATATGGGAAGAGATTCAGAAGATTGAAGCTAATGAATTTTGTTTCCAGGAACAGGTATATGTTTGCTTCCAGTTTCCAATATGCCTGCAGTCTCGCTGGAAATATTGGCACATTATTTTAGATAATGGAATTCAAATGATTCTAATGCTTGTGAATTGTGCTGTGTTTCAAGACTATGTTTTAAGAAACTCTAATCTTCTGACTTGTATTATTTCTTCATCGTGTTTTCCATATCTCCAGACGGACCCAATTGAGTTTGTGGAAAATATATGTGAAAATATGCACATCTTTGCAAAGGAAGACCTACTAACAGGAGATCAACTACTGATGGAATATAATGCTGAAGTACGTGGAGCCCACATGTGTCTGGAAAAAAAGTGAAAGGAAAATCACTCTAGAATCACCTTTTCCACTCTGGCACCATCCAAATATATGATTGTAACTCTTAGAATTCTATAAAAGCTCAGAAATCTAAATTTTGTAGATTGAAGGTATCTAGATGGCCTCAGCTGAAGAGTCGGCTCTAGAAACATTAATGCTAAGTTCAAGAAGTGTTTTGCTTAGTTAGAATATTTGTGTACATTTCCTGATCCAAAATGTAGTGAAGCTTCTTTAAAATGTAGCTCTAGTGGCAATAGTAAGATTTTAATTTTTATTGTACAACCAGGTTCCTAACCAATCAGCCAGTGAGTTTCAATGGACTGATAATATCCCATCCTCCATCTCCCATAATAATTCTTATGCCATGGCATTTAAAAAAAAGTCAGTTTAAGAACAAAGAGGCAACGTTTATGAAAAATTGACTAACAGAGAATGGATTGAGTAATTCTTTTATCTATTATATTTGCAGATCATTGCTGATGCCCTTAATCATCTCACTCCTGAAAAAGTAAACATCTTCCTCTTATCTCCTTCCCACGAGGGACAATGCTCCAAGAAAGAAAAGTGGTTTGGGACACAATATTGTATGTTAGGTAAAGTGGCCATTTGTCTTATTACTAGTTTGTAAAAATCTGCTTCAAAACATCTCAAAGCAAAGATGTTACTAATGTCACAAATTGCTGCATTAACTTCCATACGAATTGTTTACAAGTTACAAGAATTTCCCTGCAGAATTCAAAATTCAGAGTTTTCATTTTATTCTTATGGTGTGGAATGTGGTAGCTCTTGCTGTCTTGTGGCATTGGCCATGCTGACTGTGTCCCGTCTCGGTTTGCAAACATGCACATGCAGGCACAGTTTCTGTGGTGTTAAGCAGATAACAGTAGACAATACCATAAATCAGAGTCTGCGCAAAGAGAGCTTATCGGAATAAGTCTGTTTGAAGTTTAAGCAGCAAGAGAGTGATCCAAATACGATCCATAAACTGAGTCTAGTAGTCAGCCAGTCCAAAAGTCAAGGGTTCAAGAGTAAGTAAACACAGGAACAAAAGTTCACAAATTATGATTAAATAACAAAATTAAAGTAATTAAAGAATAATTATTATAAATAAAGAAATTAAAGTAAAAGTTTTGAGATTTGGGAAACAAAATTGACAACTTCCTTCTTTTCTTGTGGTGTTTCTGGTATTAAAAGCATCTAGCTGCCCTCTGAGAGGGAGGGTTGTATGCACAATTTAAAAAGTTTATAGAATTAAAATTAAGAAAACTGGAGATTGCTTGAGTCTAATTTAAGCTAAATTCTGTGCATTACAGAATCTAAAGCTAATTCTTATCTTGAGGTATTCTCTACTAAAGCATTCATTCTGAGTTTTGTTACATTCACAGACATTGACCCATATTGGAGCAAGTTGTGGAACACTGATTTCCCTCTGAATTCAGATTTACATCTGCCACAAGAAAATAAATATATAGGTTAGTACTACAACCACATAGTCTTGTTCAGTTTAATAGTGTTCTTATGGCACTGAGTTAAACCATTAACCCACTATTGTACACATTGCTGAAATTCAAATTTTTTTACTACTGGTTCTGTGGGCGTGGCTTGGTGAGCATGGTGTTGCTTGGTGGGCGTGGCTTGGTGGGTGTGGCAGGGGAAGGATACTGCAAAATCTCCATTCTTTCCGCACTCCTGGGGGAAGGATATTGCAAAATCTCCATTCTCACCCCACTCTGGGACCAGCCAGAGGTGGTATTTGCCAGTCCTCTGAATTACTACCAGTTCTCCAATCTACTCAAAATTTCTGCTACCAGTTCTCCAGAACCTGTAGAGCCTGCTGGATTTCACCCCTGGGTAGCGCTAATATCTTTTTGGGGAGCAAGGACTATAAATATAATAAATAACAAATAACAAATAATAGACTTGGATACATAAGCCAAGATTCTTTTTTCTTTTCTTTAGTGCTTCCCATTCTAGGTTTATGGGACAAGGATTTTTTCCAAAAAGAATTCAGCTAATCTAAGCCTCAGTTTTTAATGCTTTTCCCTGAAAATAATAGGAAATTATGCATGAATTTTGGTAATTGTAGTCAAAAATTTAAGAAGTAGCTATTTAGAAGTTTGTACATCCAGAGATTCATACAAAGTTTATGAAGATCTTATACACCAATGTAGCAGGCAACCAAGTCCATGAATAAATATTATCCTCAGTATAGTAATTTGCCACTTTTATCCCTTATTATAGCCACAGATTTCTCTGTGAAAGAAACAAATATCCATGCTCCAGAATATCCTACCAAAATAATAAACACACGTGAAGGGTGTCTATGGTACAAGGAAGACAATAAATTTGGTGTCCCCAAAGGTAAGTTGTATAAATACCAATGAATCATACTTCTTAGATTACATCTATGGAAAAAGTATAGTAAGATATCTCATCAAGCTATTAATGTCCTTTAATTAATTGCTCAAAGCAATCAGCACTTTGGAGAGCACTTTGTCATGGAAAAACTCTTCTCAATGCATCCTTTGGGGAAAGGGATGTGAACAGAGTTTAGGATAAATGCTTAACAAGAAGGTGATTTAAGGTAAATCTACCCAAAGAATTGACATATTAAAGTGCATTTGCTTGCTATAAATTCCTGAAACAACCATTTTGCCCAACTGAAATTAAAACCTTGTGTTAACAATCAGTTCCACCCATTGATTAGTGTTTGCTATTGGGGGCAATGTTGGGCATAGGAAAGATTGTTTATGTGTCTCTATTTGTCTGTCTTCCCTTTTCTGCCTTTTCCTCTCCCCCTTCTCCATCTCTCTCTCCATCTCTCTCTCCATCTCTCTCTCTCACACATACACACACAGAGAGAGAGGGAGGGAGGGAGGGAGGGAGAGGGAGAGGGAGAGAGGCAGGCAGGCAGATAGATCATCATCATCATCATCATCATCATCATCATCATCATCATCATAATGAGGATCTTCAAGTATGGTCACCACTAAAAGTAATGGTTTCAGAAAGCATAAAATTGTGAAGTTTGATCTAATTGAACAACCCACAACTGGTGTAGAAGAGATTTCAGTGACTCTTTAAAAATATAGATGTATGTACATAAACAGCACAATTTGTATATTCTTATTGCTTTTCCAACTTATTCATTTTTCTCCAGGATTTATCTGTTTCTACCTAGTATCACCAATAATATTACAGTCTGCACTGAAGTAAGCATTTTTTATAATTGACTGGTTGCCCTGATTTTTAAAGGTGATAAGAGATTTCACTGTTACTTGTCAGGTTGCAATAATGCATGTATGGCCTTTTTATGAAGTGATTTAGATTTGCTTTGATTAAGCAAAGACCTTGAACCAGAATATTGTGGTTAGAAGGCTCCTTGCAGCTCTATCCTGTTTTCTAGGGTAGATGGATTCAGAATTGGTGCAAAGCCTTGAGATCTGAAGAACTTTCAGTACATGGAAAGGGAGCTTCAGGTTGCATGGCTTTGAGATTGTCCTCAGAACTATCTACTCTGGACGGAGCTTTACCAAGCATACAGGAAAAGGCTCCACATTTGCTAGCTTCAGTGCACACTATGTGATTCATTGAACTTGCTGATCTGGAAGAACCTCAAAAAGTATTAAGATTACTTAAAAGTGCCGTTTGTCAACGTTATCCAGCCTGGAAGCCTTTTGACCAAGGCTGCAAAAGAAGGTTGAGAGATGTTTTGATCTAACAGTAACAGAGTTGGAAGGGGACCTTGAAGGTCATCTAGTCCAACACCCTACTCCTATACGTAGTACAGGAGACCTATACTACGGATTCGAACTGCTGAACTGCTGACTTTTCTGATTGACAAGCTCAGAGTCTTAGCCACTGAGCCACCTAGCCAGGCTAATCTGCAGAATTTACCAAAGATCTGCAGAATTTACCAAAGACTCCTCTCAGTTTCTTTCACAGTCTTCCCTTTTTCTGGAGAAGTTTAAAGGAATTTGTTTGAATCTTTGTTGTAATGAAGCCACCACTCCAAAGTTTTGCACTAGAACACATAAAGGCAAGGATAATTGTTTCTATACGTTAAATTCACTCAGTAGATCTTGAAGAGAGAAAAAGCTCATAAATGTAAAAACATCTGTATGTCTATGGAGATTCCCAGTTATCCAGGTCATGGTTGTCCCAAAGATACTTTTTCAGGAGGCAACTTGACAGTTGAAAAAGCACCTTTGGGACAAAAATGTCTGTAATTTTTGGAAATGGCTATATTTTTCCCATTGCACTTTGACTCTCCCAAATGTATTGTGTCACAGGGAAATTGACCCATGGAAATGACAATATGTAATGTTAGTCTTCGAGCAGCCACTTTTCTGTTTCTCCTGTAAAATATGAAGACAGGACAATGCTGCCACTTCAACTTACATTAATTCACTTCATTTTCCCCTCACCTAGCATGGTGCTTTTTGATACTTTTGTAAGCATCCTCAGCCACAACCTTGCTGAACCAGCATATGAAGCCGATGTTGCTCAGTTGGAATATAAAGTGATGGCTAAAGAGCATGGCTTGACCATTCGAGTGAAAGGCTTTAACCACAAGCTACCTGTGAGTGATCCTTACTTCTTCATAATCTATTTCTATTCCAGTGACCATAAGGATTAAAACAATGACAACTTATCTGAATTGAAAGGATAAGACATAGAAGTTCAGGTAGTCCTCAATTTATGACCATTCGTTTTATGATTGTTCAGAATTACAATGGCCAAGAACAGCTCATGAAGTACTTCCAGCTATTGTAAAACAGCTATTGTAAAACGTTGCTTGTCCTCCTTTTTGGTCACATGACTTAGATTTGGGGTACTTAGTAATCAGCTTGCCTTTACAATCAGTTGTAGCTTTCTGAGGTCATGTGAGCATGATTTGTGACATTTCTTGCCCATGTTTTGGAAGAATATGTTTACTTAATGACTGTACCATTTGCTTAATCACCATGTAATTCTTTTAATGACCATCATTAAAAATGTCCAAAAAACCCCCCAAAAACCTGATCAGATGGATGCCTCAATTTATGACTGTAACAACCAAATTTCCAATTGGAGTCATAAATCAAGACCTACCTGTTGCTACTATTTACTTAATACTTGGTGAAAGACATCATAAATCAATGTCAGGCAGCATGGGGAGTATAACTCCACCCATCTTAAAGGCTCTGAGACTGAGAAACACTGGTGTACACTAAATAAAATTTTGCTACCTTGGTTTGTTGTTTGGCTACAAATAATTCTCTCCATCCTTTTATCTGAGATTGTCTAGATTGAAATTGGGATATTTGATTTCTCTAAATTCTATGCATAGGAATAATATACTGCAAATCTCAAATGAGCTATAATGAATCAGAAGAAAGACATTATTCTTGAGATTTTATTCCTAATTTATGTTTACTGATCTATATAAATAATCAACATTCCATTATTTTTGTGTCTTTATGCCATTATAGACCAAAACAAGACAATCATTTTTTTTGTGACTCTTCAGGCTCCAAGGCTTAAATGTTATGGAGGGAAGAATTCATAATGTCACCAGGAATGGCAGATGGAAATGTTTAGCTTAGTGATTTTATTTATTTAATAAATTAATGGGTTGATTTGAATGTTTACATTTTAAGGGTGGGTTGAATTATTTTATTCACTTCAAGGAGCAGATTCGGATTTCTGAAAATTTGTGAGGCCTATTAGACCCTTGCTTAATTTTGCAAAATGTGGCCTTACTAATATTTGAAGGCTGGAATTATGACTACATTTAACCTTCTTTGTTCCACCTCTTTTAATTGATGTTGGATTTTAGATCCTTCACTATTCAGCATATAGATTGATATGTTTGTGCTTTGGAGCAAGAGTTGTGAGATGCTTAGTATGGTACCTTTAGTCTTTTATTATTTCATAAAATGCTACTCTACTTAATCTTTGCTTTTCTTTCTAGTTGCTGTTTCAGTTGATAATCAATTATTTATCTGAATTGAAGATCACACCTTCAAACTTTCAGATAATAACAGAGCAGCTGAAAAGGTCATATTTTAATTATCTCATCAAAACAGATACACTGGCCAAGTGAGTGTTTTTATGTTTTACCTTCACGGGAAAAATGACTGCATTGAAGCTTAATTGTATAAATTCACTACAACAAAAACAAAACAAATAACAACAAAACTAGTTTCAAGCCTATGTGTGTAAAGATGTGGGGTAGTGGTTGAATCCATAGACAATATGTGCAATCTATAATTTTCCCCAGGGCAGAAGAAACATTTGGCATTGAATTAAAGAAACAAATTAACAAATTAACAAACCAGAATATGCACTTCAAAAATTAGGATCAAGATAACAAATGTGAACAATAGCTGAACAAAAACTTGATTTGATTTTCTCTAGTTAAAAATATATTCAGGCAATTAGTTCTCAATGTATGACCTCTCATATACTTAATTGTTTGTCACAACAAGGCTGTCATAAACTGGTGATAAATTTTGGAAAGGTTCTGAACAACGTTACACAATGTACACAAGAGCCTTGGTGGCGCAGCAGCTTAAGTGGTGTCAAAGTGACACCAGCTGCCTGCAATTACTGCAAGTTCGAATCTCACCAGGCTCAAGGTTGACTCAGCCTTCTATCCTTTCAAGGTAAATAAAATGAGGACCCAGATTGTGGGGCAATAAGCTGACTTTGTATAAAAAGAACACCACTTAGGGGGGCCAAAAGCCCTACTAAGCAGGTATATACAAAAGTATAAAGGTTATTGCTTAATGCATTGTAAGCCGCCCTGAGCCTTCAGAGAAGGGCGGCTTATAAATTAAATTATTTTTTTTAAAAAATGTGTTAGAGTAGAGAAATGTGAGTTCACATTATGCACTTTCTGTTATAGAGGTGCATTTTCTCTAGCATTGGAATCCTGTAATCATGGAACACCCCTATAGTCAAATATTCTGCGTGATCCTCTCATGAGTAAGTGGATGTTCACATATAGAAGTTCCACATGTTTGGTGGTGGGACACCGGGAAAGGAGTGGAAGCAATTTTGCCTCAGTACATAATTGAACAACATATGAATGGAGTTAGATTATTAGGATGCTTTCAGCATTAAAAAAAAAACTAAAAATCCAGAACTGATACATATTTACTGATACATCTTCATTTGGGAATTTTCAGAGACATACGACTAACAATATTGGAGCATGGCAGATGGTCATTAATAGAGAAATATCAAACTTTGATTAATGGTATTTCTATAGCATCTCTGACAAAATTTGTGGGTGCTTTCAAATCAAACCTGTGGATAGAAGGACTTGTCCAAGGAAATTTTACACAAAATGTGAGTACAAAATACACTTAGCTATGGGATGGTGAAGTTCATCAGCTGGTACCAAGAATTAGGACTCTCTAACTTTTATACCCTTTTACAAACTATGTGTTCTACTAGATCAGGGGTGTCAAACTGGATTTCTTTGAGGGCGGGATCAGCATTGTAGTTCTCCTCTGTGGGCTAGCGGGGTGGGGGGATAGAGGTAGCGGGGGGAGATGGGATGGACACAGCAGCCTGCTGGCCAAAACAGGACATATGGAGCCCTGTGAAGCCCCCACAAGGCCCGATTTTGGCCTCCCTGGCCTCCAGCAGCACTCTGCCAGCCAAAAATGGCCCACACAGAGGCCCTGCAAGGTTTCCGTGTGGCCCATTTTTGGCTGGCAGAGTGCGGCTGGAGATCAGGGAGGTCAAAAATGGGCCATGTGGGGGCTTCATGAGCTCTCTGTGTGTCCCATTTTTGGCAGGCAGAGGCACTACGGGCCAGTCCTTTGATATTTCCAGGCTGGCACCATGGGCCAGATTTAAGCATCCCATGGGCTGGATCCAGGCCACAAGCCTTGAGTTTGACATCCCTGTACTTGATATTTATTAAAAGATTACACTTTTTTAAATAATAATAAACGCCATCCTTGTTTATAACTTGTATTTTATTGTTTTATTTGATTTTATTATTGATCCTGACAGGCTCAAGGTTGACTCAGCCTTCCATCCTTCCAAGCTTGGTAAAATGAGAACCCAGATTGTTGGGGGCAATAGGCTGACTTTGTAAACTGCTCAGAAAAGGCTCTAAATGTTACTGCTGGTTAATTTGTTTTTATATATTTGTATTTTCATTTTAATGTTGTAAGCTGCCCAGAGCCATGTTGTGATGAGATGGGTAGCAGACAAATTTAATAAATAAATAAAAATAATGACATCAATAAATATTATAGAATAAATTTTCCTATATAGCATTATTAATCTAGCCTATAATCCAGGGATTTCATGATCTTGATGCAAAAACTGTTGAATACTGGGACAAAATCACTTTGCCTATTTTTTTTTTCAAATGTATTACTTTTCACAATTTATCTCTTAGGAGTCAAAGGAATTTATGAATTATATCTCTGGGTAAGTACTGCAATTTGATTCTCCCTATTGAATAAAAGACAGCTTTTTTTGCTAGAACTACATGGTAGTTAATATTATTTTCACAACACTAAACCATAATTTACATTGGAAACCAAATTATTTATAGTTACCAGCAGTGGTGGGATTCAAATAATTTAACAACCAGTTCTCTGCCTTAATGATTTCTTCCAACAACCAGTTTGCCAAACTGCTCAGAAAGTTAACAACCGGTTCTCCCGAAGTGGTGCGAACTGGCTGAATCCCACCACTGGTTACCAGCCTTTTTAGTATACATTTAGTACAGTTGTATTGTATTATTTATTTATTAGGCTTGCGTGCATTTCTTTAACACCTGCATTATTATAGCGCTTGTTTAAATCTCTCTATTTATTTTTAAAATTATTTTCTACTAGTTATCTTCATTAGCAAAAAAAAAAAAAAGCTTTGAACTTGCAATTTTTTTTCATACTATAAATATTATGTATTGTTTGATATCAACTTGCATTAATTTAGACCAACTGGCTAATTTAAAATTCCAGCATAATTTTCATATTAATTGTAAACCATCTACTGTTTTCATGAGCTTATACTATACACCAGCAAAGTAGATTCCACATCATCATAGCCGGGAGCTTTGCTGACTGTATAGTATAAGCCTCAATCAAATCCTGCACTACATTTACTATTCATCATATGTCATCTACACCTCTATAACTGTCTGGTTTGGTTCTGCAACCTAACAAGACAGACACAGACTTCAAAGGATAATTAGAACTGCAGAAAAACCAATTACTACCAACCTGCCTTCCTTTGAGGACCTGTATACTGCACGAGTCAAAAAGAGGGCTGTGAAAATATTTACAGACCCGAACACCATCACTCTGCTAAACAAATAAGTCCTTCAACACTGTCAAACTATTCACTAAGTCTGCATTACTATTACTATTAATCTTCTCATCATTCCTATCCCCCATCTCTTCCACTTATGACTGTATGATTATAACTTGTTGCTGTATCCTTATAATTTATATTGATTGTTTCCTAGTATGGTTCAATTGCTTATTTGTACCCTATGGCTATCATTAAGTGTTGTACCTTATGATTCTTGACGAATGTATCTTTTCTTTTATACACACTCAGAGCGTATGCACCAAGACAAATTCCTTGTGTGTCCAATCACATTTGGCCAATAAAGAATTCTGTTCTGTTCTGTTCTGTTCTGTTCTGCTCTGCTCTGCTCTGCTCTGCTCTGCTCTGCTCTGCTCTGCTCTGCTCTGCTCTGTTCAGAAGAGATGGTGCAGTCATCCCATTCTAATATTTGAAAGCAAGAAGACCTAATTGTGTAGAACTTCAAAGGTCATTGTGGATTTTTTTTTTTTACATAAACATACCTTTGATTATGACCTTTGTCAGACGACACAGCAATGCAACTGTAGGGCAGGGTCTTTTGAAGACTGATATGGGCTAAGAGACAGGATCCAACAGAGCAGATGGAGGGAAAACTGGTCTGTTCCGCCAGTGTAGCTGAAACCTCAGGTTGCATACAGGAAACCCCCAAGCACCATTTCATTCAATAAGTGTGGCAGCAGGTCAAAAGACAGATTACTGAAAGATGCAGAAGCATGAGATTGCAGGAAAATGCAGCCTTTCTTTCTTGGGAATAGAAACTTAGGAATTTTTTTTAGAACTGCTGCTGCATAAACCAGATTTTTGAAATTCTAAATAACAATGGCAGACTGAGTGCTATAGCTTGCCATTAGAAAATGAGCCACTGCCAGAAATATGAATATTTTGTGTTCTCCTCTGTTAGAACTTTTCCCTGTATCTGCTACTACTTGGAGTCAAACTGATTTGTATTTTTCTGCTGCTTTGACTGAGTTTTGGACCTACAATGCATCTGACTTCTGCCTCATTCCTTGGTTGCATTTTCAAAGGAAAGCTGAGCAAGTTTTGTTTACTTACCAATGTGCTGATTCTTTGGCAGGAAAAAGATGCTTTCAAAGTGCTACAAACTCCTATATCGATAAAGGAAAATATTTGTAGATGAAGGTTGAAGTGTCCTTTATGCTCTCTGATGAAATTAGTTGTTTTCTTACAGATGTTTCATTATCCAAATTAGGTAACTAGTGCATTCATGATTTACCTAGATTGGGTAATGAAACGTCTGCAAAAAACCAACTAAGCTCAGAGACTACCAAGGTCCCCTCATCCACTTGAGGATTTTTTTATTTATTTATTCATTCATTCATTCATTCATTCATTCATTCATTCATTCATTCATTTGTCAAAAATGTATAAGATAACAGATACAAGTATAAACATAATTATGAATACAGGATAAGGATACGAATAAATAGGGACAGTAGGACAGGGATGATAAGCATGTTGGTGCGCTTATGCACGCCCTTTACATACTTCTTAGGAATGGGGTGAGGTCAACAGTAGACAGTCTAAGGTTAAAGTTATGGGGCTTTGGAGAAGTAACCACAGAGTCAGGTAGTGCATTCCAGGCATTGACCACCCTGTTGCTGAAGTCGTATTTTCTGCAATCGAGTTTGGAGCGGTTTACCTTAAGTTTGTATCTATTGTGTGCTTGTGTATTATTGTCATTGACAGGTAGGACATTGTAGCAGATAATTTTATGTACTACGCTTAGGTCAGACCAAAGGTGGCATAGTTCTAAGTTGTCTAATCAAAAAATTTGAAGCCTGGTGGCATAAGGTATTCTGATGTGAGCAGAGAATGCTGTGATTAGTCACCTACCAATGAAAAAATGAGATATCAAAATACATAAATACATAATACATAGTAGTCCAGGAAGTTGGACTATTTTTTTAAGGGAGACTTTAGTATGTAGAATAATTTTTCCATATAAGCTGCTTTATTATTTTTTTATTATTATTTTGGTCTTCTCCAGAAAATTGCAGTTCCGTCCTCTAATACACCCATGTCCCATTCAGTTTCGAGTGGTGGAGTTGCCTAATAATCACATCCTATGTAAAGTGAAATCTCTTCACGTTGGGGATGCAAATACTGATGTCACAGTCTATTACCAGGTGAATTTTACCTCAGGATTTGAAATGGATGTTAAGCTGTATATTTTTTTATATCAGGTTATTGTTCTTGTTAAGCTATTTTATCATGTGACAATTTTTAAAAGTGACACTTGTACCTTTTCATTTTTGTCTTTTAGTCATAAATAAAAACTGTTGCATCATATGAAAATAACACATTCATATAATTTATCCTATGATTCCATATTAAATTTTGAGGAGAAAATAATTAGCATCATAATAGTTACCTTTTTACTGATTTCTTACACCTATCCCTCATTTCTTAGTCTATTACTAATTGACTAATTGATTACTAGTGTATTACATCTGGAAACACCTTATAGGCTTTTTATATGAGGCTGAAAAAAATGCACTTATGGTATGATTCGTGGGATTGATGACTTTAAAAATGGATACTAAAAAGAATGAGCTTATTTGCAATCATAAAGTAGGAGATAATTTTGTAATTGTGCTTATACAGTATTTGCTGCAAAGGAAAGTTTCTTCTTTCTATTTCTTTTCAAGCATAAAATGGCATTATTAAGGAAAGGGGAGAAAATAAGTTTTTCGAATGAGTGATTGTCAAATAGAGCAAGGAAGGGGTGTCAAAAAAATAATCCCCAAAATCATGATGGTGATAGAAACCAGTAGTAATAGGTTAGATTGGCAGGTCCCAGTGGCTAAAATGCTGAGCTTGTTGATCAGAAAAGTCGGTGGTTTGAATCCCTAGTATAAGTTGGACTAGATGACCTCCAAGGTCCCTTCCAATTCTGTTGCTGTTAGATAGATTACCAGAAGTAATCAAGACCTCAGGTTTGTTTGTTTTTTACATGTATTGTCTGTAAAAGATGGGTCTTTGGTCAAACATTTATGGCCACCAATGTGACTTTGTCAACCTGCCCTATGGATATCTCTTGTCATCACTGTTATCAAACACTACCAGTGTTTCTCTCCCAATCCCTTCCTTCAAATGGGAAATTTGAGAATAGCAGACAAAAAATAAAATAGTTTAGCCAAGTTGATTGGCAGCTTTGGTGATCCCAAGACCTGAATTCTTTAGCAAAACTTAGGGCAACAATGTATTAAAAGCATTCTTATTGTATCTTTTTATTACATTTTGAAATATATACCATATACCTAGACAAATTATTAACCTACTGTTATCTAAAATCTTAGACTGGAGCTAAGAAATTAAAAGACTATACACTCACAGAACTGCTTGTGGTAAGTTCTAATGCCTATAACTTTAAAAACTAATGCCTAAATTTGTTCCTTCTGCTTCATCTTTACTGTCTGTCCTGGTTTACATAAATTTTAATTTATACGCTGAAGGACTATTGTATTTTTTCAGCTGCTTTGTAAGCTCTTCCACTGCTTCTTAATTGTAATTAAAAAGTATACTTCTCCTCACTCTCACTTTTATATCTCTAATTCTAAAGGTTATAGAAACAAATTTGTCAATCTATGGTGAAATAAAATCAGGAGTTTGATAGCACTGTTTCCTACTAGCAAATTTTGTTAAAATGAACAACATACCGTGAGCTGAAGTTCACTTGATCAAATGCAGCAGAAGCTTATCCCTTTTAATAAAAATTTGTTACTTAGCAAAAGTGCTATCAGATTCTTCATTTAATTCTAGGTATGTTTCAGAAGAAAGTCACAATTGTAAAGCTTTCAACATCTTCTCCCCTTTATAAGGAAAAAAAATAGAATCATGCAGTAGCATAGATAATTTTATAAATGTATGAGTTAAGCAAACTACGTTATTTAACTTCTAAATCTCTGGAATTTCAGATGCACATGGAGGAGCCATGCTTTGATTTCCTGAGGACAAAGAATACACTGGGGTAAGTTTTCCACTTCTAGTCTTGTGGAAGTATCTGATCATAGGTAAAGGTAAAGGTTCCCTCACACTTATGTGCTAGTCGTTCCCGACTCTAGGGGGCAGTGCTCATCTCTGTTTCAAAGCCGAAGAGTCAGCTCCGTGGTCATGTGGCTGGCATGATTAAACATCAAAGGCGCATGGAATGCTGTTACGTTCCCACCAAAGGTGGTCCCTATTTTTCTACTTGCATTTTTTACATGCTTTCGAACTGCTAGATTGGCAGAAGCTGGGACAAGTAACTGGAGATCACCCTGTTACGTGGCACTAGGGATTCGAACCGCTGAACTCCTGACCTTTTGATCAACAAGCTCAGCGTCTTAGCCACTGAGCTACCACGTCCCTCTGATAGACTATAGTTTTTATATCTATAGGATTTGTTCCTCTCTCTTGCTCCCTGTACTTTTCTATTTAAATATAAACATACAAAACAGCCTTTTATATTAAATGTGATGTATTTCTGTAAAGATTTGCAAGTTTTTTCACTCTCCAGATAATGGCTCTGGAGGCAAAAAAAATTATCAAGATCTAGCATTAGCATATAATTGACAGAAATTAAGCAAAATGTTTTAAAACATAGATGTTTTAGCTAATTGAGGCATTTCAATAGCTACTTGCAACCAACAGACTTTTGTCTCTGGTATACTTTCTGGGAGGGAGGGAGGGAGGGAGGGAGGAAGGAAGGAAGGAAGGAAGGAAGGAAGGAAGGAAGGAAGGAAGGAAGGAAAACTTTTTTTTGTTTGATTAGTGGGAAAACCCCAAAATAATAGTTATTAATTAGGAAACAATGTGAAAAAAACCTAATTATTCCCTTCCTAAACTATAATCTATCCATGTTTAACTTAAAAGCACTATAACTTCATCTGAAATCACTGCTTTCAAATATCAAATAAGTCTATAAGATCATTGTTTCTTCAATCTTGTCAGTCTGAAGCCTTTGCTGGCTGGGGAATTCTGGAAGCTGAAGTCCACACATCTTAAAGCTGCCAAGATTGAAAAACACTGCTATAGAGTATTTTCCCTACTCCATAGGGAAAAGGCAGATAAAAAAGGCAGATTAAAAAAAAAGAGCCAAAACTTTGGCTTTGGGCTTCCTATCATCCCATCTCTGAATTAAGTCCTTAATGAATAAGTTTACCATCCTGGATATTAGCCCAGGAGAAGCAATACCTAACAAAATGTCTTCTAATCTGGTACCTTTTAGATGTTTGATGTTCCAGCCTCAATGGGGATGATCTTCTTTCTCATTTGAGAAAGAATCCAAGGACAGCTGGACTTAACTCCACTGATGGAGTGGACCAGAGGTCTTCAAACTTGGCAGCTTTAAGATTTATGGACTTCAACTCCCAGAATTCTCCAGCCAGCATAGCTGGAATGGACCATTGCTGTCTTTTTCCTCTCCCTTGAAGTCTAGGAGATAGAAAAGTTTTGGCTATATCGCTAGTTCAAAACTGTAACTCTAATAAATCACTGAATATTGGCTTCCATGAAATTTCAATAAGCCTATGGAAGAATGAGTTTAATAGGAAAATGACTGTATATTAATACATCCTAATTAATAGTCTGCATAAAATGACTTCTGATTCTGGATATTGTTCCATTCATTTGTTTTAGTTACCATGTCTATCCTGCTACAAGAAATACTTCTGGGATCTTGGGTTTTTCTGTTACCGTAACAACACAGGCAACCAAATATAAGTAAGTCTCTCTCTCTCTCTTTTTTTTTTCATAGCAAGTAAATGTTGTATTATTCTTTCCATCCTACAACTCTATGAGTTCTGGAACTCTTAATAGCTAATCATTCTTGAAAAACTCTGACATGTTTAAAACTGCTAATTCTCCCTTACAAATGTTTCTGCTGTTTTCTTTTAAAGCTGAGAGGTTTAATGTATTTGCTGAGATATATTCCCAAAACAACCCTACCTACTTAAATTGTCTGACCTATGAGGGACAGGAATGCCTATCAAATTTATGGCCCAGATCCAGGTACATTAAAATGAAAGTTACCAATTCATAACAGTTACTAAATTAAACTCCACAACATACCTTCCCTGAATTTTAGCTGGATTAGGATTTTTTCTAAAAATGAAAATTGACTTTAGCTTAACATAATCTTATACGGTCCTAAACTTCATAAATTACTTTTGAATATACATGTCAGCCTTAATTTTTTTACATCATCAATTTAGAAGATCTGAGGGTAGCATATTTCCATGTTATCTACACAAAAACCGAGTACATTGCAGGGAACTTTAATTTGAATTAGGGAGAAGGAAAATCTTTCTGAGAAAATTCACTACTATTATCACTATCTTTTTTAAATAAAGAAGGATCTTTATATGTGCATAAACGTGCGTGCATACACACACAAACACACATAGAGAGAGGTGTCCATTTAAGGACAACTCAGGGTTTTTAAAAATAAATGCTTCACAAAAGAGAATTAAACATTCGTCAGAAAAAGAAAGACAAATATATGATTATTGTTTAGAAATGTGCTAAACTGCAGCCTTAGACACGCAGCTTTTCAGTATGCAAATTAGATTCTGTTAAGAACATAAGAGTTGCCAAGGACTTAAAACTTATCAAGAAGACACAAAGAAATAATTATTGGTCTCTCAGCTGGATATTATTTTCTAAAAGTGAACTAACTTTTTAGTCTTGCTACATAATGTAGCAACACAAAAGGGAAAATAAGAATACAGGTAGTCTCAATTTACAATAATTCATTTAGTGACTGTTCAAAGTTACCATGGCATTGACAGAAGTGATTTATGACAATTTTTCACATTTAAGACTGTTACAGAATCCTCATGGTCATGTGATCGACATTCAAACGCTTGGCAACAGGTTCATATTTATGATGGTTGCAGTGTCCAGGAATCATGTGACCTTCTGACTTCTTCTTCTTCTTGTGCCATATCTGTCATTGGACATTGGCAATCATGTTGGCAACAGGGTTGAAATGCTCCTGGTTCAGACCGGATCACCCGATCCGGTAGCGATGGTAGCGGGTGGTTCGGAGAACTGGTAGCAAAAATCCCTGCACCCCACCATCACCATGCCCAGCTGAGCCGCACGATCATCAGAGGCTTTTTTTTTTACTTTTAAAAGCATTTTTTCTACAACCTCTTCCGATGAAAAAATGCTTTTAAATGTTTTTTTTTTAAAAAAAGCCTCTGATGATCATGTGGCTCAGCTGGGATCATCAGAGGCTTTTCAAAGCATTTTTTTCTGCAACCTCTTGGCTGAAGAGGTGGTAAAAAAAATGCTTTGAAAAGTCTCTGACGATCCCAGCTGAGTTCCCTGATTGGCAGAAAGGCTTTCAAAGCATTAGAAAAAATGCTTTGAAAAGGTTTTTTTAAAAAAAGTTGGCCACACCCACCCAGTCACATTACCCCACACACACACCAAGCCACGCCCACAGAACTGGTAGTAACAGATTTTACATTTCACCCTGGTTGGCAATCCTATTTTGACCTTCTAACAAGCAAAATCAATGTGGGAAGCCAGAGTCACGTAACAACTGTGATACTAACTTAACAACCGTAGTGATTCACTTAACAAGTGTGGCAAGGAAGGTCATAAGATGGGGGAAAGTTCACTTAACTAATGTCTCACTTTGCAATGTAAATTTTGGGCTCAGTTGTGATCGTAAGTCGAAGCCTACCTGTATTTTGATGGAAAAGAAAAGATGGGTAACCAGTTTAGTAGAGATGGTCATATTCCTGCCCCCTCAACAGATGGAAGGAATAATTTCACTGGAGAAAATTGCTGAAACTTAATTTCATTCAACTCTGATGAGTGTCTGATGCCCATCATGACTTACCTCCTTAAATACAATTGGAACACCTAAATTCAAATCAATCTATTGCTTGGATTCCAATTTCTTCCAGATTCATTACTGTGTAAATTTATTGGTTAATGTGGGGGAAGGGGGCAGGGAATCTAGCTTTTAGCATCTCCCGACTAAGGGGATAAATACTTGCTGGCAGTCAAGAGAACTTTGGTCAGCTCTGGCTTACATGAAAAGCAGCTTGTTCAATCTCTATTAAAATTCGGAACTGAACCTAGACAAATAAATACTGTATGGGTGGCATTAAGAACATTGAAGATCATATTATTTCTTTTAAAAAATTTTAGCTCTGAATATGTTGACAAAAAAATAGAAGAATTCTTTGCACACTTTGAGAAAAGACTCCAGAATTTGTCTGAAGAAGAATTTCTTGCTCAGGTACAGATTATATAAATGTATGATTTAGATTATAGAAAGGTAACCTTATGATCACCATACTTGTAGTTCAAATCTCATTAATCTTAGTTTACTTAATGGCAAGGGATTGTAGAAACACTAATCCAAAATATCTGGAGGACGTCACATTATCTGCCCCCAATTTAAATAGCACATTATTTTTCAAGGAATTTGTAACAGTCACACTGGGTTGTAATAAGAGCGCTCTAATCTGCACCAATTAATGAGTTAAATTTAATTTCAAGCAGATCTTGTTCAATAGGTATTGGTTGAGTTTCTTGTTCTGATATTGACACAATGTCCTAGAAAGGATTCGTGACAATGGGGCCACTCTAGGAACATCCATTCCTGTCTGCTTAGCTGTCCTTGCCCCTGCCCTGAGCGGCAACTGAGAGAGAAGAATATACATATTTTGGTTTTAACTTCGCTAGGTTGCCCAGAGTCATTTTTGAAGCTGGGTACTCTACCGAGGGACGTGGTGGCTCAGTGGCTAAGTCGCTGAGCTTGTCAATCAGAAAGATCAGCAGTTTGGCGGTTTGAATTCCTAGCGCTGTGTAACAGAGTGATCTCCCATTACTTGTCCCAGCTTCTGCCAAACTAGCAATTCAAAAGCATATAAAAATGCAAGTAGAAAAATAGGGACCACCTTTGGTAGGAAGGTAACAGCGTTCCATGTGCGTTCCATGTGCTATTTAGTCATGCTGGCCACATAACCATGAAGATGTCTGTGGACAGCACTGGCTGTTCGGCTTTGAAACAGAGATGAGCACTGCCCCCTAGAGTCGGGAACAACTAACACATATGTGCAAGGGGAACTTTTACCTTTACCTTAGTCTAGCAATTGGCTAAATAAATATTTGCTTTGAGTAAGGAATAGTATGTTTCACAGGTCTCTGCTCTAATCAAGCTTAAACGCACAGATGACTCCCATCTTGGAGAAGAAGTAGACAGAAACTGGAATGAAGTGATTACTCAACAATATGTCTTTGACAGACTTGCCCGAGAGGTAATACATGGAAAGGATTACTAGTTTCTTTCTTTCAAAATCTGTAAAGCTTTATGTAGGCAAATATGCATATGGGCATGCATACTTTCACGCACACTTTTTATAATTAAACCATAAAGGCAATCTGGTTCATAAATGAGCAAAAATGGAAAATTAAGACATTTTGTTTTGCTGGCCTGAAGGGACAGAATTAGTGTTTAAGTGGTTCCCGACAAATGGTGAGAGCATGGTAAAATGGAAAGATAGGAGATCTAGGCTTCTTAAAATCATGTTCTGTGAGAAAAATAAATACACAACTCATCACAAGTGTCAATGAACAGCTTGTTTTCCACATGAATATTATCTCATTGTAGGTCATGTGTGAGACAGCAGCAACTGAAGCCTTCAAAATCTCAAAAAGTGGTTAATGGGAAAAAGTTTTAAATGTAGACTTCACTGCTGTATCTTTTTTTTTTTTAATCAGGATTAGTGAAAATAAACATTGAGTCTGCCTTTCTACTCTTAACCCAGAAGAGTCTCTTCTGATCCATTATACTTCTAATCCTTACATGTTTCTTTTTTCCTCTTTTTGTTATATGTCAAAACTATGCTGTTATGAGAGCCAATTCTCAGTCCCCAGGGTATTGCAAATATATAATTGTTGCAGAGCAGGGATTTCAAAAGACAATTTCTGTACCAGGAATTTGTGTCTATAGTATATTTTGATTATTCAGATTATAGGTTTTCATTTGGAAGTGTCCCTTAATGGACATGCTTAGCACTTCAACTCTAAGGTGATGCATAACATACATTAAAGAAGAGATTTATTGTAGTATTCAAAATGTGACAAAATAGAATAATAGCAGATTTTGGTTCTGATAAAAAGTTATTAAATAACTTGAGCTTCCATTCTTCCATCTACTATGAAATTACAAATAAAAAAAACATGACATTCTTAGGCATTTGCCGCTCGGGATCTGACTGGGCCAAACTTTTTAACTTAACTAGATAGACATGATACTGTTTTGGACATCTTTCCTCCTTAACAGCAGGCAAAGCTTGATGAGCCTTGGATCATTTTTCAGTCCAAAGGAGACTGTGAGCTTTTTGTCAAAGAGAGAGAGAGAGAGAGAGAGAGAGAGAGAGAGAGAGAGAGAGAGAGAGAGAGAACAGCTCACAGTCTCCTTTGGACTGAAAAATGGTCAAGTCTAATGAAGAAAAGGACTAGGGGGGACATGATACCAATATTCCAATATTTGAGAGGCTTTCACAAAGAACAAAGGGGTCAATCTAGTCTCCAAAGTACCTGAGGGTAAGACAAGAAGTCACAGATGGAAAATTATCAAAGAGAAGGCCAATTTAGAATTAAGGAGAAGTTTCATGACAGTAAGAACAATGAATCAACGGAGCAACTTGCCAAGTTGTGGGTGCTCAACACTGGAGGTTTTTAAGAAGAGATTGGGCAGCTATTTGTCCAGAATAGTACAGGATGTCCTGCAGGAGAGGAGGAGGAGGAGGAGGAGGAGGAGGAAACAACTTCCTTGGAAACCTATGCTAAAGAAAGTCTTGTAAGGTTGCCATCTCAAGTTTAGGTCAGAACATATACGCATGGCTAGTTGTTCTAGCTAGAACAAACTGATGGGACTTGAGTGGGCAGATTGTTTCCTTTTTCAAATACTACAGTGTGAAAATCTCACTTCGGAGGCCTTCCTGCTTTCTTTTTTCCTGTAAAATAAACAGTTTAAAATTACCATCTTCTGGACTTTTGTTTGAAGCACACTTTTTGTTCTTGTAAAGTAAACAACAACATTGAGTCAAAGTGGCTCAAAACTGGCACATCTTTGCTGGATGATTCTAAGGGATTCTGTTCTCTGTGGCTTTATAGATTGTAGCACTGAAAAGCCTTACTAGAGCCCAGTTGATCGACTGGTTCCTACATTTCAGGAGAAAGCACAGGCGAGTGTTGAGCATCCATGTAAGTATTTCCAACAAACACGAACATACACTTAGGGAGAAGCAGAAAGAGAAATGGAAAAGCAAAAAAAAAGAAAAAAAGATAGAAAATTGATTAAATTAACAGTTCTGGTCTTTCATATTACTGGATTAACAGCAGCTCAACCTCCCTGTTAAGCAATTGCTTATATATATATATATATATATATATATATATATATGTGTGTGTGTGTGTGTGTGTGTGTGTGTGTGTGTGTGTGTGTGTGTGTGTGTATATATATATATATGAATGAATGATAAGGCAATGTACCTTTCAATAGAAAAAAATTCTCCATCTCTGGTTTTTAAAAATAAATAATTTTGTCACCAGCAGAATGGAAAGCTACAACGCTACTTGCTACTTTTGCATCTGTTTACTTTGAAGTAAGTTGATTTGGGAGGAAAGATTGTCACATTTATCCTGTATTTGCAGAATCTATATATCATGAAATCAATTTATGTTATTTATTTATTTTATTTTATTTTATTAATCATATTTCTATGCCGCCCACTCTCTGAGGACTCTGGGCAGCTTACAACAATCGACAGTATACTAAATAGCATATTGCCCCCCAACAATCTGGGTCCTCATTTTACCCACCTTGGAAGGATGGAAGGCTGAGTCAACCTTGAGCCTGTGAGCTTTGATCTGCTGATCTGCTGAACTAGCAGTCAGCTGAAGTAGCTGCAGTACTGCACTCTAACCACTGTGCCACCTCGGCTCTTTTCATTCACCTACGTTTTATGGTCGGGTTTTGGTGTGTCTTTTGATTGTTCTACCCCCCAAAAATTATCCATTGCTAGAAAATTATGAAAGTCAAGATTAAAATTAAAACAAAAATGATTGTGATTGCTGGACAACAGACTTTGCTTACAGTTCTTCATTCCAGATGTTTGCTAATCTTAAATAACCATTTGTTTTTTGAATTTTCAGGTGACAGGCTATGGTAAACAAGAAGGAGATGTGAATGTTAGACCTATTTCCGTTGTCCAAGAATCTATGTTTAGCAGAGAACCTCAACTGACCTTTTTGCCTTCTTCTCCTCTGTTGAATGTCCCCGCTATACTGGACATTAGATCTTTCACCTCAACTCTTAACATTCTTCCTTACCACAAGATATTAAAGTAATCCACAAGATATTAAAATAACCTTTCATCGACTCATTCTCAAGCTTGCTGGTGTCATGTTTTCGCAGTCTGGTACCTACAAGTAATTTTGCCGACAATCTTGTTTGACGAACTGAGGAAAAACATAGGACAGAAAAATTCCATGTAATGTTTTTCACCATATCCTCAGTCTCTGTTTTCCTCCCATTTTTTTCTCTGTTCTTTTTCTGCTTCTTTTATGTTTCCACTCACATTTCTTTTAGTTATTTTTTTTCTCTTCAGGGCTAAGTAGTTAATTTGTACAAGTTATTGTTGCTTATGTCCTTAAAAGTTGTAGTGAAATAAGGAGTCCTTTGTGGTCTCTGAGCTTGGTTGCACTTGTTACCCAGTTTGGGCAATGAAACATCTGCAAGAAAACAATCAAAGATCCCTCATTTCAACCATAACATTTATTCTCCTTTAGCTGTAGTGAAAGGTATGACCTGGGAGAGTACTATGTGTGTGTGTGTGTGTAGTTATGTATGTATATACATATGGTTGTCCTATATCAGCAAAGACAATGCCTTTGCCAGAAAGCAGAGATCAGAAAGTCAGAAGCAGGCAACATGGACTAAGACCAGTGGTGGGTTGCTACCGGTTCACCCCAGTTTGGGCAAACTGGTAGCAGCAGCAGCAGAAGGCTCCGCCCACATGCCCGGACATCATCAAATACACTTTGTGCATGCGAGTGAACCGGTAGCAAAGGTAAGTGAAACTCACCTCTGACTAAGACAGATAAATGGTTTGGTTTCAAAAGGGATCTGTATGATCATATCAGTGAAGCATTTGAGAATAAAAGAAATAATGGGTATTGAGAAAATCACAGACCTAGTAAGGTTTATGTTATACAGGGTTTCTGCCAACAAGACCACACAAGGATCTACCTTCTTCAGGGTTTGCTCTTCTACCTTCTAAGGTAGAATGACATGGAGTAGAAGTACCTGCTAGCAAAGCAAACTGTCAATAATCAGTGATGAAGATGGTGATCTAATTAGCTTTATTATCTAAGAAAACTTTAACTACCTTCCAACCAAAGATGCATGTCTATTTGGGAATTAGTGGATATATTGAAACTCTAACTCTGGTTGATAACTCTGGAAGGTGAAGTTCTAACATATTTAAGCAACTCAGGTTCAGAAGAATTTATTTAGCATTATATCCATCTGATATCTAAGTTTACCAAACCTGTGGGACAGATTGGGTGGATTAACCATAAATTCCTTGCAAAAATGCCTGTTGGTCCTGTCCAAGTTATTATGATGTGAAAAGCAGTTTTAAAAAGTGGCATAGTTGTTTTTACCAAACTACAAAAGCAGTTTTGTTGAGACTTAAGATGATGTAGCAGATAGCATATTGGGTTCAAATTCCCCCTCTGCTATGAAACAGACTGGGTGGCCTTAAATCAATCATAGTTCTTACCCTAATTTACTTGATAGGGTTGTTGTGAAGATAACCTTACACACAGGACTTTGAAATCCTCAGACAAAGAACAGGAATGGAATGTGATAAATACAGAATAAATTAATTTGCTAAATCACATAGGTTCAGCTGAGATTTCTAGTTGTTGTCCTTATGGAAAGTTTACTTAATATCCTGTCTTTAGAAAAAGAAGTCTGTTTTTTTAAAAAAAAAAAAAACAGACCTTGACTGGAGTTTTTAAAATTCTTGGACCTCACACCTACTTTGATATAAAGCTATTCACCATCCCCATCACTTCCAAGCCACCTAAATTTAAAGCCACTTAGCCCTTTTACATTCAAACATTTATCTTTCATTTGTTACCCATTGAGATCTGTTGAGCCTATGAGGCACTGCCATATTTTAACATCTGGGTTTGATTGTGTGCATTCTTTTAACTTCAGTCACTTTGATCCATTCCAGATGTATGATACCTAAAATTATATTTGCATGGTTAATAGTTTTGGTGAAAATCCAGGTTTATATCCCCATACCTTAAAAGAAGAAAGAAATAACTTGGAATATATTTCATTAAGCTGTCAAATCTCAAGTTGAAACAGCTTTAACATGCAAAATTAACTTGTGTACCTTAGGCATATATGGAAATATACATTTAGTGCCATAAAAATGCTTATTTGGAACAAGTGGATTTTAACAAACAGAGAAGCTGGTGGAAGATTAGAATTCACAATAACCAAACATCCAACTTTCATATTTAGAAAAAGATGTTGGAGGGAATAGACAACATGATGAATGCCATGTTCATTTTTTGTTGACTTCCCAAGACCATCTGAATCTTTTGAAGACTTAAGGAAGATAATTTTTATTCTAACTCAATATATATATAAAAGAGGAATCCCTGCGTATTTTACTCTGCTAATCTTTGCTTAGGGTGGTGGTGCTCATATCTGTTTCAAGGCCATTGAGCCAGCCCGCAATCATATGGCTGACATCATGGAGCACTGTTACCTTTCCACTAAAATGGTATTTATTTATCTACTTGCATTTGCATGCTTTTGAACTACTAGGTTAGCAGGAGCTGGGATGAGGACAGGACCTCACCCCATTGCATGGTGCTCAAACCTGGGCTGCCAGCTTTCCAGCCAACAAGCCCAGTATCTTAACTGCTAAGCCATCACACCACTTCAACTCAATATATAGCAATATATAAATAGCTTCTTTAAACATTCAGTTGATCAACATGATTTATCCACTTCGTTTGAGAATGCAATCCATTTGATAGAGTTGGAGCACATAAGCAGTTCTTTACCCAGCAAGAACTATGCTAAGACCGGGACAAAAAAAATTAATAAAAAATTAAGGCAGGTATTTTTAAGAGGGTGTATGTGGATATTGGAGAGGTTCCAGGACAAAAGGTGGGATGTGTCTCCTCTTCTACATTTTGGGCTAGGTCTCATGATTTTAAGGGGAACATTCAAAACGGACACAGACTTCAAAGATAATTAGAACTGCAGAAAAACCAATAACTACCAACCTGCCTTCCATTGAGGACCTGTATACTGCACAAGTCAAAAAGAGGGCTGTGAAAATATTTACAGACCCCTCCCATCCTGGACATAAACTATTTCAACTCTTACCCTCAAAATGATGCTATAGGGCATTGCACAACAGAACAACTAGACACAAGGACAGTTTTTCCCCAAACGCCATCACTCTGCTAAACAAATAATTCCCTCAAAACTGTCAAACTAGTTACTAAGTCTACATTACTATTAATCTTCTCATCGATCCTATCACCCATTTCCTCCCACTTATGACTGTATGACTGTAACCTCATTGCGGGTATCCTTAAGATTTATATTGACTGTTTCCCTATGACTATCATTAAGTGTTGTACCTTATGATTCTTGACAAATGTATCTTTTCTTTTATGTACACTGAGAGAGTATGCACCAAGACAAATTCCTTCTGTGTCCAATCACACTTGGCCAATAAAGAATTCTATTCTATTTTGCTTTCAAGATCCACTTGATTACCAGTTTCCATACCTTTTTATTTCATAATTCCTTGTTCCAAGGTTTGTACTTTGGGAAAAGTAACATTTAATGAAGATTCATTTCTTCCCTCGCTTGTATAATTCCTAAGATATCTTTGTATGGAGGAAGATGATGACAAGGGCTCTGATAAAATATCAGCCCTATCACACATTGTAGAGATGAACATACATTTGCCTCTCATATCCTGTCATCTATATAATGCTTCCAAACTGAATGAATATCAGTAGAGAACTCTTAATTAATAACTAGTGACTGAAGTGGAATAACAAAAAGATACACATCCTTAAGAGAATTATGATATGACAGGGAAGAACAAATTTGTGTGGCATTTTAAACCAAAAAAGAGTGACAGTAAGTGACGAATGCATTTAATAAAGCAGAACCAAGATTGATTTAATCTTCCACGGAGCAAGTTTATCAAATCAATTAAGACACAGCAGTACAGTCAATCTGTGGGCTATTTATCAACAGGATGACAGTCATTCAAGAACAAGTATCTAGCTGAAGTTTTCTCTTTCCCACACTCACTCATTCTCACATACAGAAAAAGATTGAAGGGGTGATTTGATTCAAAAGAGAATCAATCAAATCACTCCTTTGAACAAATATTTGACTTGAATTTTTGAAATGATTCACAGAGTCAGGTCAGTTCAGGTGTCATAGAAATGTTTCTGAGAAATTCAAAGGAAATTTGAAGATTAATGGACTTTCTGTGGCAGATCTGAATTTACGGATCTCAAGCTGTTGCAATTTCCTTCCATATTTAGACATACTGAGGAGCAGTTGAATTATGCAATGGAGTCTTTAATAATGACATAAGTAAGTGGCCAATGTTTCATGCCAAGAGGCCAGCCTGACAGAAAAGTAAAGGGTCTGAGGATAATGGACTCTTTAGTTTTCAGTGACAGTTTACTTTTTAAACTGTAAAAGCTTTTAGTTTTAACGGGAGCCATACACTTCCTGATTCAAATGCAGTTTATTGCAAAAAGAAAAGTACTGTGGTAAAACTTAAATAACTCTAGTTGGAAATCTGCAAGTAACATTTTGGATAGAGAGGACCATTGGTTTGAAAAGGGGTAAAAGAATCCATCTACTTTAGAATTGAAGACTCACTCCCTAAACAGAGGAGGAGGAATAAGACACCACCTGTCTCCAATTGACAACACAGCCCTTGCAGTAAGTCCAAGAAGATTCCACAACCAATTGCACCCTGATTTAGGTGATCCTGAGGGCACAGATAAACCCCCAAATGGTCTCAACAGCTCTCAGAGACTGCTAATGACTAGATGACTGCAGAGAAATAGAATCCTTCCATCGTCATCGTCCCCATCCATTCAGAACCTATCCTTCCATCCCCCCACCCTCCAGTCTCAACTGTCAGTACCTACTTTTCCTTTCATTCCCCACCCCACGCCACCATCAGAACTGATGAAGCTTCTTGGATGAGAAGTGAAACATTTTCATCTTCTTCTTCCTCAAGGAAAAAACAATCCAGTTGCCTTTTGAAGAAAAAAGCATCTTTGAGACAACTATGAGCTGGATGACTGAAAATCTCCATAGACATTTAACAGTAGGCATGTGATGTCTCCCCCATTACAGTTTATCATTGAGTCTTTTATTGATCCAAACCATGAATTACATATGTATTCAGAATACATTACATTCATGTTCTGAAACTAAATTCAGTCTTGGGCAATTTCACAAATACACAAATGCATGGACACATATGCAGGGGGTCATATGAGAAGTTGGAATTTGTTTGTTGTATTCAACACTGAACATGCACATCCAGTATTTATTTGTTGGTTGGTTGGTTGGTTGGTTGGTTGGTTGATTGGTTCGATTTATATGCCGCCCTTCTCCAGAGACTCAGGGCGGCTTACAATGCGTTAAGCAATAGCCTTCATACTTTTTGTATATACCTGCTTAGTAGGGCTTTTGGCCCCCCTAAGCAGTGTTCTTTTTTTATACAAAGTCACCTTATTGCCCCAACAATCTAGGTCCTCATTTTACCTACCTTGAAAGGAAGGAAGACTGAGTCAACCTTGAGCCTGGTGAGATTTGAACTTGCAGTAATTGCAGGCAGCTGGCAGCTAAGTGCTACCTAACAGCACTTTAGTCTGCTGCACCACCAAAGTATGTTTTAGCCCTATGTGATTTTCAAACTCACAACCGTTATTGGAGTTGCTGAGAATTCATCAAGGACAAACTACTAACACATTAAAAATAATATTTTAGTTTAAACACTATGCAGCCATTGTTGTTGCTGTAGTTAATTATATTTGTGAGTTCTGTATAAAGCAGAAGTGTTCCAATTAAAGCAATATGTAATGCTGTCAAGTACTTTGGCCTACATTTATTGAATGTATATCCTTACAGCATATAGTGGGAGATGTACATTTATTCTAAGACAGAATAATTTTTTTAAAATCCTTTAAGCTGTGCTTCCTTCCAAGTGAGTTCATGACAGATCTATGGTTCTTAGCAATAATATAGAAAGATTTGGTTGCTGTTTCTCTTTTCCAGATTTTTTTTCTGCCAAGTCTTGCCGCTAGCTCTTTGATTTCATGTTCTGCCATAACCACATTCTACCTTATTTTTTGGGATAGCCAAGACTGATCAGTAATAAATGTGCATGCATACATCTGAGAATCAATCAGGGAAGTTTCTAATAAACAGAAGACACAACTGTCTGTTTAATATTTGCAGTACAGGATTATGACCAAATTCAGTCAGGTATACTCATTGGTTGACTTTGTGCTGATCCCTATTTTTCATTCCAATAGCCTAATTATATGTAAGATTAAGATATGTCACATAATTGTTGTTACTGGAACAAAACTGGAAAAAGGAATACTGCAAATGATGCCTTGAGCTCCTAGAGGGAAGGCAGGATAGGAATGTAAGAAGTAAATGAAATTTGTAAGTAAGATAATTCTACTCTTAGCCCCACTCTCTAGTAAATACTTCTACACTGTCTCTGCTTATTATACTCCAAATAATTAGTTCCTTATATTTTGAATTTAGTAATAAAGGGATTTCTGAGTCTAGGAAAGAAAGAGTACAGAATTTAATGGCATGATTTTTAAATTGGTAAATTTAGATGGTTCTAAAGAAAACATAGCTGAGTTACAAAACCCCAGAAAACCTCTAGATGACAGCAAAGAGACAAGCATCTAGTGATCATCGGGATTTTTGCAGGCCCAGATATGACCAATAATTATATATGTTGATGGGGGGGGGGGGTGTTCACTTACCTTTGCTACCGGTTCGCTTATGCATGTGCACTCACTTCGCTCGTGCATGTGCCACATCTGCACATGTGCAGAAGCACATTTGATGACATCCAGGTGGGTAGGCGGAGCCTCCCACCGCCACCGCTACCAGTTCGCCGGAATCAGGGCGAACTGGTAGCAACCCACTACTAATGCTGATGCACGTAAAAGACATGCATCAACATAAATTTAAATTTAATCAAGAGATGATTAAAGGCCTGGAGACTAAAACATTTGAAGAATAGTTGCAGGAACTGGGTATGGCTAATTTAGAGAAAATAAGGACTAGCGCTGACATGATTGCAGTGTTCCAATATTTGAGGGACTGCCACAAAGAAGAAAGGGTCAACCTATTTTCCAAATCATCAGAAGACCAGAAACAATGGATGGAAAATAATCAAGGAGAGTAGCAACCTGGAATTAAGAAGAAACTTCCTAACACTGAGAACAATTAACCAGTGGAACAGCTTGCATTCAGAAGTTATGGATGCACCATCACTGGAAGTTTTTAAGAAGAGACTGGACAGCCACTTGTCTTAAATTGAATAGGGTCTCCTGCTTGAGCAAGGGGTTGGACCTCCAAAGTCCCTTCCAGCTTTGCTCTGATTGATTGAGACATTAGAAAGAAGAAACAGACACAATTTGTAGCTTCTACAGCTCTTCAATGCAAACACAGAGTGCTAAAAAAAACAAGGGTTTGGTTTTTAGCCAGCTTAGCACCACTTTCAAAACATAGCTAAGCCATGACAAAAAACAGGGAACTAGTCAAACCAAATGAGTGCTAAATCTGCAGAGGAATGCTTCATAAAATTGGAGGAATGTGGTGCTAATGTGATAGCTTATGTTACAAGCAAAGCAATAGCTCCTCTTATTTCTCAGTGTGCTACAGTTTGGTGGAAATAGTGCCTAAGACAAAGATGAGAACCTTTTATTAGTAATGTTGCTTAAAACTGAAATTTTATTCTTTTCAAGATTATTTCTTACTGAGCTGGAGGATGGTTTTAACAAACATACTTAACCAAATGTTTGCTTTTCTTCATTATTTAGCCAAGTTGATTTTGAAATTAAGGTTCAAAAAAATATATATCTGAATGAAAGCCTAACGCTAACCATTCCTGAAAGAGAGGAAATGTATGTTTTGACATAAAGAGTTGTCATTTTAAACAATTCCATTTAAGCAGATGAAAAAAACAAGAAATGGACAAGAAGCTGTGGCTTAGAACCTACATTTTTCCTTTTTCAAAAAAAACCTGAAAAAAATCTTCTGAGATCACCAGACCTGAGATAATTATACAGTGACAATATGTTGTGGGGTAGGAAAGTGACATAATGGCAAAAATATTCAGTGGTCATTTCTTTCATAAGATTTTTCATCATGAAATACTTTCATCAATTAAAACACATTTACCATCTTCCCCTAAAAGACCCTGACTGCTTTTTAGAAGGCCAGATCCTGAAGATGAAACTCTTCAAATATTTTGGCCACCTAATGAGAAGGAAGGACTCGCTGGGAAAGATTGAGGGCAAAAGAAGAACGGAATGACAGAGAATGACATGCCTGATGGCGTCACTGAAGCAGTCGGTGTGACCTTAAATGGACTTTGGGGGATGGTAGAGGACAGGGAGGCCCTGGAGGAACGTTGTCCATGGGATCATGATGGGTCAGACATGACTTTGTGACTAACAACAACCATCTTCCCCTAGGCATACCCCAAAGTCATTCTACTGAAAATTGGTGCTTCACTACTGAAAATAGGACTGAGGGTGATGCACAGCTTAGTAACTAACCAACCATTTTTAGAATAGCATTCCACAATTTATTCATCTTCATTTTGCTGGATTGCTGTTTGATTTTTGTGGCATTTGTTGCTAGTGTTTGCTTTGGTCCTGCAAATATTAGCCCTTCTGTTTCTTTCTTAAGAAAAGCAATCTGAAACTGTTGCCGTGCTTTGTTATTATTCATTTTGCTTTATTGTTGTTTATTTTAGGTAATGACTGTGCTGATCTTTATAGTATTTCCAATTTTTCAATCACTATTGTAATTTAATAGCTTTGGGTGCCACCCTTGATTTTGTCAAAATGTTTTTTCTCTAGATATTTATTAACATTCACCATTTGCTTACTTTATGTAATTATATGGATCTTTGATTTCATCCTCTACTGTCTGCTTCACTTGCAACAAACCAGAACAGTCGATTTTCTTTGGGAAAGACAATCTGTGTTCCTTTTTGGGTATGTTGCATCATGTTTTGCTATGCATTTGGGGATCTGGCAGTCTAAAACTTCTAATTCAGCTGGTGCCCAATCAACAATACATCCTGTGTAGCAGATTATAGGGACAACCAAAGAATTATTAGCATCTTTGAATGTATTACTGCCGTTCAACTTCAATGTTAGAACATGTTTTATATATATTTAGAACTAGGTGGGTTTTTTTTCACTCAGACACACAGAATATTGTTTGCTTGTAACACACCTCCATTGCTTATCATTGTGTGTGTGTGTGTGCATGTGTGTGTGTTAAGGATTAAATCAATTGTATATAATTACTACAGTTGGTTGTGCCAGATGTTTAGACTTGGCAAGGATGAGGAAATGTTATTTGATGGTGTTTATTATTCTGAATTAATCTATTGTAGGTGGAGGTCTCTTCACTGAAGTTTATGGATTTGTAATCTATCACTCCAGTGATCCAGCTGGATTGATACATAGATATATTCTGGGTAATTGGGTATGTCTAGTCTAATGAAAAGAAGGACTAGGGGTGATATGATAGCAGTGTTCCAGTATTTTAGGGGCTGACATAAAGATGAAGGTGGCAAACTATTTACCAAAGGAAAAACACTATTACCACTATTTACCAGAAGGCAAGACAAGAACCAATGGATGGAAATTATTTGAGGAGAGAAGCAAGCTAGGACTAAGGAGAAATTTCCTAATGGTGAGAACGATCAACTAGTGAAATGCTTTGCTTTCAGAAGTTGTGGGTGCCTCACTGGAGGTTTTCAAGAAGAGACAGCCACTTATCTGAAATAGTATAGGCTCTCCTGCTTGTGCAGGGAGTTGGACTAGATGACCTCCAATGTTCCTTCCAACTCTGTTCTTCTATATTTTTCAACCTCCCAGTCTGAAACT
Organism: Masticophis lateralis; assembly: GCA_030761175.1. NCBI lineage: Eukaryota > Metazoa > Chordata > Lepidosauria > Squamata > Colubridae > Masticophis > Masticophis lateralis. Next base: position 23,999,769 of record JAUDYJ010000003.1, read on the forward strand.
GAGAGTGACTCAGCCAGTTTATACATCTAAGGAAAGGATCAGAACTGACTCTCCAATATCCTAGTCATGTACCTTAGTTACTGCACAACTTTGGCCTTCATAGAAACAGAGATGTGTGGGTGTGAGTGTGGGCGTGGGCGTGGGTGAACAAGTTCAGATGCTCAGGTGAATTTAACATTGTGAAGGAACTAGTGGTAATTTTCATGAGGGATAGAAAACAGATGCAAAGTGAGCATTATAGCAACCTTCACTCAACTACATATTATCAGTAGCTCCATATGACCATTTCTAAAGGATTTAAGTTGTGGAAAGATAATTTCTTAATTGTAAGGTACACTTTATCCCATGACAAAACTCATTACCTAAGAAATAATTATTCTTTCTCTTATAAAATCATATCATAATGTTGTTGAAGGAAACACAAGGTAGTATTTGTTCAGCTTTTTCTTAAAACTTCCAGAAATGCAGAACCTGAGGCCTTGATGGTAGACTGTTCACTGTTGTACAGATCTTACCTTCAGGCTAAACTAAGGGCCCTACAGCTTATATCTATTAGTTAGTTTAGTTAGTTAGGCAATAGAAATAGTTCCTGACATGTTCCTTAGAAAATTATGAGTCTTCTTTTCTTCAGGCTGAATAGACCAAGTTTCTTCAATTAATCCTTATAGAGCTTGTCCTGAAGCAGTCTTGCTACATGTCTTCAAATAAAGACCAAAGAACATGAAGTAATTCTTACTGTAATCAGGCAGTTGAACATTCTGTAACTGTTTCACTGAGCATTGAATTACATTATACAAAACCCACAACTCAATGGTTTGCAGCAACCAGAAAATGAAATCTTCAACTAGAAACAGACAGGTTACAAAAAAAAAAGGTATTTTGTATTAAGAAGATTTAATTTCAGCAATAACATAGCAATAACATCAACTGTCTTAGGTCCAAATTGCAAGATTATGATGATGAGAATCCAAGTTTCATTTGTTTTTGTGACATTAGAAATCCAAAATATAATATGCAAATGTAGAAAAAAATAAGGGACAATGAAGCAATATGACAAGTTGGGTTTTCCAATTCAGGCATTCGCACGGAATTGACAGCCCCAAGAGTCCCATTATATTTATTTAAAAATAACTTGTAAAACTTAAAAAAGTAGGTTAGGGAGGTTTTTTTTAAGTCTTTCATATCATTATGACAAATGTAAAATCAAATGTTATCTTCTATCTGATTTGGACCAGAATACATAACGGATAAATTTCAAATTAGATTATAAACTTGATCCATATTCCAGGAAATTTAAAACCATCATATTATAAAGCAAGCAAATCAGTCATAGCAATACAAATAAAAGAGAAATACCATGAACAAAGTCAAAAGTGTGTGTGTGTCTACACATTCATACACAGAGACAGAGGCATGAGCACTTTATAAGCAAAAATTAAGATAGTGGAGAGCTAAGGAATTTTTTCATTTTTTTCATTTTGTATCTTTTAATTTTTAATTGTTTTATTTTTTAACTGCATAGGAACTCATTCCAAGTTTAAGTTTAGAATGGCAAATGATTTTATGTGACTAATGATGAGATACTTTAGGCATGCAAGTTCTATGTCGGATAGAAATCAGAACTGGAGGTTAGAATTTCTTTTTTGAGTATAAGATTACATTTTCTAATCCAATTTTTGGACTCATATCCAAAAATCGCAAGATATAAAATTGGAATTTCTTCACATTCTATAACTCTGCATCCTGCAACGCAACCATCAAGATTAAAAACTAACATTCTTAAATATGTCTACCTCAATAGGAAATTGATTAAACTGTATTCTAGGAAACTGATTAAAAAATCCAATTGAGCAGTTCATCTGTTCCAGAAATGGATTAAAACAACCCAAAACTGTAAAGTCATTTCAGGTAGTAGATAGAGTTATGAAGAGCTTGTTATGAAGTTTTATTTATTTTTTTACTCCATGTGGATGCATCTATGCATCTTTTGAATGCCATTTGTCTCACTTACAAGACAACAGCTGAAATTCATTGGTTTCTCATTTTAATGGAAATTAACCTAATGTTGCACTTTTAGACCAATAAATGTAGTCAAACTCAGTTATTCTTTGAAAAATTTCTTTTCCTGAATGAGGTAGCACCAAATGATATATAACAATGTATTGATAAAAGGGCACATTAAATTATTTATCACATGAAATAACAATAAAAGGCATTATATTCAGGGAACTTGCTTATATAAAACAGTATATGGTCAGAATTTCAGGAGAAAAAATGTTTTTGGTAAAAGCAAATACCTATATGTTGTGGGGAATATTTTTCCCCCTCAATATTAGAAATGAAATGATTTACTGTACATCTGTTACCTGAAAAAGTTGCAAGAATTTTACATTCTTAATAATTATTATAATTAGATTTGTGATGGGTTTACACAAGAATTCTGGGCTCAAATCACCAGTCATATTAATTAAATTCAGTAATTAAACTCACTGAACAAGACTGAGTTACTCAAAATCTCATTCTCAAGAGCGCAGTGGGTAGAGTGCAATACTGCAGGCTATTTCTGCTGACTAACCAGCTGCCTGCAATTTGGCAGTTCAAATCTCACCAGGCTCAAGGTTGACTCATCCTTCCATCCTTCCAAGGTGGGTAAAATGAGGACACAGATTGTTGGGGGCAATATGTTGACTCTGTAAACCACTTAGAGAGAGCTGTAAAAAGCACTGTGAAGCAGTATATAAGTCTAAATGCTATTGCTATTCAAACTCACTTTAGAAGAAAGCAGCAAGGATAAAATAATAGCCGACCATGAGCTACTTGAAAGAAGCTTGGGATCTCCATAACATCAACTTGCAAATATGTTTAGATTCCATTTAAGTGTTTATTTTGCATACTTTTTCTGATGTTGATAAATTCAGACTGCTGTTTATCTTTTAGTCAGTTAGGACTTCAACTTGGTTTGTGATTTAATATTACAGGGGAAAAAATGATATGAGCCTCTTTCCAGTTAGGAAACATATATATGGAAGAAAATCTGAATCCCAAGCACACTTCCTGAGTAATTGTTCTGTTTGTTGATTCTAAAATTAATCTACAACCATTGGTAAATATTTATCTTTTTCAAAGAAGGAGCAATTTTATCAGACTTGTTGCAGTTGGCAGTGTTTGGTCTAAATCACAAGGGGGGAAATATCCCCCTTTATTATTGTCAATTAATGTCCAGGGCACTATGAAAAGGGCATTTAGAAGCAGATATGAATTACTTTTATAAGCTGAGGTTAGATATCCACCAGGTTATGAGATTGTATTGCAAAATGAAAAACTGGAGGGGATGGGTGTATTCATTTCCATCTTGTTCTATCAGCCAAATGTCCCCTCCAAATCTGAATTCACTTGTTCAAGTTTGTCCCTTTTTAAACATATTTCTCTGTGGGTGAGGAACTCGGTGTATGCCCCAAACTAATTTAAATATCTAAAACTCTCTACAGGTAGCCCACACAGCATAAATGAATAAAAACAGTACCTTGGAGAGCTCTGGAGTTTCTCCTATTAAAATAAGAGCAAACCTATCTCTGTACCATTCCAAAGACAGCTAAAAGTCTCACACAGACAGTCAGGATCTATACTGCAAGGTCCACCATCTCCATAGGAGCTGACCGAAGTTTTAAAGAGCCCCAGCTGGTTTTTGAAGTCTCAGACATCTGCCAGGCTGAAGCCATAGACATTCTGCCATGAATTCATCTTGCAAGTCTGAGAATAATGACAAAGCCATGTGCTCTGACCAGAAGAACCATGAATGTAGGTTCTCCCCTGCCTATTTTTTTTTTTTACTGTATGATTCCTTACATGCTGTAAAAGGGGTGAAAGTCAGGTCATTGGGAGGGGGGATTGGGGAATTGTGCAGCAGGTGTACAAATGAAGTCATAGATGTTGACACAAAAGTGTAGTTTATATTATAAATATATTTAACCAGGGGTGGTATTCACTTACCTTCATTACTGATTCACAAATGCAAATGCACATGCATGTGCAGAGCATCGAAAACGAGATGTGATTACATCCAGGTGGGTGGGCGGAACCTCCTGCAGCCACTACCAGTTTGAGCGATCCGGGTAGAACCTGCTAAATATCACCACTGTATTTAACTTCTATATATACAGCAAAGTAGATAGTCAGGCAACAGAAGCATCGTCAAGTAAATCACAGAGCACACAGGGAACACAGAAGAAAAAGGCAGGAAAAGGGGAAACTTATCCTCCATACCCATAGCAACCAATCACAGTGCAGATTGCTTCACACAGGAGCCAGTACTCTGGTACCAATCAACCACAACTTTATGTTCTGGCTCACTGCACAACCCCAATGTTCCATCTACTAATTTTAAATATATTAACAAGAATGTTGCAGTTGTTAGATCCTGTATTACTAACCAGCTTTTTTAAAGTCTTATCATTCATAAAAAATATACCAGCCCAGAAAAGACCTATTTGTAATGGCTTGTTTCTCTACTTGAAGCTGGTGAAAATATATTTCTTTATTTCTTTATTAGTTTGATTTATATGCCGCCCTTCTCCAGAGACTCAGGGTGGCTTACAATGCATTAAGCAATAGCCTTCATACTTTTGTATATACCTGCTTAATAGGGCTTTCGGCCCCCTCTAAGCGGTGTTCTTTTTTATACAAAGTCAGCTTATTGCCCCCACAATCTGGGTCCTCATATGCTTCTCTACTCATATTATTCTACTGAACTGGTCCCCACTGAAAATCTAGGTGAGTAGTGGATGTAGAAGATGTTAGGCATCTCTGGGGAAGGCTGTTAAGTAGTATTTCAAGTGTCTGGATGTTCTTGCACATGAGTAGAACTGGGTAGGAAGCAATTTCTTTTAAGCAAATAATAGATGTGAGAGAAGTCAAAAGTGAAAAAGATGTACCAAGGTGAAGGGAAAGCGTAAGTGCGTAAGTGGTAAATGTGAGAGATAGAAAGACAGAGAAAAAGAGCAAAAGGATTGTTTTGGTGTTGTGAAGCTGACACACCAATATAGCTCCCACTTCAAAGCATATGGAAAAACTAAATCAATTTTAGCACTTGAGACGAGCTCCTTACCAGCCAAAGCACATAAACAAGCAATCTACCCCCCTGGAATCTGCACTCAGTCAATGACCCTTGCTTGTTATTACAAAGCACGGTACATGTGTGACACACATATACCACTTTAGAAAGGAATAAATTCAAACATCTGTTGAAAAAGCAGCTGAAGCTTTCAAAGAGAGCATGTTAAAGCAGCATCCTCACTCCCAGCCCTCCCACACATATAAAATGTTTTATTTCAAATACCCCCAATTTCCCTTGTCTTTTAAAAAATGCAATAAATTTTGTCTTCATGGAGATAAAGTCTTGCTTCAAACACTAATGGTCCATTGGTAAAATTTATTCAAAATACAGCTGGAGACATACCCGGTTCCTCATGGGAAACTTTGTTAACCTATGGCTTAAGGTAAATGCATCTAATATTTCCTGAGGCAAAACACAAAAGAAACAGGGGAGGGGAATAAGGAAAGCCATAATAGCTAAGAAATTACCCCCACGGGGCTTAAAAATTAGAAGAGATTCCAGCCACTATTTCTTTCTTATGAGTAAAGTCTATCTATAACAGAACGTACTTTCCCTTTTCTGTTAGAGACTTGATAGGTTTATCCATGAAGCAACAACTTTGATTCAAATCTAGATGTGTTTGTCAAAGGATGAATTAAAAGTTCACACTGGTAGAAGCTTAGTGTCTGAGTTACATGGAACCAATTCTGCATCAACTTCATTGGTTTTGTCTCAGTCAGTTCTAGTTATTGGTACCATTGATATTTAAATATTTCAATTCTTTGAGGCCAGGGTAACCATAAAAGCCCAGTCATGCTTTAAAATGTAGCAATGTGTGGTTTGTGCAGACTTAGGTGTGTGCAGGTGTCATCTCTTTTGCAAGACCTGCACTCTCTGCTGATCTGCTTGAAGATATAATTCAAGCTGCTGGTTGTCACCTTCAAAGCCTTATATGGCTTGGGACCTGGTTATCTGAAGGACCCTCTTTTCCTGGTTACATCTACCCAACCCACCAAAGCATGGAGGCAGGGAATGTCCTAAGGAAGTACTTCTGGGAGACACAGAAGAAGGCCTTCTCTGTGGTGGCTCCCTCCCTTTGGAACATCATGCCTATGGAGATGAGATTGGCCTCACTTTGAACAGAGAAGGCCCTTTTTCTGGTCCCATCAGATGTACCTCCTTAGGACATTCCCTGCCTCACTGCTCTAGGGGGTTAGGTAGATGTAATCAGGAAAAGATGATCTTTCAGATAACCGGGTCCCAACTTTTGGTTATCGCGGAGGGGATTATTGTTTTTCATTGTTCATATATTGGGTTTTATTTTTCTAAGCTGCTCAGAGTGTGAGAGTAAGTGGGCAGACATACAAATTTTAAATAAATAAATAAAATCAGTTACAAATGCTCTGACTTGCTCAACTAAATACTAGTAGATGGTTAAGATGGCGGACATGAAATGTTGTTGGCTTAATAATTAGGAAACTCCTTGCCAAAAGGGGAAGATCAAAAAGATCTTCCCCTTTCACCTCTTTTTCAGGATACTCTTTTCGGTTAGTGGAATAGATCAATACTTTTCTTATCATGCATTGTTTTCGGAGGTTTTAAGGTTGCCTTTCAGAGCTTCTCTTCAGATTGCTAACTTGAAATGCTATGAGTGTATAGCTCTTTCTTTTAAAATAAGAAAAAGATTTTTAAAAAAGATTTTCATTTAGTATGTTATTTAAGAACTATGCTATTATTTTGAAGGTGTCTTAAAGAAACAAATAGATGAAATATCTAGATCTACCATGTTTCCCTGAAAATAAGACCCTGTCTTATATTTTTTTTTAAACCCTGAAATAAGCACTTGGCCTTATTGCCATGCGCTCAAAAGCCCAATTGGGCTTATTATCAGGGGATGTCTTATTTAGGGGGAAACAGGGTATTAATCTAAAAATAGATTGCAGCTATTTCTGTGTAGACCTTGGTCAGGGGAATTTTCCATCAGTTGTACCCATGCATGGAATGGGAAAAAAATCATAATAGTAATATATGACCTTATTACTATGTGCCTGGATTATTACAAGGCATACTAAATGGTATTTTCTTTTATAAACTACTTGGAAGCTCATAGTTCAGACTGTAGCATTCTGTTCATTAGCCGACATTTCCCACTCCCTGGGTTCCCACTAGCTCCCAAGCACAATTCAACATGCTGGTTTTGATCTGTCTAGCTTCTCAGAGCTTGGCACTGAAGCATGTGGAGAATTGCCTTCTCCAATCAGAACTGACTCATCCATCATGGGAAAACTTGCTGATGTCCTCCCATTTCTGCCTACCTTGAATAATAGCTGCTGCTACTTTTGCTGCCAGGGTCTGCTCTCCAGTTCCAGCACTCCAAAAACTTTGGAAAATTGAATTATTTTGAGAGCCCATCATGATTGACAAGATAGCTGGGATTGTTGGGTTTTATATTATAGCATATGTGTTTAATCTTGCTCCTACTATAGATGTTTTTAATAGTGATGGTCTTTGTTATTGCTCTTAATTATGGTAAACTATTGAGAATCTGCATTGTTGCAAGAGGTCCAAATCAAATAAATACATTTAAAGTGGTCATATTTAGCTGTAGCCAGCCACTCAGAATGGATTTTTCTTCAAGTGAGTTCATTGGATATATCCTTCATCCCCAGGATGTGTTTGTGTATACATTAAAGGCAAACACATATGTATCAGATTAATGCTACTGAAGCATCTAAGCATTAGTTCATGTAAGCAAGAGAGCCTGCCAGTGTTAGGCTAGGCTCAAAGTGAGAACATAAGGCTTAGATTAGTTTAATCATATTTGTTACAAACACATATGTAAGATATATGATGTTACGTTAGACATTGTACCTTCTTAATCATAAGCCTTTGAACAATGGCATGTCTACTTAAGAACTAAGGACCGCCCATGTCCTTGTAATGTAAAGGAAGATTTTGATCAACAGGAGTGGAAGAAATCATAGTTTTCCACACTTAAAACTGCCTTCTATCTTCTATTCTACCAAAGAACTAATTTCACAGTCATGAATTGGAAAGTCAAATGTTAGAATGTGTGTTTATATACCAGAGCCAATGTTTACTATCCTGACATTTGGCTGGAATTCCATGCTTTACGAGCTCACACCTCAAACTTTTGAAATTAGTTAATTTAATTTTGCAAACAAAGGACATTTACATAACACCAAATGCAGCACATTGAGGTTCTTAAATCTTTTGTCCAAAGGTGAATTTTGCAAACCCACTAATGGGTGGTAAACCAATAGGGCTGTCTTAGAATTGGAAGTCACATTTCAGGTTCACAAGGTTTGTAGCAGTTGCTTACTATTTGCTCCCATTGTGGTTTCACAAACCTTGCCTCCATTTCAAACAAGCGATGATGACCCACTATATCATATGAAACAAAAAAGGTTTCGCCTTGTCTCTCCCTGTAGCAAAAGGAAGACCTTTATCCTTACTCTGGTGCCACTGAAATGACAGCTCTAATTTTATTAGTAGAGAATATATATAAATCAGAATTGAACTATGAAGTCCTTGGTGCTCTTTGAGCTTGATTGTTTTTGACTGCAGATGTTTTATTACTAAATTAGGTCACCTCATCAGTGCAAACAGTACTGATGATGTCAGGCAATAAAATGCCTGCAAGCCAACAATCAAATTCAGATAGCACCAAGAACTCCATGGTAGAAATTCTGGACATTCTGAGAGTTGCACCCAACTCATACAAAAGCCATCAAATGGAGGAAGCTGAAAAAACTAGACATAGCTGAAATTTTAAATGATTAAAGATAAAGACTAGACTAGACTAGACTAGACTAGACTAGGACAGGACAGGACAGGACAGGACAGGACAGGACAGGACAGGACAGGACAGGACAGGACAGGACAGGACAGGACAGGACAGAACAGAACAGAACAGAATAGAATAGAATAGAATTCTTTATTGGCCAAGTATGATTGGACACACAAGGCATTTGTCTTGGTGCATATGCTCTCAGTGTACATAAAAAAAAAAGATATATTTGTCAAGAATCATAAGGTAAAACACTTAATGATAGTCAGTTTTCTCTGTCCAATTGTTTCAGACACTTAGGGGTGGCGGTCATCTTGGTTTCTTAGCCAGCGTTATCCAAATACATTTTCTGTGGTTATGTGACCAGCCTAGATATAAACCAAAGGCACAGAGAAAGCTGTTACCTTCTCACCAAAGTGGTACCTATTTATCTACTTGCATTTGCATGTGTTTGAATTGCTAGGTGCTGGGGCAAGCAATAGGAGATCATCCCATTGCACAATGCTCAGGGCACAAACCTTGGCTGTCAGCTTTCCAGTTGATAAACTCAGTGTCTTTAATCCCTGGGCCATCCCACCTCCCTTTTAAATGATTGGGGAGGTGTATTTAATCCAATTACTGTCACCCCTATGTTCTCAGGCATAATTTCTTTGCAAATTCCCTCTAGGTTGAGCTCCCTAAGAAACTTATTAAGTCTCAGACACCTTCATATCAGGATTCCTTACTGTTACATAAAGTACATGAACAGAGACCAGTTTCCTCATGCTACAAAATCTGTCAGCCTACCTCAATAGGCAAATGATCATTTCCTTCTCAGAAAGAAACATGAAACCATGACCCATGAAGCAGGGGTGAAATCCAGCAGGTTCTGACAGGTTCTGGAGAACCGGTAGCGGAAATTTTGAGCAGTTCAGAGAACCGGCATATGCCACCACTGGCTGGCCCCAGAGTTGTGTGGGAATGGAGATTTTGCAATATCCTTCCCCCAGGAGTGGGGTGGGAATGGGAATTTTGCAGTATCCTTTCCCTGGAGTGGGGTGGGATTGGAGATTTTGCAGTATCCTTCTCCTGCCATGCCCACCAAGCCACGCCCACCAAGCCATGCCCACAGAACCACTAGTAAAAATAATTGGTTTCACCATTGCCATGAAGCCATCTCAAACATGCATACACTCTCATTGCTTGCAGTAACATAGGAATACACAAAGTACTGGAATTAGTAGGAATAAAGAATGAGGAGAAGGTACCAAAAAAAGGGATGCGGTGGCTCAGTGGCTAAGACACTGAGCTTGCCGATCAAAAGGCCGGCAGTTCAGTGGTTCAAATCCCTAGTGCTGCGTAACAGGATGAGCTCCCATTACTTGTCCCAGCTTCTGCCAACCTAGAAGTTCGAAAGCATGTAAAAAATGCAAGTAGAAAAATAGGGACCACCTTTGGTGGGAAGGTAATAACATTCCATGCACTTTTGGCATTTAGTCATGCCGGCCACATGACCGCGGAGACATCTTCGGACAGCGCTGGCTCTTTGGCTTTGAAACAGAGATGAGCACCACCCCCTAGAGTCAGGAATGACTAGCACATATGTACAAGGGGAACCTTTACTTTTACCTTAGAAGGTAACAATGGCCAGATCTTTTATATCTAGTGATAAGGTGAAAGACTTTTTTTGTCTGATACAGAGGTGGAATTGAGGACCCCAGCTGAGATGCCTGATCGTCAGAGGCTTTTAAAAGCATTTTTTTCTGCAACCTCTTTGGCCGAAGAGGTTGTAGGGGAAAAAATGCCTTTAAAAGCCTCCGACGATCCCAGCTGAGTTGCCTGATGTCAGGGGCTTCTAAAAGCATTTTTTTAGAAACCTCTTAAGGTTGTAGAAAAAATGCTATTAAAAGTAAAAAAAAAAAAAAAAGTTGGCCCCGCCCAAGCAGTCACATTTATCCCCACCAAGCCATGCCCACAAAATTAGCCACGCCCAAGAACCAGTAGTAAAAAATTTTAGAACCCACTCCTGGAGCCACCCAGCACTGGTAAGGAAATACAATTAAGTTCTCAGTTCTTGGTATACGCCAGCCCTATTTTGTTGCTTTTTGTTAAGTCAGAAAGATATTAAGTTTCTTATCACACTTTATGTTCTAAAGGTAAATCTTTACACATTTGAAAGCCTGATTATGTAAGTGTTCCAGTTACATTGAACCTTATTTCCCTTCAAGCAACCATGAATAGAAGTTCCTGAAAATCATCCAACTCAATCCAGAAGCTCAGGACAAAGTTAATATATATGGCTTAAGTCTATTATGCATATCTGATTAACTAATTCCTGAATATGGCTTGAAAACCCACAGGCTATTTTAACCAATTTATAGCATCTGAATTTTTAACAGAATTGCAACTCTTGTGTACAATTTAAGTAAAGTTTTGGCTATGCTTACTTCTCCTTTTAACATCTCCTCTCTTACAGATTGATCTTTCTTTGGTTCTGAGATCAAGCACATTATATTTGATTTATATCTCAGCTGTTTAATCATCCTTTTTATCTATTGGATGTTAAAACTGGAGAACAGACTAGATTAGATCATGATTAAAAAGCAGGGCAGAATGGCATGCACAGAGTAAATAACTAAATATTTGAAGTTAGCTTGCTCCACACTTTTTAAATTCAGTTTGAAAAGCCAACCATTTGAGGGGCAAACAGATCAGCTATTTCAACTGGAGATTGTTAGGGGTGTGTGTGGGAGGGATACTTAAATGTTCAGAAGGAAGAATCCTCCCTAGCATCTTCTAAAACTATGGGACACTTTTTTTTTTTGAAAGAAGATTGTAAAACTAAATTGAAAGCAGGACATTTTTAAGAATATTTTTGGTTTTAAAAACTATTTTCAGTTCAAGTGTCTGTACTGCATTATTCATTTATTGACCCCACTATATAACACTTTGTTGATAAAGATCTTCACCAAATCAGACAGCTAAAAGAGCAATAAAATATTTGTCATACCAAGGGAGATGAAAGACCAGAAGCTGTAATTACATTAGATTCTATTGGCAAATTTGAGGCTTCAAATAACAAACAAGTGTTGTGCAATTTTAAAAAGTGAATGCTTTTTTTAAAGCCTTATTTAAACATATAACAATCAAGAAACTTTGGAAATAATTTTAAAATCCACAAGAAAAATAAAACAATGGAAACAGCAAAGAGAAATTAACCAAAAGCAAGTCAAAACAATTTCTTGTTCTGTTTGGGAGCATCTAAAAATACAGGAGTTATTTTTTTAAAAAGTCAATAATGTACTTAATTTTTCTAACCAAAAAGACATCTGAGTATAAAATATAAAATACCCAGCATCAGAAAAGAATGAAATCATGATAATCTACCACGCTGCTGTTCTCTTCGTATCAATTGAGCCAAACTAATCAACCACAGTGCTACTACACAACATAATCAACCTCACTGAGCCAAACACTGAAATACCAGAACCTTGGAGGTCTTCTATTCCAACACCCTCCTCAAGAAGAAAGCCCAATAACATTTCAGACAAATGGTTGTCCAATCTCTTCTTAAAAACTACCATTGTTGGAGCACCCACAATCTTTGGAGGCAAATCACTCCACCGATTAATTGTTCTGTCAGGAAATTTCTCCTTAGTTCTAGGTTGCTTCTCTCCTTGATTAGTTTCCATCCTTTGCTTCTTGTTCTGCTTTCAAATGCTTTGGAAGATAGGTTGACCACTCTTCTTTGTGGCAGCCCTTCAAATATTGGAACACTGCTATCATGTCACCCCAGTCCTTCTTTTCATTAAACTAGACATATCCAATTCCAGCAACTGTTCTTCATATGTTTTAGCCCCCAGTCCCCTAATCATTTTTGTTGCTCTTCTCTTTCAACATATTTCAACATATTTTCAACATATATTTTTTTATATTGTGGGGACCATAACTGAACATGTGGTCTTACCAAATGGTACTGACAATTCACATGATCTTAATTAATCCTGTATGTAGAACCTACTTTTTTCACCACTGAATTTCAATTTGGTAGATAAGGCCCAGGGTTCCAGTGTGTCAAGATCCTTCTGTAATTTGAGCCTGTCTTCAGGAAACAGGGAAATCACTATCGGTCAGACAAATAGGTAATCTACCAACTACTTATTTATTGGTTCGATTTATATGCCACCCTTCTCCGGAGACTCAGGATGGCTTACAATATGTTGAGCAATAGCTGTCATACTTTTGTATATACCTGCTTAGTAGGGCTTTTGCCCCCCCCCCCCAAAGCAGAGTTCTTTTTTTTATACTAAATCAGCTTATTGCCCCCACAATCCGGGTCCTCATTTTACCTACCTCGGAAGGATGGAAGGCTGAATCAACCTTGAGCCTGGTGAGATTTGAACTCTCAGTAATTGCAGGCAGCTGGCAGCTAAGTGCTACTTAACAGCACTTTAGTCTGCTGCACCACCAAGGCTCCCTATTAGGCAGCAATCCTTCACAAAACAATATCTACCCACAGAACCATCCCAATCTTGCACACACAAAGCAAACAAGATATAGCAATATATCATCCCTGCCAATCAGTAAATTTCACTTCTCCAAACCACATGCTTTGATAATGGTTACCTGGAACAGCAATGCAAATACCAAACTCAGAGAATTCCATCCACTCAGTATGATCACTTTCCTTTCAAGGCAATACGGGAAGACTTTGATTAATGCTGTTTAATTTAATGTACTTTTAAGGGAGCAATATTTTTATAGTTAATACTTGATGACATGCCAAAATAGATGTAAAGGCAATTCTACACCATGAGTTCTAAGCTGACTCATCAAGTTCATATCCAACATCTTTTTCCCATACTTTTACAAACTATCAAAAAATAGAGCTTTTTTTTTAAAGAAAAGAAAGCAAAAACATTGAAGTCTCTTTGGTTTTAAAAGCTGTAACGTTTGCAGGTGAAGAAATGGATGTAATAGAGGAAGCATAAAGAAGGGGGAGATAGAAAATTATGTTGACTGAATAATAGGTGGATCCCATGACTCATAGACATGTTTCAAGAAACATGCCAAGTATAATCACTGAATGAAGATCAGTTCTTTAACAGAACTCTAGTTATCCCATGATGTCATTTTATAACTTCACACTTCTGCTATACATCATTGGTTACTGTTGGCAGGAACCGGGGTGGGAAGAAAATGAAGTACCATGACACATGATGTAAGCTTCCTATACTGGATGACTGAATTTCAGGAGAATCATTTACACCATGAAAAAGTGGGTCTTGCAGCTTGATTTTAATTAGGCAGCTGATAAGAAGATTGGTAGTTAAAATATTCCTCAATTAATCATTGCAATTGAAAACAATTGCTGTGACTCCTAAATGCAATTGAAACAAATCTTATTGAACCACCTTCTGGTAGCCACTGGTGGGCTCATTGAGTGCCAAATGAAGATGTTACCCATAGTTGACAGCAGGAAATCCATTTGGTAGACTTGAAATTCAACAGTGCTTCCCCACCCCCAAAGAGTTATATAATTTTATTTGCTGCTGTGCAGTGGTTATCCAGACTTTTTGCAAGATAAAATGGCTGTAGCTATAACTGGGGGAATTAAGATCAAATAAAAAATTGAAAAGGTAGAACTTCAAAATAATCTCTATAAGAATTGGACAAAGCAACTGCAAGTTCTTTCATGATAAAATACAAAGCAATGAAGTGTTTGACAATTGTATTGCAGTTTCCCCAACAACTTTTAACAGGAATGAGGTGACATTGTTTTTTTAAAAAATGTGCCTTTGAACATAATCCTCATTGTGTTCTGCAAATTTGAGCATTTATAAATATGATTCAATAGACGTAAGTTAGTATCTCAACATGATCACTTCTTTAGTAATAAGGATTATCCTGTATTAGAAATTCAGGTAAATGATTTAAAAAAAAAATCAGCCTCAGATTTTGATTCCAGAATCTTTTTTAAAAAAATATTGTCAGCGCACAACATATGTACAATGAGATTCGTTTGAGCTCCCTCAGTGCACACACACCCCCAACACAATACAACTCACAGTAAAGACAAAAAATCCCTAACCCAATAAATCATATTAACAAAACACCCAGTCCTATTGCACCAGTGTGAACATGTTACACAATGGCAAAGGAAATATAACTTGGCCATACCTAATTAAAGTTTAAAATAATCAGTCAATCATATGTGTTTACAAAATGACATAATAATAAATGACATAGTCTAGGTTATGGAAATAGCCATTTATATAATTCAAAATCAATCTGCTGAAAATGTATAAGTAGATAATTCCAGAGCCATTGACAAGTTGGGAAAGAATAATTAAAAAGTTTTAATTTTAGTTTTCTGCAGACACGAGGAAATGAGAATCCAAACAAAAGGTGTTGATAAAGATTGATATTGTTGAATGAAATAAAAATTTGAGGAACATGTTTCCTAGTGTCTTTTTTTCTCACTGTTGAGTTCTCACAAAATATATCCTGCCTTTTTATTGGTTAAAATGTTATTTGCGCAGTGAAAATATTATTACATGATCTAATGAAAATATTCCCCAGCTTGTATTGGCTCATAAAACTTTTAAGCAATCAGACTAATACTCTAGGACTGCTAGAATAGAATTATACAATGAAATAAAATCAGTTAAATTTTTCAAGATTATGTTATTAGATAGATAGGCATATTTTAACAGCTGAATTGATTTGAACAGAAAAAAGAATTGTTTTAATTCCATTTTCTGTCTTCATTTGTTGAGAGGGAATTGAATGAATTGAGACTAATAATAAATCACTACCTCACACAAGTGGTTCTCAGCTGACAAATGGGCCCTAAGAAATTAATATTTTTATAGGAATAATTATTGTTAGTCTGCTGATATGCAACCAAAATTCTGTATGGTTCCCACTTCATTTAAATGCACAACTGGTATCTGTTTACCCTAGCATATTGTTAGCTATTTTTACAATATCAAAAATAGTTTTTAACTGTTATAATTGTGTTGGATTCATGCAAGAAATCCTGTAAACTATCAAATATTTCTGATTCTCAGTTCTAGGAACCCCAATCATCATGGCCAGGAACAAGGAAGGGTTGCTGGGAGTAGTGCACTACAATGTCATGCCAGGTTCCAAGAAAACTTATTGGGCTGTTATGAGAGAGATACTATAGATTAAAGCAGGGGTCTCCAACCTTGGCAACTTTAAGACTTGTGGATTTCAACCCAGAGTTGAAATCCACTCCCGACTCTGGGAATTAAAGTCCACAACTCTTAAAGTTGCCAAGGTTGGAGGCCCTTGTATTAAAGTGTATCAGTTCTTGAGGCACTGTAAATTCTTCACTTAAAAATGAAAAATCCAATCAAAGGATTGGGAGGATTGAAACGTCCAATCAAAAGATTTTTTTAATTTATTTATTTAAATCAATACATCAGAAAAAAGAAATAGTCAAAAAATGATCGCGACAGGAACTTTACATGATATTTACACTTTCTACAGTATTTAAGCTTCAATCAGATTTAAAATACATTAAACATAATCCTGGTTATACTTGACCTTTTGGGCGTTTGTTGTTCAACCAAACGTACCATTTGTCCCAACATTGGAAATATACGGAGTCCTTTTTATCTCTCAATGCTTTAGTCAGTCTGTCAGCTTCCGCATAGTCCAAGCCAATCAAAAGATTGACTACCAAGTAGCAACGGACAATCCTGAATAGGATTCGCACCTCACATAGCATCTACCAGGAGTCTCTTTATAAATGGGGCATAGTATCCCCAGTATGACTGAGGGGTCCATGTCAAACTGTAGATCACACCATGGCTGGCTGTAAACTGAGGGCATATACTGGTCCAGTGTATGATTTTTTTTTAATATAAATGATTTTGTGCTTCAGTGTTTGATGGCCTAGACCGGGGGTGTCAAACTTGCATCATCACAGCGTGTCATGTGATATATCACGACTTTTTTCCCCCTTTGCTAAACTGGCCATGGGCGTGGCCAGTGGGGCCCATAAATTTGACAACCCTGGCCTAGGCATTAGTATTTGAACATAGATCTTTTTAACATTTATATTCTATTTTGTTTTACTAGTCTAGACGAAATGTTAATATATATTGCTAGCCCATATATTTAGATTTAGATTTAGATTTATTATATTTATATACTGCCCCTCTCCCGAAGGACTCAGGGTGGTGAACAGCCAACAATTAAAATACAAAAAAATACAAAATTTAAAACAGTATTAAAATCCAATTAAATTAATTTGGCCCATAGTTAAAACCCCTATATTAAAACCCATAATTAGCAATTTAAGTTAAAACAATTAAAATAGTAGGTCAGGCCAGCCTGGCTTGATGAAACAAAAATGTCTTTAAGGCAGTTCGGAAAGTGCACTGATCAGGGATCCGCCGTATCTCCGGGGGCAACTCAGGGGCAACATATGATATGCTGTATGCTAAATAAATAAAAATAACCAATCCAAGGATACGATTTTCATTGTGGCATAGCACAATGGAGGTTGTACCACAAAGAAGTGTGGCCCCATCCCAAAAGAGACAATGTGGACAAAGGACAAAAATTAAATTAAATCATTAAATTAAATTAAATTCCAACACTGTTTCATAGAAAGATTGTTGCTAAGCGACAAAGGAAAGATATGAAGTTGAGAATGAGGGTCAGTTAATCAGCTCTGATTTGGTTGTTTTCTTGCAACATTTCATTACCCAACTATGCAATATCATCCAGCATTAAAGATGTTACCTAGTTTGCTAATGAATTGGACTACTGGAATATTCTTTATTGGTCAAGTGTGATTGGACACACAAGGAATTTTTTTCCTGTACATAAGTTCTCAGTGTATATACAAACAACAAAGTGAAAAGGTGTAGACCATAAATCATAAGATACAGCCATAAATCATAAGATGTGAACAAGTGATAAATCATAAGAACTAATAGGAGAATGTAGTAGGAAAGATGAGAAGATGAGAAGGAAAATAGCAATACAGCCCTGAGTAAATATTTTTAGGCATAAGACAGTGCTGTGGGAATTGGGTGGTTAGCAGAGTGATGGCATGGGCAAAAAAACTATCTTTGTGTCTAGTTGTTTTGGCATGCAATGCCTTATAGAGGCATCCTGAGGGGAGAAACTGAGATAGATTATGTCCAGGATGTGTGGGGTCTGTAGATATTTTCTCAGCCCTCATTCTGCCTCATGCAATATACAGGTCCTCACATCTGCAAGAAAACAATCAAGCTCGCAAAGCATCAAGGACTCCATAATTTAATCCTGAGCTACAAATATTCTTTTCTATTCGTCACTTAAATCAGCAATAGAAGGGTTCTCCACTTGGGAAAGAAGGGAATGCTAGAGTAGGTAAGGTAGACAGCATAGAGAGGCCACAATTGTAAGAATGCATGAAAAGAGGATCTCTAAAGTGGCAGTGGGAGAACAGGATTGGGAATTTGGAAATCAAATCTGAACATTTTGGATTTGGATGAAAATGAGCTCTGTTCCAGAAGAAATGCTATTTCCAGTGGTGGGATTCAGTCGGTTCGCACTTTTTCGGGAGAACTGTTTGTTAACTCTTTGTGGAGTTCTGTGAATTGGCTGAATAGTCAAGGCTGCCTGCCTGCCTGCCTGCCTGCCTGATAATTCCAGTGTATCACACACTCCTCAGACATTCCTGCTCATCTGTAATTAACCAAAGGAAGGGAAAAGGAAAAGAAGAAATAACCACATAGCCATTTCCTCAGCAGAAAAATTCTAGCCCCTTTAAAAGTCAGGAGGAAAATAAAGTGAAAGAGGTTTTTTCTCTCTCCCTTCAGTTAATAGCTCCGGGCAGACAGCCAAGAACCATTTAACAGGTGAACACTTAGTTGAAATAACAAAAAACACAGGAATGCAGTCAGCTCAAAAACATTAGAAACTTACAGATCATACAGATTAAGAGAGTTGGAAGGGACCTTGTAGGTCATCTAGTCCAACCCCCCAGCCAAGCAGGAGACCCTATACCATTTCTGACAAATGGCAGTCTAATCTCTTCCTGAAAGCCTCCAGTGATGAAGCTCCCACAGCTTCCGAAGGCAAGCTGTTCCATTGGTTGATTGTTCTGTCAGAAAATTTCTCCTTATTTCCAGGTTCTCTCCTTGTTCTTGACAGGATTAGGCCAGGGAAGGAGTTTTTAAAATGTTAATACAGAGCAGGAGTTTCTTGTCAGAGTTCTTATGTCTTTTTAAATACATTTTCTAATTAGCAGAATTGATTTTATTAATGTGGTATAGGGTTGCGATGCTGTTTCTATCTTTATGTATTTTGATCCTGCATTTTCAGTATTTACCAGTTAGTTTACAGTATTAGACTGTAAAG
Source organism: Masticophis lateralis (assembly GCA_030761175.1). NCBI lineage: Eukaryota > Metazoa > Chordata > Lepidosauria > Squamata > Colubridae > Masticophis > Masticophis lateralis. Next base: position 24,019,040 of record JAUDYJ010000003.1, read on the forward strand.
ATTTCTATAATTTCTACAATTATATCTTATGATTGTGTTGCCTGTGTGTGATGGAGCACCCACAACTTCTGAAGGCAATCTATTCCATTGGTTGATTGGTCTCACCCTTAGGAAATTTCTTCTTAGTCCTAGGTTGCTTGTCTCTTTGGTTAGTTTCCATCCATTGTCTCTTGTTGTGCCTTTTGGTGCTTTGGAAAATAGATTGACCCCCTAATTTTTGTAGAGCCCCTCAAATTTTCTGACGGAACAATTGATCAGTGGAACAACTTGCCTCCAGAAGTTATAAATGCTCCAACACTGGAACTTTTTAAGAAGATAATGGATAACATTTGTCTGAAGTAGTGTAGGGTTTCCTGCCTAACTAAGCAGCGGTTTGGACTAGAAGACCTTCAAGATTCTTTTTAACTCTGTTATTCTATTCAACTCTATTCTAAATATTGGAACAGTGCTATTTTATTGTGAGTTGGAGAAATTTCCTAAGGGTGAGACCAATCAAGTTGGCCATGCCCACCCAGTCACATGCCCACCCAGTCAGTCATTAGGGCAGAGAACCAGTTGTTAACTTAATTGAATCCCACCACTAGCTATTTTCCCTCTATTTCATTGTATAGGTAATCCTTGATTTACAACAACCCATTTAGTGACTATTCAAAGTTACAACGGCACTGAAAAAAGGGACTTATGACCAATTTTCACACTTACGACCATTACAGCATCCCCATGATCACATGGTCAAAATTAAAATACTTGGCAACTGACTCATATTTATGATGGTTGAAGTGTCCCGGAGTCATGTGATCACATTTTGTACCTTCTAACAATCAAAGTCAATGGGGAAATCAGATTCACTTAACAGCTGCAGTGAGTCATTTAACAACTATGGCAAGAAAGGTTGAAAAATGGGGCAAAACTCACTTAGCAACAGAAATTTTGGGTTCAATTCAGAGGTGGGTTTCACATATTCTTTCCACCAGTTGGCTTCCCTGCAGGCATCCGGCCTCGAAAGCATGGCTAAATGTGACCCGAACCGGCTGAATATCACCACTGGCTAAATTGTGGTCATAAATCAAACTACCTCTACAAACACAAAAGAAACAGTATAACTAAATATAATCCTACCAAACAATCCATACAGTGCAATTATAACGTTGTTTAGAGAAAAGGCAGCATTTTTAAAAACCATCACAGAAAGCAGGAACAACAGTGTTCTTCTAAAACAATAATAGCAGCTATAAATGCATCTCAAAGTTTTAATATTGCTTGCAAAAATAGTAGTAAAATTTCTGTTTTTCATGTAATTAAAGGAAACAAAGAAAGGAAGAAAGAATCAGCGTGGTTTACACATTTCAGAGCAGTGTTAGAGTGATGATATTTTTAGTAACCCCAAATGTGAAAATGCTGCCTGTTTTCTTCTTTATTTTCCAGCTGCTGAAGTAAGTAGTGATCTTTTCTGTACATCCTCTTCCATCTCTCTGAGGTCTCTCTGACTGTCTATACAACCTTCTAGTCCAATTCCCTTGAAAGGCCCATTGCCATTAAATGATGAGAAGGAGACTTCAAAGCCACTAAAGCAGAAGTGGGGAACCTTGACCCTTTTGTGACTTGTGGACTTCAACTCCCAAAATTCCAGAGCCAGACAATATTTCCTGAGCAGAGCTGGCTCAGGCATTCTGGGAGCTGAAGTCCACAAGTCATAAAATGGCCATAATTCCCCACCCCCTACACTAAAGGAATGATTTTCAACCTTGGCAACTTTACGATGTACAGACTTCAACTCCCGGAATTCCCTAGCCAGCATGGATGCTGGCTAAAGAATTCTGGGAGTTGGAGTCCACATTTCTCAAAGTGGCCAAGACTGAGAAAATGCATTAAATGCGTGATTGTGCATGGAATGGTAATGACGTACACCAGTTCTTTGATAATTAGCTAATGAATAAAATGCATTTCATTGAAATCTTTGAATACAAATGCAACTGATTTTTCACTCCTTTATGGTTCCTTTTCCTGTCTCATACATATAATGTATTTCTTGCTCCCTTATCATTTTTAGGGACATGGTGGCTCAGTGGCTAAGACACTGAGCTTGTCAATCGAAAAGTCAGCAGTTCAGTGGTTCGAATACCTAGTGCCACATAAGAGAGTGAGCTCCCATTACTTGTCCCGGCTTCTGCCAACCTAGCAGTTCGAAAACACGTAAAAAATGCAAGTAGAAAAATAGGGACCACCTTTATTTATTTTTATTTATTTATTTCAATTTATATACCGCCCTTCTCCCCAGGAGGGGGACTCAGGGCGGTGAACAACCAAATTTAAAACACATATAATACAAACATTAAAAGAATTTTAAAATTGAATTAAATCATTGGCGTTCCAAATAAAAGTCTCAACCCCATTAAAATACCCAATTTAAAACCCCAGAAATCAATAATAGCGAAAAATTTTTTTGTTAAAACCCCATTAAAATCAATCAGGCAAGGCCGGCTTGTTGGAATAAATAGGTCTTAAGGGCCTTTCGGAAAGTGCGGAGGTCCGGGATCAAACGAATTTCTGGAGGCAGCTCGTTCCATAGGGTGGGTGCCCCCACAGAGAAGGCTCTCCCCCTGGGGGCCACCAGCCGACATTGCTTGGCTGATGGCACCCTGAGAAGGCCCTCTCTGTGTGAGCGTACTGGCCGGTGGGAGGTTATCGGTAGCAGCAGGCTACCGATAAAAGCCATGGAGCGCTTTTAAGGTCAAAACCAACACCTTGAAGCGCACCCGAAAGACCACCGGAAGCCAGTGCAGCTCGCGCAGGAGAGGTGTCACATGGGAGCGCCCTGTCGCTCCCATAATCACCCACGCGGCCGCATTCTGGACCAGTTGGAGCCTCCGGGTGCACCCCAAGGGGAGCCCCATGTAGAGAGCATTACAGTAGTCCAGGCGAGACGTGACGAGTGCATGAGTGACTGTGCACATGGAGTTTTCTGGGAAGGTAACATCATTCCGTGCGCCTTTGGCATTTAGTCATGATGGCCACATGACCACAGAGATGTTATTGGACAGCACTGGCTCTTCAGCTTTGAAATGGAGATGAGCACCGCCCCCTAAAGTTGGGAACAACTAGCACATATATGTGAGGAGAACCTTTACCTTTACCTTTACTAATCATTTTGGCATTGCAGTGACCAAGAGCCAGGCACTCTGTCTCCAATCTGCACTCCAGGCTTTTGAAAGGGAAAATTACAAGATCTCATCAGAATTCATTCCTGCCTTAGCTTCCTTGCCAATCACTCAGGAACTGATAAAAGCCCTGATAATTTTCCCAAATGAAGATATCAATCATTCCAGCAGCCTATGACACTTGTCTAAACCTGTCACTCTTAATCTTCATTATTATCTCTCAAGACTGCCAAAAGGAAAAAAAAAATATGCATTTTAAGAGTTTCCCCACTCCTTTTCTCTTACACTAAGATAAGTAACTTCACCCAGAAAAAGCACTGTGGGCCCATTCCATTTATATGCCCCATTAACTTCCCATTCACAGAACGAAATATCTGATTGCTTTTTAATCCCTTATCCCTTAATGGTGTCTTCCAAATGCTTTTCTTTCAACAATACTATCTTGTCCCATCAGAAAGCCTAGACATCTGTAGTTTAATCCCCAGCTTTTGCTACATTGCAACACATAATCACAGGGCAAAACAAGTTAACATCATCTTAGCCAGGACATTGCGGTGTTCTGATCTCTAATCCTAAAAGGGAAAAAAAAAACATCAGATCATTTTTAATTTTATTGCAAGCAACGGTTGGATTAAAAGCAAAGCTGTAGAAAGCAGAAGCAGCAAGGGCAACTGGAGACTTTTTTAAAAAGTTCAAAAAAGGAACGCAGCATCTTGATTTTACTTAAGATCTGAGCCAGATGTTCATTTGGTTAAGAAGTAAAAAGTGAGCTTAACCTGAAAAATAATGTAGGACTGAAATAAATATTCAACCTTGCTTTATAGCAGCTCAGAACCAGGGTTGTACAAGAATGTCACCATTGATCCAGCTGAAAGGAAGTTTGGGTCCCCCGTCCCATCTCCCCCAAGGATTTGTGGAGATAAAAATACTAGCTACAAAGTCTGATTTGCCTTTCTTTTTCCAATGAAAGCAAAATATCTAATTCCTCTTTGAAAATTCTGGGAGTTGAAGCCCACAAGTCTTTAAAGTTGCCAAGATTGGACACTCCTACCTTAAGCAGAGCCCAGAAACAGTGCCCTTTAGCCCTTCCAAAGCTTAACTAATAAGATATTAAGACTCAGACTTTTAAGCTTCAGTCATGTACCATGCCAAAGAAAACATTGTTTTTAACAATGCAGATCGACGCTGAACACGGCAAATAAGGATGATTACAAAAAGTTTGATAGAAGTTGAGAGCGGCAATGAAAGTGTTAAGGGCATGATATCTAGAGGCACCCCTTCCCTTGTTGCCCTAGGCATGTGCCTATTTTGCTTAATGGCTAATCCAGGATTGGCAGCAGCAAATCTGAAAGGAATAATAAAGTAAAGGTAAAGGTTCCCCTCGTGCATATGTGCTAGTCATTCCTGACTAAGGGGCGGTGGTCATCTCCGTTTCAAAGCCAAAGAGCCAGTGCTGTGCGAAGACGTCTCTGTGGTCATGTGGCTGGCATGACTAAATGCCAAAGGTGCATGGAACACTGCTATCTTCCCAGCAAAGGCGGTCCCAATTTTTCTACTTGCATTTTTTACATGTTTTCTAACTGCTAGGTTGGTAGAAGCTGGGACAAGTAATGGGAGCTCACCCCATTTCGCAGCACTAGGGATTCGAACCGCTGAACTGCCGACCTTTCGATCGACAAGCTCAGCGTCTTAGCCCCTGAGCCACTGCGATCCTTCTTTATATTTATTTATTTTTATCTATTTAGGAATAATAGATAATCTCAAATCAAGCTCTAGTTCCATAGTCTGAACTTCAGACAATACTGAAAGCATCATCTCCTCCAATCAATTTTACTTTTAAAGCTTATTTTGCCTCACTCTGTCCGCAACCACAAAGGTGCTAAGGTACCATTTGGGAGGATCACCAAACTGCAATTATATTTTGTTGCTTGAGAAATGTGCGTGTTTGGAATAGGCCACCATAATGTTTATCATAACAGAGAGAAAAACCTTGCCTTTCTTTAAAGCAAAGAGCTTGACAAACTCTTCATAACATCTTTATGAAAACAAATCCCTGGCTGAAGATACAAAAGTATTGTCTATTTTTTGTTTCCCTAGTACAGGGGTCAGCAACCTGCGCCTCTGAAGCCGCATGTGGTTCTTTCACCCCTCTGCTGCAGCTCCCTGTTACTCAAAATATGCATCACAACCATCAACGTGTGACGAAAAGTTTCAGAAGAAAACAGAATGTTTAATTCAACTACATACACTAGTTTTGTGGCCACTCAAGAACTAGTCAGGGGCGGGGAGGGTTTTGTGGCTCCCGGTGTTTTCTTTTCTGTGGGAAAATGGCTCTTTGAGTGTTTAAGGTTGCAGAGCCCTGCCCTAGTAGCTTAGTGCCATGTTCTAATGAAAATATGAAGAGGAATTATGTGCACAGATGCACTCCTTATTTCGTGTGCGTGCGTGCTTGTGTCTGTGTGAAATATATCACATTTACAATTATAAAGGTGTATTGTGCTCATTAGATTTATTTCAAAACCTAGTCTTAAAAAAAAAGCAAATTATTTTATTGTATGATTTATTGTATGCATGCCAATGGATCTTTCAGAAATAGGGAGAATAAAAATTATTTTAGATAGTAATATAAAATAACATAAGTCAAATATAATTTGGGAAAAGAAAGTCAGAAAGACAATGGCCTGAATTTTATAACAAGAGGTTATTTTGAATTTTATTTTGATAAAATTGAAATATAACTCTTAACAAATGGAAATTGACAGGCTGGCCTGAAAATGCTAGGTAAGGATGGGGTGAAGGATGGAGGGAGGGAGGGAATAAGAGGGGAAGAGAGATATTTTAAAACTCCAAAGTCTTGACTGTGTTTTATACAAAGTTGCGATAACCTCAAAATCAGCACACAAGTATTGGCCAGCAGTTGATGAAGCCAAGCAAAATACAACTACATAATCCAGTTTCTCCAGCCCTGTCTTTGAAAAGAGATGTTGATTTTCATAACTGAATTCCACTTCATGGTCTTTTAAATTGCTTTTCCCATCTAATCATTGTGCTGGGAACTCTGGGTTTTGAGTTCCCAATATCAATGGAAGCACGGGTGGGTTATAAAATTTTTTACTACCTGTTCTCTGGGTGTGGCTTATTTTGTGGCTGTGGTTTGATGGTCATGTGACAATTCTTTAGGATTTAGCAGAGATACTGGTCTACCAGGCTTTTAACTGCTTGCAGAGCTGTACCAGTCTACCCATTTGTTCTTGGAGTGTTCCGATCTACCCATTCGTTTTTGGAGGCACCAGTCTACCCATTTGTTTTTGGAGTGCACTGGTCTACCGCCACACTGCCTTTAACACTGATCAGCTGTAGCCCTTTGGTGGACCTTTGAAGCCCCACGGCAAGAGTTTAAACAGTTTTTTTTCCTTCTAGCTGATCAGCTTGGATTCAGGAGGCAGCAAATAGATTGGGGGTGGGCCCAAATAAAAGGTAAGAATAATGCGGGTGGGGGAGGGCGGGAGGACCAGCTCCCAAACAAGGAGAACCAGTTCCGTGACATCATATCGTCACCGCTACCGACTCGGCCGAACCGGGCCAAACTGGGAGGAACCCACCACTGTATGGAGGTGCTAAATTGGAAACATTATTTTAAACTGAGTTCTTTTGCTATCATGCTTGGACTGGAATTTCCAAGTTTTAACACATATTTCATTTTCAGTTCGATAGCCAGTCAGTATGTGAGCTATATGGATAGTCCTTCATTACAACTGTAATGAAGCCTGCCCATTATGGTCGTTAGTCATGACAGTTGTAAATGCAATTCAGTTGCTGAGTGCCTGACATTTGGTCACATGACTGTGGGGGAATGACCATCAGAAATTTGAATCATAAGTAGTTCCCCCAACAGGTCTGTTGCAATTTCAAATGGTTAAGTGACCAGTTCTAAGATGAGAACTACCTGGCTAAATAGATCCTCTATACTAGAAAACATAATTTCAGTTTAAAAATCTGATAATTAAATCAAGCCTCCCCATTGGCTTGAAATGCTTGTTTCCTATAGACAGAGGTATGGTTTCTTTTCAAATGCAGAAATTATAACAAATATGCAGAAGTCATTAGCTAGTTGAGAAGAGCATTTGAAGCAGCAAATGGTAATACCAGCAAGTTTTAAAATAGCTCTGCTAATATTTATGATTCATTCTGGCCAATATTTCAGAATGAATGGGGCTACAGAACCTTAACCCAACAATTTACACAGGAGTGGAAAAGCACAGCAGAATATAATACTTATGGCTATAGACAAGAAAGGAATATATTATTTAATGACCATAAAGCTTAATCTCCATCCAGATGATAATTTCTAAAAGTTGTAATCTTTGGAGGACTATATTGTCCAAATCTCAATGTACTTGGAGAGGCTTTTGACCTTTTTGGAAGCTCTGAGTTTTGTCTTGATCCAGCAAAAATAATCAGGTATTATTAATCAGGAAAAATACTGTATTGCATTGGATTGCGATTTATATTCAGCATGTGTAAAAATACACTTGAAGTTTGAGGATTGTTTGCTTTAAAACATTCTTCATCTCAAAGAGAAACCTTCAACCTGAGATGGTGACCATATTCAGAAGTTTGAGAACATGCTGGAGTATTTTCATAAAATGGTGGCTGAAATGATGGTACTGCAGGCTACTTCTGCTGATTGCTAGCTTCCAGGAATTCAGCAATTCTGGTCTCACCGGCTCAAGGTTAACTCAGCTTCCATCCTTCTGAGATCAGTAAAATGAGGACCCAGATTGTTGGGGGCAATATGCTGGCACTGCTTAGAGAGGGTTGTAAAGCACTGTGAAGTGGTATATAAGTCTAAGTGCTACTGCTATTGCTATAAGTCCATTATCATTTTCTTAAAGGGAAAACCCTTTAAGGATGGAGGTAATATGAGTCCACATTGTTTTGTCCCATTCACTCTGTGTTCCCACATATTCACATGCACTAAACATAATATACTTTAATAGCAGTGGTTTTTATAATATGTTGAGAAGTATACATACTATAGGCACAGAGCGATGTTTTTCAAACTTTAAGATAGGTGGACTTCAACTTCAACAATTCTCTAGCCAGCATCCTGGTTGGGGAATTCTGGGAATTGAAGTTCACAAATGTTTGAAAAGTTTGAAAAATTCCGGCACAGAGGGTTCTCCAGTACAGTCATTTGGTTTTACTACATGCAAAGTCTCAAATAAAATAACAATGAGGTTAAAGGTGTGGCAACATCATCCCACTGTATATTTTACCAATTCATGTGAATAGCCATTGAATTGTCTACTAATGGGATACATATTGTGGGGATGTAAATAACTGCAACCACCACGTCAGTGCACTATTTTGCTTATCCTAATTCAAAACGCTGTTGGGAAAAGCATTTCAGAATTTAGCAAGGCTATCAATAAAAGCCTAAAACCTTTCCAATTAAATCTAAACACCTGCAATGGCCAAGAAATACAAAACAAGGATCTAGAAAGACCCTATGTTGTAAGACATTCCAAATACACATAGACACACAGAGAGACATGCATGCATAGCATAAGGAAGTCAATTAAGTTCTTAAAATTACTTGTCTGGTCTGTTTCTACTCCTTTCTATTATACAAAGTACAGGGACTAAAAGGTCTTTTAAAAATATTTGATTACTGTCAAGTGACTTGGATGGCATAAAGAATAACATTTTTAATTAAATGCCCTTCCTATCTAATAAGACTTATTCAACCTTCTTCTGAAACAGGTGTCTCTAAATCTGGGTGGAATTACAAAAAGACCAGGTTTGCCAGACTGTTTGCTTGATTAAACTAGAGGCACTTACATTGTTTGGGTACGGTGCTATTTGTCATCTGATGCTGAAATGGCAACCAACTGTGAAGAAACCTGGTGCCAATCAAAATTTATGCACAAAATAGAGGAGTTTATTGAAAACTTATTATAGTATTTTTCTTTTCCTCTTTGCATTTGTGAAACATATGTCTCGTTTTTACAACAGGATTTATTTACTTTGCTTTTGACAATGATACAGTGATAAGACTTAATTTTTAGATTTAGAAACTCATTCTGCATAGCAAATCAATTGAGAAGAAGTCCTGTTTGTTGATCATTAGCAATGGTGTGCCAAATTACAATAGACATAAACAAATATCATGACATGAAGATCCTGATCTGATCTGACATTTTGAATACATGAGAGATGTAGAAATGATGTTTAAAAATTGTTGTCTTTTGGTACATATTTTCTTGATGCTACAACAAAAACTCTGGTTCCCAGCATGATTAAATTGAATTTTGAATTGTGTTTTAAAGCTATAGTTCCCGTAACACTAGATTAATAACAAAAAAACCCAATCTTATAGTGATATGATAAATATTCCCCATGTCTGTCTTTTTGTTTGATGGACGACTCCTACTCATTGTAACTTACAAATAAAATAAAAAAAATGGGTGAGGAAGAATCCATAGTCCTCATGCCAGACAGAATAGTTATGTCAACATAGATCAGATCTTCTAAAAGCTATCAACAGCTATCTACAGTATTGACTCACAAAAGTAAGAAAAAGGCTTCAGAATTTAAACCCATCACTCCAGTGATACTGCAGGAAACACATTTTCTTTGTGTATATAGCTTCATTCTTCCCTGCAATAGTGAATTTTGTCATGTGTTGTGGCCCGTCAACGGCCTGTGTGGATTGTAGCTGATTCTGACAGCGAGGAGGCTGGTGTGGTGTTGTGCCTAGCACCTGAGTCAGACAATGGCGAGGCTGGAGAAGATGTGGTGCCAGAGGCAGGGATTCAGCCAGGGCCTTCAGAATCTCCAGAAGCTCCTTTAAGTGAAGAGGATGAAGAGGAGGAGCCTCTTCTCAATGCATGGGCGCGCAGAGCTGCCAAAAGGCAGGAGTGGCTCCTCAGGAAGAGGTCTCCTTGAGAGTAAGGCTTGGGGCTAATTGGCCACTCCCTTAGCCTATTTAAGGAGGAATGCCGACTGAAGCAAGTTATAGGGAACAACTTGAGTTCATTCTCTTTCGCATCTGGATTCTCTGCGATTGCTTCTGGGCTTTCTGCCAACCGCAATAAAATTGTGATTACTTTATCTTTGGTTTCTTGTAGGTTGTTAAGAAAGCTTATTAACAGCCTTTGTTTTGAAAAAGACTGAGTTAGTTTATTAACTTAAGTTTTGTACAAATTTTGTGTGTGCTGTGTTCTTTGGGATCCGTAGCTAGGGCAGAACATCATGTGATATTTGTGGATTTGTTTGCCACATAAATAAGCCCTAAATAAAAGGGAAAGTGCCTACAAAACTGAGTTTAAAAATGTGTCCTCTGAGAAACTGTATAAACCTTTTCTATTTTAACCTCTAGGAAGTTAGCACCCACCCCTCTCCTAGGAAAATGAAATATTCTAAGAAATATTAAAAAGCCAGAATGTTATATTTTCCCTAAAGGAGAAACATGTTTCTAAAGACAAACTCAGAGCCTCAGCTCCTTGCCCCCACACCCAGCAGATATTTTGGTGCCAACCTATCTACAAGACAAAGGCTGGGCCAGCTTATCTACAACACAAAAGACATGGCTCTCAGGACATGATAGGATTAGCCCTCACTCAAGATCCAAACCAGGACAAAGCCATTAAGCCATAATAGGACTTTCCTAAAGCCCATTCATTACATCATCACCCAGCAAGATTCAACCAGTCCTGGGACATAGGCAGCCTACCAAGTTAGTTAAGAGCCCCGCCCCCTGGGAGTCTGACAGCCAATGAGATATATTTCTTGTACAGGAACAGGAAATTCTAAAGCAGGCCCCAAGAGAATGTATAAATATATTACTCTCTCCACCCCATGTGCTCATTTTGCCCAGGACCCAAAAACCCTGTGTGGTCCTGCCCACCATTAAAGCAGTCTCCATGTTTCCAATGTCTTTCTCTCCACTTGGAATTTATTTATTTATTTATTTATTTGGTTCAATTTATATGCTGCCCTTCTCCAAAGACTCAGGACAGCTTACAATGCATTAAGCAATAGCCTTCATACTTTTATATATACCAGCTTAGTGGGGCTTTTGCCCGACCCCCCAAGTGGTGTTCTTTTTTATATAAAGTCAGCTTATTGCCCCCACAATCCGGGTCCTCATTTTACCTACCTCGAAGGGATGGAAGGCTGAGTCAACCTTGAGCCTGGTGAGATTCGAACTTGCAATAATTGCAAGCAGCTGGTGCTAGTTAACAGCACTTTAGTCTGCTATGCCACCAAGGCTGAACCCAGATGGATATTTCTTCCAACAAACCCATGATATACAAATTCAGTTACTTTTCTCAGCAGTAACTGACCAAATGTTTTGGTGTTTTAGCCAGGTGATGCTAATAAATTATACTAATTTTGACTATGCTAATTGGGAATTCTGGAACTTACAATTACAATATACTTGGGGTAGTAATTTAGCTATTATTAAAAGAAAGAGTGACATATTTCTATGTATGTACTACTGAAACCATACTTCCATATTCATCCTTGTGCATATTTACGAAAGTTCCTGCTGAAGCCAGAAATGTATGAGTCTTTCACAGAGGAATGGTCCATCAATGTTTGTCATCCTTGGCAACTTTAAGAAGTCTGGACTTCAGCTCCCAGAATTCTACAGCCAGCAAGTCCACATCTCTTAAAGATGACAAACACTGTCATAAAGAGTAGGTCACGGACTGAATGGTAATGAAATAGTCATTGTCAAACATAGCTAGGAACTAACACAACTTTATTTTACCAGAACTATTTCTAAAAAGAAGTTTTAATCAGTAAAGCATTAGACCAGCAGATTGTTGACATTCTCAGTGTAACAGACAATGGAGGTGGGAAGTAGGTTGCTAAATTAGTAGTAGAGTGCAGTCTCGGGAAATGGCAAATCAGAGCTTGGGAAAATAAGCACAATGGAGATTTAATATCCCCCAATGAACCACACTAAGGACAGAAAGAATAGAATGGTTTTAGGGGTGGTGGAATGAATTAAATGTGAGCAGAATGTTTGTGATGTTTCTTAGTATAAAGAAGTGTAAGGACTTTGATTCCAGAGACCTATTGTTAATATAAATAACCTCTGATGTAGATGTAATTGATTGTAACTATTAGACATTTTGCTGTTACTGAAGATAATGGTCACAAATATATCCCAAAAACTTGGGTCCTCAGTGCTGTACAGTTGAGATGCAGCCTCAATCTCCTACACTGAGCTCAATAGAGTGGTTTTGATGGATCCAATGCTAGATTTGTTATTGAAATATTCTCATTCAACCTCCTGTGAGATGCTCCAGCTTCATGGAAATTCAATTACTGTCCTCCTTTCCAATTTTCCTAGATTCCAATAGACTTGATATATATAACATTTAAAGAATTACAAATTTCTTTTTATCTGTCAGCTCTCCACATATACAACTAACCAGCAGAAAAAAAGGTGCTCTTTTCAAGAGGCAACTGGACTTTCTGGTTTTTCTTTGAAGACATTTTGCTTCTCAAAGCTTCTTCAGACTGGGAATGGAAGACTTTATACTCTTTGCAAATATCTGGTCATTTGCTTTCTTTTAACGAGTCGTTAAGGTTACCTGGAGGTTCATCTGTGTTGTCACGGTCACCTGAGTGGTACAAATGGGTGTGGACAGTCCCTTCTTGGAACTATTGAAAGGATTATGTTGTAGCCTGGAGATAGATGATCTCAATGATGTAGACGATGTAGGTTTGTTACAAACAGTAGCCGAGCTCAACCGGCCATGGGATGAAATAGCCATGGATTTCATTGTAGACTTCCCTTCTGACTTTCTGACCCTCAGAAAGCCTTCTCTCTCTGTTGAGAGAAGGCTGTTCAATTTTGATATAGATGGCCTCTTTGACCCCTCTTTCAAATCAGCGGTCTTCTGTGTCCAAAATGTGGACTTTGCTGTCTTCAAAAGAATGGACTTTAAATGCAGATGGACTGCTGAGTATAGTCCTGACAGGTTTGTTCTCCTATGTTTTCCTACCAAGTCCAGTTACCTGTTGAAAAAAAGCACCTTTGGGACAACCATGAACTGGATGACAGAGAATCTCCATAGACATAACAAGCAGAACATGTACTTTTTAAGAATGTGAGCCCTTGTGCTGAAAGTCAAGACTCCATTTGATCACGGCTAGCATTTCCTGAATGTAACGTAACTGTTTCTGGGTAACAAAAGTCTAAGCCCTGAATACATTACCTAGAGATCAGAAGAATATGGAAGAAAGACAAATCAGTGCTAAATAGAAATACTTCAGTAGAAAAGCAAACAAATATACCATTCATGGATTCAGAGCAAAGTAACATCCCCTATGTTTCTGTTTACTTGGCACTCTTCTCTGCTGGGATTTGTATGATTTACTCCCAAGAAATTATGTAGACTTTCAGTCTTAGCCAGTGGTGGGTTTAGTTCACCCCGGTTTGGGAGAACAGGCAGCGGCGGAAGGCTCCGCCCACCCACCCAGATGTCATCACAGATGCTCTGTGCATGCACAGAAGGTTCTGCACATGTGCAGAAGCACAGCACACGAGTGAAGCGAGTGCACACATGCTCAGAGTTCTACCAGTAGCAAAGGTAAGTGGAACCTACTACTGGTCTTAGCTCTTAATATCTGGGTAGAAAATGATCTCTGAGAGGATATAAAATCCAGATGAAATCATGCCAACCAGGGGTGGGTTCTAACATTTTTTATTACTAGTTCTGTGGGCGTGGCTTATTTTGTGGGCATGGTTTATGACAATTCTTTAGGATTTAGCAGAGGTACTGGTCTACCAAGCTTTTAACTGCTTGCAGAGCTGTACCGGTCTACCCATTTATTTTTGCAGGCACCGGTCTACTCATTTGTTTTTGGAGGCACCAGTCTATCACCAAACTGCCTTTTACCACTGATCAGCTGTAGGACGGTCCTTTGAAGCCCCGTGGCAAGAGTTTAAACAGTTTTTCCTTATAGCCCATCAGTTGGGACTCAGGAGGCAGCAATAGATTGGGGGTGGGGCCAAATAAAAGGTAAGAATAACGTGGGGGGGCAGAGGGTAGAACCGGTTCGGTGACATCATATTGTCACTGCTACCAGCTCGGCGGAACCGGGCCAATCTGGGAGGAACCTGCCACTGATGCCAACGTTCATTGACAGGAATGGGAATGCTCTTGCAAACCTGCCATTGAACTTGTTGCTCATTAGGGAATATATTAAAACATATATATATATATATATATATATATATATATATATATATATATATATATATATATATATATATATATATATAAAACACCACTTTAAATAAGCATTTTATAAAACACCACTTTAAATAAGCATTTTTCAGAAAGGCAGAAGCATTTTTCAGAAAGGCAGAGATGGAAACTGATTAGCCCCCCTCCCCGCCAAAAAAAAGATGATAGATCTGGTGATCTTGTTATATTAAAACAAAGAGCAAGAGAGAGGGAGTATGTAGTGGGGGACCTCATATGCTTATACTTATACTGAGAAAACAATCTATTGTTCCAGAAGCAAAATAAATCACACACACACACACCCCAAATGTAGCTTTTGAGTTGTATTTGAGAAAAAGGGAATAATTATTAACTGTGGAAATAAACTGTAATTGCAAATAGAGCACGACGTGTCTGCACAAACCAATGAAAAAGTATAATCCCAAGAAGCTGAATATCATCTTTAAAAGAACATATGCATTGAATATATGCATTATGAAATATGTATAAAATAGGTTAGATAAAGATAGAAACTTCATCCTCTCAAACATGCTAAGCTAAAATTATCTCAGTCCATGGTTATTAATAGGTGGAATAACTGACACCAGAATCAGTACAAAGCTGGTTAGACAGAATTGTGGACACATTTTACAGCATAATACAGCCTTTTTTGGACCAGGTTTGTAGTAAGAAAGACGACCTCAGAAAACATCACAAATCTTACAATCTTGATTAATGAGTATTTTTAATAGTATAATACTACAAAAATTGGTTTCCTCCTTTCTTTTTGGTATCCCTGCATCATGTTTAATCAAACAGATGTATGATAGGTAAGAGAATATTTATTATGGTTCTATTCCATAGGCCAAGTTAAGTTTTAAAAACAATGGGCTTTGAATTACCATAAGAACTCATCTGAAATTATCTTCAATACAAGTGAAGGGAAAAATGGATGGACTTTGTTTAAGAAATCAATGCCAAAGGTGAAACTTGTACTTTGGATTTGTTACCATTCTATTAATTTTCTACCAATTGGAGAACTATAATATTTGATCTTTAATCTATCCAAGACATTAGAATGAAAGTTATCAATGTTTATTCATTTATTTTATTTTCATCCTGCCTTTATTACTTTATAAGTAACTTGAAGTGGCGAACATAATCAATGCTCCTTCTTCCTCCTATGTTCCCCACAACAATAAACCTGTGAGGTGAGTTGGGCTGAGGTAAAATCAGTGACCCAAAGTCACTCATCTGAATTTCATGCCTAATGTGGGACTAGAAAACTTTATTTATTTACTTATTTACTTACTTACTTATTTATTTATTTATTTATTTATTTGATTTATTTATTTATATGCCGCCCTTCTCCGGAGACTCAGGGTGGCTTACAATGCATTGTAACCACTTCACCAAACTGTGAAAAAATGTCTATCATGGATAGTCAAAGTAAACCACATGTAGAATATTTTTTAAAAGGAGTCCATTAATTTCTATCTGTTAATATCTTGAAATATAATGTAATGCACATTTATGTCTTAATGTTTTGACCAATAAAAAATTTACCTCTAGCCAAAAATATGTCTGAATGGCTATGTGTTGACATCAGTAAAGAAAGCAAATTTATCATGAAAAAACACAAACCAACTATGCTCCAGGTAAGTTACAGTTAACTAAATGTTTAGTTCACCTTTTCTTCCCATAGTCAAGGTCACTTCATTTTATTTACATAGTTTGCAAAAGAACAATATAATGAAATATTGGAAGGAAAAGCACTTGAGTCAAGTGGGATGGAAGAAATGTAAGAACAGCTAGTGTCAGAAGCCGCATGCTATATAGAACAGCAATATCTTATAGTCATATGAATTAGATGCTTGATGATACGCTGAATATTTCTTGGGCTTTTTTTTAAAACTATGCAATCACTCTGATGCATTTTTTTCCCAATAAAGAAGGAAGTTAATACTGAAATACTGGTATGTGCATCATGCAAAAATAAAAGCAAGAAATGAAATTAATCTTGATTTCATTTGCATTTTTAACTATACAACCTGTACCCCATTGGGTCAGGATTTCAGAGATTATTTCCTTACCTAAACAGAGAAACCGAGAGCGGGCAAAAAAGGCAGCAGGAATGGAAGCAAATTTCTTCTGGCTTCCCCATTGAGATTCCTTGTTGGAAGGTGGCAGGGAGTATCAGAAATCTTCTTTCCTTTCCTTTCCTTTCCTTTCCTTTCCTTTCCTTTCCTTTCCTTTCCTTTCCTTTCCTTTCCTTTCCTTCCCTTCCCTTCCCTTCCCTTCCCTTCCCTTCCTTCCTTCTTCATCGATCTATATATGTAGAATTGCAGAAAAGGTGCTATACAGGTCAGAAAAGACACATGAGGGCAGCACAAATTGGGGAAGTGGGTGGGTCACATGGGCAGGAAAATTATGCTTAGAATATATAGATAAAACAAGATAATAAAGGGAGGAGGAGGAGGAGGAGGAGACAGAATTAAGACATAAGAAAGCCAGAACCACATGGGGCTTTTACATAAATGTCTTGCCTCATAAAATGCTATTATGCAGAAAAAGTCCCAATTAATTTTTTTCCCCTGTCAGTTCTCATTTAATTTGAGAATTGGATGTAGTTGTCTGAATTTAATGAGATAAATTCTTTAGGAGAAAAAGCACAGTATTGTTTCATTTTTTATATTACAAGGTGGTCAAGGGCTATAAGAGAACTGGCTTCTCACTCATTCAGTCTCTAGGAAAGGCATAATGAGGTCAATAATGCTTCCTATAGAAAGGGTTTTTCCAGTTGGGAAATCTTGGTTGCCATCTTTTAGAGGGATTGAAAGATGATTGACAGAAAACAGAACTCCAGAAGTAGCTGTCTTTCATCTCCAATCATAAAATAAGCTCAAAATACTCCCCAAGAGAAACTGGTAAGAAAGTCTCAAGTTCTTTAAAAATGTAGTAATAAGTCCTCTTTTGCAGGGGAAGAAAACTGTGAGAACTGGGCAATGTAGAAGAGCATATTTATGGTGGTCAGAATTGGCTATTAGATAAGCACTCACTGATCAGGAAGCATTCAGAGTTCCAGCATTTTTCTTTAATATGGCAGAAGGCTGGAATTTCAAAGCATTAGGAGACTGCCATACTTTGTATCATAGATTACAGGCATGTCAGCTTCTATATGCTTCATATTTCCAGAGATTTATTTAAGTAACAAGGCCATGAAGTCAATATTAGAACTGTAGGTGGTTTCATGAAAATGTCCATGCTATGGCCAAAAAAAGAAATAAAAATGAGTGAATCGCAAAGAATATTATTATTTTTCCTATTCTTGACATAAAACTGTCAGTGCTATCATTTAAAAAATGATAAATTCCAACTTTAATAGCATCCAGTTACTCCTAAATAGAGTTGGCACTAAAATTGTTTTCTTTGGGGAACTGGATGACCCCACAGATTCAGCTCTGGAATAAATGGGTACGGGGGGATTTCTACATCAACCAAAGGAGTTTAGAACTGGTATTTGAAACCAGTTATGGTTCAAGTAACTTCAAGTCTTTCAAGAATTCCATTTTCACCAAACTGTATCAGGGAAGAGTTAGAAATGGACTTTAACTGTATTATGACTTCAGTGTATAATGTGTTCATGTTTGTTCAATAGGGTTGTGCCAAGGCTTGATCAAAACATCTCCTCATGGACAGTTCATGAAGCAACACTTTCCTTCTAAGGGTCAAGAGAAAATACCCATACAAAGTGCTCATGTTTAAGTTCACCTGTTCCAATTATCTCCTGAAACTGGCAGTGAAAGATTCGGGGTAATACATTGCCTCTTCGCCTCAATGAGAAGCAATGTATCACTATAGGAATAAAGTATATCATGAAATAAAGTCATGCCTCCTTACACAAATCTTGTGTTTAGCTGAAACCCCGCTACAGTGTGAAAAAATTGAATCAGTTCTTCAAAAACAAATTGAGGAGTTAAACATTTAGCCAATTTTATTGAGTTTTTTTTAAAAAAAATTATAAGAATGACAGGGTATATAAACTAAGGGTATCCTGAGATTAAGATTCCCTCAAGTTTTAGGAGAATATTAATCATAGTATTTTCACACTACAAGTATATCTTGTTTATAAAGTAGTAGTAATCAGGTGTGTTTGAAGGGCAAAGATTCTATGGGATTTACTGTCTTAATATGACTGCACTCCTCAAATATCTGATGGGTATATCATATGTAAGAACATCAAGATTTATTTGCTTTTTCTCTCAGACAGAAGCCTGCTATTTATTCTATCAAAATGCAGGATGTGGGCTAATTGTCTTGATCTATGAGAA
This sequence comes from Masticophis lateralis, assembly GCA_030761175.1. NCBI lineage: Eukaryota > Metazoa > Chordata > Lepidosauria > Squamata > Colubridae > Masticophis > Masticophis lateralis. The sequence continues at coordinate 24,037,784 of JAUDYJ010000003.1, forward strand.
GGATGAATATTAAACATTTTTCTAGTGGACCAAGAATGACAGGAACCAATGACATGAAAAGTTGGGGGAACTCCTCTTTATTGGATGTGTTCAAATGGAAAATGGACACCCATCTACCAGGGATGTTTTAATTTGGATTTCTACACTGAACGGGGAGCTGGGTTTAATGGTTTAAAGAGTCACTTCCAATTTTATGTTTCTACGAACTTGATGTTCCTTAGATTGCAAACTTGCCATCTACTTCATGATGTTCTCTGTGTCCTCAGGTGCTCAAATGATCTGAACAGTAAGAATCAGTATTCTTTGTCTCTTCAAATAAGGCCTACACAAAAGGAAATCAAAGTATGCTAATTACCCTATGATTACGCTGATTAAGATAAATGTATGATTATTGGACCTGCCTATACCACAGAGACATGTACAAAATAATGATGATACAGATCAGCAAACAATCAATTTTCAGATTCCTTCTCTGACCACAAGGAAGGTAAACAAATGAGGGGTTTTGCATTTAAACAGATTGTGGTTCAAGATCCAATTATGATACCAATTATATTCTACTACAACAAACATTGAAGAAGGGACTGTGGGTTCTGATTTTATTCTTAAGGCGCCTCAAAGTCAATTTGTCAAAAACCAAGAGAGAATAATGTCAAATCTGACATTATGGGTTCCGATCTACAAACAGTGGTCCACCTTCTGATTTTTTTTTTTTTTTTACTTTTACAATACATGCCTTCTCTAAGTCATTGTTACATTTGCCTTTGTACTGTGAACATTTTGTACCATGGATTGATCTCCCATAATTACTAGTCAATTATGTTCTTCTTTTAAATTTAAGCCATTTTGCAGCCCTAACTTTTCAACCCATCTACCTCCCCATTTTTCAGCCTCAGAAAATTTCCCCACAGCACAATTGCTGACTATATGTGGTGCAAGGGTTTTTTTCATTTAGAGACAGGAAATACATGAAAATTGTAAGCTCTAAAATAAGCTTAACATAGTTTAACAAAGAAAAACTCTAATTTATACATGCAGACACCACCAAAGCAGAAGAAAAATAAAAATTTCTGCCCTTTCTCACTTATGTGAAATAGAAACCTTTCCACAGGGTAAGAAGGGTTTGTTGTTGTTGTTAGTTGTGAAGTCATGTCCGACCCATTGCAACCCCAAGGATAACTTTCCTCCAGGCCTTACTGTCCTCTGGAGTCCATTTAAGCTCAGGCTGACTGCTTCAGTGACTCCATCCAGCCACCTCGTTCTCTGTCGTCCCCTTCTTCTTTTGCCCTCAATCTTTCCCAACATTAGGCTTTTCTCCAGTGAATCCTTCCTTCTCATTAAGTGCCAAAGTATTTGAGTTTCATCTTCAGGATCTGGCCTTCTAAAGAGCAGTCAGGGTTGATCTCTTCTAGGACTGACTGGTTTGATTGCCTTGCAGTCCAAGGGACTCACAGGAGTCTTCTCTAGCACTATAGTTCAAAGGCCTAAAAGAAGGGTTAATAGAGACATAATTTAGACAACAGTACACAGCTCAAGGATACACAGGAAAAGACAATTAGATAGCAGTTTTCTATTGTAGAAAAATGGATTATGGTTGTTTAAATCTGGTATGCCTGAGTGCAAAAGGAAGGAAATGATAGAATATTGATTATACAATTAACCTATTGTATAACGATTATTCCATCCTATATTTTCTTCTTTAATAAAAAGAGGAGATTGACTAGAAATCTAAAGGTTCTGACTAACATCAGATTAATCAGACAAAATCAAAAGGTTTATCTCAAGAGAAGAGAAGAGAAGTGAGGGAAAGGTAGAGTTGAAGAAAGAATGAATGAAAAGAAACAAGAAATAAAGAAGTCAGAGGTTATGTTTTTCAGTGTTAAAATTGTTCAGTGAGGTAGAATTTCAAGCAGCGTATGAAGAGGAAAAAAATCTGCTTGGATAAGTCTTAGGTAGCATCAATATATGTACAGACCACAGTGTAGGTTGCTAATCCAGGAAAAATAAATACTGGGAAAGTCAGAAAGGATGAAAAGGGACTATTTCACATAGCACAGAGTTAACTTTTGAAAATCTATCATCAAGAGTGGTGATCTACCACATGCTTACACAGATAATAGAGCTTAGCCATAAATCTGTCTGTGGCCAGCTGGGCCATGAAAAATGACCCTTCTTTGCCTAAAAATACTGGCTCAGTCCAAACCATTGAGGCAATACCTCAACTTAGAAAAAAAAATCAAGTCATTTTGTCTCAACGTGTCAAATCAAAGCATTCAAGTTACCTGATTATTTTATGCTGTGGGAAATGAACTTGTGAGCAATCTACAGAGGCTTCTTTTCTGCTTCTGGATTAATAGATCAGGGCTGCTCCCATTCAGTCTTCAGTTCCCAGATATATTTTGATTCATTTCAAGGTCTTGCTGTGGTAAAATTAAATGTTCCTTTGAACCTCCAAATAGTCTTCATAGCTACTAGCCATGATCACTCACTACAGATCAGATGTAGCATACCTTTCAGCAGAGGCTACTGTGAGTTTGCTGATTGCTTATTATTGGTTTAAACAGCAGACTTACCTAGATAAAACAAGGCACAATAATACATGTCACAAGAGTACTGGAAGGGACCTTGGAGGTCTTCTAGTTCAACCTCCCACTCAAGTAGAAAACCCTACACCAAAAGATTGGTTGTCCAATCTCTTCTTAAAAACCTCTAGTGTTGGAGCCCTCACAACTTATGAAGGCAAGTCTTTCCACTGATTAATTGTTCCCACTGGAAATTTCTCCTTAGTTTGCAGTTGCTTGTCTCCTTGATTAGTTTCCATCCATTGCATCTTGCTGTGATTTCAGGGGCTTTGGAAAATAAGTTGCCCCTCTCTTCTATGTGGCAGCCCCTTAGATATTGGAACACTACTATCATGTCACCTTTAGTCCTTCTTCTCATTCAAGAACATTTCAATATATTCCTCAATTTTCAGATTTTTGAAAATACTTTTGTTTTTATAGTTTGGGCAAGACCCACCAACTCAAGGACTGGGTTGCTCCCAGGTTACCAGAGTTGTCTGCAGAAAATGACACTGATGAGACAGAAAGCAAGAACCCTTGTGCCATCTAGTCTCTGCCCAGAATTTTGCAGCCAGAGTTTTCTCTAATAGTTCTTAATGGGCTTAATCAAATCAGTTAACAAAGAAGCAGCTGCATCCTTATTGCTTACTGATAATATGGTTAGCCACTATGGGAAACAAAATCCTGGACTAAAAAGGCTTTAACATTCTCTAATTTTATTCTGTTTGAGTCAGGAAGGCATCATAGCTTTCTTAGGTTTGATAGACATCAGACAAAAAGGAGGATAGGATCTATGAAGACATCAGATTCCTTCAGTTGCACAATCAAGACATACCTAGGGTGAATAGTTCATTTGCAGTGGACATGTGAAAAGTTGAGGGCAGGGGTGAAGACAAGATAGAAATAGCAGACTCTAAGGAGCTAGCTGAGGTCATAACATGCAACACTTTAGGAAAAAAGCAAACTGATGACTGAAACTCTTAGAAGCAGGATTTAAAAACTGGTAAAAGCTACGTGCTAAGTAGCTTGTGGGCCGACAAAACAGCTGGTTATGGGATAAACAAAGCTGTTCTTGCATAAGATAAAAGAAAGAAGCCTCCTCTAAGTGAGAGAAATATTGAGATAAATGTGAGTGAAGATGGGAGACAGCTGAGTCAAGAACGAAGAATCATCAGTGTGAATATCAAGATCACTCATTAAAAATATTGAGATAGATTCAGTGGGACCTTGTCTGTTAAGTACAGTATCTTCTTAGATATTTTATTTTATTGTGTGTGGGTCAATGGTGGGTTTCAAAATTTTTTGCTACCGGTTCTGTGGGTGTAGGTTGGTGGGCGTGGTGTGGCTTGGTGGGCATGCAGGGGAAGGATACTGCAAAATCCCCATTTCCAATCAGCTGGGACTAGGGAGGCAGAGAATAGATAAGGGCAGGTGGTGATATTTACCGGTTCTCCGAACTACTCAAAATTTCCGCTACCAGTTCTCCAGAACTGGTCAGAACCCACTGAAATCCATCTCTGGTGTATGTGTTTCTAATGTAAGGTATCTGACTTGAAAGAAAACTTGACGCTTTCATGCAACAATCTGACATGGTTGCATTACATTTATACAAGTAGCCCGTAACTTATGAACACAATTGGAACTGGATTTCTGGTCATAAACCAATGACAGTAGTAAACTTAGGTACCCAATGACTGGACCTGTTTTTTTGACATTTTTTGTTGTAATCATTAAGCAAATTCAGTCATTAAGCAAATAGAGTGACCATAAATAAAAATCAGTAGTGGGTTTCAATTTTGGCCGCTACCAGTTCACTCATGGGCACGATCGCACTTGCACATGTGTGCAACGCTTCTGTGCATGAGCAGAGACATCCAGGTGGGTGGGCAGAGTCTCCTGCCACCGCCGCTACCAGTTTACTTGATCTGGGGTGAACCGGTAGCAACCCACCACTGGTACAAATACAACTGGATGCGGTTTTCTGGAAACTGGCAAAAAATGTTGCAAATCACAGGCACACAATCACAGTCACATGGCTGCAATGGATTGTAGAGATGAGCCAGTTGCCATGCATCCAAAAGCAGACAAGGAGCCATAGGCACGTGGCACATTTTACAACAGCCAGATATATTTTATGGGCTGCAAATTTAAGTGACTAGCTGTAATGCAGCACAACCTGTATCCCCAAATGTTTCTGTAATTCACCTGTGCTTAGCAAATTCTTCCCCCCCAAAGAAAAAAAACACATAAGAAAAATAAAATTTGAGACTCTTCTTTGTCCTCTGCCAGGTCTTTTTCAGTGAAGTTCTTATTGATAGCTAACTATTCTATGATAGATCTTGAACTTCAGTGAACCTGAGTGAAGAGGTGTCTCTGGACCTAGAATATATGAATGCTTGCCTTTCCAAGCTGGTGGCTTCTAAGTATAGAAGCCTAAGAATTCCCTAATATCAGAGTCAATAATTGGGCTGACTGGACCTCACCAAATTAGACAAGTTTGGTATCCATAGTATGAAAGAGAAGCAATTTTGCACAATAAGGTCAAAAACTAGATATGGATCCCATTTAATTTTAAGGCAAAAAAGTAAAATGGATTTTGTCTTTCATAGAGCTTTCAGTAAGACTATAAATTTGTCAGTGCCCAATCTTGCATGGTATTATCTGTATCAATATTACTGGCATTAGGCCATTAATCATGTTCTACTCTATTATAACTTCCATATGAATGTGTCTATTGTGTAAACAGCAAGGAGAAAAGTTAACTATTAAATGAAACTTCTCTCAAATACAAATGATACTTCATTGTTCTGAAGAGTAGCTAAATTTTATGTTCCTGAAGTAAAAACAATGCAACAGGTGATGCAACTTTCAGTATGGATGTTCTTATAAATTATGTTTTATATAATTTTCTGATTGTTGATCAAAATAAAATGTTTGTCGCCCTTCCGTCAGAATTTCTAATTTTCTAATTTGTTTTAATATTATTGCATTTTAGGAGTCACAGTTATAAAAATAAAATTGTAAATTCCTGGTTTTGTGAAAATCAGGACAACAATTTTGATATTTCTGTGCTCTTCCATTGTTAATTGACTTCATACTATAGGACACATCACCTATTAATTCTCTGAAATAACACACTACCAAAAGTTTTTTTAAAAAACAAAAAACAAAAATAACCTTACCTAGGTTCTTATAAACAGTATGGGTTGGGATCTTTGTGGGTTATTTCTAGTGTTGATATTGTGTGCTGATAGACACAACCCTGTTTAGAACTTTTAACTTCCCACATTCCTGAAATAATTATTTTGCTTATCACACAAAAGGAGGGCCCCTACAAACCTATTGCTCTTGAATTTTGACCGGTGAGAAATGCAAACACGGTTAGCTCATGTGGTAATTAAGGACAGATGTGATTATTTAACAAATAATCATAACAAATAATTGTCACTTCCTGGTTTGAAAAGCACTAATTTAAAGCATGTTTCTGCCAATTTCACCTCCACAAGGCTGGTTCTCTTAGGGCACACATTCCGAACTGTTCAGCAACAACTACCCGCCTTATAGCTTTCTATTTCAAACATTTACTCTCCTCAGAAGTCTCTTCCAAACCACCTTCAGTTTTGTTCTGTTTTGTTTTTACACATATGAGGAACTACTTTGGAGGTGAGGACAGCTCCTGGCTGACGATTAGATGAGCAAACCTCCACATCTTGGCATATCCTTTTTATTCTTTTTGTTTTATTTTGCTGCTGTTGCTGCTCTAATTACAGTACTGTGTCACTGATGCTTGTGGTTGATTTTTGATTTTCCATGCAGTATTTACATAGCTAGAGGTTCAATGTATTTCTGACTCTCTCAAACTTGCATTTTTAATTTCCCCAGGACAAGTACTATTGCAATATATACATTGCAAGAAAGTGTCAGCAGTTTACAAGAGTTTTGGTGTTCCCAAAAATATTTTTCACTCTTGTAGTAGAGTTATAAAATGTCTTGTATATTTGGGAGGAAATGTAAAAGTTTCTTCACCAGGAGAAAGTTGCTGATAGATTTGCCTGTGATCATAACAACAGGTAGATAAAGTTTAATGAATACAGGTATTCCTTTTTAGTGATCATCTCTGCTAATAACTCTGTTGTTAAGATCTGCAATCACTAAGTGGCAAATCACATGACTGAAAAAAGCTTACAATCTCATTTCCATTCAGTCATTGAGCGAACGAACACATGAAAGTGATTTACAATTTTACTTCTTCTGCCTGCTCTATTAACTCCACTTGTCTCACATACACAACTGGTGATTATTAACAGTGGGATGCTGGAATGGTCATAAATATGAAGATTGGTTGGAAAGCTATTTTTTTTTATACTGTCATAACTCTGAATGTTTCTAAACGAGTGAGAACTACCTGTAAGGAAAATATGTTAACACGAGCCCTTATATGCAATTTAGGCTTCACGTCTTGATAATGTTCTCTACCATCCCAATGAAAAGGAGTAGAAATGATCATCTGCCTATCATTTTTCCTCCCAAATAATTGCTTTTCTATTGCAATTCCAGAACATATGTAAATTTTCCTCGGGTAGGGAATGTGATCAGGAATGCTTTCAATTCTTTTGATTCCCTACTTGCATATCCCTTGTTCCCAAACATTCTCCTAGTTCCAGAGCTCTGATCACAGGAAGGAAGGGCTGTGGATTTTTCCATGGCATCTGGGAAAGGAAATAAATCTTGATCTTGAAGGAGAAACTCTAATAAATTGTATTCCCTCCTATCCCAAGGATTGGAGCCTAAAACATAAAATGTATAATGCATATCTGAAGCCATACTGCACTGCAAAATCAGCACATGTACAAAATCCAAATGAAATTTGGATTCCAATGTGTAGGAAGTTGCACAGAATAACAGAGTTGGAAGGGAACTTCCTTCTACTCCAAATCCCTGCAAGCAGGAAACCTTACACCATTACAGACAAGTGGTTGTCCAATCTCTTCTTAAAACCTCTGTTGTTGGAGCACCCATAACTTCATTGTTCAAGCAACAAATATAGACACATACATACAGCATTGAGAGAACATTGAGAGAAATATGATTTCAATGTTCAGCATATGTGATTGCATAATCACATATAAGCAAAATAAATTTTGTGTAAGCAAAATAAAAAATAAACATATATATTCAAAAATGCTTCTGATGATTTTCAAATAAATAATCTGAATCTGTGTTTGGAAATTATGGAAACCACTGGTGGCAAATTGAGTATATAAAAACATTGAACTTCAGTCATCCATGTTTTTTAATCTATCATACTGAATGTTACTAGGCTAAAGAGATTCTATGTTATTTTAATCACTCTGATTTCTTTTGATCTTAATAGTATTTTTCAATCATTTTCAAATCATGTTCATACAACCATAAACTTCTATAATATGTTTTCCTATAATGGCAAGACCAAATGTATTAGAAATGCAGGAACCAAATTCCTGGCCAATATGGCTGAAGGCCAACACAACTGGAGGTTTCCATACTAGATACAATTTGTTTAAATACAACCTATTGTAAAGGTATACAGTTTGTATAAATAATTTGGTTTCTATCGGTCTGTCTGTTTTGATTTTAATTCCAGTTGAAAATGTTCAAGTCATTAGTTATTTGGATTTTTCCTATTTAACAATAATAGTTTAAGTCTGGGGGTTATATATATATTTTTCAAAATCAGATATCATTGCTATTTTTTCTACAAGAATCCTTCAATGAAAACAATGAAAAATATGTCCAAGTTTATTTTATATTGTTGTACTGTTGTATGCCCTGAAACAGTTTAAATGGTGAGCTAGACATTTCTTCCTGGATTAATTAGAAGCATTTTGTAACTGTTGCTCTTAATAACCATGAAATTTGCAGTATTAAGTTTGTTTTGTGGAACCCAAAACAAACAGGATTTTTTTACAGGATCATCTGTTCTTGCTTTTTAGGAACAGTCTATCCTGGGCAGACCATGTTTTGTCCCAAACTTTAACTTTAAGGCAGGGATGAACTTCTGGTTCTTCTGCAATTGCTGGACTTCAGTTTCCTTCAGGTCCAGGAAACAGATAGCAAGAAGCAGTCATTGGCATTGTAATTGAACAACACTTAAACGTTGCAATGTAAAGATCAGCATTTCTGCAGACAGATGGGAAGCCTTCTGGAAAGATTTAATGTCATTATTGTTATGGGGGCACAAGAAGCTTGGTCTATGAAGCTAACTCTGTGCTCTGGGGATGATTTGGGCAGAGTCTTTGGAGAGTTAAGGACATGGAATGTGTTATTATTGGGTACCATCTTGTATAATCTTTGGAAGTGAAAGGAATCCTGGGACGATGGACCCATTATTCATATTTTAGTTGATTCTGCACTGGGGACATAGGACTTGATCCTTATCAGTTTCTCTGCTTTGTTAGATTTAAGGGGCCTGGTATCGTTGCTTAGGTTGATCTGGTCTTGCTCTTAGGTAGCATTTTGGAATGTCTGGCTGTGCCCAAAATGTTAAGGCCTGACACAGGTTAGGCACCTATTTCAGAAGCTGTTAGTGTGTTGCCATCTTGGTCTTCCCCCAGTTGAACAACCTGCTCTCCCATCTCCAAGAAGCTGTATTGATCTGAGTTGTTTGAACTAATTTTCAGGATTCAGAATGCTTCTATGATTTCTAAATATTGCATATATGCACCCATAAAAATTATATCATTAAATGTTTCCAGGAGGTTTGCCATCTGTCTGAAGAAATGTTAATCTTTATATTGCAATGTTTAAATGTTCTTCACTCCTTCCTGCTGGCTGTTTCCTGGAGCTGAAGGAAATTGAAGTCCAACAACTGCAGAAGGACCAGAAATCCATTCCTATCCTAAAGTTATTTTATAGAGATATCTGTGTGTGAAGAGGACTACCCCAGACCAGTTATATAGCAACTGGACAAATTTCACACTCCCCAGATGGTGTTACCTAATCATGTAAAAAGAAAACAGCCAAGCTCAGACAGCACCAAGGACTCCATACATGATATATTCAGTGTTTTAGAGCAATTACTGTATATATTAATTTAAAAGTAATGGAAGAAATATGAATTACTCTCTTGCCATGTCCACACCAAAAAAGTTTCCTCTCACACACACCCTTTCTAAAACATGAGACAATTTATTATAAATGTGACACAGAAATGGTTTCTTTATTAACCACATTCCTGAAGAGGCAGCTTTTCTTTGCCTAAATTTAACATTCACCTACCCAACCCATCATCACGAAGGCCATGCATTCCTATTAGACTGCATTATTATTATGCCCTAACCTTCTGCTTTCTGTCCACAAAGGCCACCCCTAGCCCTGCCTTGATGTTTCATCTCCTTAATCACAGTTCACATATCTTTGGTGATTGTGACAGTTGCTAAACATAACTTTTCATGAAAGGCCAAGATCAAGAGGACCAGTTCAAGTGTGACTTAAAAGTAGAAGCCTGTAGTCCATCCCTGATCTTCTGCCCTGTTGAAGACCAAGATTGTTTGTTTTAACTTGACAAGGATCCATCCAGCATGTTCCTATCTTGGAAATCATCACATGAGAAAAGAGGGTGTTTTAGCCTCTAATACTCTGCACTGAATTACATTAACACTGTTATTCATAGTATTTATAATCTCATGCTCAGTTAATGAAGCAAACCCAAAGCAAAGACTCATACAATTTACAAGGAAAACATTATGATACAATTTTATGTTTTTTGTTACAAACATCTATCTAAAGGTCTTCAACTCCTTCTAAAACCTTAAATTGCATTAAGATTAAGTGAACAACCTTATAATAACAGGATTACCAGAACATTAAGAGTGAACAAAAAGAAAACATCATAGCACAAATCTAACTGAAGACTTGGACAAAAATGTATATTATCATCTCCTGCTAACATTTTTAAGATTCAACACCAACAATAACAGAAGGAGACTATATCCTTGAGAGCAAATTACAATGCAGCTACCTTGTGAATTACATTGGTTTGATGTTTCTTGTCATGTCTTTAAAATAGCAGTAGCCTCATCATCTCTTACTGGGACTGAAGAACTATGTGAGTCTATCAGGAACTAGCTTCAAACAACCAAAGAACCACCAGTTTGTTACTTCCTGTAAGGGTGAAGCCGTGACTGAGAGCAACTGACAGGGAAATCCTAGTTCTGACATTATTCCAGAGACAAAATCCCTGATGATTATGTTCCACATAACTAGGAAATTTTGTTCATTGAAATCTTTCCCAACAGGAGATAAGTTATACAGCCGGTCCACATTCTGTAGTGATGCAACTCAGCCAACCTTCTCCAACTTCAATGGAACCTCAACAATTTACAGCAGCTTGGACATTGGCCCAAGCAAACCAGCCAAGGAAAGGAGTTTCTATATATTGTCCAAAAAGTGGTGTCTAATCATTATCAAGACATTGCCGTTGGCCTCCCCATGCAACTTTATTTCCAATAGAAGGCTTACATTTCCATAACAATTTTATGTGTTTCCAAAATGTGTCATTTAAATATGTCCTTGGGGAACTAGTCTTCCATCCCATTATTTCTACAGAGACTATCCTAATCTCTGAATAAAGGGGATGATATTTCATATTAATCAGATGTTATGTTCCATAAGAAATTAACTGCATACCTAAGAGCAAAGCAGTGACATGATGAAGGCATCACTGCAGGAAGCAAATGGCAGAGAGAGCCGATATGTTATTGTTCAATCTTGGCTTGCAAGAGAACAACATTGGTGCCTAGCTTCCCAAACAAAAAATGATTTGAAAACTTAATAGCATTGAACCAGCTTGAAAATAATGTAGTAGAAGGCCTTAGTAGATCCGATATTGGTTCAATTGTTGCACCGACGTAGGTACATAATGGGCTGTAAGAATCCCCTTAAAGAACAGGAGGAAGAGCTGCAACTAAGACAATGGTCAGAAAAGAGAAATCTGAGGCCAAAACAGTATCTTCTATCTGACTAGAAAGAGAGTAAAATATTTGCAGGGATTGGTGTCAGGTCTCCAAGATAAACCAGACTTGGAAATCACAGTTATGAAAAGTAAATTACTTTTATTATAAAGTAACAGAATCTTACAGGTTTGAAAATGCCTCCCCTCCACCTTTATTCTAAAGAGAACTAGGGAGGGTCGAATATGAGATGCTTCTTCAAACTACATTCCAGATTTGAACTCAGATTTCTCTTATCTAATTGTTGTCTTAGTTGCAGCTCTTCTCCTGTTCCTCGAGGTTATTCTCACAGCCAGTTACAATGTATATTTGCAGATTATTTAGAGATACATAGTTATGTTGGGCAAAGTCAAATGGTATAAGTGGAATTCTTATCTCATCATTAATTACAGGGTATGTGTGTGTGTGTGCGCGTGTATATTTTATACCCAAATCATACAATCTGTTCCTTTAGGCTATGCAAGATTTGGATTCAAACTCCAAAAAGTATTTCTGAAGATAAACAAGAATGGATATAGTCGGTATCTGCATCATCTCAGCTATTTTTTTCCTTAATGGTACCTCCTGGATTCCATGCCTATATTTCCAGGCAGGTCCATAAGCTATTATTTTTAGATTCAAGACTGTATTTACAAATGAACTTGAGTAGTTTAGTTACCAAAGACATTTAGTTACCTCCAATGGTAGAGAGATAGCCAAGGTGCTGATGAAACTGGAAGCTGGGTGCAACTAAGAACAAAAAAAATATGCCAAAGAAGTTAGCATATATTATATTTTGATGCCTCTTCATAATATAAAGCTTCTGATCAGGCCTTCCATGAAGACCTCATACTTCTTCATGGAGCTAAGCACTGATTATGATCATCTTCCAAAACCATAATCAAGGTTCTGCCAGAAAGGAAGACCTAGCTGGTGGTAAACAAATTATTTTCAAAGGTAGCTCCTCAGCTATGCTACCCTTTTCTGACAAGTTAATTTCTCCCTACTTTTTGAATGGTTCACTCAATTTTAATTTCACAGGATTTTGAGCTCTTTTAAATTCTGTAATTCCTTTCTTCCTTGTGGCTTTTTTGTGATTGCTTTTAGTTGTTAGTTTAGGTGCATCTCTGATAAACAACTGGCAGGACACAGGAAGTTTAACAAAGGCAGGCAAGAATCACAAGTCAGCACAATTTCCTACTTGATGAATGCTTGATCACCCCTGTTCCCCCCTCCCCAAAAAAAACCCTTTGCATCCACATTTCCATCTATGTCTCAGGCTTACTCACAAGTACTTAGCATGCCTTTATTCAAACATCTCCCCGGTATTATTTTTTTTTCAGTTGTCTCCAGGAACTGCTTTAATGCAGACAAATAACAACTGGCATGTGAAAAAATACAGCAAATAGGAAAAAGGAAAGATTAAATACACTCTTTCACACATTAGTGGGTGTCCTTGTCTACAAATGAATGTGAGTCAAATATGGCTGTTCATTTGACATTCCTGCAAACAAGGAGCAGGAAATTGACTTAATGTGATGAACCAATGAAACTTTTCTGAACACACTGTCACTCCCCCCCCCACCCCCCACAACCCTCTTTAACAAATAAGAAATAAATCCATAGTGATACATGGAAAGGAAGTTCCTACAACTTGTCAGTTCCTGTTATCAATGTATTAAAATAATCCTTAATTCAGTGTAGACTTTCAGAATTAGTATCTGTATTAGATCCTTTGCTGCTTCATAATGGTTTTGTCTTCTAGTAATATTTTTGGGATTGATTTGACAATATAAATTGTGGTATCATATTCCATAAATTTTTCCCCCCAGAATTTTAAGGAGCTTTGTAAATGAAATGTAGTAGTCATATATCTTTGGAACAAAAGGAAAAGAATATCTGAGACTGGCAATACCATTAAAGTGTTTTTTTTTCCTCCTTCTCTTTTAATTCTAAACTCATTGGGTTGATTGATTGACTGATTAATTTTATGGCAAACAGCCCAGCAGCCTTCATCCACTGACCATTATTGCATAGCATCATAATGAAATATTCTATGCAGTTTGAACAAACACCACAATTGCAGCAAAATAAGAAATCAGGAAGAGTTGAAAAACTGGAAATGAGGAAGAGAAGCTTGTTGCTTATGCTTTGATTAAAGATCCCCTCTCCCTTCTGCAAATGCCATAGTGTTTCTTTCTGTCTTTTTTTGAAAATTGCAAAAAAAATTAAAATGCTGGACCATATTTTATGGGATGAAAATCTGAGAGAATTGATTATTAACAAAGTAGCAATCTACACTGGAGTTTTTCAGGGAGACAAGGAAAGCCATCCACAAACTCAAGTCCTGTGGGTCTGATCCGGCCTACAAGATGCTTAGATCTGGCCCACAGGGTCACCCTGGAAATGGTGAAGGACTGGCCCACAATGCCAATGAAAATGGACCCCACAAGGGGCTGCGACAGCCTCCTGCAGCCTTCTGCCAACAAAAACGGAACTCGGGAGGGCCGCATGGCAGAGGGCTGCAGAATATCGAGCTGGCCATGCCCACCTTGGCCACATCCATTCAGCCCCCTGAGGTCAAACACAACCCTGATGTAGCCCTCAATGAAATCAAGTTTGACACTCCTGGTGTAGGAAGATGCTAAAAGATTTCAGGCAGAAGACTTTAGAAAAAAATAAGTAACCATGAATAAAACTGAGATCAATCTATAACCAAGTGTCATATCAGCAGTCTTGCCCAGACATACAAACAAATATCAGATGGATGTAAAACTGAACAGTGTTATTCTTTTTAATAAAGACCATCCAATTGTCTGCATTTAAATCAAACTCTGGGGGTTGCAACATATGATCTCACTGCAGGATATTATTGTGTAGGCTGATTCCTTAAAGTTTTATAGGGAATGGCATTGCCCCAGTATAATATGGCTCAGAGATTTGAAGATGTGAAAAGTTATGCTCTGTTGGAGATGCTCCAGAATATAGTATTAAAACATTTATTTTTCTTTTTAACTGCAACTGTGGCTAGGCTTCTCAGAGCAGATATCATGGAATTATCAAGATCCATAATCCACGTTTTTCTTTTGTGGGACAAGGGTCATATGTATTCGAAAGCATTTGAACTATTTGTTTTATTTATTACAGTTTAATTCAGCTTTATTTCTGATTTTACGTTTAACCTTCCTCAAGAATTCTCAGGGCTTGTACATATTGTTCTGTCCCACTTCAGTAATATTCTTATTTAATAAGGTTTATTCTGAAAGTTGCACTAGGGGAAACATCAGCCAGTGAATCCTGGGACGGAAGGATTGAACGTTTTGTTGATTGATTGATTGATTGATTGATTGATGATCAAATGAATATATTTGTATCCTCTGTTTCACCCAAGAAGTTGAGGAGAAACAGAGATGATGAGTGCAATCTTAACATCCCCCAAACTTTGTAGCATTAAGATATACAAAAACACCTCAAAATGTATTGACTAGATCTTGAACTAAGTATTCTTGGCTCTTATTCAACACATTGTTTACTCATCCACACAAGGGTATGACATGTTCAGCAAACTATAGTTTTAAAGTTCTTCAAATTTTAGTGTTATCAGGTAATGAAAGATGTTCCTCACTGTGATGTCGCCTCCACTGTTTTCCCACAGAACAATCATTCCTAGGCAATTTTTAACCACCACCCACCCCTTCATGTATTCCCCATGTGCTGACAGAGAGTCATTTTCAACAGGATTAAATCAGTGAACTTGATGCAACCCAATAGAAATTGATGGATTCCTATAGCCCAAGTGCTTCTGGAGGAATTAGATGTGATAGATTTTTCTATTAATCCCTACTTTCTCGTAGGCATCATTATTAATAATAAAAGTGATTTTTTAAAAAGCTGTCTATTGTTCAAAAATAAAATAGGTGATAAAATATAGCATCTTTACTGTGCCATTGTTCAATAGCTTCACGTTATCACTTATAGCTATACCATTAGAATAATTGTTTTCAGTCTTAAAGCCAAGAAGATAATACTAGAATTCAAAAACCTAAAAAATAATAAAAGTAATGGATAATGGATTGCAGATTTTCCAAGTCAAAGCTTCTGCTAACAGAACATTTTTAATCCCATCATAAAATTGCACACCAAGCATAGCAGCTTTCTTTTAGTCTATTGTTGGATGGAAAAATGATGGACCAAAAACGAGGATTACTGTATATTAAGACTTCAGCATTTCCAGCAATTTTCAGAGATATAGACCAATACATCAGGGAGTGGGGGGAGACCTGATCTGAGGAAAGTTACAGTAAACATAAACATTGCATTAAGTTAGAAGATCTTTGAAAGATTTTTGAATAGTAACAGTAGTAACAGTAACAGTAGTTAGAAGGGATCTTGGAGATCATCTAGTCCAACCCCCTGCTGACGCAGGAGACCTGTACTAGGGATTTGAACTGCCGAACTGCTGACCTTTCTGATTGACAAGCTCAGTGTTTTAGCCACTGAGCTACCTAGAACATTGTATCAAATAGAATGGAATGCTATTTTTTAGATTGGTCACCAAATAAGAGATTTGTTAATGTTTGATATTCTGAAACTGATCCAATGGGTGGGGGAGAGGGAGGGAGGGAGGGAGGGAGAGAGAGTCTATTTTTACTCTATAATAGACTAAATAATTTGATTATTCAACTGAATGTTTGATTTTTATAGTTTTCTGATGAAAAAGGAAGATGTGAAAAACAGCTCAAGTCCTCAGCAGGTCCATCGAAGGACCAAGACATCTTTAAATCCAAATCAATGATTGGTAAAAGAAAATAAAATGTGGGTTATTCATCAATGATCTTAAAGTAAGCATGAACACTGAAGGCATGGTTAGAGTTGATACTAGGGACGCAGTGGCTCAGCAGCTAAGATGCTGAGCTTCTTGGTCGAAAGGTCGGCAATTCAGCGGTTCGAATCCCTGGTGCCTTGTAACGGGGTGAGCTCCCATTACTTGTCTCAGCTTCTGCCAACCTAACAGTTGGAAAGCGTGTAAAAAACGCAAGTAGAAAAATAGGGACCACATTTGGTGGGAAGGTAACAGTGTTCCTTGCGCCTTTGGTGTTTAATCATGCCAGCCACATGACCACAGAGATGTCTTCGGACAGCGGTGGCTCTTCGAAATGAAGATGAGCAATGTCCCCTAGAGTCAGGAATGACTAGCACATATGTGCGAGGGGGACTTTACCTTTATCTGTAGTTGATACTACATAACTAAAGATAGTAGTATTTGAAAGAAGCTGGCAGCTGAATAATCAAATGATAGATAATGTTTTCCTCATAAGTTTGTTTCATTCATAACTACATATTATCCTAAATTCACATTCTGGTTCCGTTTAAATGGGGGGAAATGGCATCTCACTGTATACTCAATAGAAACTTCTAACTTGTACTGGATCATGAAGAGAGCAAATTTAAAGCCTGGAATTTTAGGAAAGCTAACCAGGAGTCATCATCCCTATCTTCCTTTCTTATGTATGTCTATGGGCATAAGGCTGGTTGCCCCCTTTGAATAAAAAGTTGGAGAAGGTTTAAAAGCTATTTGGGCAATCCAGATTGAAGATACTGTACAAAGTGTGTTTTCTTTGTCACTACATATTTACAGTGATCAGATGCATCCTGAATAATATTGCTTATAGCTTCCAAAGAGTTGGAATCTGATGCTTCCTGGAAGGAAGATTTGTATAAAAGATTTAGGAAAGGGGGGAAGTCATACCTAAAGGATAAAAACTCATCAATCTTTGATCTGTCTCCCCACAAGTTGTCTGCAGTACGTGATACAGCACATACATTTTGTCAAACATTTTGGTATCCTTGATAGCTGTCTTATATAACCGTACCAGACCATATCAGAGCCCCCATCAAAATGTTGTACCTTCCTTATCTATTTCCTCCAAAAGAGCTAAAGCTGGACTTTTCATAATCCACCTAGGCATAAATGATATGTGCATGAAATATTCTGCTTCAAATATGGGATTTTGTTATCTTGGTGGCATTCAAGGCAAAACAAGAATCCTTAATCTGTCCATTCATCAAGTTGGAAAAGATAATTGAGTTACTCTGAGGCTCCTTAGAATACCTGGAAACTGAAATATCTGAGCTGTTGATATTGTCAACTGCTGGTCAAATGCAACCAATTCCTGTTCTGTCTTATTATTTGGCATACTGCCACACAGTGACAGACATGAAACACTGCAACCTGACTGAAAAAAGTAAGTTGTACTCAGAGGTGGGTTCTAAATTTTTTTACTACGGGTTCTGTGGGCGTGGCTTATTCTGTGGGCATGGCTTGATGGTCATGTGATAATTATTTAGGATTTAGCAGAGGTACTGATCTCTGGCTTTTAATTGCTTGAAAACCTGTACCCATCTACCCATTTATTTTTTGCAGTCACTGATCTACTCATGTATTTTTGCAGGCAATGGTCTATTCATGTATTTTTGCAGGCACTGGTCTACTCATGTATTTTTGAAAGCAGTGGTCTACTCATGTATTTTTGCAGGCACTGATCTACCCACTTATTTTTTGTAGGCACTGATCTACTCATGTATTTTTGCAGGCACTAGTCTACTCATGTATTTTTGCAGGCACTGGTCTATCCATTTATTTTTGCAAGCACTGATCTATTCATGTATTTTTGCAGGCACTGGTCTACTCATGTATTTTTGCAGGCACTGATCTACCCTTTTATTTTTGCAGGCACTGATCTACTCATTTGTTTTCTTTTAACACTGATCAGCTGTAGGGTGGCCCTTGGAAGCCCTGCGGCAAGAGTTTAAACAAGAGTTTTTTTCCCTCTAGCCATCAGCTGGGACTCAAGAGGTAGCAATAGATTGGGGTGGGGCCAAATAAAAGGTAAGAATAATGTGGGAGGCGGGCAGGGGGGGCAGGGGGTGAGAGAACAGATTCAGTGACGTCATATCGTCACCGCTACCAGCTCAGGGGAACTGGACCAAACCAGGAGGAACCCACCACTGGTTGTACTTGATGTCCTTCCCCCCACCCCCGAATTACATAGATGGCCACTTAAGAACAAAGTTTAACTAATCTTTTATCCAGTAAGGAATACAACACTGTCAACCATCTCTAAAAACAAAATGAAGAAGCATTCAGTTACAAAGATTGGACAAGGAAATACAAGTAAGTCCAATTTACTTTACTTCATTATATAGCATTAGAGTGAAGTTGCAAGTTCCTGTTTGCTTGTACACAAAGCAAACAAACAGGAACCACAAGGGGTTTATGGAGAGTTCATGGGAAACTAAAATAAACATTTAACTTTGGCTGTCCTGCATTCCATGTTTGATCTAAAAATGATTTCTAATAAGCTTACAAAATGTTTGGAGATACCTTGAAGCAAGGTTTCCTAAAGACCATATCCTCAAATCTATGTACCATAGATTTGCACTATTCAGGAGCATGTTTTACCTAAGGATAGTGAAACATACTGCCTTCAGTATTATATAGATTAACCTTCGAATACAATCAAATGAACTCACTGAGATTTACTTTTAAGCAAATATCCATAAGATGAAAATGACAATTTCCAGATTCAGAGAAAGAGGAAGAGAGAGAAGAATGTAACCTCTGCCTGCATTTTGATTCATTCATTCATGCATTCATTCATTCATTCATTCATTTTGACATTCAACTCATGGCAACTACCAGGACTTATCTCTGCAGTTTTCTTAGCAAGCTTTTGCTATAGGAGAATAACAACCATGCTTCTCAGAAACAACAAGTGGACAGTTTAGAGTTTACAGTTTGGGGTGCTTTTTTATGTCATCTTGAGATTTCTTTATTTTGTTTTAGTGTGCTCCACTCATATATCATGCATAGCAGTGCACCATAGTGCTGAATGTTAATTAAGTTGCTTCTACTTAGCTCTTTTTGAACCAAAACATGGCTCTGTGGGTATAGAGTAGCATTTAATTTCATGGGTGATATCCAGCAGAAACTTCACCCTTTAGTCATTCATTACAAAATAATTAAAGGTACCAGATAGGTTCCCTCCAAAAGAACCTGTTTGATATAGTGATTTAAGAAATTGGGAGCCCATGAGTTCTAGTCCCACCTCAGGCATGCAGTCAGCTGGATGTCCTTTGGCCAGTTACTCTCTCACAACTCTAGGAATCAGGAAATGGAAAACCACTTTCAAAGCACCTTGCCAACAAAACTGCAGACAAGCTCAGATAGTCACCAGAAGTCAAAAACTGACTTGAAGATTCATGCAATAGGTTTCAAACATGCTAAGTAGAACCAGCATATATAATAGGACACCATCTTGAGGGCAGTGTACAAGTAGAGCAGCCAAAGGAAAAGCAAAGAGATATCCAAAAGAGATTGAAAAAGCATCCAGACTTGCACAATTCTTTTTATAGCCTGTTTCACATTCATGAGAACACTCTGATCTCTACCAGGATCATCCTCTAAAATCAGATATGTAGTTCTGGACCAGGATTTACAAAATCTGGATATTTTTTCCTTACTTGTCTGCTTCATGGGGAACAAAGATTTCTCAAAGTTGTCTTCAGAAATTGCCGAATGTGAAATGTATGCACCAGCAGAATGTGAAATGTATGCACCATCTGACCATTTAGAACAGTAATGGAAAATTTAAAGCTTCAGTACAAACCAATCCAAAGTCAATGCATTGTTTGGCATCCTCTGCGTTTGTGTAAATATTAGAAAATGGAAAGCCACATAATCAAAAGTAGCTGTTACATTCTTTATCACTAAGAAATGTCAATGTTGGAATGAGTCTGTGATGAGGGTCTTGGATTGGATTGTGCCGATGTGGACTTTCGGCAATTGTGAATCTAACAGGGTGCCCAATTTTGCAGGGGAACTACGGGAGATCAAACTAGACAACGGAGACCGAAAGTCTCACTGGAAGAAAAAAAACTAACGAAACTACTTCAGCTTCAACCGCAATAATACGCAAGCACACAATAGATACAAACTTAAGGTAAGCCGCTCCAAACTCAATTGCAGAAAATACGACTTTAGCAACAGAGTGGTCAGTGCCTGGAATGTACTACCTGACTCTGTGGTTACTTCCCCAAACCCCCAAAACTTTAACCTTAGACTGTCTACTGTTGACCTCACCCCATTCCTAAGAGATCTGTAAGGGGCATGCATAAGAGCACCAGCATGCTTATCGTCCCTGTCCTACTGTTCCCATTTATTCATATCCTTATCCTGTATTCATAATCATGTTTATACTTATATCTGTTATCTTACAAGAGTTTGACAAATAAAATAAAATAAATAAAACTGACTGGGCTCAGCTTCATCCTTAGGATTTATTAGACTGTATTAGGATTTAACTTTCACATGTAAAATGGTAAACAATGTTTATTTCTCCATTCTTATTTAGTCTACAGATAGCCAGTGAGCAGCTTAGTTCAAAGGACTAGGTCTCTTTAGTATAAAGGCAGATTGTGTAACCAGTTGCAGGGCCAGTTTGATGATTACTTTAGACTCTGCAGACAAAGTCACTTGACTTCACTCTGAATTGGATTTTGGTTGAGCAGGTCCTATAAAACTAAGAAATACACATCTAAGCTCATTTTGTAACGAATTATTGCAATGTGCTCTACATGAAGTTGCCCTTGAAGATCACATGGAAGGTACAATTGGTCCAGCATGCAGTAACATGCGTAATTCTGGGTGCCACTTGGTTTGCTAATGTTACATTGCTGTTATTCAAGGTACACTGGCTCCCAGTTTCTTTCTAGGTAAATTCAAGGTACCAGTTATCATTTTTTTTATTTATTTATTTTTTTTATTGAAAAAGTTTTACACTACATTTTATTGTAAGAGCCCCTTCCCCCTCCCCCTCCCAACCCCCTACTTAACCCCCCCTACCCCCCTACCCCAGTTATCATTTTTAAAGCATTGAAGTTCTGATTATTTGTGGAGTTATCTCCAACTGAGGTTATCTGCCCATCCCACCAGGTTGGACAGGATGAGCATACTCTAGACCTCCTCCCTTAAATGCTGTTTAAATCTGGTGGGACCTTAGAGGTACGCCTATGTTGTAGTTTCTCTGGCCCTTTGAACAGTTTACCACCTGAAATATGGACGTCCCCTTCCTTTTAGTCTTTCAGTAGGCCATGAAGACCTGGATTTTCTCCCAAACATTGGGCTAGGATAGAGAGCAGCCAGCAATGTGGAACTACTGGATGCTGTCACCACAGTGAGGAGTACTGTTAGGATATGGTGTAAGCCTAACATGTTGTCCAGGCAATATATGTGTTTTGTGACTTTAACATGGATATGTATATATGATTTTAAGTTTTACTGCTGTATCATTGTAATGCTGAGTCATGCTGTAATTACATAATCACTAGTTGTAAACGTATTTAAGAAGGGATCTGTAATGTAGTCAGTTGAAGATATCAGCTACCATTGTGTGAGGAGTTGCTACCATTGTGCTATCATCGTGGGTGGATCTGCTACCATCGTGGTTTGTTACCAAGTGAACTTGCTATTCTAACCAACTACTGATTGTATGGTAAGAAGATTTTTGTATCACTGGACTGATTTAACTGGCAAATACTTGGATTGTTTAAAAGACTATGAGATTGTTTTTTCACTATAAAGTAAACTTTTGATAAACCAGTTTGTATAACTCTTATTCATTGCTCTCAGCAACGTTTCTCTGTGTTCTACACTCTGCTGGTTGGTAACACAACAATATCCTTAACAAGTACACTGCTTTGTGCATGGGTGACATTGTTGTTTTATTGCTGTTTTACTGATTTTGTTGTTGTTGTTGTGAGCACCTAGAATTATAAGTGGCCATGTACGTTTTATAAATAAATAAAACCATGAGACTTACTAGAAGCATGGCAAATATATCAATGGAGAGATGAACAGTGAAAAATAATGTTTTCACACATACTGTTAGGCCACTGTACCAATAAGTATAAAAGAATAGAATAACAGAGTTGGAAGGAACCCTGGAGGTCTTCTAATCCAACCCCCTGCTTAGGCAGGAAACCCTACAGCACTTCAGACAAATAGTTATCCAACATCTTTTTAAAAATTTCCAGTGTTGGGACATTCACAACTTCTCAAGCAAGTTGTTCCACTTATTAATTGTCCTCACTGTCAGGAAATTTCTCCTTAGTTCTAAATTGCTTCTCTCCTTGATGAGTTTCCACCCATTGCTTCTTGTTCTACCCTCAGGTGCTTTGAAGAATAGTTTGACTCCCTCTTCTTTGTGGCAACCCCTGAGATATCAGAACACTGCTATCAGGTCTCCCCTAGTCCTTCTTTTCATTAAACTAAACATTCATTAAACTAGACATGAACAATAGACTTCATTCATAAAAGTTTCACCCAATTCTCTCATTGTTTAAGAAAATGTTCGGCCAACCTAGGTATAAGTGAGACTCGTCTGTCCAATATCCCAAAGAAAATCAAGTTAAATAAGTATAAACCACCATCTAAAAATACCTGTGAGACTGAAGCATCATTGCCTAAGGTAGGCTGCATTGTTCAATAACTGAACATTTCTTCAGAAACTTTTTTGAGTATAAGAAGCAGAAAAACAAACTTCTTTACTTCTTACTCTTTCAGATAAAATGAAAGCCTCTAGGTGTCAGTATAAGACTGAAAATAAAGAGAAATTTCCAGGGTTTTTTTTCCTTCTAAAAATCTACAAATGGGAATAATAAACATCATAATCGGGGCATTAAAGCTATAAATTGAGCTTCCAGACAGATGTGTCGGGGACAAGCGATAAAGAACATGAATTTAAAGATACATTTTTAAAACAATAGCTTTTCAGTCAACAACTGTCATTCTGGAGCCCCTGGTGGATCTTCTTCACTGAAATATTTTAAGATCATATTTTAATTCTGAAGAATTTCACTCTGTCAAAAACCAAAATGTGTTCTATAGGTTGTTTTATAATTGAAGGAAAGGGGCAGTTTGGTCTTTTTGAGATTGGCCTACTGTTGTGATGTGACAAGTGCTGTTAAGGCTCTAAAAAGGTAAAGGTTCCCCTTGCACATATGTGCTCATCTCTGTTTCAAAGCCGAAAAGTCAGCACTCTCCGAAGACATTTCCATGGTCATGTAGCCGGCATGACTAAACACCAAAAGTGCACAGAACACTGTTACCTTCCCACCAAAGGTGGTCCCTATTTTTCTACGTGAATTTTTACATGCTTTCGAACTGCTAGGTTGGCAGAAGCTGGGACAAGTAATGGGAGCTCACCCCATTACACGGCACTAGGGATTCTAACTGCTGAACTGCCAAACTTTTGATCAACAAGCTCAGTGTCTTAGCCACTGAGGCACCGTGTCTCTACATTGTTCTAAAATCCTGAAGAGATTTTCGGTTGCCCACCCTTCCTCACCTGAAATAATCCTATAGGTGAAGTCCATTCATAAATGATCCTCTTAGGCTTTATCTAAAATATGGAAAGCTGATAACGGGCTGGAGAGATGGCACTGTAATGAAATACAAGATGCACATACAATAGACATACCTTCAGCCACTTTGTAACTAAAATAAGTGCAAGAACACTAAAAAGCCCTGAGCCTTTCTTGGAGTTTCCTTCTCTTTCAAAAGATAATAATATTTTTTTAACTGCCATTCAATTGAAGCAAAAGGTTAAAAATGCAAGGAAATGTTTGGACAGGTTGAATACGCACTACAACCAATTGGTGGCAATGTGAACACAAGAAATGGCACTATCAGACGACTTCAGTGAAAGCAAGTCATTCAAATATTCAATCATTGCTTTTCTCCAGGAGCTCTGAACACAGCGCCTGGTAAGTGGCCTTGCCAACTGCACATGTACAGCAATTTCTTCTGGATAATACAAGTTTTAGAAGAGGCAGGGTGAGGAGCCAATGAAAACAATTGTGGAGTTGGGTTCTAGAAAGGAGGCAACTGTCCTGTTTTCCAAAGCAATTTCAAGAAAATGCTTTGCTTCAAAATTCTGGTGAATTTTCTTGAAACAAAGTTCCTACTCAAAACTCCACACTGTTTTGTATTGATATACTAAATGTATATGAAAATAAGTGCATATCAGTTCTGCCCAGTGAATAATTTGGCATCTTTATCTTACCTATTTATTTTATTTTAGTTAGGTTGTCCTTTTTTTTTCCTTTTTGCTGCCTTCTAGTCAGTCTATATCCCTGCTAACTGCCTGAAAAATTCCCTGCAGTTTTCTTGGCAAGGCTTTTTGGGAGTGGTTTACCATTACCTCCTTCTTAGAACCGAGACAGAGTGTCTAGCCAAAGTCATACAGTTGGCTTGGTGCCTAAAGCAGGACTAGAACTCACTGTTCCTTGGTTTCTAGCCTAGAGCCTTTAACCACTACACTAAAATGTCTTCATTTCCTAAAGGAGCATTATGAAACAATCTTCTGATTTGATGTTGATTTTACTATATGTAAGTTAGCTATCTGAGGGAAGAACATAAGGTTCTGGTGCTAGATACAACACAAATAGAGTAGCAAGAAACTGTACCAACGTATTTAATGAATAGTATCAAGTCAATGAGCAGTAGTCCCACTTCGTATAACCTGCTAACAATGTCAAACAATCAACACCCAATTTAGGTAACAATAATAGCACAGAAGCAAAAATAATGTCTCTGCACCAATAAATCTCAAGCTATCAATGTAGGAATCAGCATCTTCAACTCTTAGACCAGGGATGTCCAACCTTGTCAACTGTAAGGCTTGTGGACTTCGACTTCCAGAATTCCCCAGCCCATCTTAATGACTGGGGAATTCTGGGAGTTAAAATCCACAAGTCTAAAAGTTGACAAGGGTGGATATCCCATCTTAGACAACCTTCTTCCATGCAATGACTTATAAATCTTCACACATACTGACAAGTTCCCAATTATAATATATTTCAAGCAGAACTATCAAAGAATTGTGACTGATTTCAATCCCACTCATTTCCAGAGCCTGATTGAAGCCTGTCTACTGTGTCTCTCGAACTTGTTAAAGAGGCATTGGAGTCCTAAAGGTTAACAAAGTGCAAATATCTACAAGCTATTTGCTTTCAATTAAGTTCTGAAAGGTCAGAGCAATAGAACATGCTGTCAGAACAGCACCTGAGGTAGAGTTAATACAAAAGGTCCACTGTGAGCTAAATAAAAAAGCCCCTCAGTAGCAGTGAAGCACTTCCATTCAGCCAGCTATTTTACTGCAAAACACATATAAATTAAGATTCCAATCGCATGTCCAGGTGGTTTTATTTCCGCTAAGCTTGTTGAGACATTCTCTAATTAACAAGTAAATGAAATTCCACTTTACAACTCCTATCCAATTTACCAGTAGCTCTAAAAGTCTTTGCAGTTGAAAAAAGCAAACCGGTCAAGTGAAAATATAAAGATATATACCCTCAAAAGTCTATGTTTATGAAAAATCTATAGGAATATGTGTCTGTCTACCTACACCCATGATGGCGAACCTATGGCACGTGTGCCACAGGTGGCACATGTAGCCATATTAGTGGGCACGTGAGCTCAGCTGGGCCCACCACAAATAGGGAAATTTGCTGTTTCCTGCCTCCAGAGAGCCTTGGGGTGTGGGGGGTGGGGAAGGCCGTTTTTCTCTCTCCCCAGGCTCCAGAGCCTTTCTAGGAGTCTGGTGACAGCAAAAATAGTTTCGCCCCCCCCCACAGGAAGTTGGCAAAGGGGCCGTTTTTGGCCTCCAGAGGGCCTCCAGTGGGGTTGGGAAGGTCATTTTTGCCCTCCCCAGGTTCCTAGAAAGGCTCTGGAGCCTGGGGAGAGCAAAAAATGGGGCTTCTGGTCCCACCGGAAGGTGAAAAATGAGCCATTTCCAGCCTCTGGAGAGCTCTGGAAGCTGGGGAGAGAGAAAAACAGGCCCACTGAGCCATCATGTGCCAGGAGAAGGGGCGCACACGCATGCATGGGACACATAGAATTATGACTGTGGGCACACACACGCATGACCCTCACCCCCCGCATTCCCCCACCCGCTCCTGGCATGCAATGGCAAAAAGGTTAGCCATCATTGTTCCTTTTTCAAGAGAAATAATAAACTTAAATTTAACATAAAGTTAAAGTAGGTAAATATGGTCTATAAAGTGAAACGAAGGTGATATTGAAGACATATTAGCTCAATTCACACATTGTGTATTGTTTTGGCAAAATGTATCATTGGTTTTGGTAACCTATTTATAATAGCCCTAAACTCTTAAACAACCAACAAGGCGGGGGGGGAAATGCAAAATAGTTCTTTATGTAAAATTCTTGTACATCATTTTGGCTTTTTGTTGTGCACTTTCACTCGATTGTAATTTTTCAACAAACTTTAATTAAGCAGCTCATAGCTTAGCAAAATGTGTGAATCAGGCAGTATGTTGTTCATTCTTGGGTTCCCCCCCCCCCAATAGAAGGAGATGTTGTGGCTAGCAAAATCATCATTTATACAAACAGAATTATTTATACAAATGATGACCCACATTTTGGCAATATAGCATCTGGATTTGTGAGTCATGAGTTATTTGAATTCCACGTCTAAATATGTTGGGGAAAAAATATCCTTGAAAGAGGAGAAATAAACTTGAATACAGTAAATTCATCTGATAAATATTTTGTTCATTGCCCAGTCAAAGCTGAACCAACTGTGCACAGCAAAATGTGTATATATAAACATAATACATTAATACAGTACAGCATTTTGTACTTGGGTGGGTCAATAAAGATGTAGAGTTCTGTTTAATATTGTAACTCTAATAGAACTACCATATCTAGGCTGGAAACATTGAGATTGAATGAGATCAAAGAAATACAAAAAATCCCAATCTTCTGTTCCTTCTCCACATTTTTGCAAAACATATGCTGTAATCTTAAACCCGAAACCAATGGTTCTTAAACAATTTGACCCCATTACTTATTTTTCCAAATAATGTGATTTTTTTTTTACTTCACTGGTCATTGCCTGCTCATCTCCGTTTCAAGGCCATTGAGCCAGCGCTGCCTAAAAACATTTCCATGGTTATGTGACCAGCATGACATCATAAGTACTGTTACCTTCCCACTGACATGATACCTATCAATCTACTGGTAATTGCATATTTTCGAATTGCTAGGTTGGCAGGGGCTGGACCAAGGATGGGAACTCACCCCATCACATGGTGCTCAAATCTTGGACTTGACTGCTGGCTTTCCAGCTGACAAACCCAGTGTCTTAATTGCTGAACCACTGCACTCCCCAAAATAAATAAATAATGTCATTATCTTATATCTTATATTTTATATCTTATATTTTAATAATAATAATTTTATAAGAATTTAACTTCTCATAAAATATCTTATATTTTACGAGAAGAATCCTCCATTCCTCTTCCCGCAATAAAACATCTTATGCCACCAGATTCCAAATTTTGGGCTTAGACAACTTAGATCTACGCTGACTTCAGTCTGACCTAAGCATAGTATATAAAATTATCTGCCACAAATGTCCTTCCTGTCAACGACTACTTCAGCTTCAACCACAACAATACACAAGCAAATAATAGATACAAATTCAAGGTAAACTGTCCCAAACTCGACTGCAGAAAATATGACTTCAGCAACAGAGTGGTCAATGCCTGGAATGCACTATCTGACCCTGTAATTTCTTTCCCAAACCCCCAAAACTTTGACTTTAAACTGTCAACTGTTGACCTCACCCCAGACGTCTATAAGGAGTGTGCATAACTGCACCAGCGTGCCTACCATCCCTGTCCTAATATTCTGTTTTACTTACTCTTTTCATGTATTCAAATTATGTTTATACTTTTACCTGTTATATATGCTTGACAAATAAACTTATGATTATGATTATCTCCACCAAAAAAGCAGACTGTTGTTTTGCCTAACATCCAGTATTATATCCTGGACTTGGCAGGCCCAAAGTAGATTCTCAACTCACAAACAAGCAATTGCAAAGAGCCCTATGACTCCAGGGAAATGCCCCAAATATCCCCTTGGATAATTTCCCCAGTTTGGAACCACTAAAGATCCAACATAGAAGTAAGAAGACATTTTCTGACAAGAACAATTAACTGATGGAATAGCTTGCCTCCCAGAATTGTGGGTGCTCCATCACTGATGGTTTTTCAAAAATAGACTGGACAACCATTTGATCAGGATGGTATAAGGAACTCCTGCCTTGAGCAGGAAGTTGGACTAGATGATCTCTAAAGTCCCTTCCAGCCCTATCATTTTATGTTCTACCTATATAAAAATTCAAAACAAGTCTGCTTGATACACACCATTATAAAATCACTTTACAAATGCTGACTAGGAGCAGAAAAAAAGGAAGCTATTCATAAATAACCAAAAAGTTCCAGAAGGCGAACCTGCCATATTGAAATCTATAAGGAAACACATCCATAGAAGGATACATAGGAGGCATCAATTAAATATCAATGGATTCAATTTCAAGATAACTCTGAGTTGCATTCTGTTCAGTGCTGTTCTTTTTCTGTTTTCTTGCTCGGTTGAGTTTGTTTTTCTTCTTTCCATTCATTTTATGACGACAATGACGAGCTGCACTGTAGGATTAAATAGCAAGGATTTTTTTTAAAAAAATGTTCTAAACAGAAGCAAAATCAAAACAAAAACAAAGAAGAAAGTAAGAGAACACCAAATAAAAATCTTACTCATAATAATATAAATCTAAGCTTATTTATTAATAAATTAATCAATCCCTGTTTTTAAGCAAACATAATGCAGATGAATGAATTATGCAACAGTCATTTAAACATTCAAGAACAGCTTTCCACAGCAACAAAATGACATGGATCCACATAAAATTAGCATTGATTGAATTGCAATGACCAAAATGCAAGAGCAGATGCCAATGGGAAGAGACTAACCAAGAGTACAACTCTTGCTCCAACATTTTCTTCTTTCATCTATTGGAAATAATTTTAAAATTTGAAAGCATTATTACTTTATTTCAGAACTTCTGTTGTCCTGGTGCTATAGGAGGCCACTCCTGGGAGGTGGGGAATCTCACTGCCTTTCTTCTATTGCATTGCCCCCCCCCCCCACCACACACACAGTGGCCTTTGGCCCTGTAATGGATTTACAGCAAGTTGTAGCTTTGCATGTTATTGTCTGAGAAACTTACATCTTTGGCTTATTTGGACATTTATATATTTCATTCAGTTCAGTCTTTAGTACCAATTTCTTTTTCTAGTGTTGCTGAGGACATGAAATGAACCTAGGTAAAAAAAATGCACACAATGATACAAAGGTATCATTTCCACTCTTTTGTTTCCTCTCTTTAGGTTTTCATTATCCCATTTCTCCCTTCCTTGGTACATTCTAATATGAGTATGTTGAACTGTAAAAAAAAAAAAAACCTCAGTGAAAAAGCAAACGATATATTTCAGAAATGTAGCCCTTCTTCCTTTTCAATTGCCTGAGTTGGAATTCTGTGTTGCCTTGGCAACTGCTGATGACATCAAACACGATGCAGTATGGACAGAAAAGGGGAAATAATAAACAGGAGGTGGAAAATTACTAGCTAGAAAGGTCTTACAGGATTTGCTGAGGAGCTGGAAGGGAACTGATAAATAAATTTCTAACTGAAGGATCTTAAAGGGATCAAAACCCATATTTAAGAGACTTCTAATTCAAGCTCTGAAATCGAAATTCTTTACCTGGGAAAATTCCAGATTCTCATGCATCACACCCTGCATTATACAAATTCACCAGGTCTTCCATCACTCTCCACATTCTTCAGCTCCAGATAGTTTTCACCTGCATCATCTTTACTTACAAGTAGAATAACAGAGTTGGAAGGGACCTTGGAGGTCTTCTAGTCCAATCTCCTGCTTAGGCAGGAAACCCTACACCACTTCAGACAAATGATTATCCAACATCTAAAAATATCCAGTGTTGGAGCATTCACAACTTCTGGAGGCAAGTTGTTCCACTGATTAATTGTTCTGTGAGAAAATTTCTCCTTAGTTCTAAATTGCTTCTCTCCTTGATTAGTTTCCACCCATTGCTTCTTGTTCTACCCTCAGGTGCTTTGGAGAATAGTTTGAGTCTTGCAGAAGTAAGCAATTGTGTACCTGGGAAGTTACTGGAGCTGCAATATGTGATATTGATCCTTCCTGGGATGGAAGCCTGGATTTTGTCAGGTTTCTTCTTTGAATCTGAGGCAAAGGGTTTACCCTTCCTCAAAAGAAGCCTATCTCCCTCAAACACCTGAAATCCACTAAATTATCCACTGTGTCCCACCTCTTCCACAGCAACCTCTTCCACAGAGATCAAGCATCGGAACTATAAGCTTCAAAACTCTGGACAACTAGATGGCAGCACATTGTTAGTGTTTTCTGAGTTTTGCTGACACCTAATAGCTAGCTAAACATTTGTGGCCCAGATTTGTAATTTGGTTAAAGAGTCTTTGTGGAATATTAGTCAACCTTGCCAAGCATGCAAGCTATGAGTAATTTATAGCATCACATTGTTAGTGTTTTCTAGGTTTTGCTTACACCTAATAGGCATGTGGTTAGCTGATGAGAACTAAATAGCTTGAAATAGATCCAGTGGTGGGATTCAAGTAATTTAACAACCGGTTCTCTGTCCTAATGATTTCTTCCAACAACCAGTTTGCCAAACTGCTCAGAAAGTTAACAACCGGTTCTCCCGAAGTGGTGCGAACTGGCTGAATCCCACCAATCTATACTAGTCTCCCTTTATTTCTTTATCAGCAAAATATAAATTTGGTATAAAATGGTTTGTTGTGAATGTGACTGTTTGAGGGCTCCTGGATTGGAGCTGAAAGGCGAAAGGGAAGCAGTACGCTCCCTCCCATATTGGGATAGACCAGGTGCTTTGATAGAAAAACACTACACTACACACACACACACACACACACATGTATCTAATCTCTCTCTCTCTCTCTCTCTCTATCTATCTATCTATCACACAACACCTAGTCCTTTCTTTGATATGGATTCAAAAACAATAGCAATAGCAATAGCAATAGCACTTAGACTTATATACCACTTCATAATGCTTTACAGCCCTCTCTAAGCGGTTTACAGAGTCAGCATATTGCCCCCAACAATCTGGGTCCTCATATTACTGACCTCGGAAGGATGGAAGGCTGCGTCAACCTTGAGCCTAGTGAGATTTGAACTATCAAACTGCAGGCAGCCAGCAGGCAGCAGAAGCATCTACCCATTGCACCACCGTGTCTCATTAGGTAACCATCTTGGAGTTTTAGCTTTTCTTCTTTATGTGTAAGTGATTTAGAAAAAGAAATAGAGCCATCCTTAAACATGGCTTAAGGATTTTTGGAACACATTGTTCTGTCTCAATTTACATACTATGTATTTGGTAGGGAGGGAGGGAGGGAGGGAAGGAAGGAAGGAAGGATCAGAAAGGAATGTAATATATTATGTATTTTTAGACATATTGCCAGGGAGAAAACCATGTTCCACTAGTTTTTATATAAGCCATATACAGCCACTGATGATTTGAAGCTCTCAGGATTGTAACTTCTGTGTACATTTCATTAAGAACAGTGGCAGCTGGTGTAGCAATGATCCTGAGATATTGCCAGATAAGCCATGACAATGTGTATGCCTGGCACCCATGAACTTTGGCTGGGCTTCTGATACAGCAGCAGTAAATATTTCGCAGGTGACAGAATTGATGCTAATGTCAGACAATGGCTCTAATTTCCTAGTCCTAATTTGTAGGATGAAGTCATTTCTTTGTTTTCCAGCAATGACAGCTTGAAACATTTTATTCCAACTTAGAATGCTCACGTAATGCTGTCTTAATTTATCATTTCCTGTTTTTCTCTCATTCCATAGTTTAAATATTATATAGCATCTATGTCATGATGTCCCTGACTGATGCAAATTACTTTTCTCTTTGTACATGTCATGTCATGTATGACATCATTGAGATTTCTCTGATTTCTCTGGTCAGTGAATCCCAACCTTTTTTTGGCCATGCCCCACCACTCTAAAATCCTGATGCCTGCCCCCCCTCCCCCCACATACTGTATAATTCTTACTATTCAAAAAGTGAACTCATGTGGAGGAAGCCTAAAAGGCCATTAACTTGGTTTAAACAAGGTTCCAAATTGCCTGCATTAAAAAACAAATTGCCCCCCTGTGGGGCGTAGGCCCCATGTTGGGAACCATTGCTCTAGGTAGACTTCCTAGAAGCAGCATTATTATTTCCAATGTATGTCAATTTCCTACAAGGAAAAAAAATGCCAATGACACAATCATGAAGATGAGGAGGAGGAGAACATGGCATTAAGAAATTTGAGGCATCAAGAAAGAGAAAACAAAACTGAAAAAAACAACGACATACCATCAGAAGACAAGGTTATTAGAAAAATTATGGAGTGTGCGGAAATGGATAAACTCATAAAGGAGATACAAGAAAAGGATGAAACAGAATATTACTTAGTCTGGAGAAATGGTATAAACGGTTGGAGGGAAAGGAGGGGAAAGGGGGGACAAAAGAAAACTAAACAATGATTAAATCAGGTGGAGGAATATGAAAACAAATGTCTCTTTATTTCTTTGTTTCTCTTTATTTCTTCAGACTTTCACAGGAGCCTGAAAAAGAAACATCAAACTTTTTTAAAAAAAAATAATAAATTCATTACAATATGACTTGTAAAGGTAAAATCCAAATTTTTTTACTACTGGTTCTGTGAGCGTGGCTTGGTAGGTGTGCTGTGGCTTGGTGGGCGTGGCAGGGGAAGGATACTGCAAAATCTCCATTCACACCCCACTCTGGGGCCAGCCAGCAGTGGTATTTGCCGGTTCTCCAAACTGCTCAAAATTTCCAGTACTGGTTTTCCAGAACCTGTCAGAACCTGCTGGATTTCTGCTTTAATGATTAGCAGAGAGGTGCTTTCATACAAGGTCTGAAGCACTTTGTGTGAATTGTTTATTAGCAACCACAACTGTAGCAATTATCTAGATTCTAGAACCACCTTTATTATCATGATAGATGCTGTTGGCCCTGAAAAGCTTAATAGACATATCAGTCAGGAACTTAGCCATAATGTTTACTGTCTCTTTTAAACAGGAATAAAAAACAAATAGGCTAATAGGCAGATACAATGAAGTGCAGAATAACACTGCCTCTAGACTAAAATGCATAATAAGACTTTCCACCTATCTGCAGTCATAAGACATAGCAAAAAAAAAAAAGAGCAGTTCTACAAGAGTGACAAGTGTTTGCTTGATGATGAAGATGGCAAGGTTTCTCGAGAAAAATGAAAGCAACTGGCTTGGAGCCTGCAGTGTGATATTAGGACATACAATCTGAAAGAAGATCTCATTCCATCTTACAGCTTCTTGGTTTTCTGCATAGTGCACATGGCTCGGAAATCAGATTGCTGTTAACATTTCGTGTGATTAGACTGCTTGCTCCTGTATAGCTTAAATCACAGTTCGAATTAAGCCAAAATAGAGAAGCAACTTAGTACATTTATCTGCTACTTTGGAAAGACATGTTGCACAGAACTGAGATGGTCTGTAATTTGTAGTTCAGGTAGTGTGTTTTCCCAGGGACATGCAAAAAAAAATAAAAATCAGTTGACAGAAAACCGATGGATAAATGATCAGAAATGATTTTTCTTAACAGTGGTAACTTCACATGCTCACAGACACTTGCACATGAGAGGTACACATGCTGTTTAATTCAAAATCAATTTGATTTTATCAGGTCTTCTTGTATCATTAGGTAACTTTCCCCTGAATGAACGGTATGTCCCTTGATTTGGAAAGGAACAATTCCACTTTTAAATATTGCTTCTTGACAGAAGGCTGTGGAAAGAATTTCAAGCCTAAGTGGATGCATATGTAAGCACACCATATGTTTTCCAGGGCCAAGATAGCAATTGACTTTGAAAAAAAAACAGAGTTTCAGATTACAGATTGGATCAGTAGGTAACAGCCGTCCTGGTCCTGACTAATGGGTGAGTTTTTCCTGGCTGGACCTGCTTGTGCTATGTTGCAGCTACAGCTGATTTGGTGTGCCCTTATTAACCCTGAGACTCCTGAACTCTCAGTTACTGCTAAGTCACTGAAGAATTTGGAATGAGTTTAACTTCATCCGGGCTACGTGAGTTATGCATTTATTTAGCCAAGGAAGACAAATCCATTGGTGCCTCCTTTAAATAAAGCCTTCTACAGGATTACCACTCTTTTGTCAGCAGTAGATCATCTGTGGTCCTTCCATGAATTTTGATTTGGCATATACCTCATCTCTATAAGCTTTATGGTCTTTGCACATGCCTGCTTCAAGGTGCACCTATCAATGTATGCATTCCCGTTTTGCAAAATGAAGTTTTAAGCACAAGCATATTTTTTTTCAAAAGACTGATCGAGACGTACACAATCTACTTTGTGAAGCCATGCTACAGTCCAATCCAATGTGCATTTACTTAGAAGACACCACCACCACCCCGTCTATTTAATGAGCTCAGTATGTATAAGATAGTGTCCCCTAACTGGCTAGGCTACTTCAGTGGCATTCTGGAGAAAGACAGGAGCGGGATTTGCAATGATGCAATTCACTTGCATCTGCTGCTATGCCAGAAAACAGATTGACTCATTGATCCAGCAGCCAATAACTTAATAAATTTAGATCTGCTCAGAATAAATGAGTGGAAATCATCTTGGCTGTATCTTAGTTGCCTGGCTGCATGGCAGCTGTCTTTTTTGGAATAGTTTTTACAGAAAAAAAAAAAAATAAAACCTATAGTGCCTTAATTCTCCCTTCAGCATGCACACACACGATGTAACCCTTTCTCTTCTTCTTTGGCAAAGATAGGGTGTCTGAAACAGTTTTCTTTATATGAGGTCCCTTTAGATTCCTTCCCATAGCTTCCTTTTACAAAGGCAAAGAAATGTTCCAAATGTTTAGGTGAACCATGGTTGATTGCAGTGATAGGATTCAAATTTTTTTACTACCAGTTCTGTGGGCATGGCTTGGTGGGCGTGGCAGGGGAAGGATACTGTAAAATCTCCATTCCCTCTCCACTCCAGGGGAAGGTTACTGCAAAATTCCCATTTCCTCCCAATCAGCTGGGACTCGTGAGGCAGAGAATAGATGGGGGCGGGGCCCATCAGAGGTGGTATTTACCGGTTCTCTGAATTACTCAAAATTTCCTCTACCAGTTCTCCAGAACTGGTCATAACCTGCTGAATACCACCTCTGGTTGATTGATTATAAGCCATCAAGCTGGGGTTGACTTTTAGCAACTGTTGGAAGAAATATCCTTCTGGGTTCAGTTCCAAGAGGGGGGGGGGAAGACACTGGATTCATGGAAGTTGCTTGGAAAGAAGGTTTATAGATGAACAGGATCATATGCCTTGGAGATCTTGGGTGAAAAAAGGGAAGAGATGTTGAGAGTCCCTGGGTTTTATACCCTCTCTGGCTTTAAATTTCCTGGGGCACAGGAAGAATATCCTGGTTGATTGCTGTCAGACTAGCTTTTTAGGTTGTCTGTGGATTAAGTTTGGTTGAATCCTGCTGGGTGATGCAATGAAGGGCAATTAAATGGTTCTGCCTGAAAGAGGTAGATCTTTGTTACGTATAATAGATTGGCCCAGGCATTAATGGCCCATTAACAAAGGTGGGGGGGGGGGCTGAGTTTCTGTCTTCCTTTTAGAGGAAATATTCTGCCCTTTTAATATTTCCTAAAATACTTCATTTTCTAGGAGAGGGGTGGGTTTTAACTTCCTACATAACCATGTAGATAGATTTTTTCTCCCCAGGACAATCTCTCTTCAGCTTGGTCCTTTAGTTCTTTGAGTGTTGCATTCATTGCTGCTATAATTAAGTCTATCTACCTTTCTCGGTGTTAGTTAAGTCCCCTTAAAATTGGTCTTGCAGAAGGAAGTAATTTGTTTACCAGGTTTGAACAAGTTGCTTTTTTTAAAAAAAATGTCTTCAACAGGTCACAGCCCTTTTAAAAAATGATTGCTGATTTTAATAGATCTGTCAAGCATTAGTGAGTTGTATGACTATGGCTGGGTTTGAAGAGCTGCTCCCTTGATCACAAAAGAGTCCAAGGATGTTATTTTCTAGCTGACAAATTCTGTACCACAAGTGCTCTTCTGAAAGATCTCACAGCCTTGCTTTATTGAATCCTTTAAAATGGAATGTCATTATAAGCTACAGTGAAATTTTGAAAAATTTTCAGAAGAAGAAATAAATAGGGCAGAAAAGGATTCCATAAATTAAGAGTGGAACAGTAGCAATATCAATAGCATTTAAACTAATATACCGCTTCATAGTGCTCTACAGGCCTCTCTAAGCATAAGAATCAGCATATGACCCCCAATAATCTGGGTCCTCTTTTTACCAACCTCAGAAGGATGGAAGGCTGAGCCAACCTTGAGCTGGTGAAACTCAAACTCCTGGAGTGAGCAGTGAGTTATCCTGAAGTACTGCATTCTAATCACTGCAACACCACGGCTCTTAGAACAGTAGCATTCCAGATAAAATTCTTGGCATCTTTTATTATTGGGAAATATGGAATTTAACCTGCATATCCATATGCTCTCCAGCTCTGTTCTAAGGAAATAAAATGAATGCTTTACAGTAAACATAGGTTATAGTATTTTTCATCACATTTGCCAGAAATGATAGAAATTACTTATTTAAATACCTTTCAGATTCTGGAACAAGGATATCTTAGAAGATGTGTAAAAGATCAAGGAAACATCATAACAGGAACCAAAATATAAGTAGGAAATATTACTTTCTAGCAGGACTACCAGATTCTGTGATAGCTTTGTTCCCTGTGATATCCATCTGGTAAATTCACAAGATTTGTTTTTCTCACTTTGTACATGTATACTGTTTCTCTGGGTCATATAATATATGCAAGTAGATGCAAACTTTTGTGCATTGTGTATATTGGAGGTGGTGACCCTTTGAGAAATGCATGCAACAAAATTTCATGTCAATGTATGTCAATTAGTGTACATTCAAAGTGACAATAAATTCTCTTCTCTTCTCTTCTTTATTTTATTTTATTTATTTATTTAATTTCTCAACCCTGTACGAGCTAACAGATATAAGTATAAACATGGACATGAGCACATGAAATAAGTACAAATAAATGGGGATAGTAGGAGAGAGACAGTAGGCATGCTGGTGTGCTTATTCACGCCCCCTTACAGACCTCTTAGCAATGGAATGAGGTCCACGGTAGACAGTTTAAGGTTGAAGCTGTGGGGGTTTGAGGATGTAACAACGAAGTCAGATAGAGCATTCCAGGCATTGACCACTCTGTTGCTGAAGTCGTATTTTCTGAAATTGAGTTTGGAAATGTTTACCTTGAGTTTGTATCTATTGTTTGTCCGTGTATTATTGAGGTTGAAGCTGAAGTAGTCGTTGATAGGTAGGACGTTGTAGCAGACAATGTTGTGTACTATGCTTAGGTCAAACCGTAGGCGGTGTAGTTCAAGGTTGTCCAAGCCCAAAATTTCAAGCCTGGTGGCATAAGGTATTCTATTGTGAGCAGAGGAGTGGAGTACTCTTCTAGTGAAATATCTCTGGACCTGCTTGATTGTATTAATGTCCAAAATACAGTGTGGATTCCAGGCAGATGAGCTGTATTCGAGGACTGGTCTATTCTATTCTATTCTATTCTATTCTATTCTATTCTATTCTATTCTATTCTATTCTATTCTATTCTATTCCATTCCATTCCATTCCATTCCATTCCATTCCATTCCATTCCATTCCATTCCATTCCTTTCCTTTCCTTTCCTTTCCTTTCCTTTCCTTTCCTTTCCTTTCCTTTCCTTTCGATTTCCACTGGAAAAGTGGCTTTCCATTAGTTAAGGCAAGGCAATCACATTCAGCAACAGATTACGGTTCGGCTAACTGCTGTGTGCACATGTATTCGAAATGTAAGGTCTTTTCTGGAGGAATCTTGTGCAAAGATGGTAATTGTCCTAAGTCCCACATGGTATAGGGTCCCTCCAAGCTATAGTTCAGTACTGGCAGAGGTGGGATTCAAGTAACTTAACAACCGGTTCTCTGCCCTAGTGATTTCTTCCAACAACCAGTTTGCCAAACTGCTCAGAAAGTTAACCATTGGTTCTCCCGAAGTGGTGCAAACTGGCTGAATCCCACCACTGACTACTGGAAAAGATAAAAGGAACAATGCATTTAATTTTAAAAATTGCATCTTTGCTCAAAGTCTGTATTTTGCTGGTTGCCTTTTAATAAGGAATGAAACTTATGGTGTTGAGTGTTGAGTTTTCAACACTCAATGGTGTTGAAAAGAAGTTATGATATATTGTTGTTATTTGTCTTGCCAAATTATTATTTTGTATTTTGAATTTCATCATCACCAGCCCCTGGGTTGTCCCCACAGAAATGACTTACCTGCTCAGTAATTAAAAGTTATCAATGGATTTAAAGGACTAAAATATGTTGCGACTTTAAAGAGAGAGGCTCTTGATGTGAAGCTCGAAGATGAGAAAGATGAAAGTAGAAGCTGAATGGTTTAAATGCTTCAATGTACATTTCTCTCCAGATTTATTGCTACCACACACTCTTCAGCCAATTTATTCATATAGTTTTACTTTACTTGCATGTCGAAAAGATTGATTTCTCAGTAAAGCTGTATTTTTTTAAAAAATAATTCTGAGTTCGTTGTCAGCGTTCAAGACTCTCTTCAATTAAGCTGCCTGACACAATTTTGTTAATTTAAGAAAGATGTGCTGAAGAAAACAATCCAATATGTGCTCTTGGGTCCCTGGTAGATATATTTCTTTTCTTCCAATATAAACAATGTGAAATAAATATTAAAAACCAAAGGAAGGTGAAAGGCTAAATCATCTGGCAAGGCCGTAAAACTGACCGGTTACAACATATTCCCGAGAGTTATGGGGGTTGCTCCACAGGCCATTCTCAACTGTGCAGATGGGTTCACACAACATCCTTAATTAACCCATTTTATGAGTTTGCACTATACGTTGAATCGTAAACAAAGCAATTGTGCTGGATTTGCAGAAAATGCTGAACCAAAAGAAAGCCCAAATGAAGGTTAATGCAACCCAACTAGGTATGTTTGGGGAATACAGACATTGATCTGCATGATTTATCCTTACTCTGGGAAAGGTTTCAAACTGTCATGTTTTTATTATCTAAGTCATATATAACTAAGGGGGAAAGAATTACAGAGGAGAGGCAGAGAATTGTTCTGCCCCAACTACAGACCCCAAAGAATGCAGCACACACAAAGTCCATACAAACCTTAGTTTACTAATTAAGGACTACTAATGAGCTTTCTTCGTCATTGTTCGAACCTAAGTACAATGTAAATCAGTCTTTTCTGAACAAGGGCTGTTAATTTAACTTCATTAACAGCCGACAAGAATTCAAAAAATAATAACTCAGTTCTGAGCACAGTATTTCAGATAACCATAATCTTACTGTGGATGGCAGAATGCCCAGAAGCAATTTGCAGGAAAACTGATAAGAGAAAAACAAGAGCCGAAATCAAACATTTCTGGAATCAAGACTCGAAGGAATGTGAATGAAGTTGTTTCCTGTAAATTGCATCAGTCGACGCCCTTCCTTAAATAGGCTAGGAGAGTGGCCAATTAGCCCCAAGCCTTACTCTCGATAAGACCTCCTCCTGAAGAGCCACTCCTGCCTTTTTGCAGCTCTGCACGCTCATGCATCAAGAAGAGGCTCCTCCTCTTCTTCCTCTTCACTTATGGGAGCTTCTGGAGGTTCTGAAGGCCCTGGCTGAATCCCCGCCTCTGGCACCACATCTTCTCCAGCCTCCTCATTGTCTGACTCAAGGGCCAGCTGCACAGGCTGCTGGCGCAGCACCACATCAGCCTCCTCGCTGTCGGAATCAGCTACTAACTGCACAGGCCGCTGATGGGCCACAACAAGAATGTGGATCTTTATTTAATCTCCAGAGGTTCAGAACTCTGTTTAGAAACACAGAGGAGCTACACACTTATAGCAAATTCTGATTTACAAGGATGGCTTGGTGGAAGTTGACTGTTGTTGGGAATGGAGGAGGAGTCCTATCTGTCTCTTTGTCATTTCAATGTTTGTTATTTCTGTCTCTCTGGTCATGTCTATCACCTGTATGGGATGCCCCAACAGAAGGAAAAGAACAGCATGCAAATGCAACTGTACCATGTCTGAACAGGTAGTCTTCAACTTATGACCACAATTGAGCCCCAGATTTCTGTTGCTAAGTGAGACAGTGGTTAAGTGAGTTTTGCCCCACTTTGTGACCTTTCTTGACACAATAGTTAAGTGAATGATTAGTAACATGGTTGTTAAGTGAATCTGGCTTCCCCATTGACTTTGCTTTTCCGA
This sequence comes from Masticophis lateralis, assembly GCA_030761175.1. Taxonomy (NCBI): domain Eukaryota; kingdom Metazoa; phylum Chordata; class Lepidosauria; order Squamata; family Colubridae; genus Masticophis; species Masticophis lateralis. The sequence goes on from JAUDYJ010000003.1 coordinate 24,078,712, forward strand.
AGGTCACAAAATCATATGATCATATGACCCTGGGACACTGCAACTGTCATAAATACATGCCAGTTGCCAAGCATCAATATTTTGATCACATGACCATGGGGATGCTGCAACAGTCATAAGTATGACTTTTTTTCTGTGCCTTTGACACTTCGAACGGTCACTAAAGGAATGGTTGTAAGTCAAGGACTATCTGTATTTTGGAAAACAGCTTCTGTAATCATTGATTCTCCAAAGACCCACAAATTCCAGTGACTTATCCAAAGCAGTTCCTATACATGGGCAGATGGAGCCAGCAAGGTGTGGAGCAGAAAGAGGAAAGACTTTCTGATGAATTTGATAAGCCCCATAATAACCCAAAAGATAAGAAAATAAATAAGTTACATTTGAAAAGATGCACATTTGACAGAAGAGAATCCAAGGACAGGAGTCAGCAACTAAACAATTTTCTCACTTATCTTTATACAAATGGGAGAGTCTAACAAAGTCAACAATATTAATAAAGGAATTCTGTGGTCTATCCAACCCATCTTTTATTCAATTTTTCTCATTGGTAATTACTTTTCTGATTCTCGTGCTCTTTACTATGTCTATCATTTTCATCTCATATTCTTACTTCTTCTATGCTCCATCAGTGGTCCAGTGACTTGCCTGCCTGTGGTAAATGTAGCCTGAATTGCCATGAAGGAGGTGCTGCATTCCAGAGGGGAAAAAAGCCATGAAGCTTAGATAGTTTGGTTGGGAGAAAGAGAGTTGAGAAGGCTCCTTCCTTGCAATTCTCATCTCGACTGATGCAAATAGTTGTTTTAGTTTGGCAAGATGTCAGTCTATAGGTGAGAAACAAAACAGGACAGTTCTCAGAAGTATGAGTGGATCTTGTATGGATCTTTCTTAGTTCTTGGGCCCCAATATTGCCTTCTCCAATATATTTCATTTCTTTCTCTTTCTCTCTTTTTTTTTATTTCTACATTTCTACTTCCTTCTATCACCTTCTTCTTTATAGACACCTTTCTGTCCTTTAGATCTTCCCAACAATCAGATATTCCATTTAATTTACTGGTCTCATTTTGGGCAAGAAAGATATTGGAGAGGCAGCAATTTAGTTTAGCACTGAATAGAATTATATACTACATCATCGTCATCAACTTTTAATGATCCCATAATCCCTTGTGGGGTAGAGTCTGGGCATGTTCTGATCTAGACTTCCTGAGTCATTAAAGCACATGAGTAGTCCCAAAAACCTCTTTTATTTCAACAGCTGTGAATTCTGTTCATTCACAGATGAGTCCCAATTAGTTATAAAGAGTCCTTCGGAAGAAGTCCTTCAAGATAATCACCCACCTTTATCTCCCTTGACACGCTGCCAAAGACCTAATTGGCAAGGCCACACGAAGTCCAGAATCAAACAGAGCTTCAGGCTTTAAGCTGAACTGAATGAACAAATGTTGCTTCCTGCAGAGGCCCAGGTTCCTTTGCTCCTCTTTTAAGTCTTATGGGAGGGGCCAATCATCTCCCAGCCCTACTCCCGAGGCGCCCCTTTTGTTTTAGCTGTTCTTGTCTTCTGGCAGCTCTGCGCATGTGCGTACTGGGAACAGGCTCCCCCTGTTTCTCTGCCTCACTGAGGTCCGACTATGGAGACTCCGGAGGCAGCACGTATTCCCAGATGGTCCTTTCTCTGCCTCTGACGCAGAGCCCTTTTCCGAGCCTTCCCCAGACTCCAGGACTGGCCCATGGTCCTCCCCAGCCTCCTCACTGTCTGACTCTGATGCCAGGTCTGCAGGCTGCTGGTGGACCACAACACGGCAACTGAATGGAGCTAGCAGAGTCTTCAATGGCCAGATTCCCTTCCTGTCACCAATGCGGAGATTTGTTTAGCAGATAAATTCTCATTGTGCCCAGAGAGAGAAATATCTGTCTCTTCCTAGGATCGAACTCACAGCGTCCTGAATGGGAGGCGAGGGCTCCACCTCTAGGCTACCACATCTCCCCACTAAAATAAAAATGGGAGCAACCACAAATATGCAAAATGAAAACTTGAGATGCAACCTTTTCTGCATTGTTCCCTTCCATAACACAAATGAGACAAATCATTTTATGTAGACACAAACAACTCTATAAAGCTAACAAGTTCAGCGACTATCCTAACGCAGGCCTAGGAGCAATGCCAGGTTTTGAATCATTGGCAGAACAAATGCTCTTTTTAGAGAGGAAAAGTGTATAGAAGGGCTATTGAATCATCACCCCCAACTGAAGTACTTTTCAACAAGCTGGCTTGATTTCCATTTACAAGTCAGCAAAGTAAGTGGGGGAAATATTAATTGATTTTCTAAAATGAATAATGTTTGGGGTTTTTTTTTTTTTAAGAATTTTAAATTGCCCATTACAGGAAATTCATCTTGGATTACTATGATATAGGAATTCATATGTGATTTGAGAAGCATACTGAAGCAAAAGTAATTTGTCCTAAAGGCATGAAAAGACAGATCCCATCAATGAATGAAACCTATGTAAGATGAGAAACTAAATATTTCTTCCTTAAATAGGAAGGCTGTGTTGTGGTTTGCCAGGAGCCTGTGGAGCTGGTAGTGGAGTCGGACAGCAATGAGGCTGAGGAAGAACATAGGCCAGTCCTGGAGGCTGGGGAAGGCCTGGATAAGAGGTCTGCGTCAGAGGCAGAGGTGGGGCCAGAGCCACCAGGGAGTGATGTGCAGACTCCAGACCCTCCAGAGACTGACAGTAGAGAGGCAGAGAAACAGGAGGAGCCTGTTCCTAGTGCACATATGAGAAGAGCTGCCAGAAGGCAAGAGCAGCTAAAACAAAAAGGATGACTCAGGAGTAGGGCCAAGAGATGATTGCCCCCCCCCCCAAGGCTTAAAAGACCAGCAATGGCTCTTGGTCTCTTTGTTGGAAAACAACATTGATAGTCTTGCTGCACTTATCTCTTGTCGGCATCTTCTGCTTTTGAACTTTTGCCAAGAGAAGGCTTTGGAAGTTTGCCTTATTATACCAAGGTTGGTGATTAGGCTGAAGAATTTGTCTTATGAAGAGTTTGTTTTAATTTAGTTTGGACTACTCTGAGAATGAGTTAATTCTCAGCTGTTCTAATAAAGTCTGTTTGTTTTGGAACAGTTGAATTGATTACTACCTACTTGGGCCTGGGTAACAACAGGCTGTGACTGAAAATGGAGAACTGATATGTTTCCTTGGTTTTTTACCTACGATGTTTGATCTTTGAGCCTCCATCTACTGTGAAATTGGGAACTACAAGTAGTCCTTGACTTAGGACCACAACTGAGCCCCACAACTGCTAAGTGAGACAGTGGTTAAGTGAATTTTGTCCCATTTTACAACCTTTCTTGTCAGGTGAAGCAATACATTTGACAAGTTAGTCATACAGTTCTTATGTGAATCTGGCTTCCCCATTGACTTTGTTGGTCAGAAGTTTGCAAAGGGGGATTGCATGACTCCAGGACAATGCAATGCTCATAAATAAGAATCAATTGCCAAATGTCTGAATTTTGATCACGTGACCATGGGGATGCTACAATGGTTGTAAGTGTGAAAAGTGGCCATGAGTCACTTTTTTCAATGCTGTTGTAAGTTCAAATGGTCATTAAATGAACTGTTGTAAGTTGAGGACTATCTGTAATAAAAGAAGCAACTTAAAAATAAGGAGAAATTTCCTGAGAAATTTTTCCTGAACGCCAACACTCTGCTAAACAAATAATTACCTCAACACTGTCAAACTAGTTACTAAGTCTACATTACTATTAATCTTCTCATTGATCATATCACCATCTCCTCCCACTTATGACTGTATGACTGTAACCTTGTTGCTGGTATCCTTAAGATTTATACTGACTGTTTCCCTACAACTATCATTAAGTGTTGTACCTTATGATTCTTGACAAATGTATCTTTTCTTTTATGTACTCCAAGAGCATATGCACTAAGACAAATTCCTTGTGTGTCCAATCACACTTGGCCAATAATGAATTCTATTCTATTCTATTCTATTCTATTCTATTCTATTCTATTCTATTCTATTCTATTCTATTCTATTCTATTCTATTCTATTCTATTCTATTCTGACAGGTAGAACAATTAATCAGTGGAACAACTTCCTCCAGAAATTGTGAATGCTCCAACATTGGACGATTTTAAGAAGATGTTGAATAACCATTTGTCCAAAGTGGTGTAGAGTTTTCTGCCTAAGCAGGGGGTTGGACTAGAAGACCTCTAAGGTCCCTTCCAACTCTTGTTATTCTATTCTATTCTGTAATAAGTCCCTTAACTATGTATAAGGTGAAAATGAGAACCAGTTTGGTAACTAGGCTAAAAACTGGAAGACCGTGAGTTCTAATTCCCCTTTAGGCATGAAACCAGCTGGGTAACCTTAGCTCAGTTACTCACTCTCAACCCTAGGAGGGAGGCAATAGCAAACCGCTTTCCAAATGTTGTCAGGAAAACAGCAGGGATTTGTCCAGGCAATTTCTAGGAGTCAACATTGACTTGAAGGAACCTTCCCACACTCACACTCCAAGATTGTATATTGGATAGTGCAATAATGTCCAAGTGGTTGTGCATATGAACATAAGTACATCTATAATGCTGTCCACTATGTCAGTGGCTACAGAACCACTGTGTAAATAACCAAACACGAATTTAAGGTTCATTTGATTCTACAATAATGAGATTAAAAATCATCATGTTTGATAAGAGAGGAGAAATGGTTTGAAGCCTGATTGTATTACAGTCAGTGAATTAACTATAAATACCCCCCTTGAAGGCATCTAAGCTGCTTGCTTCTTCTGTCTCCATCATTTGGTTTTATAGCAGTCCTCAGGAATCATGATTCAACTAGGAGAAAAAGAATGGTAAAATGCCTTCTAGTAAATCAGTGCAGTTTAACAACCCAAATGTGATATCATCATTCATGTTAGATGCTCATCTGGCAGCATTCTGTGCATAGAAACAGAGCAGAGACAAAGAAAATGCTTCAGGGAGACCAAGATGATTAAATTATTAGTGCTGGTCAAAGCCATTGCTTAGAAAAGAAATCAATTGAAAGGTACTATAGGGAACATGATGATACCTCAACTTCTCATTTATTATTGAATGCTAAAAAGGATAATTGCATTTTCATAGCTTATATCTGTGGGAAACAAACTAGAAACAAGGATTTGTATTATTTATCCACTACATTGTTGAAAGCTGGGTTTATTCTATTCAGTGTTCAGACTGAGTTCAGGAAAACAAAAGAGTGACATATTATAGATGGACTCTAAGAGAAGGTGTAATATTGGTATCAGTATTTATATTCCAAATATTGAAATGATTGACAGCCACTGGAAAATTGACCTGTTCTCCATTCTTCTTCTCAAAAAAAGTGGGGAACATGAAAGATAAAAAGTACCTAAGATGAATTTAAATCAGTATTTCTCAACCTTGGCAACTTGAATACTAATGGAATTCAAGTTGCAGATTTCCCCAACTTTTGCAAGATGGTCAAATTAAGATTCTATATTGGTACAGGTGCTTTCCAATATTTTATTTTAATAGTATAACAGAGTTGGAAGGGACCTTTACCATTTCAGACAATCTATACCTATACCAATCTTCCATAAAATAAACCTGGGTATTTTAAATTAACAGTGAGACATTCCGGATTATTGATGACACCAAAATATTCTCAATGGTTTCCTTAAATAAAGAATGAGAAACTATTTACAAGGATATTCATATGGAAAGCAAGACTTGCAGGAATAAAATAGTGGGATTCACCCAAGGTGTGTATGTCTGTGTGTTTGTGTGTCTGTGTTGATATCATACCAACAAGATTTCTCTATATGTATATGTAACTTATATATGTAACTTATATATGCATGACTTATGACTCATGACACTTACGACTGTATGACTGTAACCTTGTTGCTGGTATCCTTACGATTTATATTGATATTGTTTCCTGATTGCTTATTTGTAACCTATGACTATCATTAAGTGTTGTACCTTAATGTATCTTTTCTTTTACGTACACTGAAAGTATATGCACCAAGACAAATTCTTTGTGTGTCCAATCACAAGAATTCTATTCTATTCTATTCTATTCTATTCTATTCTATTCTATTCTATTCTATTCTATTCTATTCTATTCTATTCTATTCTATTCTATTCTATTCTATATACCTACGTATATTGGCCCATTAACTGGCACATATACTGAAGAATATAAAAAGAGCGATTTTATCTGTCCTGAGTTTCTGTCTACCTTGAATCTTGGCTTCGTTGGCACAATCTCCAGTTCTAATTTTAGAACAGTAAGAGAAAACCAACTAATCACAGTGACTTCTGCTGAGAATAAATAATATTTCCACGTTGGAGAAACTATTCCTGTTAAAACTGGTTGCTGAAAAATGGAAAAAATGGTGCAGCTTGACAGCTTCCCATGGGCGGTGACATCTGGTTGGCAACTGTGTATGTCAGGTGCAGAGATATTTTCGTACAATATCTCTGCATTTTCACACAATAACCTCCATTCAAGTGAACTACATGTGGTCAATATTTCTTTCAAATCAAAAAAGATAACTGCTGCAGTGTCAAGATTTAGAACCTTACATAATTTGTTTTCAACCTCCCCAACTCCCCTATTAACAGAATGAGCCTAGAAAAAAATGTTTGGAACATCATAGATACATTTCCATAAAAGTTATCTGTTTCAGATCAACTGCTGTTGACCTTATGGTCTAATTCCTTATCTTTTAATTTCTCCCTGAAAAAATTGACAGTTCTTCAGAGAAGGGATATCCCTGATTCCAATCAGAATAGAACTGGAAGGGACCTTGGAGGTTTTCTAATCCAACCTCTCTTGCTTGAGCAGGAGATCATGATGGAGTACCCACAACTTCTGAAAGCAAGGTGTTTCACTGGTTAATTGGTCTCACTGTTAGGAAATTTCTACTTAGTCTAGGTTGCTTCTCGCCTTGATTAGTTTCCATCCATTGCTTCTTGTCTTGTAGGGAATCAAAAGAATTGAAAGTACTCCTGATCACATTTCTGACCCAGAGAAAAATTTAGATCAGTTCTGGTATTGCAATAGGAAATCAATTATTTGGGAGGAAAAAAGATAGGCAGATGATCATTTCTATACCTGTTCTTCGGGATGGTAGGGAGCACTATCAAGATGTGAAAGCTAAATTATATACAAGCACTCATGTAATGTAATGACTGCCCAGACTCCAGACTCTTTGAGAGCCTCCAGTGATGGAGCAACCACAGTTTCTGAAAGCAAGCAATTCCACTGGTTGATTACTGTCAGGAGATTTCTCCTTAGTTCTAGGTCAGGAGTCACCAAACTTTCAGACCTCAAGGACCACTAAATTTATAATTTTAAATCCCACGGACCACTAATATAATCTGCCTAATGACTGGCTGGGTGGGTGTGGCTCGGTGGTCATGTGACTGGGTGGGCATGGCTAACTTGATGTCACTCTCATCAAGTGGTGCCTCGTCAGCCTCTATTCACCACCCTCCTCCCAGCCATTCCTCCCCTGCCCGCCCAGGCTCCTTAGGGCCCCCACAGGAAGCAGTTGTTGGAGCTAAGCAGCCACCATGAGAAAGAGTTGGCAAAATAACTGGCTCAGTTCAAATTGGATTTGACCGAGAAGGAGGCTCAGCAGGAACGCCTCATTGAGGACTATGAGAATAGGCTTTCCAAGCAGAGGGAAGACCTGCGGGAGTGCAAGGCCAGATATAGGTGCCTAGAGGCTCAGCTGGCTGAGATGGTCAGCCAGTTCCAGGCCATGATGCAGTCCAACTGGAACAAGTGGGGAACCTTTGGATTGGTTCCCCAAAACTGTTTGGGAGCATATGGGACAGCAAGCATAATCATCATTTTAAAGAGATACCAAGAACTCTGTAGCACCTGTTTGGGATCAAAACTAAAGTTATAACAATTTGTTTAATGACTGTTCATAGTTATGACAGGGCTGAAAAAACCAACTAAGGACTGATCCTCCCTCTTATGACTATTGCAATGTCCCTAAGGTCATGTGATCAAAGTTTGGGTGCTTGCAGCCTCCTGGGATCATATGATCACCATTTATGATTTTCCCAGTGGCTTCCAACAAGCAAAGTCAATGGGGAAGCAGGATTCACTTAATGATTGTGTGATTCATTTAACAACTGTACTATTAGTCACAGATGTCCTGGGCCTAAACTGTAGCCATAAATTGAGGATTACCTGTAAACAGATAATATTGTGGCTTATCTGCCTAATTAAATGATAGGATAGGATAGGATAGGATAGGATAGGATAGGATAGGATAGAATAGAATAGAATAGAATAGAATAGAATAGAATAGAATAGAATAGAATAGAATAGAATAGAATAGAATAGAATAGAATAGAATAGAATAGAATAGAATAGAATAGAATAGGATGTTGTGGCCCATCGGTGGCCAATGGAGCTAGCAGCAGAATCAGACAGTGAGGGGGTTGGGGAGGAACATGGGCCAGTCCTGGAGTCTGGGGAAGGCTCACACCAAGGCTCTGCGTCAGAGGCAGAGACGGGGCCAGGGCCATCTAATAGTTATGTGCTGCCTCCAGAGCCTCCAGAATCTGACTTCAGTGAGGCAGAAGAATAGTGTGAGCCTGTTCCTAGTGTGCGCATGTGCAGAGCTGTCAGAAGGCAAGAACAATGAAGGAAAAAGAAAAGGGTGACTTGTGAGTAAGGCTTGGAGTTGATTAGCCCCTCCCATAAGATATAAAAGAAGAGCAAATGGAAGTGAGCCTTTGCAGGAAGCAATTAGTTCATATAGTCGGTTCAAGCTCTGAGAAATCCTGTTTGACTCTGTGCTACGTGTGGCCTTGTAAAACTAATTGGCAATTAGGTCTCTGGCAGCATTTCAAGGGAGATAAAGGTGCTTGCTTATCAACATTACCCTAAGCAACTGTGTCAATTCGAGCAGACATCTGTCAGAATCTGCACAGACTGTTTGTGAATCATTACGGTCTGTGAATAACCATAATTCACAGCCGTCTCAATAAAAGGTTTTTTGGGACTATGTTTGTGCTGTGTACTCTCTGAGGAAGCCTAGGTCAGAACATAGGAAGAGGAGAGGAGAGGAGGGGAGAGGAGAGGAGAGGAGAGGAGAAGAGAGGAGAGGAGAAGAGAAGTTGGAAGGGACCTTGGATCAACCCCCTGCTCAGGCAGGAAACTCTATCCCATTTCAGACAAATGGTTGTCCAATGTCTTCTTAAAAACTTCCAGTTTTGGAGCATTCACAACTTCTGAAGGCAAGTTGTTCCACTGATTAATTGTTCTGTCAAGAAATTTCTCTTAGGTTCTAGGTTGCTTCTCTCCTTGATTAGTTAACATCCATTGCTTCTTGTCCTAGTTTTAGGTGTTTGCAGACTAGATTGACTTCCTCTTCTTTGTGGCAGCCCCTGAGATATTGGAACACTGCTATCATGTCATCCCTAGTTCTTTCTTTTCACTATAGACACATCCAATTCTAGCAACTATTCATGTTTTATCCTCCGGTCCCCTAATCCTTTCCTCTGTTGCTCTTCTCTGCACTCTTTCTAGAGTCTCAACGTCTTTTTTACATCGTGATGAGTGCAAAAATACAACTCCAGAGACCAGATTTTTTTTTAAAAAAATTATATTTTTACTTATTTCTTATATATTTATAGCAGAAAGGCAGTTCTATCATTAGAGACAAATTCTGTTTTGCACATTAGGCAACGTTTGAGAGGTCAGGAACTACAACCTTCTGGACTACCTTCAAGTCAGACAATCACATCAGCAAAAAAGCAACATTTTGGTTGTTGCTCTTTAGGTTGTTAAAGAATGGAAGCAGACATTTTGGGGAAATGATTTACTACACAGAGAGTAACATATGGTTTATCAATTTCAAGTAGTAAGACAAATGTGAGAAACCATCACTTAAGATTTTTTTTTTCCTGGCCATCTCTAATTTGTGGCATGCATTTCTGAACATGCATCAGTGGTGGGTTGCCCCCAGTTTGCACCGGTTCTATAGAACCAATAGTAAAACCAGCAGGAGGCTCCGCCCACCGACCCTGATGTCATCAGATTGCTTTTGCGCATGCACAGAAGCTTTTGCGAGCAAAGCAAGCACATGCGCACGACCCTGTTGTGAAGCGGTAATAAAGGTAGGTAGAACCCATCCCTGACATGCATCCCTTTCAAAAGACAAGAATGGCATGAAAAACATTTCACATTCTTCAATGAGGCCAATTCTCCACCGATTGTCCCTACAAGGAACTACAATAGTTCTCTACACGGAACTATTACAACCACTAGTTTAGTGACTGTTTAAATTAAAAAGAAATTTTTGACAGTTTTCACACTTGCGACCATTGCAGCATCTTCGTGGTCATCTGATTAAAATTGGGTGCTTGACAATTGTCATGTATTTATGAGAGTTGCAATGTTCCTGGATCATGGGATCATCATTTGTAACCTTCCTAGCTGGCTTCCGACAAGTGAAGTCAATGGGGGAAGTCAGATTCATTTAACAACCACCTGATTCACTTAACAACTGCAGTGATTCATTAACAACTGTGCCAAAAGAGATCATAAAATGGGACACAACTCACTTAACAACTGTCTCACTGAGCAATGGAAACTTTCCATGTTCCATTATGATCCTAAATCTACCTGTATCTTCCATTATCCACCAATTTTGTTTCCTCTAACAATTGTATGTGTGCCTGCTTTTAAATTTTCATCCAGCCTGGCTTATATGTTCTGGTGAATATATGGTAGTTTATTACTATGGTTCCTGGGGATTGATAGACTGATTGATTGACTCATTTTGACTATTTAAAGTTTATGGGTTAAGTTTACTGATTACCCCCTTTTCCCCTTTCTAGGATCAGTCTATAAACTAAATGAAATGAAGGACTTCAATACTGGTTATTCTTGTCTGATGTAAAATTGGCATCTGATATGATGACAGGGAAATTCTAGCACAGCCAGTGATTCATATGATCCATTTTAGCACTCTGTTTATACCACTTACCAATGATTGCCTTTCTCTTACAAAATCTCAAGCATGTAGGATGGAAAAAGTGAGCAATGTTCTTTCCTCTGTTACCGGTCAAATATTAATCACAGGCAAGCAACTTTTTTATTGGCAATGACCAGATAATAGCAAACGACTTGAGCAAGTTGAAATGTGGGAACGCTATTGCCATTTTGTAAGCACAGATCCTCTATTACTAATCTCAGTACTAGTTAATGCCTTATAGTTCTCTCATTTGTTGCAGATGCCAAAATGGGTGCCATACAACAAATAGCTGGCTTATCAAACTAGATTGGTCTTTTGAATTCTTCATGAACATTCACACAGCAACATGGAATGGTTTCAAGGTTTGTCTATGGGGAAAAAAATCTACCTAGCAACCAATAAATACAGGGGAATTAAGCAACACAACATAAGATTGTTTTGGAGATTTTGCATGGAAATTTATTGATAGCCTACCTAGCTATCAATAAAGACAGAGGGAAAACAATTGTTTCTAAGAATTATTGCCAGATTCTTAGTTAATCCTCCATATGGCTGCTAAGAAAAGGGAAAAATAGAAATTAAGATTTTCTGCACTTGTAATACAACTTGAAATTAACGAAGGACCAAATTAGTTTTGATGAGTCTTTATGGTTCCAGAATCTGTCCTTGCAGAACTTCCCTTTTGATACTTTTATTGAGCTCCTGGAATCCACTCCTGGGTGGAATGGGACAATTTACTGTGGTTAATTCGCCATGGCCATCTTACACTGGCCAAGTCACCATGGAGCCAACTTACTACAGGACAACTCTCAGTGGATAATTCCATGTGGGATAAGGTGCCACTGTTTCTTCAACATTATTTCCATTGACAAAAATGGAAATAATGCAGTGCCGGATAATAGCGGTGGATAACATTTATTGTGTTGAGTTATCTTGCGTGGATTGTCCCATGGTGACCTAGCCACAGAGAGTTGACAGTAGCAAGATGGTCATGTTGAGATGGCTGCGGTGAGTTGGCTGTGGTGAGTTATCCTAGATTTCCTGGTGGAATGGAGTTTCACCAATACAGGAAAAATAACGGAAAGCACTTTGTTAATGCACTAATATGGTTTCTTTCCTTTAATGAAGCACAGCCAATTGAAAGAGCTGCATCCGAGGCACCTTTTACGGTTTTAGTAATCTGGCATTGTTACAAAGCCACAAAGTAGGTTAGTTAAAAATAAAAGCCTCTTGAATTGTGATTCCAAATGCTCTCATTTGCTTTTCTGGAGTCAGCAAAGAGAAACTATCTAATTAGGCAAGGGCCATTTCTTTAGTAAGGCAAAGCATGAACATGTTCCACTGTCAAACTAAATACATAAGATGCCTCTGTTAATTTCCATCACAGCTGCATCTAATACATGAGCAAACTACGTCACTCATATTTACCATATCAAGTATCCAACTGCTGTGATGAAAGACAAGCTGGGCCTTTTAAAAAAAGATCACTGGCAGAATAAGGTGACTCTTTCTATGTGAGAAATGTTTCACATACTTTCTAGCTTCATGCAGCCCATCCTTCTATCTATTTAAATCTCCACAATTCTTCCCTGCCTGTTATTTGCTACAAGACCATTGAACGGAGTTTTAACACAAGCAAACGTTGGGAAACCATAGACAAAGCCATGCCTCCAGAAGAACACCAGTGTACCACACCTGCCAAGAGGGCCATCAAAAAAATCCGAATGACTAGCTTGGTCATCAGCTTGGCGAAAGGTTGGCAGCAGTGGGCAACTGAACATAACACCAAGCAAGCTCAGGAACCTAGTGGATGGGTACCTAATGAAGACAAATCACCAAATGACTCAAGTGAGTGGACACCTTCGAAATATTTGCCAACTTTCAAGACAGATCAGTCAAAAACTGAGATACAGTTTCCCTCAGTACAGCAAGTGTCAAACAAAAATGGAGAACAAAATCCAAGTGAGTCAACAGAAACTCTGGAGAAATTTAATATTAAAAGTAAAGAAGTTACCAAGAGTGTAATAAGGTCAGTCTCTGAAAGAAGTAGTGACATTGGTCTTCTCAGCAACAAATATGAACAAGATGAATTTGTGGAGAGAGGAAAGATCATCAGTGACCCTACAAATATTGATCAGATCCTTAGTAATAAAATGTCTCCTACAAGAAGGAGAAAGTGCTCTAATCTGGTATCAGAGATGACAAAGGGATGGAAACTTTTAGAACAAGAAGAACTACAGGAATATCGCAGCAACAGCTTGGATACAGAAGACAGTGGCTATGGTGAAGACACAGAGGATGGATTAGACAGGGATCATAATATCCAAGAAATAAAGAGTGTGGTGAGGATAAAACATCCCATGGCCTCGCAGTAAGTAATTACTGTATTTTCCAAAATTGCCTTGTTATGGGAAAATGCTTTTGTGTAGTACGTATTAGTGCTTTCTGAAATCACCACAACCATAGGTAGTCCTTGACTTACAACTACAATTTCCATTGCTGAGATAGTTGTTGTGAATTTTGCTCCATTTTATGACCTTTCGTGCCACATTTGATATGTGAATCACTGCAGTTGTTAAGCTGTAAATAGCTGTAAAGAAAACCTGGCTTCCCCATTGACTTTGCTTGTCAGAAAAGTCTTAAAAGGTGAACACTCGACTACAGGACACTCCAACCATCTTAAACAGGAGCCAGTTGCCAAACCTCCAAATTTTGATCACAGGAGCATGGGGATGTTGCAATGGTCATAACTGTGAAAAGCAATCATAAGTTACTTTTTTCAGTGCTATTGTAACTTCGAATGGTCACTAAATGAATGGTTGTAAATTGAGGACTTCCTGCATCAGTACGCAATTTTGTCTATTCAGTGCCACTTCGGTCATGTTTTGGAACACCAATAGAGGAAGTGTTTGGAGGGGCCTACAGATGATGAGCTGACATGTAAAAATAGGCCACGGAAGGGATGATGAGCTGTTTCTCCATAGTAGCAACATTCAATCATCTCCAAGTAGCCATTTTCATCTGAAGCCAAAATGAAAACATAGGAGCAGAAAGCGAAAATGGAAAGATACAGGAAGAGGTTGAACTTTAAATATGAAAAATGCCTTATATTTTCCAAAATATGCAACAATCTAAATGTTGCTTGCATTAATATTTAATTAGATCTATTTAAAAAAAAAAAAACTGAGGAAGTTATATTTGGAATAGGATAGTTTCTGCAGAGAAACCATTTAACCCCCTTTTTAGAATGATGGCAGAGGAAAACGTTAGGCACTTTAGGTAACATTCATTTTAGAGCTTCCAGTTGTTTTTATTTGCTAGCCCAATTTTCCCAATGTGTATTGGTTTTGGACATATCTGCAGGGCAGAAGGTTGAAGGCTGGGACAGCCGTATGCTGTTAAGGAGCACATGGGCCAAGCATTCCTTCAATTGTTTAGTTCAATCAACTGTTGTTGATGTACAGATAGTCCTTGACTTATATCCATTTATTTAGTGAACAGTTGCAGTTACAACGAAACTGAAAAAAGTGACATACAACTGATCTTCCTATTTATGACTGCTATAGTATCCAGTCATGTGATTGAAATTTGAGCAGTTGGAAACTGGCATGGATGCAGCGTCTGGGGTTGTTGTAATTTCTGTGCTTCACAGTGAACTTCCAACAAGCAAAGTCAATGGGAGACGCTGGATTTGCTAAATGACTGCATGATTCACTTAACAACTGCAGTGATTTGCTTAACTATGGTAAAAAAAAAAAAACGGTTGCAAAATTGGGCACAACTCACTAAAACAACTGACCTGCTTAGCAACAGAAATTCTGATTCCAAGGGACATTCCATTTCATCAATAGCTACTTATCTACTAACTCATTCAAGAATATTCCTGACTTTTTGTTTTTGACTGCAAGAACAACCCAATTCACTTTCTTGCACAGCTTACCAGTTTGGTGTGTGTGTGTGTATAATTGCATCCTATAGGGCCAATCCTATGTGTTCAAAATGGTGCAAAACTATCAGAGCCACCAATAGTTTTCACACACTAGTGTGTAAGACATCATATCAATAATCATGGCCAATCTGCTCACTCATTCAATCTATCTAGCAAGATAATGGTCAAATAAAAAAACTTGATGAATGTGAGGGTCTGTTACCCTCACATGTGAGGGTGATGATCTGCATTCCAGGAAATAAGAAGCAACTATAGCAAGACAGAGACAATATCCTGCTCTGTTTCAGTTGAAAGTTTCCCCAAAGTCCAGTGGCTTCATTGATAGTTCACAAAATATTTCTAAACAGATGAGGTCTAGCATATATCAGTGCTAGCAAAGGTTCATTCAAGTTAACATGAAACTGGTCCAGGTTAGCATGAATTACTCACTAAAAATAAAATGCAACCATTGCAGTGATGTAAATAATCATTAGCCAGATCGTATGAACTTTTCTAACCTTTTAATGAGGTCAAACTTTACTGGGGCTCTCCAGAAAACAAGTACACACACACACACACACACACACACACACACACACACACACGTATATCTATATATAGATAGATAGATATTGTTAGTCCAGAGTTAATAAATTTATCTTTTGCTCTTTTTATGATGTATTTGTTATTTGTTTTTTCCTGAGCATAGATCTTCTAAACCACCTTTGAAATATTTTCCTCTGGAGATCCAAGTAGAACAAGGGTGTCAAACTTATGGTGTCATGTTGCTGTCACATGACGTTTCATGACATTTTTTCCCTTCACGGAGCTGGGGTGGGCGTGGCCCACGCATGATGCATCTGGCCCATGGGCCGTCAGTTTGACACCCCTGAAGTATAATACAATGAAGTATAATGAAGTATAATATAAGGAAGTATAAAACAAGGAAAAAAAATAGTCTACACTCTGAACTGTAAGTGGTTGAGTTTGAAGACATGTTTTGAGCCGTTTTGTTATCTTACTGCTTTAAAAGCTGTTTTCTGCATAGCCTTTTGTTTTGAAATAGTTGTAGAATTCAAATATATTATTTGAACTTCCATAAAAGCTACCTATTCATCTATCTATTCTGTCTATCTATTGTAAGCATCTAACAAAGGAAGGAGTTCTGAAGAAAGGTGAATTAGCATATGAATTGTAATTTTAAAAAAGCTATACAAGTTTTGTTTATTGAGTACCAGTAATTTTCTGACACTCACTGGTCACCTTCTGTGGGTTGAACTATATTTAACCTGTAATTCTTGGAGTTACTTTCAAGTGGCTGGAAATGGCTTTGAGCTGCTTGGAAAAAGACGAGGGCTATTCATTTATTTTCTCCCCAGCTGTCTGTGCATGCTGGTCACTCAACTGCATTTGCCCCCCACCCAAAGCAAACAGATTGAAATATAATCCTTTCAGCTTTGAATGAAAGTGCTAATAACAAAGAGCTTCTTTATTCTGTGATTGCTTGAGTATTATGGTTGTTTTTAATTTCTCTTGGTAGTGTTTTTGAGCTTATTGTATTGTTAAAGGTGGTGGTGATGTCAGAGCTTGTGTGGTCTTCCAGTACACATTTCCATTGGACATCTCTCTTTAAAATCACCTGTCTGCAGGATGCATCTGCACCTATCCTGTCCATTTTCCATGAAACACTCATATGATACACATTTTTTAAAAAAGGGGGTGGAGGGAGGCTTCAGTCACTGCCATCTTGACTTTTTGACATCCATATAGGTTGCTTGTTTTAATTTAATCAAGATTTAATTGAAGCATAGGAGCCAGGAAATGGAGACATCATGCAGAGAATCTGTTGCAAATGGTAGGGCATTCTAAATATCCACTTACTATCCTACAATTAAATATCAGAAATCTACCAGAATAATTTCCCAGAAGTCCTTTCCTTCTTTTAAAAAAAAACCCCAAAACATATTTTCATTTAGGAATTTGAATGAGACTTGATGGAAGAAAGTTACTATGTACATACACAAACAAAAGACTAACTACATACTATAGTATATCTGACTCCTTCTATTTGAGTCAAATGCTTGTGGTTTCAGATAGGAAAGGCAAGAATTAAAACAGTAAAGAATTCTTCTGGAAAACAGAGCAGTGCTAATTTAGCCCACTATAAAGGCAGATAAAATGGATAGGGACGATAATGTTTCACTTGAATGGATTAAAGTACTAATTCAAATTTTCTTTTTCTTTTCTTCCTTCCCTTCCCTTCCTTTCCTTTTCTTCCTTTCCCTTTCTCCTTCTGTCCTCCCTCTTTTTTCTTCCTTTCCCTTTTTTCCCCTTCTACCTTCTTTTTTCCTCCCTTTTCCTTCTTTCTTTCTTCCTTCCTTCCCTTCCTTTCTTCTTTCATTCCCACCTATTTCACTGATACAATAACTGATAGCAGAAAGGGACAGATGACATGCTCTATGGAGACCTGCAGTTAGGAAAGGAAACAATTGGGGTCATCTTGACCCCACCCAACCCTGTGCTCTTCATCTTCTGCCTCTGAATATGCCATATTGATGGGGAAACGAACTTGGCTATGTTCAAAGAGATTAATATTTCTGTACTTGTACCGGGGGCCAAGAAGTAATTTAAATACTTTGGAAGCAGATTTCTCAAAGTATCCAGAACAAAAGACATTTGTTAGCATGCCAACCTGTCTAAAAGGGCTAATAAATTGACTTGTGATTTTTAGTGAGTGGACAACCATCCTGCTTACTCATTTAAAATACATTTAAAGTGTGTTATTGTCTTTGAAGATCTAAAGAAGTATAAGAATGACTAGTGTCCTGAACTTGGCTTATAAGTAAATTCCTGTTTAATGATATTCTTTTGGAATTGGTTTGACAATTAGTTTCCAGATAGGATGGTAGGTCCCAGCAAGACAAGCCTATAGATGACTATTTTGCTTAAAGCTAATATTTGGTCCCCAATATTTGATCCCACAAATCTTCATGGACAAGTGGAAGATAAGGAGGTGCAATAGCAATACATCTCAGTTTGCTGTTACGTTTGGGGATGCCAACGGACAAGGTACAGCTCAGGCAGAGAATTGTGGAAAAGATCAAATATAGAAGAACCTTAATTTAGTTAGGTAATCAGCTGAATAACTAAGCTCCATGTGATTAGCCTGTTGTACCTAAATACCATAGAACCTTCACACTACCCAACAATCCTAAAAAGTACATTCTGCAAAAGTAATAGATCGAGAATACCGTAGTGATTTCTAAGTAGGCCATAAACACAATTAATGTTCACTTCCAATGAGAATCAGAGGATGGGAATCAAGAGAAGAGGAAGTATGAGTTTCTTGTCAATCCTGGCTAGAGGCTCTCTGGAAAGTGAGTTTCTTAAGACTCAACAGACAGTGTGAAGATCTAAGAATTCAAGCTTAATGTCCCCCAAAATCTAAGACTAAAATAAATAAATAAAATAAAAGTATAGGAAGACATATGCAAGACTTTTTTTTCAGTGCTGCTTTTGCTTACCAGTAAAGCTTTAATTTTAGTCCCATGCTTTTTCGGTTTTTGGCTTCTGCTCCTGTAAGCAGTGAACTCATTAAAATTAATATAACTTTTAAAGCACACACATCTTTTTTTAGGCACATGCTGAAGTCTAGAAAAAACCCTAATAGTTTGCTTTCATAAATAGCAGTGTAAGCTCTAAGCCAATTTGTTCCCAATTATTTTAAAGCATTCATGACTCTTAATATCTCTTGTAGTTTGCTGCCAGAAATTTTAATTTGTCACCTTCTTTGAAGACTCTTCCAACAGAATAGTCAGAGAAGTGAAGAAAGGACTATATGCACACCGAAGCATTTCTAGGGAAAGACTTTGAAGAAGCTGTACTGGGCTTTCCAAAAGAGGTGTTTAACTTTTAAGAGCTCTTTATCCTTCTAGATGCCATAGTTCAAAAAGAATATAGTGGAATTAGAGAAGATCCAGATGAAGACAATTATGATGATCAAAGTCTGGAATAGTTTGCAATAAGAAATGTGACATTTAGGCCTTTTAATTAAAAAAAACTACCTGCATGATCAAGGCGTATAAAATTATGCATGGAGTAAAGTGGACAAAAATAAACTGAAATCACCCAATGAAATGGAATCCTGGAATAATCAGGAAAAATAAAAGGATTTTTATCTAAAATTAAAAGGGGGTAATTTAGCTTTGGAATTCACTACCATGAAATGTGGTAATGGCTACCAGCCTGTCTTCAAAAAAGAAACAGACCAGTTTATGGAGATTATGGGAATCAATTCTTATCTGGTGGCTGTGGAACTCCTTGTGAAGGCATCTGCTGGGACCAGTGGGCTTCCTTGTGCATTTGGTTGGCCACTGTGAAAACAGCCAGCCGGACTAGATTGACCAGGGAATCCATCTGTCCTTATTTCCTTCAGTTCTTTTAGCAAATCATGCCATGCAGATGTAATTAATCAGAATAGTGTTATTTTTCCCTTATATAAATTAACATGAATGGGTCTAATCCAGAATAGAAGCTTTTATTTTCAGGTAAGAGGCAGCAAAGAGTCAAAGGAAATAAAGTGATTTAGAATTAGTGATAACATGCCACCTAGTGGTTTGTGGTCTAAATCAGATTAATGAATTCCACCAAAATATTTCACCAAAGCCGCGTCCTATTCAGAGCTGTTTTTCCTTCCTCCTTTTTCTTTTTCTGCAGCAAGAATAAGAATTTCAAACTGTCTAAGAATTACAGTCCTGTCTACAATCTAAAGGGGCGATGGGAAGAATGGGCTGATGAACATGTGACCATACAGAAACTCAACCCTTTCAGCGAGGAGTTTGACTATGAGCTCGCTATGGCCACCCGTTTGCGTAAAGGAGATGAGGGCTATGGCTATCCTAAAGAAGGCACAAAGACAGCAGAACGGGCCAAGAGAGCAGAGGGCCACATCCACCGGGAGATGAGAGACATGTGTTTCATCATCAGAACAATGGCTCGACCACGACATGATGGCAAGATCCAAGTTACTTTTGGTGATCTCTTTGACAGATACGTTCACATTTCAGATAAAGTGGTTGGCATACTCCTGAGGGCCAGAAAACATGGAATGCTAGACTTTGAGGGAGAAATGTTGTGGCAAGGTCGGGATGATGCTGTTCTAATAACTTTGTTAGAATAAGGACTTTTTCCTCACAGGATAAACAAAAGGGCATCCTTGTATTCAGAATGTTTTATCAAAAGGTTTATCAGAAAGATCGACAGACGTCAAAGCTTTTATCGGTACTCAGAACTTATCTATTAATATTTAACAATAGTATCTCAATATTATCCCATCTCTATGTTATTGTTTATTAAGTACATAGATTGTTCTGCCAGTACCTGTAGTATCTGATTTAACTGTTTGGTAAGATTTCTATATAAAGTATGAAATTGATATAGAAGATGGTTCACTTCAGCTGCCTTATGGATCAGATGTTTATTAAACACTTGGGGATTTTTTAGAGATTTGGTTAGCATTGGGAGCATGAGGCAACCCAAGCTGTTGATGTCGTTGCTCCCGCTTTTAAGCAATCCCAGTTCATTTTTTGTTTACAGAGGACCTCCAGCAGATAAAATGACAGATAAAAACTTTGAGGCACCCATGAAGAAAGATAAAAAATGAACCCAACAAACCTCCTCCCCACCCCCACTCCAATATACAAGCCCAAGTTCAGCCCTACTTTTCCTCCCAGGAAAAATGAGGAAATTTTCATACTTTTCCTATTTTGTACTGTTGGATTGTTAAATCAGTGGCCTTGTTTAGGATAGTGAATTGCTTTTGGGGAAATTTGTGAAGTCAATAAACTTCACAGTTCCTGTGACTGCTTTGGACAGCCCCTTGCCAAGGGCTGTTGCTTAGATACTGCCAGCCTTACATTAAGGCTACATAAAGTGATTTTAATTAATGTTAGATCCCAACATTTCAAAAATTTATTTTGACAATATGAGCTCATTAGATCTGCTTTAAAATGTGGTGAAATATATGGACATATGATGTTATAACAATACTTTATAATAAATCTGATTGCCATTACTTAAAAGATGTGTAAAGTAGCTTTCAGATAAGGGAATCACAATCTTCTTGAGTTAGTGGGGACACTGGATAATTTCCAAACTTTTTGTGGGTGTTCAGAGATTGCCTATTCTCAAAATGGCTGCTATGGGAATCTACCCACATATAAATAATTAATTTACCACATTTCTCACCATCTCTAGCACCTGCTCAAATAGAATATAACTTATATCCCCTCTTTAATGAACAGTACTTTTTTTTCTGAGCAGGCTACTGAGTTACAATTGCCTGTCATTTTTATCTAAGATAGCTTAATTTATTTATTTATTTATTTATTTATTAAATTTCTATACCGCCCTTCTCCTTCCGGACTCAGGGCGGTGAACAGCCAATTTAAAAACAATACAAATACAAAAAGTTAAAACGTACTAAAATCAATATAAATTTAGGCTGAAATGTAAAACCAAATAAAACTCTAAAACTCTAAAAAGTGTAAAAATAGGAGGGGGTCAGGCAAGTCCGGCAAGTTGGAAAAGATGAGTCTTCAAAGCCCGGCGAAAGGTCCGGAGGTCAGCGATAGTCCTCAGATCTGGAGGGAGATCGTTCCAGAGGGTGGGAGCTACCACAGAGAAGGCTCTCCCCCTGGGGGTCGCCAGCCAGCACTGTCTGGCTGACGGCACCCTGAGGAGGCCCTCTCTGTGGGAGCGAACCGGCCGGTGGGAGGCAATAGGTGGCAGAAGGCGGTCCCGTAAGTACATTATTATTATAATAATAGTAAATATAATAATAATAGTAAATTATTAATGATAATGAGGCTGGAAGAATACCATTTTGCATTACATTATACCTTCACATGTTCAAAAATTAATTAAAAAATGTAAAAAGTTATTAGTTGAAGGAAACAGAATCTTGGAGATATTAAGTGAGGTATCCTTGAGATCCAACCGGGGGTCCCAGTGTTAGATGAACCATATTGTTTTCTTAATGCTATCAGCTGTTGAAAAGAATTGCATTTTGATATCGTATGTTGTCTTTCAAAGTGAAAGATACTGCATCTTCTTACAGAAGAAAAAATATATGATTTTGTGTCAACATTATGGTAAATTTATTCTAAAAGCTGCTACACAAATGTTAGTATATGTGCATGCATGTATGTATAGCTTTTAAATGATTTTTCAGTCACGTATCAAAAATATGATTCTTGCAAGAAATCACGTGCAAAAATCTTAAGTGCTGTGAAGTATTAATAGCATTATAAAGGAAGTTTGTTATAAGCAAATAACATTTTACATTTAATCAATAAACTTTCCTGCATCCATTGGTAAGGTAAATCAAGCTTTTATTCTCAGATAAAAATAAAATTTTATTTACATTATTAGATAAAATAATTAAGTTTGAAAAAATATAATTTAAAAAAAAGTTGCTTTCCCAGGACAAGGATATTTTAAGTTTTTATGTCTGTTAATTATTTTTCAAGATTTGGATTATGAAAGTTTACTGAACAGTTTATACCATTGATTGGTCTAAATTAAGCTGTAGATATGTTTCTACAAAAGTTTCTGTCAAATATAGGGAATGTGATCCATTTCAAAATCTTATTTATATTAACAAGAAGTGAAATGCACTGCAATTCAGTTGATATAATGGAATGAATGAAAAAGAATTAAATGAATTTAATGGCTTTTTTGAGGAAAATATTTGTTTTTTTAATGCCAAGGCAATAATCTATTATTTTTTTCTGAATCAATGTTAGTAGCATTTTAGTGTTTCCTGAAGTTTAAGGATTCTAATTCTATTTTATAGCTGCAGTAGCTCACTTTGATTTTTCTTATTGGAAGGAAGGTGATATGAGTAAAGTTGGGACAAAAATTATGGGCCGCCTTCTCTGGCAAATGACAATCTGTATTGTATATTGAAATTTCTATACAGCTGTAACAATCATTTTAGCAGCAACTCCCACACTACATGTCAAAGTGTATTACCAATTAATAAAAAGCTCTGTAAAAATATTTTAAAACATGCAATTCTTTATCAGAATTTTTTAGCAGGAACATGGTTCAACACTACTAGTATTTTGGCTATGATTCAATACTTTCAACCTGAGTGTTAATTACAAAATGATCGTATGTCTAAATAAAGCCCAACTCAAGTTTAATTACATGAATTTAGATTTATTTGCTTTATATCACTATTATCTTATAGTATTTTAAATCCATCACAGGATTGTTTAGTTAGTGAACCCACAAAGACAATAACACTGCTGTGGAAGACCAAAGGGGGGGAAAGCTATTTTAATTTATTTACACGTCCTTTTGTATTCTGTAAACATTGAATCTACATATATTCTACTAATAGGAGTAAAGAGCTATACATTGAGACAGAAAACAATGCTGTGTATTTTTTTTAGCAATATAAAGCATGAGCATATTATAGGATAAAATATTCTCTTTTTCATTACCACAGCAGTAAGCATTCCCCAGGTAATTCTGAAACAACTTATATTAGTAACATTCTATACAACTATAGCTAATTATTTGAGCTAAGCCATTTGGCTTTTTATTCCATTGCTAGAATAATTTAAAGTGCTAGAAGCAACCCGTCAATCAATACTTCTCCCCCCCTCTCTAAAATAACAAAAACTACTTTTAAACATTAATGTACAAGTTAATATGTACAATATTCATTTGAAATAGTATAGCTGAGATTTCAGCACAAAGTCATTCACTGTCACAGTTAACAGCATTTTTAAATTATTTTTCTTTTGCATAAACATAGAATATAAGCTTTGAAACAACTGTTGTTATTGCCACAATGGCTTTTTAGTTTTTCTACAAAAGTGGACAAGAGCTACTGATTTACTATAACTTTTCTTTTTTTTCTTTTTTTTTTCTTTTTGCTTTGAGGTCACAGAACAGTAAATTTTGCATATTAACACATCTACTGAGTTATGATGTCTATCTAGAGTACGTTACCCCATTGCATCAGAGCTGGTGCAAATTGCAGTTTTACAACACAGATCCACTCAAAAGAAGAGAAAAACACCACACCTATTTTGTTTTCTGTTTTGGACAGGAGCAATTCTTGGAGATGATGTGCTACAAGGCTACAACCAAAGAACTATAAAACAGAGTGGTGTGTTATGTATGTGTGTGCATATGTAGATATACACAGAGACACACGCATATATTTGATGCATATTATATGCTGTTTGGAAAAAAACGCATCTGTTTCATAGCTTTAGCAATAAGAAGGTATTATATGTACTATGAATTACTCACTGCATTATGCTTACTTTTCCAGTTTCTCATTGCTGTATTATATATCTTGATCACGTAGCTAAATCCTTGCCCAGCATTTGTCCCAAGCCTGCAGATCATTTAATGGCATGTGCAAAACGCTTCAATACAATCAATAGGGCAGCTATGTTTCAACCGTAAAATACAACAGAACTATATTCTGTTTATGACATATGACTAAAGATGTGGTGGTATTTGATTGAAATAAACAGCCAAGACTGATCACTATTGGTAAATTATAAACATCTCTTCCCTATATTACTTAGACCAAGTACATACAGTATTATGATTTAAATGTTGCTTAAATGTTGTTTCAGTGAAATAGGTAAACAAGAAGTAAAGGAAATTTCTGAATTGTGAGAATGAGAACAAACAAAAGGATATGTGAATGACATGATGATAAAAATCTGGTTCTCATAAAGAAATAATCAATTACAATTTGAAAGCTTTGCAACTTTCAAAAATGAAAATAAAATCTGAACAGTCAGTTGCACTCTAATATGCTGATGTGAAAGACATGTTGATGGTCATGCAGAAAATGTAGAAAGGCATTGCAAAACAAGCTACATTATATTGCTTTAAGGGCTTTCTGAGCTGCATTGATCAGTATCAGGTTTGGGACAAACTTTTGTAGTATTTAACAGTTTATACTTATTCGAAGCCCCAAATTTCAATATCTTGTATAATGAAGTCTTCTTTCTTAGAAAGTGTGTGATTCCCAAAGGTTTTACAAGAGTGACTTCTTCCGTGATAGAGATCTCCATCAAGCCATAAAGCAAATTCACCCCTGCAGTGTGAAGAGAATTAGTTTGCCAGATATTAAAAATAGTTTTCTTCCCATTATTATATTCAAATATAGGTCCAATTTTAAATCAACAACTTTCCCTTCAAAATTCTTTCCCTAACATGAAAGCTTCAGATTGTATTTCAATTAATTGGTCAAGGTAGAAACAGTGACCACCTTTAAGAATTTTGTTAGAAGTTGAGATGATGACATCTTTATTACAGTGTATTTGATATAAATGGTAAAATGGCAACGAGGCGATAAACAAAATCCAAACTCTTTCCTGGCATCTAGAGTTACCTGGACTTGTTCAGCCCGGATCTAGCAGTCTCATATTAGCATGGCATCAACACTATATTGAATAGAGGGTAAAGATGCATGCACAAATGCAAACTGGGTGTGCCATGGAAATGTTATAATAAATGAATAAAATCAAAAACTTTTATCTTGTTTGTGATTAGTAGTAGTAACACATTTAAGCCATGAGACTGCAGGCTAAACAGAAATTGGGCCAAGAAAAGCACATTTTGGCTTTGCATTAAAAACAGGGTTCTAACCCATAAAAGAAAATGCTTTTACCTTTGCTAATAACCAAGTAAGACAGACTAAACCAAGTAAGAGACAGTCTGGACTAATGGTGACAGTGATGACTTAGAAACTAGGAGACAGTAAGTTCTAGTCCCCCCCCACCCCCACCCTTCTTGGGCATGATGTGCTGGGTGATTTTGGGCCAGTCCCCTCTCTCAGTTCAACTTACCTCACAGGGTTATTTTTTGTAGGAAAAATAGGAGAGGGAAGGAATATTGGTATGTTCTCTACTTTGTTATTTCTAAAAAATAATAAAGCTGGGATATAAATAAATATTTTGTAAAAGAAAAGATGGCCTTTCAGACTTGTTCAGGAAAAAAATGCTAACATTGGTAGGAGGCTGCCATAAAACAAACACTGTGGGCATGGAGATACTTGGAATCTATATATAAGGATGTCAGAGTATAACAGCATACTAATGTTGCATCAGAACACTTTATCAGATTGAACAAAAATGATAAAGAACTACTAACCCTCCACCACCAAAAGCCAAGGCATCCATGTCTCCTTTAAGAAAAAACATATTGTCTCCAGTCCACTTGAAGACCTAATGGTTAGGAAAACAAATGAAGATACACAAACACAGATGAAAGGAAATTATTGCTAAAAGAACAACAAACATCGTAAGACATTATTATCAATTTCTGCTTCAGAAAAATCCAGAAACTTGATACAATAAAGAATAAAGAATGCCCTTATTCACTGTGATAGCCAACTAAACTTATTTCAATATATTTCAATTCCATCTATCACATTCCATCTAGTCCTCTAAATTCCGTGAATCATGAAGTAATCCTAATTCACCTTTAGTAATTTATAGAAACTGATGTTCTGATAAGAACAGGCTTTATGAATGTTTACCATTAATTGTTTTGTAGTGTTCATCATCATTCTTCATTGGTTTCATGGCTGCGTATGTTTGTTTATAATAGCTTTACGACTGGAAAATTAATTCATGGGAAAATGTAAGGTAACCCTTCATTGCAACTGCATTCTAAATTCTAAACAATAGGCCTCACTATTCAAAATGTGATTCTGCTTATTTTTAATTGGAATTTAAATAATTTCATTGCAACATAAAATGGTGAGACTCAAATAATATAATCTCATATATATTATCTAACTAATTTCGGCATTTTTTTCTAAGCGCTTACCTCAAATTCTGGGCAGAATGTAAAAAGAAAGGTTTCTCCCGTGCCATAAAACCCGTCGCTCACTTTAAAAGGTTCAGAAGCGAGAGCTCCAAAAATCTAAAGAAAAAAAATAAAAAGTCTAGAGAAAGCATGACATTTCCACTGCTTTTGTGCATAATATATAGGAAGCCTATCCCATGAACATGATTAGATTAATTGGAATTATCAGCAATTAATTCTATTCATTCCGTGAAGTTCAAAGCACATGCAACCATCAGGATGAACTAAGCCATAACTTCAGCAAGGTATTTAATGGAACATTTTTGTTGTAGATGAAAAAGATCGACTAAAATATTGAAAAGGCTTCCAGATGACAGTTAATTCAGCAAACATAAGAGCAGAAAAGTCCTTTAAGAAGAGGTAACTCTTAGCACAAACATTTGAACAAGCTGTAGCTGGCTGCCATCTCTAATGTTTGCCCTGTTCTTGCCAAATCAGCTTTTCTAATGTTCTTGGGGCGAACGTGTCAGGTGGGAAAAGCAGGACTAGTGCATTTAGATAAAAAGTCATCAGAACAGTCTGATTGCACTTGTTTTCTCAACATGTTATCAGATAGAGATCAGTCCAGTTTGACTGATTCAGTATGCCTTCTACTTATTTAA
This sequence comes from Masticophis lateralis, assembly GCA_030761175.1. NCBI lineage: Eukaryota > Metazoa > Chordata > Lepidosauria > Squamata > Colubridae > Masticophis > Masticophis lateralis. The sequence goes on from JAUDYJ010000003.1 coordinate 24,106,191, forward strand.
GGAAAGAGTTGGGGGGGAAAAAAAAAGAATGCTGGAATATTGCCAGCTATTGCTTGTCTCATGTGAACAATGACTTTCCACTCCTTCTACTCTACCTTTTCATTCAATGCAATGGAAACCACACACTTCCTTTTTGCTTTTGAGTCTTAGGCATAAAAGCTCAATTACCAAAGAAACAAAATGCTAATAAGAATGAAGAGTTTTAAAAAAACAAATCAGAGGGCTGTTCTTAAAAAGAATTTCTCTAAAAGAGTTTGAATGATAGTGTGATGTGGTTATAGTGACGGTAAAGAGAATTTGACTGAGATATTTAGTGTCAAGTTCAATCATCTGCTTACTGCAAAATTCCAAACAGAAACATCAGATGACTGAGTTGAGTACATTAGAAATGTAACTCAGCGTTAGGATCTTTTTATCACATGTGGTGGTTATGTACAAAAGCCAAGGAATTTTGGCGTCAGATAAAGACATGGTTGGAAGAGATGTTAGACCAAAACATAGATTTGAAACCAGAACTGTTCCTACTAGGAATTACAAAAGAGAAATATGGCAAAAGATTTGACATACTTAATGCTGCATATCATAACAGCAGCAAGGTTGGTTTATGCGCAATACTGGAAAAATGAAGAAATCCCCCCGGAAGAAGAAATAATAAAGAAAATCTTGGTCTGCGCAGAAATTGATAGGCTGACACGAAAACTCAAAAATAAGGGCGAGACAGAATACTATAAAATTTGGAACAAGGATTTGAAAAAAGGAAAAGGAGTCGAAACAGAAAAGATTTAGGGTTCGTAGAACTGAAACTGGATAATATTTAGACAAATATACAAATGAGGACAAGGGATATGTTTATAAGATCAAAAAGTAGCAATGTATGATAAGTAGTAATTATATTTATTGTTATGTTAAAAATATGTATGGAAATGATAAAACCAGGATGGTCACACTGTGTCCAATGTTTTTAATGTTTATTTAATAAAAAACTTTTTTAAAAAAAGAAATGTCAGATGACTGAGCAGCATTTTGCATAAATAGATCCAATAGATGTGCATTTGTGTGTGCACATGTGCACACATATGAATGCATAGCTTCAAATCAGTCTTGCCTTCTGGCCACTGCCTGGACAAGGCCATGCAGTTTTCTTGGCAAGAATTCAGAAATGGTTACCCATTATCTCCTTCCTGATTCAAAGTAATCCACCTGGCTTGATGCCTAAGGCAGGACAAGCACTCATGGTTTTCTGGTTTCTAGTCTGGCAACTTTAACCATTACATAATTATGGCTCTCACATCCAACAAACTGAAGCTGCATCACTGATTCACTGTTCCTAATTTCTAACAGACAGCAACAATTTGCTTTCCTGTAACTTCTGTTTTGCATTTTGGGCTGGCATTTTGGCTTTCTCTATGAAGTCTCTTTTCAGGTTTTCTATACATCTTCCTTCCCCACAATCTTGCCAACCATCCCAAGATAGATCATAAGGATTGCTCTCGTTTGAGAAAAGATTTGAAATCTAATATTCCTCCACAAGTTTTCCCTAAAGTAAGTACCAATATTTCTCCCCTACCCCCCTTTTTAGGCATCCATCAAACTCCGAAACTGAAAGGTTCTGTGTGGGTGATGGAAAACAGAAATGTTTCTGCTTGCGTGAGTTAAATTATCTTAAGCTGTCCCATTCTGCATTGGGTTCAGACTTTTCAAACACACACACACACACACACACACAAAGTCAATCTGTAGCAGCAAAACAGCTTAAATAATTCTCTAAATGGTTGTACTATTTGTCTAATTTGTTCCTTCCTGAAAACTTGATTTATTTATTTATTAGAGTATGGCATGTGTTAACCAGGGATCACTGAAGTGGCTGGCTGCCTCTGTGAAAGGAATTTTTTTCGGGCGATATTATCTTTACCCGTCGGATGCTTGAATGCCGGTAGGCAAACAGATGAAGCTCCTTTCTTGTCCCTACGCGGTTTATTTGCTCACGGGAATTGAGCCGTTGACCTCAGCAGTGCATAGGCCTAGCGTTCTTACCACATGAGCCACCACGGCCCCCTACTTGATTTATATCACCCCATCATGTCTCTAATATTAAATATTACTATGGAAGTATAAAATATATCCACTCTTTCAAAAATTACTCTATATACTTACTGTAAAGGGAACAAATCCCTTGATAGTTTTGTAGATTAACACATTTGTGGTGAAAGACTGATTTGATTTTTCTCCCCTATAAAAATAGTAACACTTCCATCAAGCATTCAGTTAAATCAACTGCACTGCAATGAAGTTACTTTGTTTTTAAAGTACTAACAGGAAAGGCAGTGGAAAACCACTTTGGTATTATTGCCAGGAATGCTATGTAGTAACAGCTACATAATATTCAGGGCTTGAGTTCACGTTGAAGGAATACTCGTTTAAAATGCTATAGGTGTTTTGCACTATGTTTACGATCAGCCTGCTATACTGAGTTTTCTTTTTTTAAAAAAAAAAAAAATAACATTGAGATTTCCTGTATGATAGCTAAGTTGTCTTAAAATTCAAGATTTGTTATGGGGAAGATGGAGAGCAAAGGAAAGAAAAATTGCAATTTCCATACCATACCTGTCCATCGCTGTCTTTGATAACCAGCAGCACTGGTGTGTCTAAACCTGCCATAGTTCTGTACAAAGTCTTCAAGCTCATGCCATGCTTTGCAGTACTGTAGACAAGAGTCCATGGATAGCCAATAGTTCGAGGAGGGAGCTGTTTTGTCAGCTAAAGAAACACAGGTGCAAGTGAGGCATGCACACTGAATAAAGTGATTAACCTAGAAAGGGTTTTAATTCATGGGGACAAAACACGTTGTGTTAAACATACAACACCCCCCCCCCCGCCAAATTAATATTTATACTAAATCTTATAAATGGCTGATACTCTATAGCAACATTTTCAATCCTTACGCTCAGGGGTAAAATGCTCCCAATTCGGACCAGATCACCCGATCCGGTAGCGATGGCCGCAGGCGGTTCAGAAAACTGGTAGCAAAAATCCCTGCATACACACCCCCATGCCCAGCTGAGCCATGCGATCATCAGAGGCTCTTTTTTACTTTTAAAAGCATTTTTTCTACAATCTCTTTGGCCGAAAAAATGCTTTTAAAAATTACAAAAAAAAAAAAAAAAAAAAAAAAAGCCTCTGGCGATCCCAGCTGAATTGCCTGATTGTCAGAGGCTTTTAAAAGCATTTTTTTTCCTGCAACCTCTTAAGGTTATAGAAAAATGCTTTTAAAAGTTATATATATATATATAAAAAGATGCCCACGCCCACCCAGTCACATTACCCCACCAAGGCACAGAACTGGTAATAACAAATTTTAGATTTCACCCCTGCTTACGCTACACAGAGGCAAAATGAATTTGCTATATTAAATAATTTACCTGGATTTAAGTTCTATTGAAATTACCTGTGTTTTATTTCCAAATAAATGTTTTTAGGAGAAGAATATTAAGTCCTGTGTTTTGCCCCTTGTGGTTATTGAGGTTGAGCCTAGCCTGTTCAAATTACACTGCTTCAGTAACTGAAACAAGGCAACAACTTGGAAGAGACGAAAATCAGAACTTTTTCTATTCACCTCAACATGGCCCTTCTTTTTTCTCTTACTTATTAGCAAAAGTCATAGCTTGCAGCAAGTACAAACAATTTGCAGCAATATATAGCATCACGTAGAAAGACTATAAACTGCAAGTCATGGTATTTAATGTCACTAAAAGCTACTAGACATACTGAAAGTACCATTCAAGTATTGTCCATTCTAACTGAATTTTATTTATCAAGTATATTTGCTGCCTATCTCGTAGCTGAAGAAATATACTGGGGCTTTTTCTGGAAAAGGCTAGATGCCCAACATCTTGTGCTCCCTCTGGAAGGATCTCCCACCAACAATCTGGGTATCTCCAATTCTATTAATGTTTAAGAAAGTCACAAATATTTTCAAGGAGTAATTGGGGATTGAGTAATACCAGGTTCAAGGTCAGTTTTAATTCTTTCTTTTTACTGTATGCTTTTTACTGTATTATTTTATTCTTTTAGGGTTCTTCATGTATATAAGATGCCTTGAGTTGTTTCAAGTTGTTTACAAACAAAAACAGTAAATAAGTTATTGAAATCCACAGGAATTATATTTTCCACTGTTGGTTCATATTTTCCAAGTCCTAGAAGCCTATTGGGTATACTTGTGACCAATGTTCAAGGAGGAATACTTAAAGACTAATAAAGCCTTATTCTTTTTTTCCCTCACCAAGAAAAGAGTTACTGAGATAAAGCCCTCAAGACAAATAAAAATGGATCCGCTAGGATTATCCTAAAATCTGCAAATGACTCTATGGACAATTAAAGTTGGAATTTAGATAATCTCCTCATGATTACAACTAGCAGGTTTTATGCAATGGGGTTAGTTCAGAACTGTTTCATTTAGAACTGTGTTTTCTTTATCCAAGTAACATTTCTATCTATTCCAGATAGAGTACTATTCCAAAGAAGTACACTTTAAACAGATCGATTCAGATTTTGGTTTTATGCTTTAACATAAAATAAACAATTGCAGCAGCCAAGTTAGGCTTCCTTACTTACCATATAATAATGATATGCAGAAAGTTTTGAATCTGAAATGTTTTTGATTACAAATTTGATTTTGTGTGTGAAATGCTTTGTTTCAACTTTGAAACAGCTGTTTGATCCTTGCTGGAATAGTTACAACATTGTTTTGATGACTTTGGATATGTTCAAATGTTTTGAGTTCAAAACAGACTCTCTTCAATTCTAAAACACCTGTTTTGAATTTGAGCAAGATTATTTTGAGTTCATAATGCTTCTGGAATGGTTGGATTATATTGGGATACTTGTACTAAGGTTGGAACAAACTACTTGGAATTGTCAACTGTTTTGGATTTGGCTTAAAATGCAATGATTCAAACTTGAAATGTTTAGTATTAAAACCTGTTTCAGATCTCTAACTTAAAATAAGAATTGAATAGCCAAAGTGAAATGTTAGAGCAAATAGCTTTATTTTTTCCTAAGTTTTAAGGTCATGCTTAAAAATGATAGCACAACATTTTCTATTATTTCATTGCTTCATTTATTAATTGTGTTTCTAATATTAGACCAATAAATGAATTCCTTTGGACAGTTTTAGATAAGAGATGGGATATGGGGTGAAGAAGTAATTGCAGGATGTGAAGAGACACTAAATTTATACTGGTGATTCATCCATGTGATGAAGGCTGGAAGTCACTTCTTTATGTATTTCTTTACTCTTTATTATATTCTTACGTTTCCTTTTTATTCTTTGTACTTTTTGTTCCTTATATCTCTTTTATCTTTGTTTAATTTGTATTGGGTTTTATAATAATGTATATAATATATATATAAAGTGGCATTGGTTCTTCCCACTGCTGTTGGCCAAAAGTAAGTGAGAGAAGAAAAGGATAGCATTTTTTTAAAAAAATACCGAGAAGCAGCCATACTGGTTTCAAGGAATTGTCTCATGTGGTTCAGAGAGTGCTTCATTTACATTCAGTAGAAATAATCTCAAATATATCAACTATTTCCCTGTTTACTAAGTAACTTCCATTGCTTTTTACAAATGCTTTGCTCTTTATAGAAAGTAGAGCTTACAGGCTGTGTATGTAGTGGTGTATTTTCATTTGTTAATAGCAATAACACTTAGACTTATATACCGCTTCAAAGTGTTTTACAGCACTCTCTAAGCAATTTACAGAGTCAGCATATTGCCCACAACAAACTGAGCCCTCATTTTACCGACCTTGGAAGGATTGAAGGCTGAGTCAACCTTGAGGTGGTCAGGATCAAACTCCTTGCAGTGGGCAGAAATAGCCTGCAATACTGCATTCTAACCACTGCGCAACCATGGTGCAAAATCTTTTTGGTTGTTTTTTTCTGAACATTGCTGGCAGAATGCTATATGCAGTTCTGTACACTATATTTCAACAAAGGGAAACATCAAGCCAATAGCCAGAAATGTTTGTATTTATTTCTCTGATCTTGATCGCATGCTGCATTGAGGTGAATAATGCTTTTTGTTTCCTTATGAATTTTTAAATGCTCCCTATTCAATTTACAAAAAAACCCAATGCTCTTGTCCAGATTTTCACTATGTAGGGTGTTAAACGGAACTCTGAATAGATTACCAGAGAGTATACACACAATTCAGTGATTTCGAAAATGAAAGTTCCTTCCAGACCACACCAAACCTCCTTCAGATCATGCCACTGGAGCAATTGGTAACTTCTGAAACTATATCTATTGAACTGCAACTGATTCAAGGTCCAATTTCAGAGCTGGATAATCTGTGGCATGTCTTAAACCACTTCCAATTTGGAGGAGTTTTCTCTTGCAATTGCTCAGCTCTGTTGAGAATGCTATGGCTGAGAGGAGGACTGAAATGTTCTATAGTTTTCTGGAATGTGATGAATCATTAGATGTTATACATTCCAAATTGACATAAAAAGGGGGGCAGGATGCTTTTTTTGAGTTCTTATTTTTTCAATTACTCTTTGAATTTCCATTGCTCTCTAAGGCAGAATATGCAAAACATTTAAAAGTTTCATTCATATACTGAATGCTGAAAGGGTTCTGAATTTTGTTACGTTAATCAATTAAAAATATTTCAAGTATTATGTCCTATGTTTGAAACAAAGCATTTTGTTTCTTACATATCCGTTAGTAAACAACAATTACTGTTTCAACTCAATTTTCTAAAACAATTTTTAGTGCAACGTGAAAGCTGTGTCAAAATAAGGAATGCCGTATTTTTTCTATGATACCTTTTCAATTTGATCCGACTGTAATAGTTCACTGGGATCACTAAGATTTGGCCGAAATGCTTCAGGCTCCAGTTCGGTTTTGATAGTTGTTTCTTGCTTTGAATATGTATCTTCTCTTGTAGTAATCTGCATGGAAGGGAGAAAATTGAATTAGCATTCAAAATGCTATTCGAAACAACTTTCCTTATCACATTCATCCTGTAAAACTGAAATTTTTTCCTTACCTGACAACTTGTGTAATGTTTTAAATATTAGATACAATGCCAGATTCCTGTTTAATTTGGATATGGCCCATCACTGAAAGAATGTGAGATTGCAAGCTTTGATCCATTTCTGTTATTTAAATTGTGGTTTTATATCCTATAATTTTTTAACGTACCATTTGATCCTGATTAAAACTGAATCTCAGAGGTAAACATAATAGAATCTCAAAAATATTATACTTCAGTAGTGTAATATTTGTATCTCGGCCTACAGAAGGTATTCAAATCTATTCTTGAGTAAGAATCAGTTGATTACTCATACAAACAGTACCAGTGTCTCTTGAAAAGAAAATCTTACATAAAAAAGAAGAAAAAGGAAAAAGAATTGCAGGCCACAGGTTAGATTATTTTAAATATAAACTGCTTTTAATATGTGCATGTCCATTCTGATCTTAAACTATGCAGTCTTGCTGCACGCATAAACATTCACATGAAAATATAACATAATTACCTGACAATAAAGTTGTGTGCCCCTGCAACAATGTGTAAAATCTTATACTGAGCAGGAATTCATGTAGATAAATGGTAGAAAAGATCAAGATTCTAAGTCAATATTTATCTTCCATTCCCCATTGAAACTTATCACTTCTCTCCCGGCTTCCCTCATTTCCAATTTCAAAACTAGGTATAAAATTGGCAACAGCTGGAGATTTGGGTGGAGAAGACCATGCACAGAAGGGATGGGACATCTGAGATAAGGAGGGATGTGGCTACTCTTCCACCTAATGCTTCTCTGTTTAAAATACATTCCATTTTATTGTTTGAAAACAGATGTATTCTACTTGATGCACCTCTTCTAGAGGTACTGGAAGACCTCTTAAGTGTTCAGTAATATTAAGAGAACCTAAATAAATCAACTTTTTCCACAAAACACAGAACTGCTGTTCACATCTCTTATATACATCTTGTGTATATCTACTGAGCAAATGATCAGCAAGAATTATGAGAGAAATCACATGGATATTGCTGCAATAGGAATATTGCAACTTTTTAGACATTCTCTCTCAAGTTGAAATACTGTATTTTTCTATCTGCTGTATCTTTATGGTCCACACCATAAATGATATATACACATATACCTATATGATTTTACAATAATCTGTATGGCATTTCCAATAATCATTTTATATGTTTAGTATACATTCTATCAAACTGTCTTCCAGGTATTGTAAAATAAGAAAACTCCATAGCTTAATTCCATTGCAAGTCAAATGCGTTAATTCAAATGATTTAGAATAATTGCAAGATTTGTCCTGGAGAAAATCTGTCTGTGTAGTTACTAAGAAATGATCCGTCTGGAATGCACACATTTAATCAATAGTAAGGTAAGGAATGTTTATTTCAACAATCTAAATCAAATATAAATGCTATGCTTCACATAATCAGCTAACACAAGTTTCCAATAACAACATTTAGAAATTTTGTCATGCTGCAGGAATGATTATTCTACTTCAACAGGTTCTATAATTCTTCGCCCCAACAATTATTTATTATCAGTAACATTAATCACAGCTAATACAAGTAAAGGGATTATTTTAAATTAGTTTTGCTAAAATGCTTCTAGGCATGTTTAAAAGGTATCCTACTTACAAAATGATTCACCAATTAAAAGAAGGAAGACTATGTAGTCCACTGATATATGACCCTTTAACTGTGCTTAAGGAACACCATTTGATCTGGCTGTTTGACAATTGTTTTCTAACATTTGCTGATAAAAACTTGTATCTTTGAGATATTAAACAATAATGAAAAGTTTATCCAGTTACTAAATTAATTCTGAAATGCCAATTACAGATTTCTATAAGGACAGAGATCCTATAAGGAAATTTGACAGCCACATCAATAGCAAATAATTCACATGCCATTTGGTATTTTATCAACAGTTGCTGCCCCACCCCAATTTCTACTAACAGACATAATGTGCTGGCTTTTCTAGATGGACTTTCATCATTAGTTAAGTATATGAAGTTAAAATAAGCTTTTAAAACAGCAGATTTCTTGAATTCATGATCTCGAAGGTTTTTCTTTTAACCTCTCATGTTATCAATGGTCTTAATGCATGATTTATGTCAAAAACAAACCTCTTAAAATTTTTGCTGTTTAGCAGCAGAATGAGCAAAACTACAAAATCATTTTCTTCCACAAATAATTAACTATAAATATTATTCAAAATATGACAAGATTTTAAAATGTTGATCCAATTCTGTGTTAAGAAAAACTGACAAAATAACAAATAGTAAAAACAGAATATATACTTTTTAGTTACACTGAAATAAATAGCAATAGCACTTAGACTTATATACTGGTTCACAGTGCTTTACAGTGCTCTCTAAGCGGTTTACAGAGTCACCATATTGCCCCTAACAATGTGGGTCCTCATTTTACCAACCTCAGAAGGATGGAAGGCTGAGTCAATATTGAACTTGGTAAAAATCGAACTGCCAGCAGTCAGCACAAATAGCTTGCAGTACTGCATTCTAACTACTGTGCTGCCATGGCTCATAGCATTATAGAGGCTTAAATGCTTAGCTAAACTCTCTGCATTAGTTTATTACTGTATTAATTCAGTAACAGTTCTATTTCATAAAGCTTTAAAAATGCTTCTGAAATTTTAAAAATATAAGATGTATACATCACCTTCCATATGCATATGTGTGTGTGTGTGTGTGTGTGTATACACATACAGAGAGAGAGGGGGAGGGAGAGAGAATGCAATAGATACTAGTAGGCTTATAAAGTATCAGGTACTTTAGGTATTTAAGCTAAGTAGAGAAACAAAATTGAAAATACACATCCAGTTTGACAAAACAAAATGTATCTACTATTATGTAACTGATTTCAGCTGCTCTGCAGTTAAGGGGTGGGGTTTAAGATGTTTTAGCCATTGAGCCTAAGACATGCTCTTTTACATTCTCTTTTGTAAAGTTTTCATTCAATTAAAACTCCCATCCTCACATGTGACAAAGTCATAATAATTTTTAAAAAGAAAATTAAGAAATGTGAACGAAGTTTCAAAACAAAATAAAATTTCTCAGAACAGAACTCCTAAGTGTTTTTTAATTTCATTTTCATACAGCCTGTGCACTGATTCAATATTTTATCTGATTTTTCGAAACAACTTTTTTTCTTCTTTTGTCTAAACCATGCCAGCCAAAAAATAAGAAAAGACAAAAGAAAGAATGCAAATCCAAACCCAATTTTTAAGGTTTATGGAGTATGCAGCTCCTTAATTTGGTCCACAAGGTACCATTACCTTAAGCTTAAAGGACTAACTAACACTAATGGAAAAATCTGTTGTAGCAAATAGGTGATGTCATCATCATCATTTTTATTGTTATTGACAACTTGCAGCACTTTTTGAATACCACAAAATCTCTTCCTGGCCTGAAAAGTAGCAAGGAGGCAAAAAGGAATGCCAAAACCACTGTCGGTAAAAAGATGAAAAGTATCTGCAGTGTGTGCCATGGATTGCAGGTATCCACAAGAACCATCAAGATGGCTACAATGCTGGAAAATGGCCAGGGAGGTTATGCAGGTCTTTGCTAAGTCATGGTTTGGGAGTGGGGATGGGGGTGGAATTGACGCAGAGGACCATAAAATAGCTGAACTTGGGAAAAGGGACCATGAGGCTTAGGTTAACAATAAGAGAAGGATGATACAACAGGAAAAAGTAACAGAGGATTTGTAGAAATAATTGTGCACGAAACAGGACATAAAGATTCAGCACAGGTAGAGGACACTGAAGGAAATGGCACTTCCAAAATGGGTTACCCGATGATAAAGATCTGATTTACAGACAGCCAACACAGAAAGGACAGTACCACATTTACAACTACCATGTAAACCGAAATGCTTTAATTTGATCCACTTTTGGCTAGCTCTGCCTTCTTGTATAAGAAGAGGCAGCCCCCAGCAGAACCAGCTACCAATCTTGTAGCAAAGGCTTCCTGTATCCACTTCGCCAAGCTTTTACTTCACAGGTAAGCTCAAACTCAGAGATTTCATATTCTTATAGAGTTCATGAGAAACTGATTTATAAGTAACCGATCAGTTCCAGGACAAAATATAAGGAACAGTTCATACCATACCAGGCTTATCTGATCTAGTTCTTAGGCTAACTGGAGATGAAAGACTGAGCAAACAGGTATATAATGTCACTGTAAAACACCAAGAAGAACACAGTGAGCAGTCAGGCAATACAACAATACAATAAATATGGGAACTAGTATATACATGTTTGATTTCAGAGGGATACAGATGGCACTACAGTACTTACTGACAATGGCCACCAAGCTAAAAATGAAAGGAAATACCAACATCTCACTGTGAAGCTATAGTCTTGCAAATTACTTTTCTAAAGACATGGGAATTCGTCAGATTATGATATATAGCCTCAAGCTATCTGGAAAGTCCCTAATATGGATGGGCTGATTTAGACAAATGTCAATGATTCCATTCTTCTCTCACATAATGCCTCTCCTGCTTCCATAGAGCCACAAGGCGAACATGCAAAAATATCTGTTATATTCAAATATGAAACTACAGGACAGCTTTAGAAATGTTTGAAACAGTTTGATTCATTCATCATAATTAACATTAACAGTTAATAGCGAACAAATTTCAAACATTCATGCGCCTCCTAGGTGGTACTTCTACTCTTCTTTCTGGGAATATCTGTGTGAGAATCCAGGCAATCTTTAATTTAAGTTTGGCCAGGAAGATTCAACAACTGGTTTCACAGTCTTCAAGAATTGCACTGATCTTTTCCTGAGTTACATCTTATGGGCTAACTTAAGGTCTGCATAGTCCTTGTACCAGAGGAGTATAAAAGTAACTATTCAAAATTTCACCAAAAAAATGAAGCACTTGCATTATCACTGGAAGTTTATTTTGAACTTCAGAAGTTTGGCTCAGCTCTAAAAGTGACTCAGTTGTCAAAAATGTCACCAGAACAACCCCGTCCCTTCATAAAGGGAAACACAACCATGAGGAAGTTATTGCCTTATTTCAGTACAGTAATGAAGACAAAATAATTGAATATCAGCTTTGTTCTGATCAGGACCACTACATTAAAAAAAAAAAATTCTAATCTCTAGTTGAGAAGAAAGCACCTTGAGACGTCGGCAGAGTGTACGTAGTTCTTCATTATTTAGAGCATCGATTCTGCGGTGATACTCAGCCACTGATACTACCTGAATATGGAGACAGGGAGACAATAATTCCACTCACAGTTTTAAAATAAAAATAAAACAGTATTAAAAAAACAACAGAGTGTGGCAAAGTAAAACAAGGGGTGGGGAGAAAGAAATTGACAATGAAACAAAAATAAAAGTAACAATCTAGTGATACAGTGCACATATATAAAACACATATAGACATACGACAGTCAGAATTTCCAATAAAATAATCAAATAAATTTGTATAACAGAATAAAAACAATCTGCTAGGTAAACATACAAGCATGCACATTCATGAACTGTTTCCTTACATAAATACCACCTGCTGTTTTTACTTAGGGAAAAATGCTAATTGATGAAAAAGAAGCAGATACAAAAACAGGCCTTGAATAAAAGCAATTATTTAAAAAAGCACTGAAAAAGGAAACTAAAATTATCAAATGATTGGAATAATTTCTATATGGGGAAACATTGCCATATTTGGGTCTCTTTAGCTTACTATCAGCAATAAGAGAGGAAGTATAGATATGGTAGGTAAATCAAGCCAGTCATTATGAAATCCAGGATAAACACATCTCATTCTGTTAAATTGTAGATGAATTCCACTATGCATTAAAAGGATGGCTAGTATTGGACTAGAGAAATATTTAAAGGATAATGGCATTTCAGACTTCAGACAGGTATCTTACTATTGCTGAAATACGGTACTAAATGTGAAAGATGTGCTATTTACACCCTGGGTTACAATGATCACATTGTCCATTAACAATCTTGTAAGGTACTACCCAGTGGTGGGTTGCTTCCGGTTCAGTCCGGTCCGGTTCTATAGAAGGCTCTGCCCACCCACAACGTCATCATGGGTGATCTGCGCATGTGCAAAAGAGTGTGTGTGCACGCTCTCGCTGCGAACTGATAGTAAAGATAAGTGGAACCCATCCCTGGTACTATCTTATTAATCATTGTTTATTAAAAAAAATCAAATGTCCTCTAAGGGAATTTATAGATAGATGCAGTTTACAAACATATTTCAGGCCTCTAGAAAAATAAGGAGTGACTGTAAACAATAGCCAGTAAAAATTTAATATCTATCATTAAAATATATAAACTGTATTTTATTGTTGAAACCTGTATTATGTAAGTTGTAAAAAAAATAAAAATAAAACAGAATGAATCCAACTGCATACAACAGCATGGAGCTGACCAGATCTAGGCCTTAATGGATTCATATATGGTGAGATGACTTTAATATGCATTTATGAATTCAAACCTGGCAAAACAGACTGTATGCATATCATTAGCAAGCAAAGTAATAATAAAACAAAAATGCCTGGTTCCATATTCATTTGATACTCTCCCATTGTTTATCAAAACAAATGGTATTTTCTGTTTATCAAAACAACAATTTCTGCAGTCAATAGGCCAGAAAGAAAGGTTGAAGATTAATAAATTAAGAACTTCCAGAAACTTCAGACCACCGATGTATCTACATCATTTAAATAGTCATAATTTTTTCACATCTCTAGAATAAGCAGAAGTTGAAACACTATATTGAGGTTTTCAAATTTTACAAGGCTGTTTAAAGAAAGAAAAGATTCCCAGAATCTCTTTTCAAAAATAATGGTTTTCTTTTCTTTCTTTCTTTCCCTTAGTCTGTCATGGAACCCTAGGGTTCTGTGGAACGCAGACATTTGAGAATTCTTTCTCTATGTGACTTTTTTTTTTTTTTTAAAAATGCTCATTATTCTTCAATGTCTTTAGGCCTAATATATAATCTTTTATAATGGACTACTTTCACACTTACATAGTATCGTTACAGAGGCGTGCACCTTTCTATATAACACCATTAATATTTATACAATATATTCTTGCTTTCACAGTTATTTTTTCTTTGCAGTAGAGAAAAAAGAATTTGGTTGTTCACAATTGCTGTAATGAATATACATGAAGGAAAAAAAGCCCAAGGCCAACAAGCCAAAGAAGGGATCTCTGCTCATAAGATTTATAATATTAAAAAGTTTTACAAAAATAATCTTTTTGCAATTACAGGTAGGTCCTCGACTTATGACAATTGAGATCAAAATTTCCAATGCTAAGCGAGACAGTTCAGTGAATTGAACCTGGATTTTTTTTAAAAAATGATGCAGTAGTTCAGTTTATATATATACTGCTCAAAAAAAATAAAGGGAACACAAGCAAAAGACATCCGAGATCTGACTGAATGAAATAGCCTTATTAGTTTGTTAAATACAGTAGTTTTGTGTTCCCTTTAGTTATTTGAGCAGTGTATAAACTACTGTATGTAAAGAACAAAGTACTTAATAAGGCTATTTCATTCATTCAGATCTCGGATGTCTTCTGTTTGTGTTACCTTTATTTTTTTGAGCAGTGTAGTTTTCAAATGACCACTTAGGGAACAACTGGTCCCTAAGCTTTTCTGCATTTCCCCACTTAGGTGATGTAGAAAAGCTATTTATGACTCAGATTGAAAATTTCAATGGCCCCCTTGGAGTTACATGACCTTGTTTTGGGCATTTGGCAACTGGCTCATATTTACAGCTGTTTGCAGCATGTTACAGTCATGTGACTGTAATTTACAATGTTTTTAGCCAGAAAACAGCATTTACTTCCGGTTTCCAGCAAAAAATGCCCATAGTGAACAATGGGTTTTTTTAACAACTCCTGCAAATTCGGTCATAAAATCAGGTGCTTTCATATGGTGACCTACTTAATGACCATCCCAATTTATGACTTATGAAACATACTCAAAGGAGCAGCAAAAAGATACAATATCCTGTTCATTAAAGTAAAAATATTTTCTGATTAGCATAAATTACTTCAGAATATAACACTGTGATTTTGAAAATATGAAGCTTTAAAATATTACTAACTTTTATGACACTAATTGCAAGCTTAATTATGATCCCACATCGAGGACTACCTATCCTAAAAAGAAAAAGACCACAAATTAGTTTTCAATATAACATATAGCATAAATTACCTCAGAATATAACTTTGTGATTTTGAAAATGCTTTATAATATTTTTTAGGCAACTTGGTTAAATTTTACTTTATGAATGTACAACCACATAATCATTTTGTTAAATGTGGTATTTATGGTTATTATGATATATGTTATAATGATTATATTATGGCAACTGCTTTCATGTCAAAAAAAAAAAAAAAAAAAACCAACCTCTGCCCCACAGTATGCTAAATGAGGGCTTTATTTTGTAATTTTCAGAATGATTAGTTCAGTGTGGATATTTAATATTTCTCTTCAGGAGATATCACTTGAATGTTAAAGTCCTCGGCTTGGAATCTGGCAGACTACCCTATTCTTAGTTGGGGGCTGGATTTCAACTATTCCGTCTAGAACAAGGATGTCAAACTCGTGTCATCATAGTGTTCTCACGTGACATATCGCGAATTTCCCCCCCCCTTTGCTAAAGCAGGCATGGGCGCGGCCAGCGCATGACACATGTGGCCCATGGCCCGTGAATTTGACAGCCCTGGTCTAGAATAACAGAGTTGGAGGTCTTCTAGCCAACTCCCTGCTCAAGCAGGAAATTCTATACCATTTCAGACAAATAGTTGTCCAATCTCTTCTTAAAAACTTCCAGTGTTGGAGCATTCACAACTTCTGGAGGCAAATTATTCGACTGATTAATTGTTCTGTCAGGAAATTTCTTCTTAGTCTGAAAAAAATTCATTAAATGAAAAACACAGAAAATAATTTGAAAAATCCTGGAATTTGGCCATTTCTCAGGATGTTTGATAGGGACACAGTAGATTATTGCAAAAAGTTATGTCTATATTCATCTGTACTCTGATTGAGTATCTCCGTGTAAGGCAAATATTGCTGCCAATCCTCCGTAATAACTCTTTCCAAAGTTGTGCACCAATGACTCTGCAATTTCTTACTGTGCAAAGAAGTAGAGATTATACACTATAAATACACCACAGTTCACAATAATATTTAAGCCTTAGTATTAAATTTATATTCACACTCAAGCCAGTTTTATTATAATTTTATGGAAATTGGACTTCATTTGCAACAGTGCTTTGTCATCCTCCAGATAATGCTGTAATAGCAATATTTTACTTTCAATGAATAAAAAGTCTCAAAACCAGCTAAGGCATTGGCACATAAAGTATCCTAAATGGTAAAATCATATGGTATGGAAATAAAATTTAATACCCTGGTAGTTTATAGAACCACCAGTATTTTGAAGCAGTATGTTGCCAACTATAACCTGCAAGAAGATTCAGATTCAAGTTTGGTTTGTCAGGGCTCAGTTTGAATCCACAAAACTGCAGTGGTGAGAAAATAAATAACCTGACATGAATAAACTAGCTAGTGCTGGCTGATTTCTTAAACCAATCATGGTATCCATACAATTTCTGGATGCAAAATCAGGCCTAGAATTTTCCAGCTGGCTCTGCTTCCTGACACATGGAGCAGTGAAACGGACACACTCCCCAGCATCACAAAGCTGCAGCTATTTTAAGAGCAGGAAGAACTACTGGACCAGCCCTCCTTTCATTTTCCATCTGGCTCCTTTCCTTTGCACTATCCTACCATTCTGTTAGTTGCGCTCCTGCTGATGTTTTGCACTCTCTTTCTATCCTGTATATATAAAATGGCAACTGAAGCCACTCTTGAAAAAGCAGTAATTCTCATCTCTGCCAGATCAATAAAAATGTTACAAGGAAAGATGCAGGTACAGCAGAAAGAGGTGTCAGTGCTTGATGTGGCAAAATGCATGATATAGTGGTATCTTAGTTATTAATTAGTTATTTTGCAGTAGTTGTGAGTGTACTAGGATACTCCAGGAGTCCTTTCAACAGCCCTTCTTCTCTTCCATTGATTTAATGTTTTTTTCTTCCACTGTTTATGTATCATTAAAAATGGCCATTGTATAATTTCTCTGGCAAACAAGTATGGGCCAGAGATTCTTGTAATATTTTATCTAAATATAAGCTCATGCCTGCCCAGAAGTATATCTTAAAAACTTTAGTGAGATATATGCCCTTGAAACAGAAGCCTTAGTAGATTTCTATAATAATTATAACAATAGTAATAATTTTATATAATTTCTTTTTTATTTCAAATATATCCAAAATTTAATTTAAATTACTAACATAGGTACATTCAACTAAATAAATTAATACAGTCCAACATATACAATTTCAGTTGCTCTTCACTGTCCTAAAATATTCTATACTTTAGTATAGCCTTTGTTGTCATTGTACATCATGTATACAATGAAACTGGTTCTATTGGAAATTCTATTGAAATTTTCTTCTATTGGAGACTTTATTATGCAATTTGAGAAGTTAAATTAATTTAACTTTACATATTTATAGTTTAAGAAGTTACCAGATTAATTTTATAAAACCGAGATGAGGTTGTTGATTCTAATCTGCTATGAAGAAAATATGTACAATAGCGAATTAAAAAGCCAAAAATTCATGTGTGTAATTATTGCATAAGCAATATATAATGCCAACAATCCTGTTAGTCAATTGTTATTCTAAACAGGTTTTTTTTTTAAAGCTTTTATTTCAAACTGGAATAAAGAGCTTTCTGCATTGGTTTAATAAACCGTCCTTGAACCGTCCCTGCAAGATTTTTTAGCACACTGTGCTAAAACAAGTCTTTTGCATTTGGTGAGTTAAATCACTTATTTTGCAATATAAGAAATCACTGATTTTATAATATAACTTATAGTGGTATTCATCTGCTATCAGTAAAGAAGAAAGATTTATTTTGTACCATACAGAATGGGTAAGAAGTTCTTCAGGAAACAATATATAGCCATTTCTAGTTTTATCACTGTATTCCTCTAACTTTTAAAACAATATCTTCTTACCCTATTTACAGTTCATATTATGCCTTAAAAAGTAGAATAGAACATACATGGTATGGCCTGAAAAAATACCCAGGAAACCCTCAGCTAATTGTTATTTCTTTTCTTATATAACCAAATGAGAAAAAACTAAACTTTTTAAATTAATACTGAGAGACTGAAAAACACATATTTCTGGTTAACATAAAAAGATCTACTTCACATAGATTCAGAGGCTATATCTCATACAGGGTTCTTGCAATATTAATGAAAAAATAAAGCACTGTACAATAAACTACTGTTTCTAACTTCACTTCCATTCACCATCAGGTCTTCCTGGTGCTCTGCGACCCCCAGCAGCCCCTAAATGCCTCGACTATGCTCCAAAGAATGCCCTACCCATTCAGAGCAGCCCAAATACACAACAGAAATGTAACATTTTCTAAGCTATTTGCCAGTGGCATTACACAAACATAACCAACACACCAAAGCAAATGATAAGTAGATAATTTAATTGTTGAAGATAAAAAATTTCACAAAAAATATTGGAAGACTTAAAATTTCAGTTTGAAGTATTTACAAACATGATGCCTCATTACAGAACTCCTGTCCAATATTCCAGATGAAGTTTTGTTCCCCTTTCTGGGAGTCAGAGAACATGACAACCCACAGACGTAGACAGATAATTAACCACAGGCTGTATTGTATTTCCATTTTTTTAAAAAAAGACTCAATAGGATAAAAAACATCCTGTGTATTAAGATGTATAAACTCACAGATTATCCACATCTCATATTAACACCTGGAAAGCATATAAAATTGCTAATTATCTGACATTAATACTGCACCATGTCAGCAATATAAAAGAATAGGCAAGTTAATGTAAGAAACTTCCCAAAATATATTTGCCCACAAAATCTACCACAATTACATTGTTTTAAATCAGATCATTTTAAACTCCAACTTTTAAATTAAAAATGTAAAGTTTTAAACTGCAGTTTCCTAATCAGAGAATCTAAAATTCTGATCTATAATGAATATTAAAAGAAAAAGCAGGGATCATTGCTGATTACAATAGCACTATAGTAACAATAACATAAATATTTCTCAAAATATTTCTCAGGGAATTACCAAAGTCTATTTATTTCTCATTGACTGATGTTTTCTTCCTTTCTTGTCATAGCAAAAATTACTTCCTTTGAAAAAAAATAATCACATTAGTTTTAGCTTCACATGAGCATTTCTCCAAAGCATACTATCTGCTTTTAATTCCAGGCACAGCAAAGCTCTCCTTGCAGAAAGAATATCGTGCTAGTTGCACTGAATTGATTGACAGGATAAACAACTAATGAGTGAGCAGAGTGTTCATCCTGGGGTGTGTCATTATCATGGAAAGCACAACAGAGATGTTTCTATATTCAAGGGAGGTTGCAGTGCACTGAAGTGCTTAAAGAGCAAAAAAGTTTAAAGAGACACAATACTCTTTTAGAATCCAAAGACAAATTTATCAGAACTAATCCTTTTTATATTTAAAAATAAAAGTAACAATGCTTGTTTACATTCAACGAGAACAGCTTTTGTTGTGATTAACTGCTATTAATGGATAACCCTTACAGTTCAATTATTTTTTTCTGAATGATAAGTTCAAACAAATGTAATCTTTCATATTTTAATTTCCACTTGGGGTTAATCTTAAATCTTGATATTAACAAGGCTTAGAAGGAAAATTAAATTTAACATTCACTGATCCTGACAACAACTTATACTTATTAATTAAAAATAAACAACAGGAAGCTTGCAATTAATGGATCAGGACAGTGCTCCAGTCCAAATGTTAACCAACTACAAAAATGTAACAATCCAAAAGAATAAAAGTTGAGATGAAGCCTCTAATTTAAGAATAGTTGAAATACTGGTGTCAAGAATATCTTGTTCCAGCAAACAATTAATTAATTAAGAATTGGCATGAATCTACCCTGGAAGAAAAGGAACACAAAGTAGCATTGTAACTCAGAGGTGGGCAACTATGAGTTGTGAGCTAACATGGCTGGCTCAGGAATTCTGCGAGTTGAAGTCCACAACTCATAAAAGGGCCATAGTTGCCCACCCCGATTGTAACCCAAATTCAATATAAGTAAAAGACCTATGAACAGCTAAAGTTGAAGTACAAAGGAAAATCTCAGAGCATGGGTAAAAGAACAAAGAGCTAATATAAAGAATGATCAGTGCAATGTTGGTTTTATTGATGTGCTGTGGTTAAGTTTACAAATACACTCTATGCGTTTTCTGCTTCTTTAAGTTTTAAGATGTCTTTAAAATAAAGCATGTTCTATTTTCAAAAGGCATTCTAAAAAATTAGCATCCTGACAACTAAATAGTTGGGTCACAGGACAATATACAGAATAGAGAAATACCCATGCTAAACATAACAATGTGGTGTCTTCTAGATTGTTGTATGGTTATTTGACTGGTTAATGGGAATATTGGGAGCAATACATTTGTGCAAGGTATCAAAATTATGGCTGTGACTGACATAATCAAGGTTCTGTCACTTGGCCATTGGTGTGTACAATATACATTAAAATGAGCAGCTCTTTAATTGCCTGGTTGTTCCCAGCATTTTGACACTGTTGACTCTCTTTCCACGTACACCAATTTTTTGTTTAAACTTATTTCTAAGTTCCTATTGTTGTTATGAAAATATAACTAAGAAACCATGTATGTATTTACAGACCATTTTGTATTCACTACATACTTGTATACTCCTCTGCCTACTTGATTACAATCTTTTGGAGTACCTTCTCTATATGGCTTGAGATAGTGAACTTTGGTATGCATGCATTCTGGTATGTTCCTGGGCCTTATGCAGTTTATGGTACATTTACTGCAGTGACATGTTGGTCTGGCATCTCTTCAATTCTTCCATATGCAATTGTAATTTTTGGCCTTTCTTTGATATCTTAAGAATATGAATCATAGGGCAAGGCATTCATCCTGCACTTCCCCCCCTTGTAACACTGTTCTAGTTCCTGAATTATTCAAGTAGCAATTGAGAATTTCACAATTTCACAAAAATAATATAACTAATACCAATCTTGTTTAGATACCATTAGCATCAAGCCTAATACCTTCTGATTTGATTCAAGATTATCTTTTAATTTGTGATTTTTGTATTATGTCTGTTGAAGTGTTAGTTGAATTGCTTATGTTTTAACACCTCAATATAAACTGCTTTTACTATTCTGAATATTGTGATTTTGTTTTTGAAAAATGGCTTTAAATAAAGATGAACAATAAGCTAGTCACACAATATTACACAGTACATAAAATTATAATGTTTAAAATGTGAATACAAATTAAGGAAGGCATGTTTTTGAATTATTATTTTGCAAAATAGAAACTTTCCCAGGCTTCTGATATTTAATACCCATTATATCCATATCTACTTTTTATTTGCAATATTGTCTGTACTATATTAATGTATGTAGAAACTGTTTTAAGAGTAATAATTTAAGTCAAAAATGCTCTACGTATAATGTATATTCGATAATACTGATTTTTCAAATTAATAATTGCATGTCTGAAAGTCTGAACTAACGTTTGTAAATTGGAGAAAAACATGGAGCTATTTTACTGGAACTGGGTAAGAAAACAAGCAGTATTAACAGCTGAGAAATGTCCAATTCTTTTCCCATAATCCATGAAAAAAAAAAGCTGCTTAGGAATGAAAGATTGGTAAACAAAATGCTTACTGCTCTTGTTAGTATTTCAAATCACCCCTAACCTTTTGGATGTTCATGTTTAAATAAGCAAACTATTCGTTACATATGTTTACATGTAACTACTGCCTGACCTTTGCTAGAGTCACAAAAGGCCAACAGCATTATACACTGAGATTTCCAGACTACTATACAACAGAGAAAAATTAAACTACGCATGTTAATTTCTTATCTACGCATTAGATAAACATGTATTTGCAACTTTTACTTAACAACATTAGTCGATGAAACTTCTCCATGTAGAAATTAAGCAATTTTAAACAAATGCTGTGTTTTCTAAAGTTGATAACTAGCATTTACTTACCTCCCACTCTTTAACAGCTGTTTCATTAACTGAATCTTCACCCGCCTGAGTTTCAATTTTTTTTACTACGATAAATCCTGGCTCTCTATTTGATTCTCCCGTATCTTCTGCATATATTTCTGGACTCCACTGAACAAAAAATGCATACAGATGTTCAGTCCTTTGAAAGGGAAAATGAAAAATAAATTGATACCCATTCAGATTTGTACAAACTTGGAAATATTGTTTTTTAAGTAGTAATTCACTGAATCTTTTCACTGTCAGTACTCATGCTTTTCTTTGAAAATCAAGAGAAATATTCATATTCTATAATATAAGCTAAAACTATGGTGGACAATATTTTCAGTATCTTAGCACATAGCTAGTACTGATTATGGCATCCTCAACAGATTATAAATCTGAAAAGGGCTTCTTAGTTTCATTAGGGAAAAACAAGAAGTGAATAGAAGAGGACAACACATCTAGTTGGCAGGATTAGGCAACTAGCTAAATTGGGTAGGACTTGCTTAGTATTTAGGCAACATAATCAAGTTTGATTCAAGGGGTTTCTTTAGAAGAAAAAGACATGACAGGAAAGGCCTGTTTATCTCAAATACATGATACTAGAAATCAAAGATTAAGAATTTATAATCGGCCATGACAGATGTTTGCTCTAGCCAGGCATGTTCTTCCCAGAGTGCCCAGGCAAATGTTTCTGAGAAACACATTAAGAAAAAAAAATCTTCCTATTGTTATCACTGAGAAAGTGGTAATTCTAGACATTCTGTTTCAGAAAAGATTCAGACCCATCAAAATTATGATTCTCTTATTATCCATGAATTTCTCAAATTTCCAACACTTAACTAACTGGTAAAGAACCTTGGCAGCATCACTTGGTCAGCCTGGTTAAAAGATATAAAAATAAGGTTACCAGGCCACAGCTTGGCATGAGCACAGGAAGTCTATGGCAAATTTAGCAGAGTGACTTGTGACCTTCTTTGCTGGCTTCTGCTTGAGAGAAGCTATCAGAGAAGGTCATAAAAGGTGAGCCACAAAGTACCTGACCACAAGGCCAAATCACAATGATGTGACTGTGAGGATCCTTTAATGGCCAGAACTTCAAGGATTAGTCATAAATACCATAAGTGCAGTGCCAAATGGTGGCTGAATGATTGGTTGATAAGAAAAGATTATCTGTAAAGAAGCATTTAACAAGAACACAACACCCAAAAGTTTGAATGACTATTGTGAAAACAGTACAAAAAATATAGCCAAATATAATTTCATAATAAATGATCCATTGCTTGGATGATCAATAAGGCAACAGCATTTCATACAGTTAAGGAGTCAGGTCTGCTATGATCTTTATATTGTTCATTTGAATCTAATCTTCTAGAAAACAAATGGCCAATTTCAATAGAGAGAATATATCAAAAAAAATTCTGAAACTACCAAGTAAGAAACAAGCAACAATTCTGCAAAAAAAAAAAAAAAACACCACACACTGAATTAAGAAAACTAATGGTAAGAGGAAATAAAATAATATTTCTTGAATAGTTGAAACCTTTAACCAATTTCGTTGTATACATGATATACAATGACAATAAAGGCTACACTATGAATTCAGAAGGGTGTGGAATTGTCTCAATATGAAGATAGCTTTAATATCGATTTAGAAATGGAAAGATAAAAGCCTTCCTCTACAATAAACATACATAGAAAATATTCATTTTACCTTTCTGATGGCACAGCAAACCAATATTCATGCTTCTTATCTCTTTGTGCATATTGCTGCATCAATGCACTTGCCTGTGATACAAACGTTTTTCGCATTGGCTTGCCCACTTTGAGACACAAGAACTTGTATAATCGATGTCTTCTTTTTTCTTTTATTAGAGGACCTTTTATAAAGAAATAAGATGCCAGACTGTGGTTGGCAATTTTGCTTTGCTAATTATTAAATATTAAATTAATTAATTAAATTAATGAGTACACCTTTAAAAACGGATTATTGTTACTCTGCTTATTGTTAACTTTAGCTATTCTATCACGGGCGCATAATCTGCAGTTAAGAAGGCTACATGTAAACATCTTGCTCTCTGTTTACACCTCCTGTAATCCCAAAGCTTCAGATCTCAAATCTGGAAAGTAAATAGTGAAATGGATTCATCAAACCACAGCAGTGACTTAAGACACGCATGAAACCACAAATCCCTAAAATCAGGCCCATATTTCTTATTTTGGGAGAACTGTAGCAAAACCAGTATTTTGCACAACTTAAAATATTGACTTTATCTCTTAAGCCCCAACCTATTTTTTTGGAGGGGCGGGGGGAGAAAACAAGTGGATGCAAACATTTAAGCATAGGAAGTTTGCAGCCACTTGTTTTACTTTATTAAACAAATTAGCTTACATTGGCAGCTATGCTTCCTATGGCCCAACCCCCTGTTGCCTGACTATCTATTACAATGTATGATGCAACAAATGAGTTCATGTTCTCTATTTACAATTATATAAACTACCGTGACTAAAGTTATATCCATTAACTTTTATGATATATGCCCATACAACAAATGTTGCATGATTCATTTACTATAATGTTAATCAGCACAAAGGAATGTAGACATGACATTGTTAAGGGGAGACTTTGACAAAAGTCTGTTCTGGGAAAGAAATAAAAGCTTGAGAAAGAACTAAAAATAACACCACCCTGATTTTAAAACGGGGCAGAGAGAAATTTGTCAGTTTTCAAGTTTTCATTATTCTACCCCATAAATTAATAATGAGGAATATTCCTGGACTCTCTTGCTGTGCTTGTTTCTTCACCCTTGTCTATCTTGAGGGACTAAACAATTGCCAACAGTAGAAGAAACATTTCTAAAGAATGATCCTCTCAAATATCAAATCACCTGCAGGGTTCCAAATGTCCAAATCATCTGCTCTCACAAATTGCTCTAAGTGTTTGTGTGTTTTTGTTCTGGAAGAAAGGAATTTCATGTGAAGGGGAGGGGCTAAGCCTGAGTACAAAAGCATGAAGCCACTTCATGATGATGAATGTCTTTAAATACAAAATATAGATTTAAAAAGTCCTAACAACTAATATTATCCAGGAAACATATTGCTATGTGTATCATTACTTGCTGCAACCATATTCTATCAACACTGATACAAGTATCAAGGTTGACTCAGTTTTCCATCCTTCCAAGGTAGGTAAAATGAGAACCCGGATTGTGGGGGCAATAAGCTGACTTTGCTTGGGGGGGCGGGGGGTACGAAAGCCCTATTAAGCAGGTATACATAAAAGTATGAAGGCTATTGCTTAACGCATTGTAAGCCGCCCTGAGTGTCTGAAGAAGGGCGGCATATAAATCGAACCAATAAATAAATAAATACATAAATAACAATAAGTAACTTTTAGAAACAGAATACTTTTAGCATCATAGCATTTCAAAAGATATTTATGGTTAAAAGTGGGATTAATTAAATATAAATGTGGAAGCTATGCTAATTAGGTAAGTTTTGCTTAAGGAGAGATGGAAAAACTATTAAAAATATTTAAAATTGGCACTAAAAAACAGAAACATTTGTAAAAACAATACTGTATATTCAGAAACAGCCACACTGCAAAGTAAGATATGGGTGTCAATAAACTAGCAATCAAAAATACCAGGCCCAGATGAAACATCCATTAAACACTTTAATGGCATAAGAGGCAGTTAAAGTGCTAACAGCTCTTTGTCAACAATACAAGTGTTACATGATCTAGAAATGTAACATGATTAATGGAGAGAACAAGAGACTTAAAATATTCCTTGCTTTATTTATCCAGCATAACCTTTGTATAAATTACGTAAAATAATATATATATTAAACCTGAAAGGCATGCAGGTACATATGATTATTCTTTTGAGGAACCTTTATCATAAACAACAAACTACTTTAAGAAATTAAGTTTGGGGTACCCAGACAAAAATAAATTAAGTTTAGGGGAAGAAGTGGTTCAAAATATGGAAGGCAATGAGACTGGAATGAATAGGATTCCCATCCTGTATTGACCTCTAATTTACTCTAATAATTTAGACTCTTTTAATTTGTTTAAAGTTTGTGCAAACTTACATAATTCAAAAATAAAGCTATGATTTTGCCAGTAATAATGGAAAAATAGTTGGAAAACTGGGTACTGAAAATGACCAAGACGTAGAAGGGAAATTTTTTGAATTATGAATATGGAGACAGGTTACTAAGAATAACATGGACTTCAAGAACTACCAATAAATTCTGGAAAAATAAGAAGCAAAGATTAGCAAGTAGAAACTGACATATTTTATAAGTGTGATGCAAATTAATGATGGAATGTCAGGCAAGGAAGATAACAGAAGCAGCGAATAGATTGCATCAAAAAAACCATCCAGAACCAGAAGTGCCATGTTACGTGTCAAATCTACAAGAGATGGTGGGTTCCAAGAAGAGACACTCTGCTGCCCTGTGGAACATTATCCCTCCCTGATCTTAGATTTGTCCCGTCCCTCTAAGCCTCTAGGAAGGCCTTGAATGCATGGCTCTGCCACCATGCTTGCTCCAGTAACAATGGGGAGTTCTTCCAATGGCTGCACTGAGCTAACATAAATGAAGCTGATTATGATTCGGTGTTTTTAAACTGATTACTGATGGTTTTTATATTTATAACCTATTTTTACTCTTTATACCAGTTGGTTAGCCAGCCAGGTCACGGGGACCAACCCAGATTGGATTCTGAATTGATGGAAGATGATGATTATAATGATTCTTATGGAATATCAAGAGTGACAAGATCCTTCACAATACAGTGGTAGAAAAATGGTGCTAAAAGTTAATACTGGGCCGTCTTCTGTTTTCTCTCACAGAAATCAGATCCTTAAGAAATAGTACATTTTGCATTATCCCCATGATGCATTTTGATTACAATAAAATTGGGAATATAACAATATTTTTTCCAACCATGTGCACAAAGAATAATTAAGATTTATTGAGTAATTTTATGGTTATACCATATTAACTTTAAACTCTCACCTTCTATAGTTCCATCTACTGTTGCCATTTTGTGTTTCATTTCTTTATGCACTTCCTGGTGGATGGTATCCCGTTGCTGTTTGGTTTGTTGCATAGTATGGGTCTTCCAAAGCTTCCGCAGAATCTCTGTATCTGTCTCAGACTCTTGAGTTGGCAGTTTCACAGTTTCCCCTTCATTTGTGGCCTCTTTTTGAGAATCAGTTTTTTCAGAATCCAAATGCTGCTCATCCTCTGGTACATTTCCTTCTACAGGTTCCTGATATGTTCCATGTTGTGCTTCAGCATCAGAAATAGATCCTTCTACAATATTCTGAACTTCTTTTATTGCTTTTTCCACTGCTTTCGAGTCCACAGTATCTTTAATAGAAGTACTGCCATCATTCAAAGGCTGTTCTCCACTGGAGTTTACATCCCCGATATTATTAACAGAGTCTGAAATATCCTTTACGTATTCTCCGCCAGTGTGGTTTACTGTCTGGACTGATTCAGATGAAGCTCCAGAAGATTTGTCTTGTCGAAGATCATCCAGAAGCTCTTCTCGTATAGGAGACAGTTCCGACTCAGTGAAAACATCTTCTGACAGAGATTCTTCTGTACTCCTTGGAGCAGTACTGGCACTATCATTTCCTGTATCTCTCATTCTTAATTCCATTTCATCAGTATTACTTCTGGTAATTTTCTTGAAATGGCAGAGATCTTTTACAGATAACTGACCTACATCACTAAAAAGTAAAGAAGACCTCTGTGTTATAACCTGAGAAAACAAAATGCACATAACTTTTTTTTAAAACTGGGATCACTTTAATAGAACTAGTTTGATAACTATTATACAACATATCTCTGTAGAGAACACCCCCTCCCCACCTCCCACCCCATTAGCAGTGGACAAGATTTATTCACTGCAAAAGTGTCTATAATACTAATTCTATGAGCTTGAGTGGTGTACAATACAATAAAGAGATATCCCAGTTGTGTTTAATAAATACATAAAACATGAATACAAATAAATAGGATGTCACTTAAAATAGCTAGGTACCATAAGCCTACCTAAAAAGGATGGTTTTTAAAATCTTGAATGTTAGAAATGACAGAGCCAGACACACCCCTGTGGGCATTGTATTCCATAATGTGTGGGGTACAATGGAGAAAACTTAATTTCTAGCTCATCTGTAGCTCAGGAAAGGATTCTTTATAGAATAGTCTTATATTCAAACATAGGTAACTCGTTGAGCTACCTTATGAGGGACAGAATTCCTCATTCTTGTTATAGTAGCCGTAGATAATTTAACTTCTGCAGGTTGTGTGAAAAAATCAATTTTCCAATTTTTATTTTTGTATTTACAGGCTTTAAAGAAACCATTATTTGGGGCACATTCTATGAAGAAGAATTTGCATGGAGAATTTCATGCTAATCAATAAAATGAAGTCCTACTTATACATAATAACGGTGTCACAAAAACAACCAATATTT
This sequence comes from Masticophis lateralis, assembly GCA_030761175.1. Lineage (NCBI taxonomy): Eukaryota > Metazoa > Chordata > Lepidosauria > Squamata > Colubridae > Masticophis > Masticophis lateralis. Next base: position 24,134,886 of record JAUDYJ010000003.1, read on the forward strand.
TACTAAAAGTGATTAACGAAGCTGGTCACAAATCCATGTAGATAATATGAGAATCTGGTAACATAACAAATCAGAAAACATGTCTAAGTAACTTTCTAAAAATAAAATGAAATAATAATTTAGATTCAATGACTAGTAATCCCCTCATAAACACTGGTTTTTAATGCTTCTGGATAGAAAACAAAATTGTGCTAACTTTAAAAGCTATTGTGTAAGTCACAAAAACGTAGTGATTCCAAACCTCTTTGTCCCAAAAATCCATAAAAGCAGTGGGGTGGGGTTTTCTTTTGCCTCAGGAAGACAACCTAGGGTGATTTGATGATTAATGTAACTAATACAACTGCCATGCAAATGCAAATGAATTTTTTTTTCATTTGACTTCCACACAGAGAGATAGAGATGTGTACACATACATACACTAATCTATCTTACATGGGTAACGAATCCTGTATTTTGCCATCTGCATCTTTATACATAGCAGCTGACATCACTTCTTCCATTGGACACATGATGCCATATTCTTCACAGCCATTTTGTTGAACCAATGGATCTGTTTTATGTGGATCAAACATTATATTGTTTGGTGTCACTAGGAGCACACCGGTGACAGTTCCCTAAGATAAGGAGAAAACAATCAAACTTCCTGCAAAAATAAACCAAATCTTTTCAAATTTTGTCTAGAAGTGATCTAATCACTTCATTACTTAATGAATACTGAGTAATTCTGTTAAAATGTAACAAACACATTCAGCTTTCTTATAAACCACTGAAAAATTGTAAATTCCTGGGAAATATAATATTTAAGGAAAAACAGTTTTGCCTAGTTAACATTATACCAATATATAGTTATTGCTGTGAAAAAGGAAGTTTTAGCCATAATTCAGAAATATTGTAAAATGGTACTGTAAGATAATTTTGTATTTAAATTGTTTAATTGAACAGAACTGTCTTTAATGAATCTTAGTATAAACTTAACATTTCAGCAGTTATATTTCTACATAATATAAAACATTTTTAAAAAGCAGTAACTTTATAAATCATACCACAAATGATATCACGTTACATATTTCAAAGACTTTATGAAATTGTGGTTATGAAGCCTTTATCAATATATAAACACCTATTATTTTTCAAGATGCTGTCCCTAAAAAGAAAAGATTCCTGTGCATTTCTGCAGATATGAATTGCTTGCATTTGAAAGGATTATACAGCTCTGAAGAAGCAGAAAAAAGTGCTATATATACTATCTAAGATGTATATTATGTATACGACAGTAAAGGTAGATTTAACAAATACATAATAAATAAGATTGGGAAAATTCTCTCTCTCTCTCTCTCACACACACACACACACACACACCCCTAAATAGACTGAAGCCTGTGTAGCAGCCCAGAAAGACATATTTCAAGAATATCATTCCTAAATATATTATATCTATCTATCTCTATCTATCAATCTCTCTATCTGTATAAGTATAGGTATATGTATACGTGTATGTATATATAATGAAATTAAGAATCAAGCACATAAATAAAATCAATTATCATTTGAAGTAAATCTTTGCTTATAAGATCAATTTGGTTTTTCTCCTTTAGGCTTGCAGATATTCAGAAGTATTTATTTTGGAAAGTTATGTTAAAACTCTTGACTTTTATTCAGTTCACCATAGAAAGTGTCAGAGGAAGGAAAAAGAGACACAAAGACAGGATATGGACTGAGTTATATCTAGTACAGATTGGAGAATTGACATATGTTTTTACTTTATGCTTTTATTGTCATGAGGAAAATCTACAGAAAAAAATATTTTGTGTGTTGTTGAGTCCTTAGGTCAAAGGAAGGAAAGGACGAAAAAAAGAGGAAGCAAAAGTTGATACAGGCAAGATAAAAGGCGGAAACTAGAGAGGAAAGGAAAAACCCACACATTTCAGTCACTTAGTCATTCCTGTTTTAAGCAGCAGCAGCAGCACGTTTTCCTGCGGGTAAGAAAAAGGTATTCTCAAGAATAGCAGCATTTCCACTACCTAGTTTCTATCACGTCTCTTGTCTTTATTGCCTTTTCTTCCTGAAAGGAGGAAAGTTAATGTGAATGCAATTTTGAGTAGTTCTCTGCAAGAGTTATTTGTATGTGAGAATCTTGAATAAATGCAGATGGAAAATTAATTAATTAACTGGAGTATCTTTTTAAGAGGCACTTAAGAATTTATTTAGTACTTTTTTTTTCTTATCCTAATAGTGCCCCTGCTTCATTTTTTTGTGAGGGGAGTGTGACTTCTGCAAGTTATATGCACAGAGACACAATAAAACCTATGCACACATTTTCCAAGGAAGACATAAGATTCTTCTGGAATTGCTAATAATAAATTGACAAGGAGAGAAAGTTAGACACTATAAGGACTTCTTGTCTGTGAAGTTTTTATTTTCTGTTTTGTCCTCCTTTTGGGGAGATCTTAAATTCAGAGAATATACTCTTCTTCAATATACATGGTAATTTTAAATGGAAAACTTGTTTGGTTTGGACCGTGTCTATTAAATTTCAATGCCTGAAGTGAATTAATGTTTCTATAGCATAACTGGCTAAGAATTTTATAGCATTTATAAGATAGCACAAGTACATCCTTTCTATTGTCTGAGAACAGAAAAAACAGTTTAAATATTAAGATTGCAGAAGCACATATGCCAGCATCCTTAAAAATATGATATTTATAAAAAGATGACAGAACTCCATGGTCCCCATAGTCAATAAAATTTTTTTGTGTATCTTCTGTTGCATCTTTCAACTCAGCTACTTTTTTTCATTTGATATTGCCATCATTACTGTAACAAAGTGGATGAATGTAGTATGGTAACGTATAGCTTTGATAAAGTTGTATGGCTAACTTCTATTTAGAGCTAATATCAATTAATTACCAAAATTCTTCTATACCAATAAAAGGAAAATTCTCAAATAATTTAGGCAACACATTATTTTATATAAGAAACATAACATTCTGTACCTTATTACTAGTAATGTATTTACAATTGATCTTGAGAAATTTTTCTGTGAAAGCTTCCTCCTCTTCGGATGTGGATGACACAACCCTTGTAGACCGAACACATGGATATGCTGGTACGGCTGTTGTTTCTTTCTTTTGTGCTCCATCTGAATCCTAAAGAAACAAAAACTGCAGTGATGGAACCAAAGATAGGATGTGTTTTATAAATGTAGCTTGTCCTTGCCAAACCCTTGTAGTATAACAGAGAAGTTCAAAAAAGTCAATGATAAAAATGAGTCATTTTAAAACCTCAGCATATGTGTTAGAAATGAATTATACAGACAATATTAAATCATAAGCTGATATACGAAAGGTATACAGTATTTTACAAAGCAATGTAGAAAAATATCTATTACAGTTTTGTTTAATATTAAAGGTATTAACATTCAAGATAACAACACTGCTGTCCAGTGTTAACATCCACATCAACCTTTCGAACTATTTGAAAACAGAAATAGATTTTTATATCAGTTTGCCTCAGTTCTGATCAGATTAATGAAACCTGCATACTACAATTTGACTACTCTTCAGGAATGCGCTCTTGGGGAAAAATATTCCAGAAGTGTGTAGGCACACACACACACACACATACACTTACAGCTGTCTTCTCAGCCTCAGCTTCTGAAGATGTAGGTGACAAAGGACTTTCAGGACTAAGGGAGGGGGAACTCTCCACACTGGAAAGATATTCTGGATCAGGAACATATAAAACCTATAAAAACACATTTTGATTAAATCTGATTTAACAGATGCAGATATTATTAATTTAAAATTAAAACATTATTTGCACATTGCTCAAAAAGACATGTCTGCATAAATGTCTTATAGAAAACTGCAAACTTTAATATTGTGATCAAAAATTGGTTTTTCAATAAATCAGTAGGCATTTAGAAATGGTACAGAAATTATTTATACATTATCTGATAGTTCATGAAATGCTTGCGGATAATACATATTTTATTAAGCTTATCTTTAATTAGCTTTTCAGAATTTGCTTAGGATTTCATATCCACATTTCATATCCATTTATATGTAATATTAATTTCATTCATGTTATGTTGACTCCAACGAAGACTTTATTTTCCTTTTTCAGAATTTGTATAGAAATAATTTTTTTAATAAACTTTGAAAAGCATTAAAGATAAATGCATGCCCTTATTCTTTTATTACAGAATTGTCCTGTTACTTAAGATAACCTGCTAGAACCATGATTCTTTTCTATTTAAACTTTCAAAATGGATCTGGAGTTTATTAATTCAGTCATATCCGACTCTTGGTGACTTTATAGGCAAGCGTGCTCCATGCTACCCTGTCAAGCACAACTTCTTTCAATTGTTGGATGTTCATCTTTGTATCAGCTTTTATGGTACCAAGCAGTGGCTGGTTCCTCCCGGTTCGGTCGAGCCAGTATCAATGACGATATGACATCACCGAACCTGTTCTGCCCACCCGTCCCTCCTGCCCCCCACCAGGTTATTCTTCTTTTATTTGGCCCCACCTCCAATCTATTGCTGCCTCCTGAGTCCCAGCTGATGGCTAGAGGGAAAAAAAAAACTTGTTTAAACTCTTGCTGCAGGGCTTCAAAGGGCTGCCCTAGAGCTGATCAGTGTTAAAAGAAAACAAATGGTCCTTGCACTTTTGACCAGTCCTCAAACTTATGACTGCCCTCACATTTTATGTTTTTCACCCTATCTTGTCACCTTGGTGAAGAGAAGCAGTTGTGAAATGAGTGACATGGTTGTTAAGAATGCTACAATGGGCATAAATGATGACCAGTCATAAGTGTGAAGACCAGTCAAAAGTGCGAGGACCTGTCAGAAATCACTTTTTTCAGCCCTCTCGGTAGTCCTTTTGTGCATGTGGGCTACTCAGAGGGCTGAAAAAGTTATTTTTGACCAGTCCTCGAACTTACGACTGTCCTCACATTTTATGTTTTTTTGCCCTATCTTGTCACCATGGTGAAGAGAAGCAGTTGTGAAATGAGTGACATGGATGCTGCAGAATGCTGCATGGGCATAAATCTGAGGATGGTCATAAGTGTGAGGACCAGCCAAAAGTGCGAGAACCTGTCAGAAATGACTTTTTTCAGCCCTCTGAGTAGACCCTATACACACCTGGTCACCTGGTCACATGACCAGCTATCCACGCCCACCCAGTCACATGTCCTTCAAGTTATGCCCACAAAATAAGCCACACCCACAGAACAGGTAGTAAAAAAAAATTAGAACCCACCCCTGGTACCAAGCCAGCAAGTTCTTTGCCTACCCCTTCTTCCTGATCCACTAATGTAACAAGGTAGTCATCACCAAAGGAAGGAATACATATAATATTCAATAAACCATTCATTACTGATATATTTTTATTGTACTTATGTAATAAACAATACCTGTCCAGGAACAACTGCTCTGGAAAACAGCTTGTTTAACTGCACCAATTCATTAGGCGTAGTATCAAACTTCAAGGCCACAGTATTCAAAGAATCTCTTGACTCCACCTGTTTAGAGAACATAAATGCAATTAAGTGATATGTAGCCAAATCTTTCCTACATTCTTGAAAGTCTAGCACTATATTGTGTATTTTTAGAAGAAAATCACAACCAAAAAAAATGTACAGGCCTACATTTTTTTAGGTGAATTGAAATACAGTAAAACAATAATTCAGTTGCTCTGAATAATCTGGAGTTGAATAAATTTCAAAGTTAAAAAGACTAACCAAATATCTGAGATGCCTGCAATTTTATCTGAACTATTTAAAAGTTACTTAAGAACCAATTCTAATAGAATTGTTTTAAAAAATAAGCTGTTCTAAAAATTAATCAGCAGCATGAAGTTTTCTCAAATTTTAAATATTTTCTTAGCTATTATACTGGGAAAGCTAAATAAAAAGCTGATGTTTCTGATTTGACATACAAATTGTTATAACCATAAAATGGGGATTACCTGGTATTCCAAAGAAAGAAAGGAGCAGGGAGTAGGACAAAACACTAATCATTATAAAATGTGATTAGTTTAGATTAAAATAAAACTTTACCCTCCACAGCAACACCAGTTCATTAAAACAGAATTGATGAATAATTTATCTGGTGATTCTATGTCCCAAGCTCTATAAACTATTTCTGATTTATTTCTAATAAAAAAAATCAAAACAATGTTATTTTTTAATGTGCACTGAAGATTTTTAATTAGATTCAGCATACACTAAGGAGAAGCTGAAAGACAACTATCTGTCAAATAGATATCAAAAAATTTGAAGCATTTGCTGCTGACTCATTGAGACACTAAAGTTTTGTTTACTGTAAACCCCAATCAAGCCAGTATTTTAAAAATGAATGATGTGGACACTGCCCAACACGGTGCTTCCTGAAAACAGACATCAGTCTGAAACAATAGAAATTATTGTTTCCGTTACAATGCTTGAGGAATTTTGGTCAGTTCCCATAACATGACAGTTCCCATTTTGAAAAACAAAACAAAAGAACATAACTCACCTGACAGAATATAAAATATAACAAATACCAAATGAAAGTCTGTCAACCACACTTAATAGAAAGCAATTGTGATTTACAAATTTTAGATTTTAGTTGCCTAAAACGGCAAAGCATTTTATATCCATGTATTTTTTAAAAAACATGCAGCTTTTAAAAAAATGTCTTTATAATATTGTTGTGAATATGAGCCAGGGTGGCACAATGGTTAGAGTGTAGTACTACAGGCTACTTCTGCTGCCTGCCTGCAATTTGGCAGTTCAAATCTCACCAGGCTCAAGGTTGACTCAGCCTTCCATCCTTCCGATGGATGAGCCTGTTGGATAAAATGAGGACCCAGACTGTTGGGGGCAATCTGTTGACTCTGTAAACCACTTAGAGAGGGCTGTAAAAGCACTGTGAAGCGATATATAAGTCTAACTGCTATTGCTATACAATTTCTTTAATTAAAAACAAGCAGCAAAACTGACTTAATACTACTATCCAGCAATACACTTGTCATAATCAGAGGAAACTGAATATCTTTAGTTATTGCTAACATATATTTTTATTACTTTTGTTACATGATACTTTTATTTTGAAATAACTGCAATCTATATTTTTGCATTTTAAAATGAATATTTTAAGTAAATAAGGGGCCAGCTGGTATTTTTTTAATAGCTGTATTTCATAAACCTTCTGTAAACCACATTTAAAAAATGCTGAAGGGTAGGTAATGACTTTACAATAATTACAGCACCATAAAACCAAGTAAATAATTGGTAGAGATTTACCACGTGGAAAAATAATATCCCTACGTGATAGGAAATATGTAGCTAATATGTATATCATAATCCAAATATAGTCATCTTTATATCTGCCTCTAAAATTATTCTCCTGCCTAAAGTAAGCCTAGTTTAAATAAAGGCTATCTTTATTTTACTGTTTCATGCAAAGTATCAACCAGATACTTCACTCAAAAGGATCTAAAATAATGGATATTCACACACACACAGTCTTTTTGTACTTTTCCAGCAATCTAATTGCTAAATTGCTAGGTTTTCTAAACTGAAACAGTTTATTGTATATTGTATTATTATAAACTGTTATTGAAACAGAAAACAGTAAATAGGCTGTCCTTGCTTAACATTTGTTCAGAAACTGTTAACTAGTTACTAAGCACTGAATTAAAGGACTTAAAACCAGTCTTGTAATATAAGAGCCTAACATACAGGCAGTCCAAGTTTGAATCCAAGTAAGGGTATGGCTAGCTGATGAGAGCTAAATAGCTTGAAATAGATCTATACTAGTCTTCCTTTATTTCTTTATCAGCGATAATTTGGTATAAAATGGTTTGTCGTCAATGCGACTGCTTGAGGGCTCCTGGATTGGAGATGAAAGGTGAAAGGGATGCAGTATGCTCCCTCCCACATGAAGTACATACATTTCCAACATCATAAGCTTTCCACAGATAAAGCCATATTTAGGGTCATTTGATTAGTTATATATCTGTAAACTCTACTATATTTCTATATAAGAAACTTAAAATTTAAACTCACATGGAAGTAGGACTGCAACATGTTTTGAGTTTTATTATTCAGTACTTCTTTCTACAACAGATTGGCATGTACTGTTTTTCTAAATCCTATGATTTATGAATATATTAATGAATAGTGGATAAAATCCTACCATATTATACATTTTTCACAGACCCTCAACAAAAATTTTAAAAAAGGATAGATTAAAAGTCTGATCATTGCTCAAGTTTCTAAGTACCAGAATACTGATGTGTCTTACTTTTTATAAACAATTATAATTGTGATTAGCAATTATTTAAAGCAGTTCATCAAGTTAATCACAATGCTTACCACAGGAAATATATTCTATTTTTGGAGTTAACAAGCCAGAATTTTTCAGGATTAGAGGAGTATATATTGTTATGAGAGTGTATCATCTACAGTATTTTTTCCAAAAAGTTGTTTCCTCTTTTCTAATATTTTCAAATAATTTTTCCAAAGGAAAATATTATACACAATGTAATAGAAAAGTAAGATTTCCAAGTATTGCATGCATTTATCAGGGAGGATTTCTAAGAAGTTAATCTTATATGCAAATAGGCTTTTTCATGAGAAGGAATAAATACATGGAAGAAATCTTTACACATTTTTATATTCCAAATTTATGTTAAAAATTTGAGAATTATTGGTAATTGGGAATAAAATAAAATAGAAATCCAAACAAATCAGGTCACAAATATCTAACGAACAATAAGCAAATTGAAGTCCTAATACACTATCAGGGGTGAAATGCTCTCGGTTTGGACCAGATCGTCCGATCCGGTAGCGATGGCGGCGGGTGGTTCGGAGAACGGGTAGCAAAAATTCCTGCGCCCCTCCCCACCATGCCCAGCTGAGCCGCAGGATCATCAGAGGCTTTTTTTTTTAACTTTTAAAAGCACTTTTTCTACAATCTTTTCCGACGAAAAAATGCTTTTAAAAGTAAAAAAAAAGCCTGATGATCACGAGGTTCAACTGGGATAGTCAGAGGCTTTTCAAAGCATTTTTTTCTGCAACCTCTTGGCCGAAGAGGTGGTAAAAAAAACATGCTTTGAAAAGTCTCTGACAATCTCAGCTGAGTTTCCTGATCAGCAGAGAGATATTTTTTAAAATCGGCAGAGGCTTTTCAAAGCATTAGAAAAAATGCTTTGAAAAGTTTTTTTTTTTTTAAAGTTGGCCACGTCCACCCAGTCACATTACCCAAGCCACGTCCACAGAACTGGTAGTAACTAATTTTATATTTCACCCCTGTACACTATGTAATAATGACAAGTTATTAGTTATTTTGAGATAGAAGAGGAAAAACTAAGTGAAACATTTCCAGTCTCTTTAATACCCTAATACAAACACTTCAAGGCTAATGAAACTAGCAATAGCAAATCGTAGCAACATTATTTTCAATTGCTTGAAAAAGTAATTTTTTGTAGTATGCACTCTGAATATAACTTTACTAACACACACATTGTATAGATTTACACTGTAAAATTGACACAAAAGCTCTGCTTGTGTAGTTTAATACACAAGTCATTCAAAGCAATTTTGTTAGAAATGCAAAAGCGTGATAGCTCATACCACTCTGTATCAGATTGTTTATACAAGTAATTCATTTAAAGTGAAGGAACCAATTCATTTCCTAATTACATTTTATGGTTATATACTCATCAGTATCTCTGAAATTCAGCAATGGAAAGCAAAGGAGCAATAGAACTTTAGAGTAAGTAGTTCTGTTTAAACTGTCACAAAAATACTCACAGTACATATATAGAAATAGAATCATAATAGCCAGCTTTTTACTAAGTTTCATTTCAAACAAATCTTTTCTACTTAAAAATGAAAACACTGAACTAATTTACAGTGGTACAATTTGAAAATTCTGTATCTAGAAACCATAAATATATAAGTATTATGTAATAAACTATTTCCTAATTCAGACTTTTAGTTTCCCTTAGTAACCAGAAATTTAAGGCTGAATATATTTCTGCTTAAGGGTCATTTGAAGAACATACAGTTTCGGCATTCAGTTACTGATGATTAAAAAACAGAGCTGGTCCCTGATGTATTCAATAGGTGAAACTTATGAGAGAACAAAAATATTGTGTACCACACTGGTAAAATGGGACAATATTATACTAATCTACATTCAGTGGATTATTAGCAATATTAAAAGCATTAGAAGCAATAAGGGATTTATTGATGTCTTCTAAAAGTACAATAAGGCATATATTTTAAAATCAATGATATACTATTAGTATATAACATCTACAGGAAGACTGGAAAGTTTAACAGAATTACTCCACAACATGTTTGAAAAAATTCAGAATAGTATTTATCAATCCCACTTTCAATGTATCTTGAAAATTATGTACCCAAGCAGCAACTTACGATATACTCTATAGTCCCTTTTGGCTTTTGAAAAGACATGCGTCTCCCATCTTTCTTGTCTATAGTCTTCTTCTGGCCGGTATCTGAAAGAAATTGAAGTAAAGCATGCATTATTACACTCATCTTTTTCTCATCTCAGGATTGTCACACACTGCCAACTACAGCATCACTTGCAGAGATGTAATTCACCAGCTAAATAGCTATCAGCCAGTGAGTCTATGCTCAGCCTAAGACAACTACCTATCAGAACAGACTTCATTCCTTTAAATTTATTACACTTTAGTGTTAGAAATGCCTTAGCTTTATCAATATCTGCAAGCCTTCCGAAGTATTATTAAATCACAAGAAACTAGATGAAAAGTTTTTTTCAATATAGGGCAAGGTTATAACAGTTCTGTAATATATTTAATTAGATTTTCATTACATATACTTGTCTGTCACCTGCAGTAAATTAAAATCAGCTTCAGAGATTAGTCCTTAACTTTAGCTACAGTTTTTCAAACACAGTTGTGTAGCACTTTATTTATTTATTTATTTATTTATTTATTTATTTATTTATTTTGTTTTCTATTGTTAAACATTTAAAAACATTTAACAAGTGGTAAATCACTGAATTGCTGGGAAGCATGCTCCATTCGGGATCACCAGTTTGACTTGTGAACTCTGTTCAGAAATTCACATTTTCTCAGTGATCAAAAATTAAGCAAACTTTATCTGATCAAGTTCTTTTTTTCAACTTGTAAGAAATTAAACTACATAACTTCAAGAAATGCAAAGGAGTTTTATAATTGGTGCACAAATAGACTAAAAAGAGAAAACAGGGAGAAAAAGAGTCTAACCCTTTTTTCTATTTGCTCTTCTCAGAACATATTTAATTTTAGATATAGAAATGGCCATGCTTTAAAACTGAAGTGGATAAATTGGAAAAGAGATCTAGTCTCTAACATGTCTATGGAGATTATCAGTCATCCAGATCATGGTTGTACCAAAGGTGCTTTTTCAAGAAGCAATTGGACTGGTTTTTCTTTGAAGACATTTCACTTCTTCTCCAAGCTTCTTCAGCTCTTGGCTCAGTTATTCCTGTGGTTTATTATTTGCATGTCCTCTTCAATTATTAAAACCTCAGCTGCTTTCATTTGTAAATCCAATGTGGTATCTTTTTCAATATCACTCTTATATTCTAGCATTTACATTTTCATATCTACGTCTTTTTCCATATCACTTTTATAATTTGACATTTTTAAAATCCAAATTTACATTTAATCAGTTTCAGTTTTATCCAATAAAATTTGTTATTCTTCTATATCCTCTGTTACAGTATTAGACAATCTTGAAAATAATTTGGGGATTTGTTCACAAATAGCCTTTTTTTTTTTATAACCGAAGAATATTGTTCCATATATTAATGGGTTTCTTCTCTTTTAATTGTAATTCTTAGTTCTCACTGGTTCTCTCTAATTGGCCTTCAAAATCCATTCTTATGGTCTGTTTATTTTCCAATCAGCAAAACTTTCCCATGAGAATATTTCCTATAGTTAATTTCAAACTCTATAAATATTGTTATAAAACTTATTTTGCTCTGGGAAGTAGGGAGGGGGGAGGATAGGAGGGCTGGGGGAGGGGGGAGGGGATATTTATGTAAACTTCTTAAAAATTTCCAATTAAAAAAAACCTTTAGCCTTTCAAGTCTATCTAGCCCCTTTTCAAAGTCAACATCCTAGTCCCCCATTTGCTGTATTCCAGAAATTAATGTTGCTTTAAAAAAAACCTGAAGCTTTCATAAAATATGTTTTATTCAGGATAGGAGGAAATTCTCCCAGTGTAATAAACCTTTTCCTTTGGAAAGTTCTTAGCATCTAGAACATCAATAACAAGCATCTTCCTAAAGCAGTTGTAACAGGAAATGAGTGACCAACTGTTTTTTTTTTTAAACTCTGAACTACAGTTTAAGCAGGATGTTTTTCGTCTGATTACTACAACTCTCAAATTCACTGGAGATTACTATTTTATTATCTCTTCACAGAGATTTTGTACAGAGCAATTTTGTGGGTGATCCTTGGCTCTCCTTGATCTGGAGAGAATTTATGAGAAGCCTATCCACACACTAGCTCCTTTTGTTTGCCATGGTTGTTTGGCTCCACAAAAGTTCAGCCTTCTTCATATGCCATCTCTCTTTCCATACAAGACTCTAATTTAGGCTGCATGATTCTTAAATGCATTAGAATGTAACATTGTATGCATTTCAACTTAATGTTGGTAGCATGTGAAATTAGTGTTGCATGATAGTATACATACAATGTTGTCTTTTTTTTTTTTAGTATTGGTACTTAGACTGATCCGTTTCAAACAGGCCACTGTAACATTTTCCAGACTTGATTTAGTTTGAAACTTTACTGATTTTTTTGCTGCTGCTTGCCATATTTCTGAGGATATTCTATCAATTCCTATTTCTAAAGATATCCATCAATTCCTCTAGCCTTCCAACTTGGTAACGACCAAGTGTTGACCAAGCTATATTTTTTAATATTAGAGGTTCATGTAAAATACGTTCTAGGGTATTGATATTCCTAACATATAGAATTTCAAAAACTCCTTCCATCTTTGATTTTCAAGAGGTTGATCTTTACTGCTTGATCTTTTAGAAAACAGTGTGTGTGTGTGTGTGTGTGTGTGCGCGCGCGCATGTGTGTGTTCCCAATTAGGGATGTTTTAATTCAACATAACTATAATCAGTTCCTCCAAAACTATTAACAGGCTGAGGTAAACTTATCAGAGATAACAGAAAAAAATTCTGTTTACTAGATCTATGAATTTAGAGAATTTGACTTCCTCTATTACAAATTATCTTACATGGAGACACAACCTGAAAATTAAGATTTGAGTATATAGCCTTCAGTATTAAGTTATATAATTTTCTTGAATAAAGGATATTTAAAATATTTTCCTTTTATGAAACTGAAATTAAACTCCAATATTTGGCCTATGTTTCAAAAATTAATTGTTAATTAATTAATTAAATTATTAAATATTTTTACAATGGAGTAGTTTTTGTCTAATTTTTTTACATTTTTTCACAATTAATGGGAAAAATCTATGGGCAGGATCTAAATAAGTTCTTAGGCTTATATAAAGAACTTGTACTATACCACTTTTAAAAAAATGTTTTATTGCAACAAGTGACTCACAACCATACAAGCATGTTTTGAAAGACATATAATTTTAAAATGATTTGCTCTGTAGTGAGAGCACTATAAAAAGAAACAAATTAAAACCCAGAGCTCCTATACTGCAGATTAATGGAATGCAAGTTTAGGTCCTCTTTTATGCTACCAATGTGCTTTTTCTTTAAGTACCTTTATTTAAAAAGTAAATCCACACTGTTACAAGAATTGCAACATCTGAAATGAATAAGAACAATTTGCTACAAATTAAAGCATTAGCACAGAATGCATTCCAGAATATTGTATAAGAATCTTGCATTTTATTTTCTATTATTAGTTGCTTAATAATAACTTCTTAGTGTAAATTTATATTCAAAGGACATTATAAAACCAGCATTTTTATAATTACTATAGTTTTTAATCAGCATAACAATATCATAGAAAATAAAATAAAATTTAGAATACCAGCGATTGATGGCACAGGGCCTGATTATCTGATTGTATATCTCCAATAATTTCTCCCCGCCTAGTACAGTCAAGCAGAATAGATATGTTCCAGGACCCACAATTAAACAACGTTACCCTGTAGGACTGAGAAAGCAAGTGCCTCTATTCTCTGGAACAACACCTCTCTCTCCAGAAGCCTCATTCACCTGGGGTTTTGGAAGGCCCTTTAAGATCTGATCGTGTCCTGGTGGGGAGGGATGGGGCTGTCATACATTTATTGGTATGCTTCCTTTTGAGTAAGGCTGCCATGTGGCCAGCATGAAAATACAGAAACACAGTAATCTTTCCGCCAAAGCAGTACCTATTTATCTACTCACATTTGCATGCTTTCCAACTACTGTAACATCTGAACCTAGGTAAACTATTTATTTGAACTATGACTAAAAAGAACCCTACAGGATTTAAAACTACAATTTGATAATTTCCCCAACTACAAATTAAAAATAACAACAAAGCTTCTGATGGTTCATCACACAATATTGAAGTTAATTAAAAACTAAAGATTTTAACTAAAATCAAAAGATTACCACTAATAGTCTGGCTTGTTAAAGAGTAAATTAGTTGACTGCAGTTAAATTCTATCCCAGGTCATTCTCGTATCAAGATATCTGTATCGAAGCATAGCCATGCTAGATACGATTTTTTTTGCCGGGGGGGGGGGGGGGGGGGGACCCTCACCCCTCATATACAAATTACCCTAATAAATTTTTAAAAATAGATTTAAAAAGTAAATGAAAATTTAAATACAAGAGCATTAAATTTACTTTTGAATAGTTGGATAATTCTAAACTATACAAATGAATTGCTCTTGTAGATATATCAACTACTTTATGTTTATATTATTTAATCTTAAACATACTAAAGTACATAGTAGAAAATAATCCCTGAGATTCTATCCTAATGTAACATTGGATTCAATAATACATGGACATTTTATATTATGTAATTTTATTATCACTCACTTGGACAAAAAGCCTGTGTTAACATTTAACATATCTTTGTTTAAAAATAATTTTCCCCGAAGCTACAAAACTTATGAATACAAAATCCTTATGAATACACTGCTTTGCACAAACAGACAGACACATGAGTTTTCTGTTCAGACACGGCTGGGGCTACGCAGAATGTTATGAGGCAAACACAGAAGCAGGCAATACATGACCCATAAGGAGAAAACAGCTACTTTAATTCAAAACAAAATCACAAAAGGAAAAACTAAAGTTCTGGACTGATGCATTAGTGCTTTTCTTGATTCACTGCCGTATCTTCTGTAGTTTCTTCAATAAAAGCAAAGTGTTCCTAAGCAGTCTGTCCCAATTAATAACTCGATCTAGGTTTAAAGTTCCTACCCAACCTTAGAATTTACATATTTAACCATTCTAATCTACAGCCCACTGGTTACAAGCTACAGTTATTAGTTATTATGCTTCCTCTGTCATGTGGCCAGCCCTCTACAATAGTATTTCCTCAACGATCCTGATATTTTGTCAGGCATTAAAAACTTGGATATTTGCTCCCAGTTTTGATCAGGTTGACAGATAAATCTATGTAAGGTTTTGTTCGGAAAATGTTTGTTCCATTTCTGTTTTATATGCACGTACTGGGATGCATCATTTATCTTTATTATTTGGTGTTGATTATATACAGTATCCATATTCAAGCAGAATTAATTTATTTAAACCTATATACATAATAAATAAAATGTAATACATTCACACATCATGGTAATGCAAAACAAACCAGATTACAGCATGTGTTTAAACTGCTTGTTAACATTTTTTTGTTGTTGTTGTTACTTTTCTGGTACTTTTGTATTGTGTTTCTACACCACTCAGAGCCAAACATATAAGGCTATGTAAATTTATCAAATAAATAAACCATATTTTGAGCTAATGTAATGTGTAAACTGCAGTAATAGGAACAAGGCTACTATGGCTTGTTTAATAAACTAAGATGTGATATGTGGATCTAGAAATTACTATTCAGTGGAATTTAAAATACAGAGGCAGAAGAACTGGGAAACAATCAGAGGCAAAATGTACAGCTCCCACACTAAGAATCTCTCAAGGACAGTGCTGATATTCATTTTCCCTGCTGTACCAAAGAAAAAGAACTGAAAAAAAGCTACCAAAGTTTTCTGGCAGGAATAGTCCAATAGGACAATGTATGATCCTAGTTCCTCTGGGCCCCAGGACGTTTTCAAGGTGCCTCAAAATCAAAATTATCTGCCAGTCTACCTTGAAAAAAAATAATACACAATATTAAAATCCCACCAAAAACTTGTGAGCAGCAGTAGGGCTGAAAACATGTCCAGTTTAATTTTTAATCTGTTAAATATTGATAAATACAGACCATGTAAACAAAAGCTTCCATAATTTTTAAGCAAGAGAAAAAAAAGTTAAAAGTAATACTGCAATAGGCTGCCCTACTTAGCAAACAAAATAAAATAAAATAAAGCAAATGGGTGTCAGTTTTTTTGCCCACTCTGGCTTGGGCCTTCTTCCCATGATTTCCATTCTTTTAAACAAGGAAAATCTTGGCACGGCTGGGGAAGATGGGCCACCGAGTAGCAGAGAAGGGAAGGAGGAAAGACAGAGGGAGTGCAGGATGTTGAAAAAAACCCTATTTCCAGCTGCAAAAGCCCCAATGCAGCACCAGAAAAGAGAAGAGGTTTGGGGTGGGTGTCCTGAAGTTTTGTCCCAAACTTCAATATGCACTCGCGTGTCTCCCTTGAGTTCAACCCACTTCCTCATACTCCAGGTCGCTCTTCTTTTCTCCCCCTTTTAATGTAAACACTTCATAAAAATCTCACACAGGCGAAGTCTTGAACGAAACCAGTCCAAGTACACCAAAAAGGCATTTAACCAAAGCTGCAGGGGAGAGATAGGCCCAGAGTTTGAGCGCCTGCCTGCAACCCGCCTTCTCCGGATTGCCCTGCAAAGGCTGGAATACACAACTTTTTAGGGGTCGCGCATTCTGGGAAGTGTAGTCCCAACGAAGGACGGACGTTTTCTTTCTCTCTGACCGACCAGCTACGAAAGAACCGGCGAAACCCCTCTCCACCACCTCCCCACGAAACCCGCCGGCCCAGCTGAGGCCAAGTATCTAGCCAAGTGGGAGGCCTTACCGGGCGGCGAGGGCGCCCCGTCGTGTTGGGAATCCTGGAAGTGGACTTGGCGGAGGCTCCCCGCGCCGGGGACGGCGCCCCAAAGGCGGTTGGCGGTGCCTCTCAGCAGGCGGCCACTCTTGCCCGTGAAGGTGGTGAGGTACTCCATGGGGGGCGCGGGCACCCGTGTTCCGGAGCTAGGGACAAGTTCGGGGAACTACCGCGCTGCGCGGGCCGTGCGCGACACCCTCATGGCGGACTAGAAGCCGAGCTCGGAGCGGAAACGGAGAGCGGCGCGGCCGGGGGAGAAAAAAAAAAAGTTAGGCAAAAGTTGGGGCTGACGCCGCCTCAGGTCTCTGGCGTTGAAAGGAATCGAGCCGCGCGGCTATGGTGGGTGTGGCTGGAAGGAGGCGCAACGAAGCCTCCGCCCGCCTCCCTCGAGTTTCTCAGGCGAAGATCGCCGCAGGGCTGGGGACACGTGGGTGAAGGTGAGGACTCTTGTACGCGTCTCCCTCACCAACACGCTCTCTCTCTCTCTCTGACACACACACCTTCCCCTTAGGTGACTGGACACGTGCGTGGATGAAGGTGAAGACTCTTACACGCCTCTCGCTCACCCTCAGCCTTTCTCTCTCTCACACACACCCCACACAAACACACGCGCGCGCCCTTTCCTTAGGAGGTGAAGGTCTTCTCTCCCTGCAATTATGGCCTATGAATTTCTGACTGCCTGGAGTGTCAGGAATTAGTAACAGTCTTGGAAGATACCTTGGAGGTCATCTAGTCCAACCCTCTGCTCACGCAGGAGAGCTGTACTAGGGATTCGAACTGCCGACCTTTCTGATCGACTAGCTCAGTGTCTTAACCACTGAGCCACCTAGTCAGGCTATTAAGACTGGGATTAAAAGAGGGATGGGAGACCACGAATAAATTTTAGGAGCTTGTAAGGCAGCAGAGGAAATCTCAAAAAAATCCTGGAATCCTTCTGTGAAGCTGCTAAGGAAACTGCTTCAGAGGAAGCTTTTGACCTCAACAAAGATACTGCCCAAATAAAATGGCACTTCCCATCTACCCCCTCCATCTCTCTCTGAAATAAAAGGCATGCCCAAATGGTAAATAAGGTATTTCCATCAGGATGTATCAAGTCGACTTAAAAGTATCTTGTAAACTAAAGCTTACATTACAAACATAGGTAACTGAAATAAAATAAAAGTATATTTTAAGTCATAGACATCCTATGTTGGTGTATGGAGTATTATGTCTCACTTCCACAAAATTCACTATCTTGTAAACTAAAGCTTACATTGCAAGCATAGGTAATTGAAATAAAATATGTTAATTGACATATTTAGGGGCATTTTTGTTATGCTCAGCATGATTATGTAACTGCAGCTTCCTAAGAATGATTCTACGTGTACTTACTCAAAAATAAAAGTGAGTTTGGTTAACCTTACTCTATTACTAAAGTATTGCACACTGAGGCTCAGTCTTGAGGGATATGCTGCTATGCCAAAAGGTTCATATAAATAGTCCAAAAGCTTAGCAGCCTTTACAATAAATCTGAAGGAAGTTAAAGAACTAAGAGAGGGGAAGCAAGTTATTTGTGTAATAGTTAAAAGAACCTACAGTTTCAAGAGATCCTCCAGAACCAGGTGCTAAAATCAAGTTCATTGCTACCCTTAAGAGCTATCAGTAAACATTAATTTGGTTGTGCCTTATGAAAAAAGAATGCAGGACTATACTGGTTTTTTAATATATGTCTCACCAATATAGAATAATATCAGACAAAACTGCATTAATGGCATACTGCCCTTCTCTTGAGCTACATGCAGAAAATAACAGTAATAACTGACTTTAGTATAATTGCTAAGTTATATAAAAAACAATAATGAAGAAGTATAACATTTTAATATGGATGGAAGACTTTATTCTCCAATACAGTAAATCAATATAGTCAGTTCAGTAATTTAGTACAAAGTAGCATTGTCCCCAAACTCATAAAGCTGTTTTGACTTAAATGAGAAGAAGCCCTGAATACATGCAAGACAACAATTTTAGAACTAAATATAGTCTTTCACACTTAACTCTCAACACCCTGCTACAGTGTCTCAGGAAAATCGAAGAACTAAAAATAGAAGTTGAAAATATGATTGCATTTGATCTCGCGGCACTCTTTATGTCCATAGATCTAAAACTAGCGAAAGAATCCACGGCAGCAGTAGTACACAACACAATTTTATCAACAGATGTCTGACCACTCAACTCACCTACAGCAGAACTAATACAAACTATGGAAAGGATAACTATGTATCAAAACATCCAACAGACTATTAAAACGACATGGCATCACCATAGAACACAAATCAATTAAAGCATTTTAAGTAATCAAAAGATTCAAGACTCACCTACAACATACAATGTGAGAATTGTCACAGCCACTACATAGGGCAAACAGATAGAAGACTACCAGAGCACCTCCATGAACACCAATGAGCAGACTCAAGCTGTGATGAGATTCAAGACATTAATCTCACATCACAAAAACAAACTCAACCATAGTTTCAGCTGGGAATCTGAGCATCCTAGATCAAGTTAAATCCCCAAATGCCAGGGAATTCCTGGAAGTCTGGCAGTCAGACAGACTAATGCAATTAATTGCTTTGGTTTTTCAACTTCACCATGCTGCCTCACATTTTATGTAAATTTAGCACATAGCACAAGCCATGTTCACAGCAGATGGAGACCAAGGAATACAAGCTTTTTGTTGCTTTGTTCCTGTGTATAATTGCTACGCATTTACGAAGATTTGGAGGTTTACTTTACCTGTGCCATTTTGGCTATGTTCCCCCCAATTCTCCCCCCCCCCCCCCCATGGCTCTGGTTCCCAATTAGTTAATCTTTGGCTTATTTCAAGACATAAGTGGGATGGAGGGAATTTCAAGGCTATAGACTAGATTGGAAATACAAAAGAAAAACAATGGTATAATTAACAGTGAGGCTGCCTTAACAATTATTATTGTAATACAGAGATTTGCATCATTGTCCAAAACAAAAACGGAAGAATGACAGAGCACAAAATAATGAATGGAGCTAAGAGAAAAACAAGGCAATTTAATTCAAATGTAATTCAAATTGCTTCAGTGCATATAATTTTAATTTAAAATTCAAATGAAATTTAAAAGCAGAATATGATTTCCCTCCATATATTTAATATTTTTCTTCTGTCACAATAATGTTTACAATTAGGCAGAACATTTGAAGGCCTTGAGGCGATACATGTAGCCCTGGAGTTAAGGTTGTGCACTTCTTTATAACTTCTCATAGAAGAAAAGGAGGATAGGTGTAAATACTAAAGAGTTCTACCAGCAAGCAGTTAGTATCTGGAGAGAAGGAAATAAAGTTCAAAGCACAAAAGGAATTTACGCTCATAAAGGAAGTTAATAGCAACAAGAGGATAGGATTTATCTATAGCAGTACCAAAGAAAGGAGGAGAAAGGGGATGGTTTTACTTTTGGAAAAATGGTATGGTGATAATGTAATTTCCTTCTCTGTAAGGAGAACTGTGCTGAAATCGGCCCAAGAACAACTGATATAACGAGAAATGGGCAGTTCAAAATAAGTTATGAGATGGTTACAGAGCTACCATAACGAAGTTTCAGTCTCAGCTACCAAAATGAAGTTTCAGTCTTTTTTTTTTTTTTGTAAATATTTTTTTAATTTTTTCAAACATAAACATAAAATATATCTTTCCAGAGTGAAGTCTCGATCCGGTCATAGGTAGGTACACCGCTTACATTTCTTTAACAGGCTCCAATCACAGTTTCCCATTATATATATATATATATATTTAAGTAACAATCAAAACATTGAAGAAAAGGACATTTTTAACATAAATTCTAGCATCTTAAACTAAACAATTCTATTATATCACCACAGATTTAATTTCCAGCTAAACTTAACTCATTTATATCCATTTATTAATTCAAATTATATCTGGTTCTTCTCCAAGTTGCTTTCATTATATCTTTTAACATCAATATCAAAATATAAATTTTTAAAAATATTCTAGCCTCTTAATCTAATTATTTACCTTACAATTTCATCACCACAAATCTTAATTTCAAATTCCATACAGCTCTATTTTTATTTCAGTTCATAGAACAAAATTCTATCCATAATTCTCAAGTCCACAGACTTGCCAGCGGCGGTTTAGCAGACAGGGTTTTTGCGGGGCTCCTAAGAGTCCCACTATTTCCCTGACTGGACCACGATGCCAACCGGAACCAAAATGAAGTTTCAGTCTTCAGCTATTTTCAGTCACATCTCAGAGTCTTGGAGGAACATAAAGTATCATCTTGAAGGCTCCTTCTATGTTCTTTGAAAAATGTTAGACAAGGCATGGCTTGGGACAAATCAGAACGGGCTTCTGCCAAACCAACCCAATATCTTTTTTTTAAGAGTTACTACACAATGGACATAATGCACTTTTATTTCTGCAAAGCGTTTGCCATCTCCCAAGTGATTCTAGTAGAGAAGATGACAAAATGTGAGGTGGACTATATTATTAGAAGAATTCAGAACTGGATGCAGATGACATAAAAATAGGACAATAACAAATAACTTAGGAGAAAGTAAATTTAGAAAGATCTTATTAACCTGGAGTAATGGGCAAAAGCAGCAAGTTGAATGTCGGCAGGGACAAATGCAAAGCTCTTTATTTGGATAGAAAAGTCAAAGGTATGAGTATAGGATAGGTTGATATGAAGAGTATCTGGGTGGATTTGTTGATTACAAGTGTGATGCAGTAAGAAGGAAGCAAGGTAATTAAGATGCAGTCATAGGTTGTACTCAAAATTACAGCACATTCAAGAGAATTAATTGTATCTCTCTATTTTGCATTGGTCATATCATACCCAGAATATTCTATGCTGTTTTAAGCACTGTGTTTAAGAAATGATGCTGACAACTGGAACATTCAAAGGAGAACAACCGAAATGCTAAGAAGCCAGGTAGAAAAAAATGTATGAGGAATGATTAAAAATGTTTAGCTTAAAGAAGAAAGAACTGGAAAGAAATGTGAGAGCTACCTTCAAGTATCTGAAGGACTGTCAAGATGGTGTTCAGTTTTACTCCATAAGATAAGATAAAAACAATGAATATATTATGAATGGGCATCAGGAAGAATTTTCTAACAGAAGGGCTGTTCAAAACAGTGGTGCAGTCTGCTTAGCCAGAAGTGTTTAAACAGGTTGGATTGCTTATCTACTGAAATGCAGTACTAGCGGATGTTTTCACTGAGCAGGGGATTGGATTACAATTTTACAACCCATATTCTGTGATTGTATAATTTATATAATTAGGGGTATCAGACTACTCTTCCTAAATCTGGATGATAATTAGGTGGAAACAAAGAGTTTTGTATCTCTCTCCTGTCATTTTCTGGCAATTTTTGTTGTTGTTTAAAGCCAAGATCTGATTGCCTTTTTTTAATATACACAGAGCTTTGGTGTGGGAGAATGAACTAATTTTGGCTTGTATGGCTCATGCTGCTAGGTGAAAACTCAGCTTTTCCTATACAGCGGTTGGCAGCTGAATAAGACTCACCCAAGCAAGAGTTCTTGGTGGCCAATGTGGCCTATTTTAAGGAAAAACTACAAGAAGGAATACAAATGAGTCAGATTATTCTATAAGATTATTCGTCATTACTTGGAAATGTTTATAATACAGAATTATTTGAATTATGGGTTCCTTGCAATGTATATTGACCCACAAAAGTACAGCTACCACCTCTGGATTACAAAACACCAAACTGAAACAAAGGAGTATTGAAATTTCACTCTCTCTATTAATTATTTTTAATTAATATTATTCTTATCTATTAATATTAATGTCTAGAGATGATCAAGATTTTTGTACCTGGGATCAACCCATTCATAATCAATTTAAATACTGTATTTTCCTGCGTATAAGACTACTTTCTAACACACAAAAAATCTTCTCAAAAGTCGGGGGTCGTCTTATACGCCGGGTCTCATTCTCCTGTAACCAGGCAGACCAGCCCGAAAGGCTCTGATGAGCCTTAAATGGCTCTGAGGAGGGTCGTCTTATACGCCCAGTCGTCTTATACACCGGAAAATATGGTAATAAGGTATTACAAAGTAGGATAGCGAGGCCTCCAGCTGCAATTTTGATTTTTTGTAAAGCTTCTGAGAAAGGCAACATATAACGCCCACTCAAATACTGTTTGAGCTGTTTTCCAGGGTTATTTTCATAGGAAAAACAAAATGGATTTTAGTGCTGGATAAAAATGAGGATTTGCTAGATAATGAAAACCCAGTCATATATGACTGAAATTAGATCCCTTTAGTCCTTTAACTCCATGCACAGGTAGAACAAGGTGAAAAACCTTTTCTTGCAATGAATATGCCTAGCCAGAAAACCAGAAGTCCCAGGGCACCAGCATGCTGGCTGTCATAGGCCATTCTCTCACTATAATAAAACTGCCAGATATCAATACTAACGAGGAACTTTTAACTTTAAAAGCTACATAAAAAGCATTTTTTTTTCATCAAGTGCAAGATGTCTTACCAGATAAGAATCTTTTTATTATTTGTTTAAACAATACATAGTTGATTGTGTAATATTGAGGCCTTTAACAAAAGATTTAGCATGATAAATGGATATCAAGATATTGTAGTCTCCTGCCAGCTCAGTTCAGTTCTGATACTTTAAACATCCTGGCTTAAAATCTCTTAATTCTAAATTATTATTCTTTTGCACCTAATTTCTTCTGATGACTTTCCAAAGTGCAGTAAAAAGAAAAAATAAATTCACAAGCCTATTTTGTAGGGTTTTTTTCCATGTAACTCTCATTCTTTTTAGCTGGACCCCAATATAATTCAAGTAATGCTTATCCATAGAGAAATGTCATGATTTTCAAATTGTTTTTGGATGTCTAAGAATAATTTTCTTGGATATTATAAAAGCTCAGGTAGGTTGCCTTCCTGTGAATCAGACAATGATTGTATGTTTCTGATATATAACTCAAAATTCCATAGTATACACACAGCATTCAAGAAAAGGTTAATTAACATGTTGGAATATATCAGTTTAATATATCTGTGACACCATCACAGATAGCTTGAATCTATTTGTTAAAGCTCTACAATTTACCTCTAACACAAATTTATAATTTATCCATAAATCCACAAATTTATAATTTATCCATAATAGATCAAATAAGACAAAGAACAGCAATTCAAACAGTTATTAACTTAATAACCCTACTTCCTGTGCAACACTTGAAGGTACATGTAGACTAGGACTGGACCTAGGAATCCTAGGTCCTATTCTCTCCAATTCTTTCTCTCCCATACAAACACGTAATTCATATATATATATATATTTGACAGAATTAACACCAGTCAATTGCAAAAGGAAGAGCTTGCATACTGTGACAGTATCTTTATCAAACAGCAACTGCTTTTGGAATGAGTTGTTTCGGAGATAGAAATGCCAAATCCAAACAACTGGCTGAACAAACCATAATAATAATAAAGAATGCTAATCATTATCTTCAGTAGATTCACAGTTAAAGCCTATTGGAACAGGGATCAAAGAAAAGAGAGATCAAAGGAAGAAAAACCATAGACAAAATTTCCAGACTACAATAGTTCAAAAAGTAATCCAGTTGTCTTCAAGGTCAGATACCTGCTAAATTTCTGTATTAAAGAATTTTTGAAAAATAGACCGAGATTGAGCAAGGGAATTAATGAATTTCTGTATTTTCTAGATACGGTTGTTAATCCCTGAAGATGGCTGAAGTACCATCTTTTCAGGCTCCAGACAGGAAGCTTTTCAACACTACTTCAAAATGTATTTGTCTTCAGAACCTTTGCACAGTATGATATGTGTCTGAAGTTGCTTGATTTTACCCAGAAGCAGTTATATTTTACCCCCAGGCCTCAGAATGCTTTTCAATTAATCGGCAATAATTATCAAGTTGGAAACAACATTAGAGAATGGGAGGACTTGACAAGGAGAAGAATCAATTTCATCTACCTCCAAGGAATCTGGAGATAGTTCAGGGTATTTTCAAATCCTGCAATTTATCAGAGCCTTGTGCATAGTTTGGCAAATTTTTACAAGTCTAGACAGAATATATAAGTAACAAGATAATAAGACCCCCTCTCTGAGAGAGATGGGCGATTAAGAAGTTTGCTATATAAACAAATAAAGAAAGAAATGTTATGAGGTATGAAGCCGACAGACCCAACCAAGATGGCTAAGGCTCCTTAAACTTTAGAAATAATCCAGATAGGATTCTATGGCAGAAAGTCATGAAGATAAGTCTGCTGAAATGGTTCCCTCCTAGAAGGAACTCTTTAAAAAAAAAAAAAAAAAACATGATAAAGCTTCTGTTCAAATCTTAACCATCTGACAGTGACAAGATGGATATCCTTGGGCAAACTTTACAAACATATTTTGTTCCGATTATTTTCAGAGGAAAAATAATGCATTCTGCTGAAGGAAATACTGTATTCAAACAAATTCCTGAATAGCAAACAGCTTTACTCCAAAAAGTCTGAGCTAGGATGAAAAAGTAAACAAGCCTTTGGCAAAGTTGATTAAAATAAAGAAATTGGGAGGGGGGGTTGCTCTGGGATGCATATCCTTGGCTTTGAGGGAACAAATGTTCCCATAGGCCCCAAAGTGAGCACCTCAGCTATTTCTGGAATATGAGGCAGTGTAGTTGGTATTCATGTGGTAAAAACAATGCTGAAATTAGATTATTTTTTTAAAAAAAAGATGTTAGGTATAGGGGAGTATTAACACAAAATGTTGGCCTGGATTAGCAGAAGACGTGTTTTAGGAACAGAAATACAGTGTACTATCTCTGTATGGTTACTATAGCACTAAAAAAAGAGATCACAGCTGCTTTCATGAGCTAGTCATGGCAACAGCCATATTTTTTTCTAGTATACCATTGCAGTAGCTGCACAACATTTTGTTTTCAATGAACATTTGCAGTGCATTCCAACAGCAAGATTTGCAGTGGCATCTGACATCCTGTCAAGTGATGCCAACGTGTATAGATAATCATCAACATATAACAGTTTATTTTGTGGCTGTTCAAAGTTATAATGGCTTTTTAAAAAGTGACTTTTAAGCTTATAATGGTTGCACATCCCCATGATATGATCAAAATTCAGATGCTTGGCAACTGGCCTTTTTTATGACATTGCAGTGTCCTGGGGACATGTGATCACCTTTGGCAAACTTCTGGTAAGCAAAATCAATGGGGAAGCCAGATTCACTTAATGTTATTAATTTAACTGCAGTGATGCACTTAACAACTGTGGCAAGAAAGGTCCTAAAATGGATAAAAAACTCATTTAATTGTCTTATTTAGCAACAGAATTTGGGGCTCAATTGTAGTCATAAGTGGAGGACAATCCATATTTAAATGATTTTTAAAAGTCCTTATTGCCATTTAGTAATAAATTAAGAATAAAGAGTTTGTCCCAACATATTGAAAATACTTCCCTCTCCCTTTGGAATGATTTCCTTGTTCAATTTCACTTACCAAATTGAATTGTAACATTGATTGTGCATCCCAATTCTTACTAAATTTCCTGGTGAGTAAATTCTGTAGCTTTAATTAGGATTCTCACTTAAGGAAATATATGCAGACTTGCAAAATTAAAAGTTGCTTAAAACACTGGCAGTATTTTTAAAAAAGCAGATCAAACATACCTTTCACTTGTGAGCAGGACATTGCTGTCGATATCTTCAAAAAACAAACAATAAATGCTGAATATATGTATGTTTAGCATAAGTCGGTTCTACTTGGTAATTGTTTGGGCTCCAGGCTGCAGACAGAAGTGATTTGCTGCTATTGTATATCTCCTGTTCACATGAAGTGCTTTAACGTGTGGGGTGCCTGTTTCCTTTTTTAAGAAACAATGTTCTCTGAGCTTTAATGATTCAGCCACCTCACTGGACTGACTCCAACATTAGCCACAGGAAACACGTGCGATTACAGAACAAACTGAATTAGTTACAGTTAGTTCTATAATGCATTACAGCATCAAACTCTATTGAAATCCATTACTAATATGAACATCTATCTTGAAAAAGCAAAACCACACCCTGCTTGTTTTATTAATTCAGGGACACATTTCGGCATTAGTACTAACCTGAAATTCAATCTCTGCAGTTTTCTGGAGTCACTAAACTGGATGCAGAACAGGGAGAAAGCATTGGTATGCATTCATCTAAGTTCATCCAATGAAAAGAGTAGTAAAATACTAAGTTGGGTATTTCCATTCAGAAACTGGTTTGGAGTTCATCGCAAACAAAAATGAACTGACTTTATTTTTGCTTCAGCAGGATGCTATTCCAAAGAATAACATCTGACATCCCAATAAATACATAAACAGCAGCCAAGGTAACTAAAACTGTCTGAACCATCAACATAATCATCCCACAGGCTCTGTCACATATTGCAGCCCTCATGCCCTGTGGCAGAATCGGGTCTTCACAGCCATTCCAACCTATTCATGTTAGTAACAGATTGCATGCATTCAGAATCTTACCCGATTCTTCCCCAAATCTGGTTCTTCCATTATGACCATTTACAGTAGTTTAACATGTAAATGTCAATAATATGTAAAATATTGCATTCATATATACCCATAACAATATAGATGACCCCCATTTGTACTATGTCTTCCCCTTCAGATCTCTATATGGTATCTGCCTGTAAAATTTTCATTCAGATTTACTAAATTTTTCCCTTGTCTCTTAGTTTCATATACATTATTTTCTTTCATCTGTTAACTCATTTGCTTCTTTAGACAGTGACTTATGATTATTAATTATAAGGTTAATATCAGTCATTTTGACACATTTTAACAAGGATGCAAGACAATAATCACTGCCATATTTTTCTCCAAGAATGCTCATTCTTTTCTATGCAAGCCTGGATGTTTAATTTAGAGACTGTATTTCAAGCCAATGTACTGTACGGTTGTCCACATCACACCAACTATGAGGAATATAACTTTGTCACATAGGATAGTTCAATGCCATACACTGCAAGTTTAGAGAAACAGAAATATATTTTAAAAAATACTACACGCATATTCATATTTCATATTCACCAGTTCTTTCTGAGCTTTTAAATATCATTTATGTTGGAAATGGGCTGTTATCTCAATAAATTCTTTTTGCTAATTGAATTTTGGCAGCATCTCCATGAGCAATGAGATGGCATTATTTGAAGAACTCTCACTAAAATATCTTATTAGTCCACAGATATGCAGAGGGGGGAAGCAAACACAGAAAGAAAGCAGTAAGAAAGACTTGATTCTTAATTGGAAACAAAATGCTCTGATAATGTTTTCTCATCTTGCAAAATCCAATCTGGGTCAGTCACCAGGACTAGAGGTTTAGACTTCCCAGCTTTTGGACTTGTGCTGGAGCCCATCCTCAGGGAACTTCTCTCTCCCAGAACCTGTGCTTTGGACTATTCTAAGCTTCATATTTATGTGGTGTCTTCCTATTGGTTTGATGGCCGGTGATTGGCTTCCTTGTACTGCCAAATCCCCAGCTCCTAAGTACCTGATACACTGATGGTAAATCAGCACTTCTGTTAACTGACAAAGGGCCTGTTTGCCAGCTTCACTCATTTCCTTGGCTATCTTTGTACCTCCATGGCCAACAATCTTAGTTGCGAAGTTGAATGTATATACTTGTCCATTGCAATGTGAGGCTACCAATGAGTTTAGGTGTCTTCGTCTGACCCCTCGCTTGTGTTCTTGGAGCCTGATGGTTAGCTTTCTCCCCATCTGTCCTACATAGTCATAGGGGCCATCGGTGCTTTATATAGCAAAGTATTTTTTAGCTCCTCCTTCCCACTAAAAGTGTTTGGAGTACTGGTCTCTCAGATAAGATTTCAAATACAAAAGGGGGAGTTGAAAGAGATTAAAAAATATCCACCGGAAAGAAATGTCAGTTAGACTAAATGAGACTTGCAACGCCATTGTTGCCTTCTCAACAGAAAGCCATTCAAAACTGATATTTCAATCGTTTTAAGTTCTCATAGCTGATGTGCTGATTTTGTGTTACAGTCAATTTGGACTAAAGGCAGCTCACAGAGACAGAAAGATTGCAGAGCCCTTCTATGATCAACTGCCAGACACTTTATTATGGAAACTGCTAGCCAATGGATCCTTTCTGAATGGTTTTGAAATATATCCAAGGTCTGGAAAGACATTTTGGATAACCTCTGCTTGAAGACCTCTAGAGAAGGAGAATCTCAAGAAATTGATCCCAATAATGAATTGCTCTTTCAACAACAAAGTTTTTTTCTAATGTAGTCCATCTTCTTATATTTTTATTTATTCTTGTATTTTTATTTATTTATCGAATTTTGAAACCGTCATCTCACTCACAGAGGGACTCTCATAACTTCTAGTATAACATTAAGATGAACACTAAGGGTCCTGATCTTTAAGGTAATTAAAACAAATCTTTTTTGTTCACTACATATGTTGAAATATGATTAGTTATGTTTTTGCATACCGTGCTGTATGAGCTCTAATCTGTAATTGTGTCAGTCAAGGAGGCTATCTTACTATGCATGTTTGCTAAACTATAATGCATGCCTCAAAATAAATGTTGCACAAAGTAAACTATATTAACATAGTTTAAGAAACAAAAATATTTATATTTCACATTTTTGGAACACCCATTTCTTTCAGAGAAAATATCCAATTTTCTTTCCAAGCCCCAGTAAAAAATAATAAATCTTAACTTTAAGTATAGAATAAGACCTGTTTATTTTGCATCAGTTTCCTGCTCTCTATAGCTAGTGTCTCCCTCCAAAATATTCATAGCAATATCCAGCCATCAAAAAGTATCAATTCATATATTGCCATCTATAATTTAAAATTTAACAGGTACAGCAATGCAAATCCAGCCAATTATGGATTTGTATGCTGATGGAAATAATGTTCCATCAATACATTCTAAATTATTTCATGTATTAAAAATATCAGTTTCTAATGACTGTCTTCTGAAGGAAACTGTCTGAATTAAATCAGGTTTTCAACACTTGTAGTTGAAAACCTGAAAACCTGAAAATGTAGTACATTTCATTGCATCCTGCATTCAAATATGTAAATCTGAAAACGACACTGGGAAAGCTGATTGAAGTATATTTAATAGAAATTGAATAGTAAAGTAAATATCAAATAGCATTTACAATTTCAGAAATGCTTTTTATATTGTTTTTTTTTTTCATCCCTTCTAGTTCCATATGCCCTCTTAAGTCAGATTCATATGCCCTCTTAAGTCAGATTCTGTTAGATCAATAGAATTCTGGCAGGACAAATGCTAAAGCAGTTGGAACAACTGTCACACAGAAACAAACAGGTAAATAAACCCTTCAGAAATTAATTGCAATCTAAAAATAGACCTCAGTTTTAATTATATTTTGATTAATTTCTATACTATTGTTTTTACTTTTAAATATTGATAGAAGATGCTAAATTGAAGGACAGAATATTGTGCATAAAATAACAATTTAAAAATAGAAGACATTTATAGTAATAAAGGAAAGATAGCATTTACACAAACACATAAACTCAATTCTGTTGTCAGATATCTTGTTCAATTTCTTTTTAAAAAAATCCCTTAACACTGAGAAGTTAAAAAGAAATGTTTTTTTAAAATTTTGCTTTGTTATACCCCGTTAATAAGTGCTGTCAATATGGAAGAAAGTCAGAATTGTCTATAATAGTAGGTATACAGTAACTTTTATATAATCAAGTACCCATGCTGAATAAGCTTGCTGATTGTACAAAAAACTTACATATCTGTATGATTCAGGTCAATATGTAAATTGACCTGAATCAAGGTCAATTTTTATGTATTGAATGCCTTACCTATTGCACTAAAACACAGTGTGCTTATGTATTGTCTCTTGGATAGACCCCAATTGGCTTCACCATTGACTACTGGATAGAGTGCAGTGGCCATGTTCATACAACACAATTGACATATTAACAAGGGTTTATTATGATCTCTGGGTTCAAGCAACTGGCTAAACCAAAACATAACCATGTTATGACTAAATGAACTGTGTGAATCAAAATATTGATTGTAAATATTCAAATACAAATAAAGATTGATAATATGTCTTTCTTTTATTGAATATTCAATAGATTGAATTAGTTAAACATTAGAGTATTAATAATTTTAATAAGCATTGTACATGGTATCAAAATATTGTCATGTACGATGCAGGTTTTACAACAATATAATAAATAAAATCTTCAGATACCAGGTAAACTTATAATTTTAAAATTCAATCATTTTAATGTTGATTTAATTATGGGGTCAACTTTCTGGTGAATTAAGTTTAATTAACTTAAAATATTGAATTATAACCACTGAAATGACTTCTAAGTAGATAGATTTAGTTTTCATATTCTTAGGTTGCTACATCTTATACCAGAACACACAAGTATTACTAGTAATGAGATAGTTACAAATCTGAGGGATTAACTGATTAATCATAAACCTGAGAAAGTTAGCTTCCAGCACTAAATACAAGTAGGATTATTTTCCCATCTCTTTCTAAAAATAAATAGCAACAGTATGTTTTGCTGCCATCTTCCTATTCACTAAATAGAAAAATAAAAAGGAGCACAATGTTATACACAATGAAAATTAATTTCTCTAAAACAGAACATAACTACCTAAGTTTAAGTAATAGAGAAATAATACATTAATAATAATTATTAATAATAATAATTTCTCAGCCAGCCTTACAGGAAATATTTTAAATCAACATCTTTTATTCAGCAGTAAGGAATAAAATGAAGCAAAATTAGTGGTTAAACAAAGAGGAAAACAAGAATTTACAGGCTCCTATTTCTTATTCATGGCAGTTGCATAATATTGTGATTGTGCCTAAAGCACATATCCACAACATTGCTGCTGATGAAACTCCACTGAAACAGAATTTCCCACAGACAAAACCAGAAAAGAAAATGTCTTGTCTCTCTTTCTGACATTCTCCTCTTCCTGAAATACCCATCTCCTGTTTCCAACGGACCTTCCTGGGGCTTGTATCCATGACATTTTAACCCAAATATCAAGAGGAATTTTTCCATCGGCTCTTCTAGAAGGTTGGCAGTGTATTGGGTGAAATGGGAGAGAGCTAGTATTAATTAAATCTTCAGGCAAGTTGGTCTCTGAGTGGTGTTGGCAAATTGGCCAGCCTGGCCTGTTGGATGGCTATGACATTCGAACTCTTTGGTTAGTGAATTATGATGTAGGGATGATAATAATATCTGTGTTTCTCAACCTTGGGCACTTGCACTTCAACTCCCAGAATTCTGGGAGTTCAAGTACACTTGTCTTAAAGCAACCAAGGTTCAGAAACATTGCTAATAGGTTGATTCACATCACTGTCATTAACATCACTACTATCAGGAAAAAAATCAGTTCTGAGATGTATTTTAGTACAGATTATCCTCTTGGATCAGACCAGGTTTCATCTTAGTTCAGTGTTATCTTTCTCCCAGATGTTCACAAGGAAATGGAGACTGAAATTTCCCCATTTTGGGGCTCCTTTGCAATTGGTATTCGGAGGCACTTGACCTCTAACCAGTTCGCCCGAACTGGCCCAAACTGGCTGAATACCACCTCTGCCTCTAACCTGGAGATAAGACAATCCTTTAGACCAGAGGTTGTGGGTGCTTCATCACTGGTAGTTTTTAAGAAGAGATGGACAGCTGTTTGTCGGAAATGGTATGGGGTTTCCTGTTTGAGCAGGGGTTCAGACTAGAAGACCTCTGAGGTCCCTTCCAACTCTGTTATTCTGCACCTCTTGATAGCCAAGTCTGAACTGCAGTACAATGAAAGTATAGAAATGTTATTACTGTACATATTATACACACATGCAGATATAGGTGGGTATTTTTTGCTTCAGAACAGGAGCCCCGCTGAATTAAATCAAAGGCCCCATTTTCAACCTTTTGTGACCCAGAAAATACCAATGGGAATACTGCCAGCATAAAAGAAACTCAACTGCAAGTTTCACTTGAGTGAAGTATCAGTATGCTCTCAATTAAGGAAGAAGCATATAACACCATAAGTGAGTAGCCATGACAGTCTTATCTTTCACTGATTGATGTAATACTATTCCTTCAAGCACCATCCAATTTGATACTTCATCTTATGATACCAGATTGTACTTGCGATTGTGATTATTTCTATCAAGAAGTATTTCCATTTATCAATCTCGAATCTCTACTCAGCATCATTCTTTATTAGGAGAGCATGAAAAAATAACAGAGTAAATGTAGTTATCCCACTATAGGCACCACACTTCAAAGAGAAGTGGAAGGTACAGTCCTAACCATGCTGATTTTGGAATGAGTTCCATCAAAAAATGTGGGCCTGATCCCCAAATGAATCATCAAAAATCAAATTATTTAGCTAGCATGTCTCCCCTAGAATAGTTCTCCTTCGAGAATCAACCTTGGGATTTAGCATCTTCTAGGAAGGAAATGTATGCAAAGCTATAAACATTAGTATGTGACAGGGGTGAAATGCTCCTGGTTCGGACTGGATCACCTGATCTGGTAGCGATGATGGTGGGTGGTTTGGAGAACTGGTAGCAAAAATCCCTGCACCCTCCCCACACCCAGCTGAGCTGCGTGATCATTAGAGGCTGTTTTTTTTTACTTTTAAAAGTATTTTTTCTACAACCTCTTCAGCCAAAGAGGCTGTAGGGAAAAAAATGCTTTTAAAAGCCTCTGGCGATCCCAGCTGAGTTGCCTGATCGTCAGAGGCTTTTAAAAGCATTTTTTTCTGCAACCTCTTTGGCTGAAAAAAATGCTTTTAAAAGTAAAAAAAAAATTGGCAACGCCCACCCAGTCACATTACACCCCCCACCAAGCCACGCCCACAGAACCGGTAGTAACAAATTTTATATTTCACCACTGGTATGTGGGCTCTGAATCTTTTAAACAGCATTTGATTATCAGAAGTTAATTCTTTCTAACTAGTCTCATGGCTAACAGTTGGGATTTGAGTTGAGAATTATAAATTATTTGTACTTATAATTACCACTTAAATGATAAAATTGGTGTGCTAACCTACAGGTTGCCATCCTCTACATCTGCTCCTTTGTTTCTTAGCTGTTGTTTCTGGAATTTTCATTTTATTCTACTTAAGGCTGATTAATTATCTTGTCAGGAAACCTGTCCTTGGTCTCTGGACTGATCTTTAACTCATTGTTGCTATACTTCTCTGTAGTGTCTTCGTCTTACTTATATCTTGCTTACAAACTCAAGATCTAATGCTTGAAGGTTTTTATTTTCCATAGGCATGAAAAGATAATATCCTAAACATTTTTTAAGATAAACTGTGGGTGTTTTCACTGTGCCCAGTAGTGATTAGTTAAGTCTCATAGCAAGCATCTTTTTAAAGGAAAGAAGGAAGGAAGATAGATATCTTTCTGTGAATTTTAAGAGTAGAGTTCCATGTGTTTCAACTAAAACACAATTATATGTAATGACATTATTTTTTTTTCTTACTTGTAAGGGAATATAGATGGCACAGAACAGATGGCACATAGCAGATGCTTAATATCCAATCAATTTCCATATATTTATATTCCATTCTTGTATCTATTCCATTTTACAATAGTTTCCTCTCTCTCTCTCTCTCTCTCTCTCTCTCTCTCTCCCTTCCTCCCTCCCTCCCTCCCTCCCTCCCTCCCTCCCCCCTTCACTCCATCACTCCCTTTCTCTCCCCACCCCCTCTCAAACTGTAGCTTTAAATCAGGCAATGGATTTCAGGAGATTTTTCTAAACATTTTTATCACTTACTTTGGATTCAAAACATACGCTACCTAATATTCCACTTTGATAACCATACTGTTGGCTAATAGACTGAATTCTTGTTTACTAGTTTTCAGATGAAATGTCTTGACCTAGCTATTGGAATTAATTTATAAAAGCAGTGAAGTATAGTGCCCAGCATACTGAAATCAGAGCCAGTTAAAATTTCTGCTCAGCTATGGAACTCAGGGGTTCACATTCGCAAGTGTTCATCCTAATTTGAGAGTTCTGAAAATGTGAGAGAAACCCGCCCACTTTAGAACAAAGTATAATATCAGCATGTGATAACTAACTAATATTATAACTAATTGTTTTGTCTACATGTTCTATGAGGCTTATCTTATTCAATTTTTCATGTACATTTAACCTATTAACCTATTCAGAGCTAAACATTCAAAAGGCTGAAAAGATTAACAAGGCAGCAGGAGTGTCCTCAAGCCAACAGCTATCCCCAGGTCTACATCATATTTTTTTGACCCTCTATTAAAAAGGAAAAGAAAGGGTAAAGGTTTCCCCTGTCCAATTTTATCGGACTCTAGAGAGCAGCGCTCATCTCTGTTTCCTAGCTCAAGGAGCCAGGATTGTACAAAGACATTTCCGTAGTCATGTGACCAGCATGACTATATGCCGAGATGCACGGAATGCTGTTACCTTCCCACCGAAGTGGTACTCGTTTATCTACTTGCATTTGCATACTTGTTCTACTTGCATTTGCATGCTTGTTCTGTGCGTGCCAGCCTTAGCAGAAGGCTAAGGCTGGCACGCACTTTCTTGTCACAAAACCGCCCTCTTTATTTACCTCTTATGAATTAATTGCATTCACCCACTGAAAAGTCCGCACAATAGTCCTTCAAGAAGTTAACTGCAATAACAGACCTTATCAGTTCCTTGCGATAATTGCAAGGCTGTTAGCACCCAGCCGAAAGGCTACAAATTAAGTTCTGGCAAGCAGTCTTTGTGGTACGAAACACAATGAGCAAAATCTTCAAAAATACGAACTGTTGTCTTTTATGACAACCACTCCTCTTTCCTTTTATTTATTCCACAGCAAGGGAGGAGCCATTCAGCATCCACGTGTGCAAACTTCCCGAATCGATTCCTTGTCTTCCGTTATTTACCTCCTAAAAGCTCTGTGCATACATGCATCTGGAACAGGCCCCAGCTGTTCTTCTTCCTCATTCATATCAGCCTCCAAAGGCAGCTGCCTCAATGGTGGCTGGGAAATGTCAGATGGCTCTGGCTCTATATCTTCGTCCAGCACAGAGCATCCAACAGAGCCTTCCCCAGACTCCAGAACTGGCTCAAGTTCCTCCGCAACTTCCTCATCATCCGAGTCTGCTGCTAGCTCCACTGGTGGGCCACAACAATGCTTTCTAACTGATAGGTTGTCAGGAGCTGTAGCAAGAATGGGACCTGGTATTTGGGTCTCAAACTGCTGACCTTCCAGTCAACAGGCCCAGAATCTTAACCGCTAGGCCAACATGTTAGTTGGTAAAGCCAGTTTTAACAAGATGGAATTGTCTTCCAATCCAAAAAAATTAAAGACAAAGATGTAGTAAGAATTTACTCCAACAAGGAATAGAGTTATATGACCTTAAACCCGAAAAAGGGACAGATTCACAACAGTAGGGATAGGCAATCTCTATGACCTCTCTGCTAATGGAAATTACTTGCCTAGATTTCTATCACTTTTACATATAAAATTCAAGAACTTAAAAATGAGCATGTATATATTTATGAAAAAAGAAAACTCAAAGGAACACATGCACACTACCTTGCAATATTTAGCAATTGCAACAAGCTACAACTAGTTTCAAAATGAAAGTGTTTCTCAAACTCAAAAATGACAAAAAGGAACTGAAACAGGACATTTGTTAACTCTCCAAAAAGCTTTGATTTACTCAAAACTACACAGAAGCAAGTACATAAAATAGAATATGCACGTCAATTCAAGAAAAAAAAATCATACAAATTTGAGAAAGCTAAAATGAACAGCAGCTATTAGTCATGATGAATATTATCTCTTTTATCTGAGGCTAAATATCCCTTGCTGGAAAACAGCTGAGATGATTCCCCTTTCATGTCCTGTTTGGACTTTCCTGCTCGCCTTTGTGACAAGATAAACTTTTGGTCAGACACAGGACTTTGGATGGATGGATGGATGGATTTATTATTCATCTGTTTGTTTGTTTATTACAATTTTATGCCACCCATCTTTCTTTCTTTCTTTCTTTCTTTCTTTCTTTCTTTCTTTCTTTCTTTCTTTCTTTCTTTCTTTCTTCCTTCCTTCCTTCCTTCCTTCCTTCCTTCCTTCCTTCCTTCCTTCCTTCCTTCCTTCCTCTCTCTCTCTCTCTCTCTCTCTTTCTCTCTCTTTCTTTTTTACATTTTTATGCCACCCATCTTCTGTATATAGTGACTCTTTTCCTCAGGTGGACAATTTTAAGATTGTAGCTCTCTAAGCTTATGCTGTTCATTTTCACTTACCTATACTAAAGTGGCAGAAGCTACAGAGCATAAACTTTCTGCAAGTTCCGGAAGAGAATCCTTACCAGTACGATGGTTCTTATTTCCAGATAAATATGTAAAGGGTTGCAGTCAAGGGCATTTAGGCATTGAAACTCTGTAATTGCGAAAGGCAAATCCTTTTCACAGCACCACAACAAGGTTTAAACAAGTCTGTGCTTTGATTACATAGAAGGACCTGGCTTAGTTAATTATCTGAATGGGAAGCTACAGGGGAAACCCTTTTTCATCACCTGTAATTCTGGGAGGAAGTGTGGAATATAAACATAATTGTAGAAGAATAAATGGATTCTTTTTTCTAACACAAACGCAAGTGGATGTTATATGAAGTTATAATTATAGTATAAGTTCTCCACACCCCTCTTCACGCACGTATAAAAAAGTAGTAAAACTGGTTCTGCCTCTTGCTGAATTCTACTGTAGGTGTTCTAAATGTTAAAATGAAAAGGATTAGCAAAAACATGCAAAGAGACAGTGTAATCCTAATGAAAAGGTCTATAATAAGATACTACTTGGGTTAAAAGCTTGGTTTTTAGACATTATAATATTGGAATTATTAAATAAATTAAAATAATTTATTGTATGAGAAGGTGTCCTCAGTAATGGGATGTATATTTTAAACCTGCTGCTAGGTTTACTGCAAAAGTCCAAAATGAAATATGCTTCATGAACAAAACTGTACTCAGTTTAGTGTTCTTTCTTATCAGATCACAATCAACACCTGATTTTAACCACAAAGTTTTTCTGCAGCTATTGCAAAAACCCTACTTTTTCTATTTAAATTTAACAATTCTTACTGAACCAATTGATTTCTGAATCATCATATTCTGTGTAACTGGTTGGAATTTTTTTTTAAACAGGAGGTCACTACATTACACATTATCTGAACTGTTTTATGTATTGATTGACTGTATGAAGGGCGATTAATGGAAAAGCTTTCATTTAATGAATCTCAATTTAGAGGCACAAGGTAAAATCTGTCCATACAGAATACACTTCCACACATGCGTTAAAATCTAATATATAAATGGATAGTGAATGGGATTTTATGCATGCATAAAATCCCATTCACATTTTATGCATGCATAAAAGTAGAAAAATGCATGAAGAATGGGTGAATTCTCTTCTGTCTTCCTATTGGTCCTTTCAATCAATAATTCATTGTAAAAGAACACAGGGGATGTATCTTTTATCTCTTTCCTAAAAATGGAAGACTGTATTCATAGTCTTCATAAATACAGGTTTCCAAGGAACTGAACTTCATCTTTAAGCAGATTTCCTGCATTCATAGAAGTGCATGCATCTCAGATGTTTATATTAAATATGTAGATATAAGGGTCTAGGACCAGGAACTTCACAGCTGTAGGGCAGGAACAGCTGTGTGGTTTTTCTGCTCCTTTAATCACGAGTCCCTTCACCCGATTAAAATGAAAAAGGGGCTCCAGGTTTGAATGGATTCACAAATCATGGGATATATGATGGATTGCCAGGTTGTTGATAATTCTTAAAATTCTTCAGTTTATATTATGGGATCTTGAATTTTCCCATATTTTGTAGCCACTATGACCATGGGAATATCTCATGACTTTGAGTAAAGTTGCTGAGGACAATAGTAAATATTGAATAATGCATGTATCTGGGTCTAATATTGGTAGACCTTCTTGTTTATTTGTTTTTTTAATAATAATGCTTTTAAATTTAAAGGCCCATTTAGTTAGATTCAATGCTAGATTTGCATGCAGATGCTTTCTGAACATTATGCTCAGCTGAACATTATGCTCAGTTTATGGAACACAATAATCCATGTCTCCTCAGGTGATTTGCTTAAATTTACTATAAGCTTTTAAACAGTAGAATAAGAAAATGTTAAACATAGTACCTTAGCAAAGCTTCTACTAATACGGATGGTAAAAGTTAATTAATTCCAAATTAGTTTTGAAATTATGGAGCAGAGTTATCCTCATCATTAACAGCAAAACAGAATATGATGTACATGCTTTTAAAAATGGAAACAGCATCTGGTAGCTCTGTGAGTGAGATTATTACTGGGATTCAACACGTGTTGTGCATAATTTTTTTCTTCACCTTCTGAAGAAAATCCCCCTTGTGAAACTAGCTTTTGATAGCTATTTTCCAGTGGATGGGTATTTTGCACATTAAAAACAAAGCTACATTTATGGCAGTTGAAATTCCAGACTTCACAAGCAGATATAAATCTTTAAAGTGTCACAGCTTTGCATATATCTGTTTAAGGTATATAAATTGCTCTGATCTTGAGATCCATTTGGCAGAATAATTTATGTGTGTGAGAGAAAGAGAGACAAGCATGAATAGAATGGAAGGCTTTTGTGGAAGGCACCACAGTACTCTTTAGCTACCTGGATTTATAAAAACTTGGCCATTTTTCCCAAAATATTAGGAAGACATCCAATTGTTTAGCCTGATTAAGAAACAGAAGCGATTCAGTAGAAAGTAAGAAGATGAAGTTTTGCTCTGATGTTTGGTTTATGGCCTTACTTTTCAGCTTTTCATTCCTGCTTTAATTAAAATAACCTAACAAAGAGAGGAGCTTTTTAAAATAAGAATTGCTATATAGTTATTTCCAATTTTTTTTAAAAAAACAGAACCTGACATTTCAATAAGGTATGGTAGGCTGGATTTTTCTTTTATTGGTTTCCTGAAATGGACTAGTTTTTACCTGGTTATAGGTGGTAGCATATGCTATTATGCTAAGCCATGGCTAATTAGATCACAATTCACCCCAGATTAGCGTAACTGCTTGGGTCCTGTTGAAAAGAGACCGTATCAGGCTGAACTTGGCTCCTATTGACTCCATGGATGCATATTCTTGGAAATGGTTTGCTGTGCCTTCTTTCAGGCAGTCAAGGTATTTTGGATTTTCCAGTCGACGATTAATGTCTATGATTCTGAAACATAAGTGAATTGCTTTGTTTCTGCACGGCACAAAGAGCCACAGAGTACCCTGCTGTATTTTAGCTTATCATACTGTGTGAATCCACACATATTATCTGATTTCCCTTCATGAGACAGCAGACTCAATTGTGTCTTAAATGAAGTTTCCACAAATAGACTAAGCCTTATAGATGCTTCCTTAAACCATTTTTGTGATTAATTATTTACATCGGCATAATAATTTCCCTCGGTGATTCATTTCCCTTTTAAAATCAAAAGCTAATACAGATTCTGGATGACAAACATTTTTATTTTTATTTTATTTTATTTTATTTTATTTTGGCGAGTCTTCTGAACTTTAAAAGTCTAGAATTTTAAGTTGGGCCCTCCTATCAAGCAGTATATTTAAACTGGATTCCCAAGGAAGTATAGAATAACATCCTTGGTTTCATGTAATATATTTTATCACTGAGAGCAATAGCTCAATTTTCTGTGTCTGGCAATGAAGTGTCTTTAGGCGCCTTTGTTGGATTAAGATGAGAAATATGAGCCTTGCAGTCACAGAATAACAGGATTGGAAGGAACCTGGAAGATTTAGCGCAATCTCCTCCCCACGCCATTCCAGACAAATGGCTGTCCAACTGTTGCTTTAAAATGCCCAATGATGGAGCGCTCACAAATTCAAAAGCAGCTGATCCCCAATTAATAACTTTCACATCAGGAAACATCCTCCATGTTGAGTCTCACTTTGTAAAGCTTCCATTTATTACTTCTTGTCTCATACCCATGTGCTATGGAAAATACAGGTAGCCATCACTTACCAATACTAATGGGGACTGGAAACTCTGTCATTAAATGTTGTGGTCATAAATAAATAAACACATGACCACATCACTTAGCAGTGGCAGGTCCAACATGCCTGAGTGTCATTATTAAGCAAGAACCTTACGTAACAATGACTTCCTGCCAGCTTCTCTATTGACTTCACTTATGGCAAGCTGGCAAGGAAGATTGCAAATTATGATCCCCTGACTGCGTGATTGCTGCAACAGCCCTAGATTTGAGATCCAGTTGTAACTATCACTTGTTCAGTACCATAGTAACCTCAAACAATCTGAAAGACTGTTAAATATGGATCACCTGTAAATATACACTCTGGGATGGTGTTTCAAGTATTGTAAGACTGCTTATATTCTTACAATATAAGTGTATTGTAATACACTTATAGCCTTCTCGGGTAAAAGTTATTCAGTTCTTTTAACCATTCTTAATAGGATTCAGCCTTCTATTTTCTGTACCACCCACCACCCACCACTTTGCCAATTCCTCAATATCCTTGTGCTGTGGCAACCAGAACTGGACACAGTACTCCAGATGTGGTTTGACCTATCTGCATAGAGTAGAACTATTACTTCCTATGATCTTGATGCAGTCCAAGAAAGCATTGGCTGTTTTTGTTTTTGGCAGCTGCAATATTCCAAGTTCATGCTCAATTTGTAATCTGCCAGAATCCCCAGATCTTTATCACACATACTACTGCTAAAATCCTACCAATTTTGTGCTTCTGTATCTGGCTTTCCCACCTAAGTACAGAACCTTAAATTTGTTGTCATATATTTATTATTAGATCAGTCTAATGTTAAAATCTATCAAGGTTCTTCTGAATTATGACCCTCCCTTTTCAAGTATTACACATCCTCCCCAGCTTTGTGCCATTTGTAAAGTTTATGGACAGCCATTCTACCTATGTTATTTATGAAGAAGTTAAAGAACACTGGATCCAGGATAGTGCAATGGAATACCCTACTGGTTTCTTTGCTTCATGTGGAAATAGATCCATTATGGACACTTTGGGGTATGGTTGTTCAATCATCTGCAAATTCATGTGATAGTGGAACCATCCAGCCCATACTGTTTCATTTGAACAAGAAGGGCCCTATGAAGAGACAATAAGATTTGACAATTTCTAGTTGAATCATGCTGGTTTCTAATATTCACCTTCATCCTTTCTATGTGCTTACAAATCAATTCCTCAATCTCCTTTTATAGGATTTTCCCAGGTACTCATGTCAACCTGGTTAGTCTATAGTTTCCTGACTCCAGGATTTTTTGGGTTTTTTTTTTTATTTTTTTTAGATTGGAACAATAATGGCTCTCCTCAAATTCCTGGCACTTTTCCGATTATTAAAAATAAAATAGCAAGTTTCAGCATTGCTCCTTATGCTTGGAGCTGGCTTCATTTTTATGGCATTTAATTATCTAACGTTGAACAGAATATTGAAAGAATGACTATCACCTGCCCATCACCCTACCACATATGAGGTGTTGGGAACTGGATTTTGCTACATTGAAAAGTGTTTTATTTTCTGCCCCAGTATTATTTCTCTTCCAATATTCTAGAGTTGCTTTTACATTTTGCAAAAGTGTGCTGGGAGATCTAATTGTGTTCTTCTTCTTTCCCTCTGGAACATCTTGTTCAGAAGAACAGTTACTACACAATTGTAGGGTTAATCTGATTAATCTGATTAATCATAACAATCAGTAGCTTTCTCCCAACCCTTCATTTCATTTCTGCTTGATATCTCCAAAAATAGCTTTATCTCTCCCCGTCCTTCTCAAAGCACACATCTTATTTTCTTAGATCCAAGAGATTTGTGGAGATGGTATCTCAATTAAAAAGTGTGAAAATAATGTTTGATCTTCTTCTAAGATATATTGGAGATAGTCCAATATTTAGAGCATTTATTATCACTCTTACATAGGAGTTAAAAATGAGATGCTTGTTTTATAGCTCACCATTTAAACATCTATTTCATTTGAATAAATTAACATTTATAATGTCTGAAATATAATGACCTCAATAAAATTCATAGTTTTCTTGCAGTCCTTCCGTAAATAACTACAACCCACAATAGAATAAGACTTTACAGTTTTTCTTCAGAAGTTCCAAGTTTTGTGCTCAGTTGCCAATCATTATTCCACCAGCACCAATAAAAATGTAAAAAGTTACTTGGACAAATTCCAAAATAAGCGTTTCAATTGATTTAATGGCCCCTGAGTGGAAGGATCCAATCATTTAAAGGAACTGGTGTTCAGTAAAGAACTAATTATTCACAAAGATCCATTTTGACTGGCTGAGAGATACTTAAGAATGTCAAAGTAATAGGAAAATAAATAGGTAAATAAATTTAATAAATAAATAAAAATAGGAGAAGCTGAAAATGTTGAGGCACAGCCTACAAAG
The DNA here is from genome assembly GCA_030761175.1 of Masticophis lateralis. Lineage (NCBI taxonomy): Eukaryota > Metazoa > Chordata > Lepidosauria > Squamata > Colubridae > Masticophis > Masticophis lateralis. The sequence goes on from JAUDYJ010000003.1 coordinate 24,178,698, forward strand.
CTTTGTGGAGTTTGTGAGTATTTATAATTCATTAGAATCACAAACTTTAATTAAGTGAGTAATGATAATAGAGCATTTGTGAACTAGCTTGTTCACAAATATATATTGTTATATATTTATATAACATTATATATATTGTTATATATTTAAAATGGGGCATATATGTCTTCTAAAAATAAGTAAATATGTTAATATTACTGTAGCATAAAAACTATATCTAAAGCCAAAATTGTATTGATTTATTTACAAATTGCTGGAAGAACAAAAAGTCATTTTAAGAAAAAAATGAGGATCCTTAATACAAAATGACAGAATTTGAAACACTCGTTCAGAATCATGCCCACCTACTAGGATATTAGACAGACAGACAGACGTTAAATATGACACAGAAAGAAAGCAAGTGAAAACCAATTACAACAATGGGAGAAATTATGGGAAAAAATCAATACAATTCATCCCAAGGTATATTTTAAGAGAAAACTATTACTAAATGTTTAACTAAGGTAAACAAATCTTATCAAGCATTCAAAAAAACATTTAATCATATAATAGAAAGTTCTGTTATGCAGAATGAAAATTTTATCATATGTGGAAGTATTAGATACTACACTTTATCTTAGCCAAAAG